>OU342632.1:7200000-8400000 GCA_910589415.1 Malachius bipustulatus
ACTTTGACAGATACAACAAGCATATCGTCTAGTAGCACTCAGTCACGTGCTGCGACGACTCCTGGCCCATCGAGCGTGTCCAGTAGTGGTTACCCGGCTAGCCCTTCGGTGATCACCCTGGACAGTCCTTCACCACCACCTCAGGACTCAACGCCGCCAACCTCCCAAGCTGATACCAACTCTACCACCCCTGCTAACGGCTCTGCCCCACCTTCAGCTGCCTACAGCAGTCCTACCACTTTTGATTTCGGTGACACTGGGGATGATGCATGTCAACCCTACCAACCCTTTTAGCCAAATGAACCGGTTAGTTGTAACTATGTTTACTTTTTTTTTAAACTTTTCAGTGTATTTATGCAAAGTTAATTTTATAGTCCACATAGGGCTTACCTTTTATTAAGGACACTTGTATTCTGTTGTGTTGTAGTTACAGAGTTTCCTGTGTCTGTTGAATGAATTCTTAATTCTGTTGCTCAACCATTGATTCATTCGTGTCCGTTACTAATGAATGATTCATACAAATAATTATTGAGAAATTATGTGTTTGATGTGAAGTCTATTAGGTCATAAGGAAGGAAGAAGAAACGTTTTAGTTAATTAATGTTAGTTGTGAATTGATTTTACTTTAAAATATTTATTATCAGTCCAACGAAAAATTGTTTTGTGAAACTAATTTACTACATAGTAGTATAATAATATAATTTGAGTTGTTTGTCGCTATGTCTTGTCATGTCTATGCCACTCACCTTGTCTGATCAGATCTTGGTGTGGCCAAAGATAGGAACAGTGGCCGCTGTTAACTGCGACTAATTTTTTCGCCGAACTACATTTTTTGACTTGAAATATTATAACAAAACAAGTCTGATATGATTACAAAAAAAAATAAGTAAATGTTTGAGTTTGAAGTGTTCTATCGAAGGATTTTTGAGCAAGAAAAGTATTGTTTTTTTGTTTATTAGTTTGATGATTATTCCATTTTGTAAAGATTTTTTTTTGAAAGCCATTCTTGCTTTCCAAGTTTTAAGTTCACCTTTTCTACTTAATCTTAATACTTTTGTAAATTTGAATTAAATATATTTTTTCTATCAATTTTTTCATTTTTTTTTTTATCAAAACCTTAATATTGGGGATGCGAGCTATTTTGTAAGTTCAGAATTTCTGTTGGCTGCATGGGTAGTAAAATTTTAAAGTTTAAAAAAATTAGTAATTTTTTTTTGAACGTTTTATTTAAATGTTTTTTCTTTAGAAAGGAAATTAAAACAAAGATGTAGGTCTTATACGTTGGCCACATTAAAATGTAGCAACATTTTAGAATTTCTCATCTCTCCCTGATAGATGCATATTCCTACTCTGTTTTTGTGTGCCCACTTCCAGAAACATTTTTATGTTGCGTTAATTAACACTTTAAACTGACTGAGACCAGCTCTTCAGAAAGGGGACTTCTCAGGGAGAGCAGGAAAAGTGTTCCTCGTAACAAGTAACAATTCTTCCAGATACGAAAAGAGAAAACATAATTATAATTAAAGTTATTTATTTTTCGTAAAGCTCAGTTTGTCTTGTAAGGATAGACACTAGGATGCAGCGTTGCTTGGAGGTATTTTTTATATTTCTTTAACCAAGAAATGTAATACTCGGAAAAAGTTGGGGCTTTTAGATTATAAATTTCTGAAGTCTCATACTTATGAAAAAAATTTGTAAATATTACGATCTCTTAGGAAGTTGGCAAGAATGTTGAATGAACCACCTCTTCTGAAAGTAACAACTAAAGAACAACTAAGAGACATTGTTGAGAAATCCGAGATTCTCTAGGTTTAAAAAAAATTGTGAAGCTTCATGTCATACTGAGGCCGTAGAAAGGACAGTGAAAATAGTGACACATACAGAACATCTTTGTTGATGTTCACCAATGCACCAAAGCGTGATGATGTGATAAGAAGCACAATTTGTTCGAGTAAAGAAATTCTTAAATGGAATACTAAGAAAGATTATTTTGACAACAAATAATAATATGATGGGAGAAATATTACAATGGGAGAAATAATATTCAGTGTACATTTGTGATAAAAAATCCCCGAAATTATAACAAATTTGACTGGGAGCCACTTTCTGTAAGGAAATAACTTTCTGTTGGTTTCTGTATTGAATAAAACTTGAGATATTTGCAAAATTTATATTTTTGATTGATCGGTAAAGAAAAATTTCAATAGACTACTGACTTAGAGTTTAAAAACATTTTCTTTAGACTTGGATAATACAAATTTTCACCAAAATTGCATAAGTATTCTTGAGATGTGTCAACTGACGCTTGTTGTGAAACATCCTTTATCTCCATAACTAAAAAAACTTTTTTATTACAATTGACGTGCATTTTAATAATTATTAAGTATCTATTTAAAAATTTCCCTGATTATAATATGTATTATAGTCGATCAAGAAATATAACAAAATGATCTAACTGTTTAATTTAATTTTCCTGCAGATGAATTAAAATTAAATGCATGGGAGATGAATATGAAGCGGCCCAACTGGCAAATTTACCCTACAAAACATACGTCAGGTAGTTTTTTTTTGTATTATTAATAAATCTGCATTATAACATTTCTGGTGTCCGGAAATTATGCGCAAAAAATTAAGGGGGTGATTCTACTTGCTTTTTTTATCGTGATAGACAAAGACGACATTTTCCAAATATTTCTTCATGTTCTTCAATTGTACATCTTCAAAACTCAGAAAAAAAT
Organism: Malachius bipustulatus; assembly: GCA_910589415.1. Taxonomy (NCBI): domain Eukaryota; kingdom Metazoa; phylum Arthropoda; class Insecta; order Coleoptera; family Melyridae; genus Malachius; species Malachius bipustulatus. The sequence goes on from OU342632.1 coordinate 7,202,739, forward strand.
TATTACGAAAAAAATTATAGGCCTTTTTTGAAGGTCAAGGGCACTTAAGGGCTAAGGCCTCTTGATTTCAAGGGATTCAAGTCTAATTTGGACCAAGGATGCAAAGCAACATCAGTGGCAAGTGTGTAAAATTTTAAGAAAATCCGTACACTAGAAAAAAAGTTATAAAAAAATATTGATTAAAAAAAATCAACTTTGGAGGCTCATAACTTTCGTATTTGTGAGTTTTCAAAAAAAAATTATGGATACTTTTGGCAATATTTTATCAAGTAGAATCACCCCCTTAATTTTTTGCGCATAATTTCCGGACACCCTGTATAAATATTATCCAGGCTCATTTTCAGTAGTAATATCACGAGTGATTGAATTTTCGTGATATGTCTGTCCATTTATTTCTAACGAAATTGAGTTGCTTAAAGAAAACATCACAAAGAGTCAAATACAAGAGTGGTTTATGAAGGTTGATCCTGGAATGGCGGACACAAATATTACCACAGCATTCATTGTAGATTAAGGATTCTAAGTTTATTTACTTTTTTCCCAGCATGGCTTCCTCAAGAAGATATGACCAATTTTGTGGAAAAAAGTAACAATACTGCACTCAATAACCTTCTGGCAGAAAAATAGTGTGTAGGTTTGTAATACCCATCAACTTGTTACCATGGAAACATGAATTGACAGGTCCAACAAAGTTTCAAACAAAAACTTGAAAAATTATCGTTGCAGGGATACATAGTCCCATAATACATATCCCATAATTATTCAAAATCTGTTTGAGATCCATTATTAAGTCCAAATTTGAACATTAATGCCACATTGAGAAATTTACTGAACTCACGGAATAGGTAGAATTTGAATGAACTTAATAAACTTTATTAAGCATGAGGCCAATAATAATACTGCTGTTTTAGTTGAAAAGGGCTTAAAAGTTTGATCTGTTTTTAGCTTCAAAGTAAATTTCATACTGTATATTCCCATCCGACTAATTTATTAATGAACTTGACCATATCTACAAAAATAATGGTAGGATAGCAAAATAGGATGCGCGTATGTGAAATTCTGTAGGAGATTATAGTTGAAAAAGTCGTATGTGGTATTTTTAGTGTAATAAAGTAACAACATGGAGTTATGCAACTTCATACAGGATCCAGACACATGCAACCTCAAATCTGCTGAGCAGATTTTTGGTTTTCCTAAATTTGTTTAGATTGAATGATATAAAAAATAATATCGCAGCTATTATAATGGAAACAAAAGTTGAGCAAAGAAACCCTAGAATCTAGCCATCTTGAAATCTTTTTATGTAAGACGGATAGCACCTAAAAAAGCACTGTGTCGCATAATATGTGGATAATTTCCCATATTTGGGTAGATTTTGTAAAAACAATTGGAAAAGTAACTATAAAAAATTTTTTGCCGAGGCATCCCTGCAAATTTGAGGGATGAAAATCAATTTTTGCAATAACTTTCCTATTAGTCGACCCAAAGATTTTGATAAATTTTGGTTTAATTTTGTATTATTTTGAACTGTTTGGATTAATGCTTTCTAATCTTTGGTAGTCCTTACTCGTACATAGTGGTTAAAGTTCCTGTCATCCACCTGAATGAAAAAATACAAAAATAAGTAATAATTTTACAAATTATTAAGATTGATTTTCTTGTTATTTGATATTTTTTTACATAAGAAATGTATCAAATTTAGAAAATTTATTGCGTGTGTCACCTAATAAAAATAAATTTATCTCGATAACGGTTGACTGTATGGAAATAAATCAAATCCATTTTTTATGTTAAAAATATCAAACCCAATAGAAAATTAACCTTTAACATTTGTAAAGATTCACTATTTCGTTTTTTCTTCTTTCAAGTAAATGATGGTGTTATTTCACACCGAGGTCTATGAACATGTTACCAGATCTAAGTAAACACTATCCTAAACAGGTCAAAGTAATACACGATTAAACCACAAAAAATTTACAAAATTGGTCGACCAATAAAAAAGTTATTGCAAAAAATTGAATTTCATCCCTCAACTTCAGGAGGTAATATCTTTGTAGGGGTGCCTCAGTCTTCTAATCAAGGAAAATCTAAATGTGAGAAATACAATAAGCCTGCTGGCTTCAGTGTTTGGGACCACATAAACCATCTTTCACATTTAGTTAAAATACCAAATACCAAGGCACCAAGGGGTGTTTCGAGGGAAACTATTTATAGGTCTTTTTCATATTATTTTTACAAAAATCTACCCAAATACGAAAGATTACCCATGTATTATAGGACACATGTATAATATCTCATTTGTTTGTCGTTGTTCAAATATCAGTTTTAAACTGTTTTGTCAGATTTTCTATCTACACTATAAAAACTTGCGAAGTATTGACAGGCCATGAAAATCAATTCGGTGCCGCAAACGTTAAGGATGGCATATTGAGAAATCTTACATTTCAATTTTCTCAAGACTATTTTTGCAGATACGCCCTTTCAACAATCAAGTAATGCTTCCACTAATGCTCTCCTATTATAGCAACAAAAATATGTTCTCTTTCAGTCTTGTCTGTGGTATGAAAAATGAGCTCATTCTATTCCTAAATGTAATAATTTTATGTTGTTGCAGGTGAATATTGGCTTTTGAGAAGATAACAAGTCTTTGTGTGTTATTGATCGTTTGTACTGCGAGGACATGTGAAGTGTTGAGTTTCGTGCATTCTAAGAGTGTCTACAAGTGTTTTGTTTGGTTATGTCAGTGACGGGATTACTTACTTTAATAATAATTATAATAATAATTAATGAAACTCTCACTTAGGTAACCAAATTACTGACTTTATGAGAATATTTAAATTAATTTCACAAACTTTAGCTTAATTATTATGAAATTGTGTACCATTTTTAGTATATAAGCAATATTCTTTTTGTTATATTATGTTTATGTAGGTATTTTCTGCCAAATCTGTAAATTGGGTTTTATTCGACTGAAAATCACATAAGTGTAATGTAGTTTATTCAATAATAATTGTATTTTTGTATTTAATGATATCAAATCAGTTTATTATTGTAATTTATTCTCATCTAATGTTGAAGTGTTTGCTGGAAGATGTGACCCTTTTCAGATAATTTTTTTCGACCTATTGAGCCCTGGGCCAGTGTAACCTACTCTGATTATTTCCTAATCAATTGTCGAAGACATACATCATCAGTGATGACGAGTTCAGTGTGTGGGATTTTCACCTCGTTAACGGGTAACATCATTGTTGATTCAATATTTTCAAGTCGGTTGGCAACATTTGCTGACGAGTATTGATTATAGAAGTCAAGTTTTTTTTTATAGTTTAGTTTAATTTATATTTCCGGACAGGTAATACAACTTACTTTTAGATTTTTTATTTTTGTCAACTTGAAAAAATATATTTTATTTTGTAATTATTAATTATTATTAATAATTATGACGAAAGATTCAAGGTAAGCATGGTTACCGATATTATAGTTACATGCACTGTTGTCACATCTGAAAATATTGAGTGATTCTCATATCTTCTCATAATTCCTTTTTTTTTAATCTTCATTATAGAAAATTCAATTTTTTTTCAATTAATGGTTATACTTTGTTTTTAATTGCTGTATACAGAGCCATTTTTTGATGTTTTGAATGTTTAAATGTTTAATTTTTTGAGCCATTCAAAATACTTACATAATAATTGAAACTTGGTGTACATCTGTTGTTGTATAATAAATTATAATGCGATTTTTTTAATTTGCGTCCCGGGTGGCTCTAGGAGTTTGTATTTTCAGTTCATAGAATATGTCTGTCTATAGTTCTTAATTTCTAGAGTTCTTAGACAACGAAATAATTACACTTTGTAGAAAAAGCATATAATGGGCATAAGTGAAACCAACTGAGAAACTCACCATTTTTATATAATGATGTTTTATTATTTTTTGTATTTACCTGCACTTTGGAAATTTAGCATAAATACGAAAAGCATTGATTGATTCTTTTTGATATTTTTATAATAGTTGAGTATCTACCTATCTAAGAAATACATGTAAGAATAAAATCATTGTAACACAACACAGAACACAGTTAGTTATTGAAATTATTATTTATTAGGATTCAATTCCAAGGTTACGCCGATACATCCCTATTTTTGTAATCATTATTATCATTTTTGAATACATATGTTATAAATACAAATAAATAAATGACTTGCAGCCTTTCAAATATCTTTTGGTCGCTAAAATTTGTTCTGTATTCTTTATAACGTAGTTTTATGCCTTCTTTATTTGTATTTTCTCTTCCTTACTTACATTTTTGCCTTAAAATTTATAAATTAATTCGACTAATTTTGACTGTCCTTTTGCAAACTTCCTTCCTGTGGCATGTAGAACACTGTCAAGGCACATAAGATGTGCGTTGGGTTGTAGGTATAACCACAACACCTGTGCCTGGACCGAGAGTGAAAAAGGGCAGAACGGAAGAAAGGGCAGAAAGTGTCTACATACAAGGGCTTTCCGTGTCGCTTGCATTGTTTCATATTAACGTATTTTTTTTATCTCTGTAACCCAGCTATCCAAGAAATAACGCACCTTCGATTTACAACCGAGACTACTTCAAAACCGTAATTTTTCATTCATTCTTGCATTCCCGATTTTATCATAATAATTATTCATTTGGTCATCAGAACCATATTTTCAAATACCCCTTTTTTTAAATCAAATGCAAAACCTTTTGGTCCTTCGATCAGATTTTGAGTTCGTCCATAATAAAAGCAAACAAACAGTCAGTCTTGCTCTTACGTCACAGAATACTGATGAATGAATATTGAGAAATGGAAACTGGCAAATCAAATAAATTATTAAATTGAAATTTAAGATGCAACACTGCTGGTATTAAAGAAGAATATGTTTGACAGCTTTACCCAAACAGCTGATTTTGACCAGTGAATAATTACAGGGGATTTTTAGTTGACCAAAAAACAAAATTTCACAGCAATCCGGGATGCAAATAAAAATAATCTTAATATACCTTTTTTTGATGTGTACATAATAGTTTTGAAAATAAACATGGAGGCAGGGCACAATTTTGAATTTTTTAAAACGAGAATTTTTCTTTAGAGATCTTTACAATGATAGACAAGACCATACTTTCTATTAAATAAATCCAAGTGATCCTCCATCTTGATTTTCACAAATATTAATCTCATGTTAAAAGATAGTATTTATACAAAAAAAGTAGGAGGAAGAGCGGTCAATAAAGAATGAAACTGTATAATATTGTGTGAGCAAATGAATACTTAGTTATAAAAGTTCAAATTTAGGTAGGCTTTAGTTATAAAAGTTAAATTTTACGTAGGCATTGAAAAAAAGTGATTGAATCATTAAAACTGCAAACAATCAGAAATCTCTCATTCTACAGTTTTAAAGATTCAATCTAAGACTTTTTTTTCCATTAGGTACATGCCTAAATTATGCTTTCATTTGATCACACAATACAGTGCCATCCAAAAAGTATGCACCAAATGGGAATTTGTTTACAGGGTGGGACAAAAAATATAAAAATATTATAAGAGTTAAGTACCCTTGTTTGTGTAGATATTCAAAAGTCTCATTTTCCTTCCATATAAAATATTATACTATTAAGATCTTCACAAGAAATGGTACTTTACTCTTATAAAACTTTTGCTTTTTTTGTCCTACCTGTATGCTACGCATCGTAACTTTAAAAACTTTAAATAAGTACCTGCCTGTCAAATAAGTGTTAGAGCATGTACAAACTTTCTGTGCAATTTATATTTTTTAAATCTTACCAATAAAACAATTCCCATATGGTGCGTACTTTTTGGGATGGCATTGTATAAATGCAGTGTGTTTATGTACATCTATCTAAAAATAAAGGTTTGTTATTTATTATTATTATTATTATTATTATTATTTCTTGACTTTAATATTGAATATTATTTTGTGCCAGAAATCATGTAAGATGTTTTTACTTTTAATTGAACGTACATGTTATCTTGTTTTTTCTAACTTTGTAGACACTATTCATAAAATGTATTCTTGAAATATTTTTTTTTTCTTAAAAGACAATGGGTGTAAAATTCTTCTGCTGGACTTTGTATGCGACATTTTGTAAACACACTCTTATGTTCAGGTACCATCTACTTTTTATTATTCCTGTAAAGAATAAGCAGGTGTAACACAGATTTGTATGTAAGTGGAGGTAAATAATTAAACTCTTGTACCTGCAATCAGTTTTGAAAATAAAAAAGTATTGTTTTTAATGCTTACCTTTTCATATTTCTTAGTAATAATCATTAAAATTACCAAGAGGCATGTGCCCTTTTTAATTATAAAAATATTCCTCTACCCTCAACTAAAGATTTTTTCGGTTTAAACTGCACATAAAATTGAAAAAAAAAATGAAATCAAGATGTTTATACAGGGCGTTTATTGTAAGTTTGGCCAAACTTTACATGCTGATTGATCAGAATAAAATAATGAAAAAAATTATATAGAGAGGTGTCCGGAAACATCACTTCTTAAGAAAGCTATAATATGCCTTCAGAGTTTTAAGAATTGCAGTTAAAAAATTTATGAAACTATAAAAATAAAGATTTATTATTATTTGTAACTATTGTTATAAATAATTAAATACAATATTATACTTATACTCTACCCCATTAATAATACAGAAAAATTGAGGGAACATATTATTCATAATTTTGAAATAATTAGAAATATTCCAGGAGTATTAGTAAGACAATCTATGCTAAGGTGCTGTCATGTGTATATTGTTGCAGGAAGACGGCACTTCGAACAATTCCTTTAATATGTTGTTATTTTATTTATTGCAATATTTGTAACTATGTTTACTTTCTTATTTTCGTTGTTTCATAAATTTTTAAACTGCAATTCTTGAAACTTTGAAGATGTATAGCTTTCTTCAAATTTTTTTCATTATTTTAGTCTGAAGAACCAGCCTATATAGTTTGGCCAAGCTTACAGCAATATTAAACTGAAAATTTATTTTGAAATGAAATCATAAGTTGTCATAATCATAATACATTTTTTTTTAATTGGATGTGAGAGAATGCATTAATCGAAGACACAAATAATTAATGTAGGTTACTTTTAATTACCTAACAGTTCCCCGCCACCAGTTGTCAATGTAATACTTTTGAAAAGTGCCCAGACTTCAGAAAGTGGGTTGATCAAACTGTTCTGGTCAAGATAGTCAAGAGTTGTGCATAGACTTGTCATATGGCATAAACAGTTCAACTCACTTTTCGAAATACAGTATTTTATATGTTGTTACCCTGTTGATACAACTTTGGATCAAATGATCGTATCTCTTAAGATTCTCTTAATATGTTAATAATAGATACTTTGGAACATTTTTGTTTTTGTACATAATTAGGTAATTCAACTTGTATTCTAGGTATTTATTAGAGTTCGATAAAAAAGAAATTTTTGAATAAAAAAATATTGAAACGAATAAATTAAATCTATCCTCCCTCTACCTCTTACCATTAGGAATACCATGGTTCTTCATTTCTCATTGTATACAGGGTGTTAATGAATACGTGTTACAACTTAAAGGGTATATGTATAGGATATGCAAAAATAGGTGAAAAATTTCCCATAGACATGGACCATTAGAGCTTTAGCTTTCGAGATACAGGGTGTTAAAGTTCTTCGAAAAATTTTATATTTTTTGCATACCTATCTAAAAATGGGTTCTGATCATAATAACTCGAAATTTTTTACAGTTGTACTAAGTGGAGTAGGTACATGATTTGATACTCCCAATGGAAAATTCTTCAATCTAGTGGAGAGATCTGGGTATGTCTTTTAAAAAAATAATTTCTACACCACCGACTAAGGAAAATGGGACATTTTGGTAGATATCTCGTGTTGTTTAGAAGAGAAAAGTCACCTTACTTTTTTGTCGTAGGACGCACTGTTTCAGAGATATTTCACAATATAAGAACCTGTACAAGGTACAATATCAAGAAAATCGATGCTAATGGGTATTTCCAGGAATTAATCATTTTTGTGATCGTTGTTGAAGCGTGTTGTACTGCAAAAAACTTACATGAGTTCCTACATTGTGTAATAGCTTGAAATCAATGCGTCCTACAACAAAAACGTAGGATGACTTTTCTCCTCTAAACAAGATGGGGGAGGGGGGTATCCACCAAAATATCGAATTTACCTTAGTTAGTGGCATAGAAATTATTTAAAAAAAAGAAACGAAATACCCAGGGATTGAAGAATTTTACAATTTATCAGATATAATTTTTTTTTTAATTTTTCGAAGAACTTTAACACCCTGCTGTATCTCGAAAACTATAGCTCCAACAATAATTCATGTCTACATGAAATTATTCGCCTATTTTTGCATTTCCTACATTCCCTTCAAGTTTGTAACATGTATTCATTGACACCCTGTATATTGTAAGAATTCGAGAACCGTTAATAACTATTGGGAATTTATCACTTCTTGATGTCTTTAGAGGGACTTCAACTTCATTGTCTACAAATCTTAGTAAGAAATTGGCCTGATACGCTTGCATTGAATTACCCGCTACAAGCTCCACACCTGACTTGAATGCCTGTCCCTCTTAACTCGGCGAAGACAAATCACTCCATGCTAGACTTTAACTTGCTCTCGCAAGATAAGCTTGCGAGTCTTGCGAATCTCAGTGTGCACAGCTAGCAGCAACACATGTGTGGTTAGCAAATTCCAATGAACCGCAGTTCTAGGGAGAAACGATATTTTTGTTTTAATGTGGTTCTAGGCTTGTGGAGGCCAACTATACACTGTGTTGCATAGGGAAAACACTACAGTGAATAATATTGTTACAGGTCTCACACTTTATTAAAATCGAATTTAAGTCTTTCAAAGTTCTTTTATACTCCAGCACAAATATAGGAACTTACAGCAGTAACTTCTAAATCTAAATAATCAGCTGTCCTCTTATTTCCACACAGATATTACACAACTAATGTCTTTCACCCACTGATACTCCACTCTGTTTTCTATTTCACACTTTACAATTCACTTATTGTCACTTTACTCTATGTCTATGTGATACTTCAGCTTTCACATTCAAGACACGACTAACTCCTCGAGTGCCAACAGCTCCTCATTTATATCCATTGGCTGTGGAGTCGAGAAATGTCAGGTAGTTCACGTGGAACTATACAAAATCTCGAACATGCTTAGAATGCGGAACCATTCTGGTATTTAGTAGAACTGTCACATTGGCCAGCAATGTGTCATTCCTGTCATGTCACTGGAATTGCCGCGAAAAGTGTCATTTCCATGAATGGGTGAGTCATCATAAAAATTGAGGAAGTAAACAAACAAATACGTATCTAGAATTATTGTTTCTCGAACGTATCTCGTTATAATATTCAGGATCCAAGTCACTGTGGTTTGAAAGCTGATAGTATCCTAGGAAACTTGGTAATCTCCAAGGGAACTGTAAATGTGAAAGGAAGTCATTTATTTTCAAAGTATTGTTGAAATATTCATTACGCGTATTCCCTATGTTACCCTTCCTATGCAACACGCAGTGTATATTGGCGGGCACCCAGCGCTTGATGCGTACAGCGTCTAAAAGCAATTAGGATGTCAAGCTCATCCCTACAGCCATGGAAGTACCCAGAGGTCACCTACCAATCGGCGATGTTGTATGGATGTTAGTGAGTCAGTTAGAGACGTAGTTGTCGATAGTTGCTGTAGAAGGCCGATATTTCCCTGCTCAGTTTTCTTGTCTTTTTTTTTGGAATGGGTTGCGTGTTGCGTGTACGGGCAGACTTGCAGATTTGAAGAAAAACACCAGACTGGTAGGACAAATCAAACAGCCGACAAAGTGTAGGTATCAGTTAGAGAGAGGGGGGGGGGGGGGGGTGTTATTTCAGGCCAATAGCTGGTATATTGTTGGGTCCAGGTCCGTCGCTAGGTCGGCGTCCGTGGTCTACTGAAAAGAATGCGCCCCTCTTCCTAAGAAAATACACAGAATGGCTATAGATGATGGAGCGGTGCAGCCTCTTGAAATTCAAAATTATTGGAGTGTAGATTCCAAACTCAACAGTAAAAATGTCTAAGGCTGGGGTTCACGCAATATCCCTTACGTAAAAATTTAATCAGATGTAAAAACTAATAAATAAATAACTAGATAAATAATAGCAAAAAATATAACACCAATAAAAATGGCGCAGTCAAACGGTTTTGCGCCATGGGGATGAATGAATATAGAGCTAAAAGGGGTAGAATTTTTTTTTGTCATTGTACTAAACAGAGGTCAATTGGTTACCTCCTCACCTATACGTTTACGGGAGGACGAATTGATGGAATTTATTGAAATTTGGTAGATATGCTCTACGCAATGATACTTAATACCTCGCATCTTTCGCCGATTCGAAAACTGCAGGGCCATACTTAATTTTTCAGGTCTAGTATAGGTTTTGTCAAAATAAGTTCACACCGTTATGCATTTTCTTCCAAAGTTTTCTAAACTACACTTCTTCACCATTTTCTAAAACTACATGATAAATGCTACAAATGGGACCAACAAATTTTTTTTGGCACTATTAAACTGAATCGAGAAGAAAATAAAAACTTAGTTTTTTCAGAATTTCAATTAATGTTTGTTAATAATAATTTTCGAAAAATCAAATTTGATTTTTTAAAACTCATGTATTTGTAGTTATTTTAAATAAATTTGCTGGATCTACAGATTTAGCCAAGATTAGAGACCGTTCTAGATTTTTTCGAGCTAAAAATAACTTTTACTAAAAACAACTCAAGTTTTAATAGGAAAAACAAACAACTGTAACATATCGAAACAAAGGACCTTAGAAAAATTTCAAAACCAGATCCTGAATCGCCTTGAAAAGCTATACCTATATCCTTAAGCTATGTCGGTCTGCTGGTGAACACTGTATAGGTACAGTTTTGCTGATGACAGTACACTTAAGGTCAGTTCCTTAAGTTATTAGTGTACACTAGCTAATAACTCGCGAGTTATTATAGGTAGGTATACCTTTAAAGGATAAAGGAATACTTATAAGGTAAAATAATGGAGTGCCACAAGGATCAGTCTTGGGACCATTATTGTTTGTGATTTATATAAACGATATGGTACATACAGTCAAAAATAGTAGAGTACAGATGTTTGCTGATGATACAATGTTATATATAGTGGGAGAGAGTGAAGATGAAATAGCAGAGAAATTAAACAGTGATCTTGAATTGGTTAAAATATGGCTGCAGAACAATAAAATGAAAGTAAATATAAAGAAGACAAAGTTAATGATACTGAAAAGTAGGTATAACAGAAGACATCTAAATCAAATAAAAGTAGAGATAAATAAAGTGAGAATTGAAGAGGTAAATGAAATGAAGTATTTGGGTGTAATAATAGATGAAAACTTGGTTTTTACAAAGCATGCAGAGTTTATTGCAAAGAAAGTGTCGAGAAAAGTAAACATGATAGGAAGAATGGGAGATATAATTACCAAAGAAAGCAAGAGGACCATGTACAATACAATTGTAGGACCCCATTTCAGTTATTGCTCGACAGTGATGAACATAATGATGAATGAGACTGACCTTGGAATGTTACAGAGAACGCAAAACAAGGTTATGAGAGTGGTGTTGGCCTGCAATAGATACACAAGCATAAAAAACATGGTGGAGCAGACGGGATGGTTAACTATAAGACAACAATTGGTATACAAGACAGTAGTGTTTGTGTATAAGATGCTAAATGGCCTTGTGCCTGGGCATTTAATGGACGAATGTAGGGTGGTGGTGATGTACATGATCATGAAACAAGAAGTAGTGAAGACTTTTATATACCTAAATCAAGAACTGTATTTGGTCGGAAAAGTTTGTATAATAATGGACTAAGGTTATATAATTCATTACCACAATGGGTTAAAAGTAGTGTAGGGATAAATGAGTTCAAAACAAAGAGTAGAAGACATATAAGAAGGACAGTATTTATTTAGGATAATGATATATAGTTTAATGTCTAGGAAATGTATTGTAAAAATGGGAAAAAGGGTGAAATTGTTACTGTGTATTGTAGGGGATAGGTGAAGCTGTAAAATTGTATTGTATTATTGTAGATAGCATTGCTAATAAAGGTTATTATTATTAAAAAAATAAAATGTATAAAGAAAGGAATATTATATAGGTATTTGTATTTATTTCGCATATAAGAAAATAAAATAAAGTCCACTAGAAATTATCTCTGGGAACCATGACGAAGCGGAGCAGCATAGAAGAAATCAGCACTGTACTATTGGAGAGGAAGATTGCAATTCCAGGCCAGTTCGGCAGGGACTCTTCTAAAATGAAGTCGTTTACCATGACAAATGCAGATCCGATTAGAGCCCCGAAGGAGCACATTAGGCCAAAGAACAATACCAGCCGAGCACATCCCGCCGTACAGCATCCGTTTGAACCTTGCCAGCCGCCACCGCCATGAAGAAGCTCAAACGGGATCATGTTAATCAGTATTAATGCCAGGGTGCCTGAAGGAAAGGTGGACGTTACTAAGATAAAGTAATTTGATTTTATTAAAAAGTGGCTTTAAATAGTAGGTATAGATGGGTGTTATCGGAAGACAAAAAGCCTGAAGTGCAGACCTCCTATATCAATTTTTTTCCCCGATCGATTACTGGGACTGAGGTCCCAGCTCAATTTCCCCACTCACATCACCGATCCGAGGGGCGCGAGGGGGGCCATTGTAAAGTACGGGATATCGGTTTTTCGTGGATTGCTCCGTCAGTATTGATTCCACTGAAAAATTGTTCGTCCGAAAAAGGAAGAGCTTTGCAGAACACGTAAGCTCGTTCCAGACGAAATTCGATCGGTCTACTTGTTCGCGAAATATAGCGAATTTTCGTTTCGAAAAAAAATTCAAATAGTTTGTTCTTGGCCGGTATAGGAGGTTCAGCTAATATTTATTAGAGGGGCATTTTGATGTTTTTTAAGGGCCCGTAGGAAGGGGGTGGTGGGAAATTTGGAGGGAAGAGAGAGAGCGAAAGTTAAAAATTTCTTAAAACCCAGGATAACTCGACTCCGAAGAGGCGTTACGCTAAAAATCAAACGGCGTTTAGTTCTTTTTTTTGCCCAGAATACAACGAACCCTTTCCCAAGCAATGTTCGCGAAAAATCCGCCGGTGGCACGCGAAACAAAAATCTGCATTTTTTTCAAAATGTTTTTTTGGCATGATGGGAAAGGGGCGGGGAAGAAATTTTGACCTTGATAAGGTCACGTACATTTCTTTGTACCGGGTCGTGCCGCTTTTCAAGGTTAAAATTGTCTCCCCCATCCCTTCCCTTCATGCCTAAAAAACATTTTGAAAAAATCCAGATCTTTTTTCCGTGCCAGCGGCGGATATTTCGCGAACGATTTTTTACTTTACACAAAGGTAAAGGCAAGGTAAAAATAATTGAAGCTATTTAATCATTACACACCCATTATGATATTTTGAGTATCATTATTTTGAAAAATGATGAGAAAATGGTGAGAAAATTCAATTTTTTTATTTACTTACACCCTTAGCGGTCATTTTATAGAAGCTCAAAACTATTTTCCAAAGAATTTTTATGGTCACTATCCTTAGAAAATTTTTTTTGTCCGAGGCTGTACGACGCTTAGTTTCTGATATCGGGTGATCCACAAAATTTTTCATCAACTAGTGCCTTGGAAAAAATTAAGCACGTCTGCCTGTCTGTCGGATAAAATGCAAACGATTGGTAGGTGTGCTCAGGTGCAATGAGCCCAGACATGCATGCAATAGCTATCTCTCTCTTCCAAAAGGCACTAGATGATGAAAAATTTTGTGGATCACACGATATATATTCCCGGTGACCATATTAATGACTCACCCGCGGTACTGGAGGTTACCGCAACGAGCAAATTAGTAGAAAATATTTCCTCAATTGGGGGGGTTGTCTAGATACTTTTTGAAATCGCTCGGGTAAATCTATTATGGGCAAAATGGCATAGCCGCTCATCGCAACGTACTAAACCCCTACTTGATAAGACGGATTTTGACAAAAGGGGCTCGAACTATACAGGGTGTTGATTTTCAAAGCGGGCCATAGGGGATTAGCATTGCGAAAGTGGTTTTTGAGGATTCCTGCTCGCCGTTTAAACTGACAGAAATGATTTTGGTATCAAAATGAAGCTAAAATTATTGCGCATAACGCTTGACACCAGAAATTAATTTAATTCCACGTTGTTTTCTAAAATTCTTCAGTAAAAATTCAAGTAATTGTTAATTTTTAATCACAAAATAGCATGCCTTGCCTAAACAATAATGACGTTTCTACGTTTTGACAATCCAATAATAAAACTTTATAAGTCAGTAGGTAATAATAAAGTCTGGTTCTATTTAAAAATGGGTTTATGCTTGTAATTATAATATGCTCTATTCCTATTAGCATTGTAAAATGTAAATGTTGCTTAGTTTATTACATATTACATTCTAATAATATGGACAAAAAAATTCAAATACTATGCATTTTGTTTTTAAATTTTAATAGGGCTAATTCTGATGTAAAAACAAGAAGAACAGAACTAAATAAAAAGAAAACGAAATAAGTAAAGAAAATACAAAAAAAACTATAATAAATATTCAAATAACCCACCATGTTGGCACAAACAATAACCTAGTCTATTATAAAAAGAATTTCGTGTATTAGCCAACATTCTGTCAGTAATAGAGGCACACTCAGCCAAAATTGCATCCTTCAGAGAATCAATGTTCGGGTGACGGGTTTTGTAAATTTTGCTTTTGAGATGGCCCCACAGAAAGAAATCGCAAGGAGCCAAGTCAGGAGATCTGGCCGGCCAATTAATAGCACCACCGCGGCCAATCCAGTGATTTGGAAAACACGCATTCAAATGGTTTTGGACCTCAATGCCATAATGCGCCGGGCATCCGTCCTGCTGAAACCAGATTTCCCGATTGTCTCCAGCGATTTCTTCCAACGCAGGGCCGACCTTGTCGATCAAAAGTTGCAAATATGCATTTGAATTTAAATTGCCCTCAATCTCAAATGGTCCTACAAATTCTGTCATTATAAATGCCTGCCCAAATATTAACTTTCTTGGGGTACTGGGTTCTGGTGGCAATATGGAACTGTGGCTTTTCAGTAGCCCAGACACGCGTGTTTTGCCGATTTGGCTCGTTATTCAGCGTGAATGAACATTCGTCGGTGAAGCAGATCGAGGACAAAAAATGCCGATCCTCGTTAGCACGATTCTGTAAGTCCTCGCAAAAAGATTGTCGATTTTCTTCGTCGAAGTTCAACAATTCCTGATGACATTGGGGCTTGTAGGCTTTGTAGTTGTGCTTTTTCAAAACTTTAAATACTGTGGTGTGATTAATACCCAGCTCTTCGGCGATTTCCCGGCAACTAAATGAATGATTAATATTAATACAGCATAATATCCGTTCATCTGCTACTTCATTCGCCTTCCTTCTTTTTCCTACAATTAAATAGTGGGTCGTTTATTTTCTTTAAAATTCTTAAAATAACGATACATACCACCCCTAGTTTCAGATTCCACTGAAACGTCCGCGTTCATCTCAAATCTTCGGACAATCCTTTCTATTGTCGACTTCGACGGTATTGGTCTATTAAAAAAATTCACGGCAAATAAATCGCGAACCCTCCTGTAACTGGCTACACTGTAGTAGGTTTTCACCATAAAGACTCTTTCTTGGTTTGTATAACCCATTTTTAAATAGAACCAGACTTTATTATTACCTACTGACTTATAAAGTTTTATTATTGGATTGTCGAAACGTAGAAACGTCATTATTGTTTAGGAAAGGCATGCTATTTTGTGATTAAACATTAACAATTACTTGAATTTTTACTGAAGAGTTTTAGGAAACAACGTGAAATTAAATTAATTTCTGATGTCAAGCGTTATGCGCAATAATTTTAGCTTCATTTTGATACCAAAACCATTTCTGTAAGTTTAAACGGCGAGCAGGAATCCTCAAAAACCACTTTCGCAATGCTAATCCCCTATGGCCCGCTTTGAAAATCAACACCCTGTATAAAAACTTGCTTTTCTTCCATCTGGAAGATACAAAAGGCATTTTTATCACCATCTCTCTAACTATAAAATGAAACTGCTGTCAAATTTTATAATTTAGAACTTCAGTATGACATATACAGGGGGTGTTATTTAATTGAATGTCAATATTTAAGGGGGTGATTTTTGGGCCCATTTTAAGGAGAAAACTTCATAAGAACGTATGTCCTAAGAATCTTAACTTTTGAGATACAGGGTGGTATAGTTTCATTAAAATAAATCATTTTTTCGTAATATCTGTAAAACCGCTCTGGATATTTTAATGAAATTTCGTATACAGGTATTACGCATCAAGGGGCATTTTTCATGTTGGAAAGGAAAGATCTATGCAAAAAACGCCGAAACAGGTCGATTTTGTTATCGAGGGGGACATATTTTTGTGACAAATTTAACTACCCAAGTTCACCCCCTTTGTAGGGGTAGCTACGCCCTTTGCTTATCATCATAGGGAACAGCTGTCGAGTGATACATCATTTGAAAGCTCCTTCAATTCTCTTTACAACGATATCAAACATTTTGGGTTTCGCTTACATACAAGGTGGTCTGCATACAAGCGATTAAGGCGAGTTACGTTTTCGTTGGACCACACTGTATGTAAGCGAAAGTGATTCATCATTTGAAAGATACTTGAATTATCTTTACAACGATATACAACATTTTAAGTTTCGCTTACATACAGGGTGGCCTACATACAAGTGATTAAGGCGAGTTACGTTTTCGTTGGGCCAGC
The DNA here is from genome assembly GCA_910589415.1 of Malachius bipustulatus. Classification (NCBI taxonomy): domain Eukaryota; kingdom Metazoa; phylum Arthropoda; class Insecta; order Coleoptera; family Melyridae; genus Malachius; species Malachius bipustulatus. The sequence continues at coordinate 7,219,605 of OU342632.1, forward strand.
CTGTATGTAAGCGAAACCCAAAATGTTGGATATCGTTGTAAAGAGAATTCAAGTAGCAATCAAATGACGTATCACCCGATATCTTTTCTCTATGATGATAAGCAAAGGGGTAGCTACCCCTGCCAAGGGGGTGAACTTGGGTAGTTAAATTTGTCACGAAAATATGTCCCCCTCGATAACAAAATCGACCTGTTTCGGCGTTTTTCGCATACATCTTCACTTTTCAAACTATTAGGCTTGTTGCCTTTTCGATGGCCCACCCTGTAAACATTTTCAAACCTATTTAAAAAATTGGTGCGTGGAACGAAATTAAATTTAATATACTACATACTTGTAAGGATTGGGAGATGGTAGATAAATTCTTTGCCACGAATGATCTTCCCGTAATTCACAAGCAGATCCACCATGCTCCACCACCCTGAAAAAAAGAAGGTACCAGCTGATGCACTAACTACTGTGTTGCGGTATGTTGAGTTCCATTGCATCTGCCATGGCCATTTGGCCCCGGTTCTATACATATTTTTCGTTCACTTTCGATTCACTAACCCGTTTGAAGACTCCAAAATTCATAGAGAACACAAGTTGCTCTGCTTTAGTAAATAATATCATGCTAACACTTTAATCTTCGATTTGTTTTCTTCAAAAGCTTCGCAAATCACTAAGCGCAGCGATTCTGGTAATTATAACTTTCCGTTAATCTCATTAAATCAATATCGATAACTTTCCTTTCACGTAGGTACTTCCGTCAAAATATTACCATGGTAAATACAATTATTGTATTATAGAAATATCTCTGATTTAATAAAGCGATCATCTGTTCACGATGTTGGCTTTGTTAATTTTGGTTTTCTAGAGTCTAGATACACCTTTTCCGGTTGTAATTCAAAAAGTATACCTCTATTAAAAGTTGTAATTTAGATTATTAATAAGTTGTAAATCAAAAAGCGTTAAATGTTATTCAGTATTAATATATCAGATTAGTTAACTGTAATTACTGTACAACATGTAGTCTACTTATATCTCACGGTCCAAATAACGTGCAGCCTAGCCGCAAAACACATTCGACATCTTCTTCAAAAAATTCTTTTTTACCTTCTAAACGCCTCCCTGTTATTTTCAACTGTTACCTGGGTTTCAGACAACTTCCTTCTCAATTCTTGCTAGCTGGAATATTCTTTGTAATACACCAACTCCTTGTAATGACCCCAGAGAAAATAGCCGAGCGGATTCAAATCCGGGGACCTAGGATGCCATGCTTTCGGTCCTTCACGCCCAATCCACCTGTCAGGAAAGCTTTGGTTACGGTGATTTCTTACATTTAACGCATAATGGCATGGGGCTCCATCATTCTGGTGAAACATCCGCTGTCTTGTTTGTAAATTTACATTTTCCAGAAGAATAGGTAGCTCATTCTGCAGAAAGTTGAGATATGTTTCACCACTCAAACGCGCAGGCAACTCAAATCGTCCAATCAATTGTCTGCCTAAAATTCCGGCCCAAAAATTAACACTAATTTTGTGCTGAAAGTTGTGACGGCGGATCAAATGCGGGTTTTCTATGGACCAACAATGATTGTTATGCACATTGAAGACGCCATTCCGACTGAAGTTGGACTCGTCCATTCAAAGAATATGATCAAAAAAAGTCAGGAAGGATCATCTCTATCCCTCCTTTAGCACTTCTTCACAGAATCGACTCTTTTTCTATGATCCCCGTGGGCAGCAAATCCTGTACCTTCCTAATATGGTACGGATGGTAATTTTCTTGCCGTATAGAATGCGTTGTATACGGTTGGCTGCGCGATTCTCGTTTGACGACTAATTGCTCTGGTACTTGTGGAAGGATCCGCTATAACTTCTTCCAGTACACTTTTAACCTGCTCAGGATTTCGTCTAATTGTTCCTTCTCGATTACTTGCTCCAGGTGAACGGTCCTTCATGTATGCGTTATGCACCCGTAAAAATACCCGGTAATCCGGGCAATAGGCCAGTAGAATGGTATTTTGAGTTTGCGTTACCAAATTTTGTATATACGAAATTCGATAGAGGACCATTAAGATATGTTAAATCCAAATTTGCAGCACACCTTATCTCAGCATATCTTGGCTCCTATTTATCGCACAAAGCAAATTACATATCATTCTCTTCGTTATGGAATTACCTACGTTTTTTATACAAATAATTTTTTTGTAACACTGATAAATAAAAAAATATTGAGGTTTAAAGTTAAAAATTTATCTTTCGAATAAGGTTTTTTTGCAAATTACTATTTTTTTTTGCATCTTAACGCTAAAAAGCCCTAGTAGTTTTTTGAAGCACATTCGATTACATGTGCAGCGGTAGGTAATTTAGAAAATCCAATAATCCAGTCTCCGGCAATCTACGCGTAAACATGTGCATGGCGGTGCTGTACAATTTTGAATTGACGAATTCGTCAACGAGTCGAAAACGCGCATGAAAAATTGAGCACTTGTTTTAATTTACATTCAATGTGCAACATTTCTACGTTTATTGCTCCTAAAAATTCAATATTTGAAACTGCAAAACACACGAGCAGTTTAATAATCTTTATTTTGAAAATTTTCTTTTATTGCATGCTTAGTTGCTAAATTTAAAGTTATATGAGTGTATTTTTTGAGGAATAAATCATGTAATAGTCGGTTAAACAAAGTACAATTAGTATATTTTTGTTAAATCAATGGAATACTGTGCTTTTACAAGTAGTGTCAAAATTAGAATTTTATTTTTTTCTAGCACGTTTTGATGAATTGTCTTTGTTTTCCACAATATTCCACAAGAAATTTTGTCTGCATTTTTAGCTCGGCTATAGCGAGGCAGGGGAACTGTGGTTGGCAAATCGTAAATGTCTTCTATGAAACAAATTGAATAATAATGAATTATTATATCAATTATTACAGCAATCCGATTATTGAAAATCGGCTTGAAAAAAAAATAAAAATCGTTCAGAAAGCATTATTGTAAATATCTTCATCATCGCTGCTGTCGTCAGTGATAACCGGGACGTTTAAACAACTTTGACCTGAGCAGTTCTTGCAAACTGCAGAGCACTTCAGTCCTGCTTTTCTGTAGCCATACAAGTTTCCCCGCAATCTTTTGTACATGCACATACACGAAAAAACCTTGATTAAGTGAAGATGGAATTGAATCTTTGGTGCTCATTACGGGTTCTAATCCACATTTAAGTCTCTTCCAGCCCCAGGTTTCAGGTTCCAAGATATTGCCAAGCCATGTTTGTATTTGATAGCAAGTTCGAAATGAACGCTGCCAACAGCTGACTCCGATGGTGGTAAAGAAGTAAGATCCGATTTTGTCCCATGCGGGAGAAAAAGTTGAAACGAAATTCGTCGTAAGATTTTTCATTGTTTCCGCCGTAGAGAGCGATAAAGACTCCTTTTCCTGTTGACGCAATCAGTTCGTGATTTGGTTCTTTTGATTTAAAATAGTAGATACAAAATTTGTTGCAGATGATTTTTTTTTGCTGAAATCAATTTTGTTTTACCATACCCGAAATAGCTGATGTGGTATCACAACCAGAAAAAGGATTTATAAAAAGTACGTGGTCGACAAGTTCCTTGTGTTTCAAGCTGGTTGAAGAGTAGAACTCAGTTTTTTCTAACCCTTTTCCAAGTTTTTTGAGAAAAACATTAGTGACGTGTTTTCCGAGTTTTGTGAGAATAGCAAGTAGATCAATATCGTCACCAACAATAAAAAATAGATCGAATTCTGAGGACATAGATACTGAGGATACTAGAGGACATTTTTGAGGAGGATACTAGAGGACATTTTTGAGGACGATTCTACTGGTCTATAAGTTTCAGGCTGTAGTCCACCTCGATGCGTCACGTGGGTTCGATACAATCTTGCGTCAAGCCGAGCATTTCCTCTTGCATAAATTCATAGAAGTAATGCATTTCGGCATATTCAGATTGCAAGTAGGACATGATGACCAAAATAAAGCAAAATAGGTCCGAAATCTGGTGAATGAGCGAGAACTAAGCCCACATTTACTTCAAATCGTAGTTTGAAGATATTATTTAAAATTCCAATTGAACACTAGATTATAACACGAAAATTGAAGAACAAAAACTACTAAATTAAAAAAAGATAAATTAAAGAAAAACTTGTAGCAAATCGAAGAAGAACGAAGTGGAATACAGATTATTGCAAATTGAACTTCCTATGTTAAGTTCTGTCAGTATTATTTACAATCTGTAACTATGACAACTGTCAACATTTATTTTATCCAATGTATTGCTATACGGAAATACATAATGAATGGGAACTTCCGCCTTTTTCATTTTGCTTTTTTTACGAGAAGCTATCCGACTAGCTGAATGAAATTTGTAGGATAGATTGCCAATTGAACAGAGAAGTTTTTGAAACATGTGACAAAAATAAATTACCCCAAAAATTTTTTAACAGGAACGTTGTTAAGTAAAAGAAAATTTTTCTGCTTCAATAATTTTTTTATGGGGGGGGGAAGCTTACACACGATGTGATAGACTCATATTTGACTACATCTTTGGAAAATTTCATCAAGCTGAACCGAGCTGTTAAGCCAGCATGACACACTGTCTTTGGAAAATCAGGTTCTTCAGGAAATAGACTTAAATGATGATAACTCCCAAACCATCAATTTTCCGATCACACATATAGGGGTTAGATCGATGCGTATTTAGGCCGTATATCAGAGAGACAAGCTGCTATAAGAGATAATATTCCCAGAACAAAAGTATCCAAGAAAAGTGATTTTTTTTTTAATGTTTCTGGATCTTCAATGCGGCGGAAGCCAGTTTTTTCAGCCGCAACTGAAACAGAACTTGCAGATCAAGTTAAAAAGTTGACCAGTCTTTTTATTGGTGTCACATCAAAATAAGTTAAAAGATGCGCTTTCACTTACTTATGGAAAAGAAAATAACTAAAAAAAAAAAAACGCTGTTTAGCTCGGGAGAAGAAGAGGTCGGTAATGATTAGGCAGCAGACTTTATGTCTCGCCATAATATTTATATTGAGAAAACCTGAGGCTACAAGTCTGAACAGAATTACGGCCTTCAATCCAGAGGACGTATCTATATTCTGGGAAAATCTCAGGCGCCCCATGGAAATGTATCAATTTCTACCGCAACGTATTGTTAACTGCGATGAGTCAGGGCTCTCAACTGTGCAACGACCGAATAAGATATTTGCAAAAAAGGGACAAAAGAGAGTTGGGCTTGTGACAAGCTGGGAAAAAGGAAAAACAACGACGGTAATGTGTTCTTTCAGTTCGTCAGGGATTTACGTGCCAATCTATGTTCATATATGCCAGGAAAATGTCGCCACAATTAAAACGGAATGGGCCACTAGGTGCAATCTATGAATGCTCCGATAATGGCTGGACCACCAAGGAAGGAACTGTTTTTAGTCTGGCTAATGGATTTCCACAGTTTTGTAAAATCGTCGAAAGAAGTCCCAGTACTTTTAGTTATTGGACAACCATGTCACCCATTGTACGCTTCAAGCTTACAATTTCTGTATAACTAACGGTATTGTCGTGCTAACTATTCCATCTCACCTCCCATCGGCTCCCGCCCCTGGAAGTATAATTTTTTTTATTAATTAAAAGCTGCTTATAACAGTGATTAGTGTGATAAATTCCCCACAAGTCATCCAGGGGAGAGAATAACTACAAACGAAATAGCGGAATTGTTTAAAAGAGCTTTCAGCAGAGTAGCTACACCTGAAAAAGCTATCAATTCGTCCCCTAAACAAATCCTGATATTTTTAACGAAGAAAATTTCGCACAAGCAGAATACCCACTAAGATCACACTGCAGCACTACCTGGAGCACGACTAACGAGAACAAAATGCGAGAAGAAAATAGGAAGAAGGAGAAGACTCCCGAAATGGCCATTAGCTCGCTCGAACCGAAAAAAGTTTCCTTCACAGAAATTATTCCGATACCCTCTTGTTCTACAAATACAAACGATAAGCCTAAAAGAAAGTCTACAAAGCAGCATTCTATTATAATGCACTTCTAGGCCATTAAAAGATATATCTTAGAAGAAAAGAAAAAAAAACAGGAACGCTAAAAAGCTGAAGACAGTTGAGAAAGCCAAAAGAAACGTGTTTAAGACACAGGACCTTAAAATTGAGAAAAGAGAGAAATATAAACGCCCAAAGGCATTATAGTTTTGACTATCGGGAAACAAAAGAAAATAATGATGAATCATTTGAAGGCGATGACACAGATAAATAAGTATAACTGAAGATATTTGTATCATATACGGTGAATTTGGTAAAAACGGCGAAATATGGTTAAGATGCGTATAGCATGTGGCCTATGGACACATAAGGCTTGTACAGTGATTCATCAAAAGAAAAGATATGTGATTTTTGTTTGTGAGTCTTGATCGGGATTTCTCGATGCGGCCGGTTTTACCCCTCTCGTTCGGGAAATTACAACATTTTTTCTTCTTTTTTTATTTCAACAATACAATTTTTATATTATACTTTAATAATGAATATTATTTTAGTACACTATATACTATATTCTTTCATTTGCGCTGATTTTCAAGTCACAATTTTATTTTAGTATGATTTTATAGACAAATATGCTTAGGTGGCCGGTATTCCCCCTCTTTACCCTATGAGTTTTGCTTCTATAATGGTCTTACATTACATTGTTTTAGTTTGAGTTTTTTTATTATTTTGTTTTGTTTGGTATTATAATATTTTATAATGTTATTATTGATGCATTGTAAAAATATTTTAATGTTATTGTTAAATTGTTATTTGAATGAAAAATACCCGTTTGTTAACTAAATAAATAAAATAAATCAATCAATTTAATAGTACCTATGTATTTCCTTACTGGTTTGGCCTTATTTATATTCACATAATACACAACCACACTTATCCATAAATTTGAAATTCCCGCTATCCTTGTACCTACTCCTCTAAGTTACCGATCGTCCGCGCAGCGAGAAGGTACAAGAAGATAAGAAGAAGAAGAAGAAACTCTCCGCCGCAGTCGAATATCGCCGCTACTTAGAACTATAATTTTTTACTTAAAAAACCCGCTTATCCGCTGTTAAAAGTGAAATCAAAAGTTTGATCCCGCTGTAGAACAATTACGCGATCATTATCGTAATAGTGCCTGTCGGAGGGAAAGTGATATAACAAGAATTACGGTTTGGGAAAAAGAAAATCTCCAGCGACCAACCAAATAAGGTAACTCCATTTTTTATCAAAAATTTCCCACCACTTACCTTTTATTTCATTTCTAGTTTATTTTCATTTGTATATTTAAAAATGTTTGGGAGGAAAAGTCTATAGGTACCTAATTATTGAAAATACGATAATAAAAAAACCTTTAATATGGTTTACTTTCGAGCATACTAGAGAACTCTCTGAAAACATAAATATTATTACTTGTAAATTTGACAATTTCTCTTCCAAATCCCAACATCACCCGCAGTTTCAGAGCGGATGACAAGTCTCAAACGTCCCAAAAACTTTACGTGATGACGATTTGTTTTAGTTTTATTGTCAGTGTTGCCATTTGGATCCTCAGAACAAAATATTCAATTTATCTAAGACTGTTTTAACTTTAGGATTATGAATAATCTCTAGAACACTTCTTATCCCAGCTAAGTACTGCCTTATACTTTTCCTCAATTTTTGATGAGAGAATCCGTAAAACAGTAAGTAGTTTTTTGGTTTCTTATCATCGCGGTCTTGATTAATCCCTCTCCGGAACTCTTATAGAGAGACGACGCTATGGATTCGGCAACGCTGGCGGCCGCCCAGGATTCCCGATATAACTGGGAGCGGGCGTCGGATCGGCGGGAACAGCTGACCGGCACTCGGCGTAGAGACGGGAAGAAGTGCAGTGCCAGTCGCTCCTGTTATGTATCTCATCCGCCCGCTTGACGGTTACGGTACAATATCAAAAGTGTCCCTCACGTGCCCGCAATTATTCCTTGTCTGTCCTCAATGGTAACGACGGTGCCTGCTAATTCTCCACAAGACAAGGTGAGTGTTGAAAATTCATAGAGTGCTTTAAATTAATTTTTGTATAGATATTCCTACCACTGGGATACCTACAGATTTTTCGATATATTTTTTTTTATTTGGACCATTATGCCAGTCAATACTCACAAGTGCGGAAATACGACTTGCTTTAAATATGTTCTCCTAATACCTAGATGTTCGCCTAAAAAATTAGATGCCGTGAGTTCGACGACTAAGAAAACAAGGGCCTGTCTTTTATTATCGTACCTACCTACGTAATAACTGTTAATCTTTGAATGGTTTGATTCTATTTATAATCTAAAGATGGTTGAAAATATTTGAGAAAGTCGTTCTTGTCATTAATGTGAGACTTATCTTTTTCGACATTGCTGAGTTACGAAAGTAATAGCCTTCGAAAGTTTCTTGTTGTGACTGGAAGTTAATTACCATTCCATTTACATAATTGAAACTTTGTTGTTCATATTTCTTTCCACAGAATATTTTCTTACCGATAACGTTTCAGCAAAGTTGAGTGTTAACAACTGTTAAGTGAATAACAATTTTGAAAGAGCTGTGGAAACTTATATTTTACCAAATATGAATCAAAATTATTTACATTCATTATTATATTTTTATTGTTACTTTCTTTTGAAAACTCTTGTTTATATTAATTAATGGTTATGTTACTGTAGTAGACTACTTCAAGATAGGTAACAACTTTTGATCAAAAATTATCCTAATAGTTAGCATAACAGCTTTATTGCTTTGACTTAGAATAGAATAGAATAGAATTTATTGTATACAGGGTGTCCCATAATATGTGGGCAATCTCCCGGATTTGGGTAAATTTCGTAAAAATAAATGAAAAAATAGCCATAAAATTAATTCCTCAGAGACACCCCTACAAAGATATTAGCTGTTGAAGTTGAGGGTTGAAAATCAATTTTTTGCAATAACTTTTTTATTTCTTGACCGATTTTGATAATTTTTGGTTTTATTTTGTATTATTTTGGACTTTTTAGAATAGTGTTTCATAATCTTTGGTAGCACGTACATAGACCTCGGGATGGCATAACCCCCTCATTCACTTGAAAGAAAACAATAAAAATAATAATTTTACAGTTTTTTAAGGTTAATTTTCTTTTTATTTGATATTTTTTACATAAAAAATGTATCCTTATCTCTTTCGATAGAGCGAACCGTTATCGAGATAAACGTCCTTCTAATAGGTGATGCGTCGCAGGAACTTTCTAAATTTCAAGTAAATTTTAACAAGATGGCTGATCTATGACAGTAAATTGAGCAGGAAACAAAACAATAACTTAATTAAATACACGTCAGTGTCATAGATTTCATTTCATGCAGATTCAATTCTAACTGATTTTCTGCGTATTCAGCGTTTGTGTAACTCATTTTAAAATCAGTTAGAATTGAATCTGCATGAAATAAAATCTTTGACACTATTTGACGTGTATTTAATTAAGTTATTGTTTTGTTTCCTGCTCAATTTACTGTCAAAGGTCAGCCATCTCGTTAAAATTTACTTGAAATTTAGAAAGTTCCTGCGATGCATCGCCTATTAGAATGACGTTTATCTCGATAACGGTTCGCTCTATCGAAAGAGATAAGGATACATTTTTTATGTAAAAAATATAAAATAAAAAGAAAATTAACCTTAAAAATCTGTAAAATTATTATTTTTATTGTTTTCTTTCAAGTGAATGAGGAGGTTATGCCATCCCGAGGTCTATGTACGTGCTACCAAAGATTATGAAACACTATTCTAAACAGTTCAAAATAATACAAAATAACACCAAAAATTATCAAAATCGGTCAAGAAATAAAAAAGTTATTGCAAAAAATTGATTTTCAACCCTTAACTTCAACAGCTAATATCTTTGTAGGGGTGTCTCTGAGGAATTAATTTTATAGCTATTTTTTCATTTATTTTTACGAAATTTACCCAAATCCGGGAGATTGCCCACATATTATGGGACACCCTGTATTATTAAACCTATCGGTTTGTTACAATGGTTGACAGGTTATAAATCTAAATATTGTAGTATGTATCTCAACTATATAATGCATGAAAGAAAAACTAACTAACACACAATCACACCCACTAAAGTACCCCACTCAAAAAAAAGTAGCCACAAAATCCATATTATACAATGTACCGCATACCCACCCCTTGATCTGACTGTAAAAACTAACAGGAAAAAAAACCAATCATAACGAGCTACTAATCAAAAAATAGTTAACAATCATAATAATAAGTTAATAATCATAGTTGTAGGCACCCTGTAAGTCGATGTGAAGTTAGTTAAACCCTGGCAATTCCACAACACTACCCTAATGCTTTTTAAATTCAGTTTTTTTGGAGTTTGACTGCAATTACTTTGAACTATGTGCCTCCCATTTTTCACTTTCTTCTTTTCTTGAACTATCTTTTCCGGGGTTGCTGCAGATTCCTCTGATGACTCTGGTTTGTTACGTTTTCGGTTTCTTCCGGTAAGTAGAAGCCATTTCTTTTTGTTCTCAATTCTGTATTTCAGTGGCAAGTCTTCGTTAATAAATATTTGCGTATTCTTTAATTTGCGTCTATTATTAAAGATGTGAGTTTTTAGGCGATAATCATAGAGACATACCTTTACTGGTCTGTGCTGGTCATCTGCTTTCTGCCCAATTCTATAAATGGCTCTTAGGGGAGACCGGGGCGGAACGGGATACCGGGGTAGAACGGAGTGGGTCTCATATTTGCCACTAAAAATAGTGGAGACCACTGTCGCCCTCTATGATCATTCACTAGAACGCCACGCTTCAGCTGGCAACCACAAACAGGCTATTGTAAATAGTTCAAAGTGTTTTCGACGTAACGTGGTGAAATATTGAATGTTGGTGGACTTTTTTGGCATTTTTAATACAAGGTACGTTAATTATTTATTTGTTTTGGGACTTGCTGTTCATGTTACAATAAACGGCATGTTTTTAAGTATTTTTCGACATGGATACTTGAAGATATTAGTTAAGGCGTCTCTGGTCATAGGTTATGTTTTGATAATAAGTAGATGTGGGGCAGAATGGGGTGGGGCAGAACGGAGTGGGCCCCATTCCGCCCCGATTTTATTTACCTATCTGATTTTGAGTTTTATATTACTTTTAGATGGTTCGCAAATATGTAAGAAAGACCGTTAGACAACAGTGGAATACTGAAACCATGGAACAAGCAGTAGAAGCGGTAATTAGTGGCGCAATGGGTTGCAAGAAAGCATCACTTCAGTTCGAACTTCCACAAACTATATTAGAAAGATATGTAAAAAAACGTAAAGACGATCCAGATTCTGTGGTTGACAAAACATCTGGTAAATATCAGTGTGTTTTTACTAAAGAGCAAGAGCTAGTACTGGTTACATATTTAAAGGATATGCAAAAGAGACTTTTTGGTTTAACAGTTAAAGAATTAAGAGGGCTAGCATATCAACTAGCAGTTCGAAACGGTTGTAAAAATCCCTTTAACGAACACACGGAAATGGCGGGGGAAGACTGGGCCCAGTCATTTATGAGACGTAATCCAGAATTAAGTTTGAGAAAGCCTGAGGCAACATCCGGAGCACGTGCGATGGGGTTTAACAGAGTAGCAGTCGCGCAGTTTTTCACTTTACTTAATCAAGTTCTTACTGAAAAGAAAATTACTGGTGAAAGAATTTACAATTGTGACGAGACCGGGATTACGGTAATTCCGAAACAGCATTCAAGAGTAATTGCAAATAAAGGACAATGTCAGGTGGGCGTATTGACTTCTGCTGAGCGTGGTAATACGGTAACCGCCGAAGTTTGTTGTTCTGCTGCAGGAAATTTCATGCCACCAATGTTGATTTTTCCTCGAAAAAAGAAACAACAGGAATTTGAGTTGGGTTTGCCAACTGGTGGTTGGGCTGAGGTTAATGAATCTGGGTGGATGACCATAGAAGTGTTTTTGAAGTGGTTTAAAAAGTTCATTGAATTTTCTAAAAATAAAGAAACCCCAGTCCTTTTGCTCCTTGATGGGCATGCATCTCATACGAAAAACCTCGAAGTCATACATTTAGCTCGTGAAAAAGGTGTTATTTTACTATGCTTCCCACCCCACTGCTCGCACAGGCTCCAGCCTCTAGACGTAGCCTTTATGAGACCTTTGAGTCTATATTACGAAGACGAAGTGCGAAAATGGTTACGGTCGAACCCAGGTAAAGTGGTCACATTATTTCAAATATCAGCGTTATTTGGACAAGCTTTTGTCAATGCTGCGAACATGAAAAACGCGCTAAAAGGATTTGAGAAAACCGGCATTTGGCCAACAAATGAGGGTATCTTCACTGATGATGACTTTTTACCAGCGGAAGTAACTAATATTCCAATTGCTGGAAAACAAGACTGTCCTGCTCTAGTCGATGATACTCCAGAAAACAATGATTCGTTCAAAAATCCATCAACACCACCTCGCAAATCCCTTACGGAAATTAACGAAAAACATAGTCCTCAACCTCAATGTTCATGGATGCAACCTCAATGTTCATGGATGCCTGACACTCCTAATGCGCCATTAAAAAAACCTCGCCCATCCAGTTTTCCGGCCCTTTCTCCTGAAGTTCTAATACCAATACCAAAACTAAGGTCCGGCTTTAAACGAGTGCAGAGGAAGAGAGGCAAAACCGCTATTCTTACCGATTCTCCTTATAAAGCTGAATTGACTGAAGCAATGCAGAAAACAATAAAGGCTAGCAAATCACAAAAAAAACAAAATTAAAAAAAATCTGTCAGGTCAGAAACAGAAGAAGGAAACAGAGAACAAGATGCCTAAGCAAAAAAGGCAGAAGATAACAGAAAAAGTTGAAGAGAGCTCTGAGGAGTCTGAAGAGGAAGAAGACGTTTTGTGTTTATACTGCAATGATCAATATTCAATTTCAACTGAAGGTTGGGTTTCATGTTTTCAATGTAAAAAGTGGGCTCAGTTCTTGTATGTGAAGTGTGTAAGCCCGACAACAGCGGGTATCCCATCCTGCCCCGGAGGCGGGGCAGAACGGAGTAAATTACACTTTTTTTAGTTTGTCTAAACAAAAAGAAACTGGTGTCTTTTTTTTCATTTTTGTTTTATTTTGTAGTTTCCAATACCTTAATAAACTGCCTTGTATTTATTTTTTATTTTTATTCTGTCATTTACCCTTAAAAAAATTTAAACGTTAGGGTCCCCATTCCGCCCCGGTCTCCCCTACGTCAGGTTATGTACATTCGATATTCAGCTTCTGGCCAACGGTATCTATGAAAAATTTCAAAATTTCTTCGCCTTCCGGAATCCCAAATACTATGAGATTGTTCTTGTTTACTTCCTTTTGCACAAAATCCATTGTGGATTGTTGCCTTTGCACCATTATGTTCAGGTCGTTATACTTCTGTTCGTTATTTAAACAAATTTCTTTTATTTGCATTATCTCGGTATTCGTTGATTGTAGATTACTTTTGAGTAAAAAAAATTTACCCCCACCCCCTTCTTTCATGGCAAAAAAACAGTTTTAAGAAAAAAACGGGGAGAAGGAAATCGGTTTTTCTGCGGGCATCTCTCCAATATTGGCGGAATCGAAAAAAAAAACATTTTAAAGTAGGCATTCCAAAGTGTCATCTCCCATTGGTTGGGCCCGACGCCCCAATATTAGCGAAAGTTATAGCAATTTGAATTTGAATTATGATTTCCCCTCCCCCTCCCCCTCTAATCGAGATAGCGACTTCAAAATTTCAGGCATCATTGAGGACACTGCTGTCTGTCGATGAAAAAAAAAATTAAGTCCCTAAGTCGATTTTTTCCATGCTAAGCACGCGAACACGGACGGCGGTGTATTCGCACCGCGGCGGAACCCTGAAGAAAGGGTCTTAAAATTGAAAATGCGATATCTCGAGAACCGTTTGACCGATTTGGACCAGTCAAAGTTCAAATTACGCGTCTTCGAGAGCTCTTCATTTTTCGACAGGATATTTACTATGCTCAGAGTTGAATTAAGCGAGTTATGTGCAAAAAACCCATTGCCGATGTCTTCGCATGCACATTTCTCCGCCAGGGCGTCGATTAAATTTTTGAAAATGCCACCAAAATGGAGAGGGGGTCCCAACTTTATGAAAAAAAAAATCAAAAAAAATTCTCGAGTCCACGGCGGATGGAGCCTTTTTTTTACAGACCCTTCTCCACTACTTTTAAATAATAGTTATAGTACGTTGTTAAACGAATATTCCAAGTATACCAATATGTACTGCATGCCTATTTTGTTTAGGTAGGTACTGTGAACTATACTTCGAAAGTTCGAAATCGAAAGAGACCTTTTATCAGATTTGAAATGAAATTTAATCTTTGTATTGGTGATTCAAATAAGTAGCATTTAAATGTTGCAGAAAACCAACTTAAATTTTTGGTTTTATCCAAATCGCTCGAAAAATCCGTCTTCTCATTTGCTTCGCGCTTATCTTTATGAATTTTTTGCTCGAAATCAAACGTTAAATTAAACATTGGCAACAGAAAATGAGAAGTGTGACTGCACTGCCATAGGCGGGAACAGGCTTGTCACTTAAGCTTTGAAAATTTAATAACGGGTAAATTGCCTTCTTGCTTGCTTATTTTCATGTTCCAAGTTTTAAGTGATGCGGCAGTATTACATAATTAATGAATACCTGGACATACTTCTATAATGTAGGTGTAGGATAATAATTTCAACGAATAGCTTATCCTGAAAAATACGTACCTAAGTGTCTTTTTCTCGCTTTTGATTAAATAGAATTGCCAGGAAATTCTATAGTGCGTTACCAGCGAAAAAACGCCACGTTCTGACACAAGGAGAGCGTGTAATGGTGAATAATGAATAATTTGGATAAGAGTCTTAAGGATGAAAACCCGGATATGTTCTCCTACTCAAAAAACGTGCTTTTTCTAGTCTATCTAATTCTATTCTATTCTATTCTATATGATCTAACTGTTTGGGGGTTTCTGAACAGAGTTTTCCGCGAGCAAGGGATTGGAGTGATTGGACGCAGAGATCCTCTGGAATGGCCTGCCCGTAATTAAATACCAGATTTAAGTCCTCTAGACTTTTTCAGTGCGGTCGTCTCAAAAGTAAAATGTACGCAACGGAACCAGGTCTCTGGTTGGAGAATGCGCCACTAAATTACGCCACAGGTTTTCCAAAGTATAAGTGAACGTTTCGAGCAGAATTTTTTTTCTTGTATGGAGGTTGGAGGTGCACTATGATGAGCATTTAAAAATCTCCTGTGAAATTGAATTTTAATGTTTTCTCTGTTTTCACTCTTAAGGAAATTTTAGTCTTTTCGACGAAGCTACAGCATTAATAAACATAGTTGTCAGAAAGAAAGAAAAGATGATAATAATAATAAGAGCCTTTATTTAAAGAAACACGTCATTTTTGTTGCGGATTGACATAGTATTTACTCGCATGTTTGGGATCCGCACAACAGATTCATATTCCAGTGTACGTTTCACTAGAGAATTAATAACATCATTAAAATGAGATTTGAGCCTTAAAATTAATGCGGGTTTCTGAAGATAATACACTATACAGGGTGTAACATAAGTACTGCGAAAAATTTCAGGGGGTGATTCCTGAGATTATTTTAAGAAAAAAGTTCATATGAACATGGGTCCGAAAATGCTTACCCGCTGAGTTATAGCCCCTTAAAGTTGGGACCCTGAAGAAGGTTTTTATTTATTATCTCCGAAACCGTTCAACATAAGATGACGAAATTTACCACATCCATCAATGGTTTTATGCTTAATAAGATAGACTGTAGATCACATTGAAATTTTCACCAAAGATGGGTTAAATCTGGGGGGTGTGGGGTAAAAATTACCCCAACTTTTTTGTGTCAATAGTTTTTTCAATTTTGGTGTGAAATTATGGAATATTGAAGCTTTCTGCGTAAAAAAGTCACTTTGTTCAACTTGGATTTCGAGAAAAATCCATTTCAAAATCGTTTATTTTGCTTATCTTGAACTGAAAATGAATTTCAATAACATGGGGGCAGAAATTGGCGTCCTGCAATACTTACATTTCAGAGCAATGCAATGAAATTTTAAAATGGATTTCTACTTCAATCAACGGTGTAACTAATCAGAGCGGACAACATAGTTTATTCTGAAACGAATTATTGGCAGATAGACACGTTGGGTGCCACTTGAAACGAACTATTTAACCCTTAGAGGGGAAAAATAGTCGTTGAGAACATGAGACGGTAAAAGATAACAAGGGTCGTAGGTTGAGTCGCTAGTCTAAGAGGATCAACAATAACAAGCAGGTCAGCAGAACAACAGGTACTCTTTATTAAAATATAAAATATATCAAAGTGATTAATATTACACTCTTGAGCACGGTTAACAGATAATAAAAAAACAAGAGCGTGCGGTGCTAGTCGAATGAATGGATCGGATGCTAAGAGTTTACAAGGCACTTATCTTCGTATGGCTTGGCTCCAGGAACTTGCTTGGTTTGAAAGGGTGACTTGGTATCCAAGAAAATCTGCCTTGGTACGTGGAGTTCTTACTTGGTATCCAAGAAAATCTGCCTTGGTACGTGGAGTTCTTCTCGGTACGAATAAGATGGCCTCCAGGGAAAAGAGTGAACTCCAGGGAAAAGATGACCTCCAGGAAAAAGTTGCCTCCAAGAAAAAGATTGCCTGCAGGGAAAAAGTTGCCTCCAGGGAAAAATCAATCCGTGGGGAAAAAGCAAGCCAAAAACGTGGGCGATGTTTATAATAATTTAAGTGAAAGTTCACAACGCCATTTCGCTAAAAATTCCCTGTGTTTGCGGAAATGTACCTTCCTCTAGCGAATCCAGAAGTGAAAAGAAAGTGAAAGGGCCGGTATGAAGATGAACTCACCTGATTTCAACTCGACTGTCGACGAGACTCGACGAACTCGAGGCCTCCAGTCGGCCGATGCACTAAAACCCACCATCACTCACTCACTGCGCGCGCCCGCCGTTGTCTCTGCGTCGCTGGCATTTAGCCGGTACGTACAGGGTGTACGTTACAATTCTTTGGATCAGCTTGATCGTCAACCAACTCACATGCAGTCAGTTGAAAGTTTGAACGAAAAATCAACTCGGATTGGTTTAGTTTCTAGGATACCACCGGATAGTATCCTTGACTAGTAAAAATCTCTCAAATAGTGCTGTTCGGACTCCTGCGATAAAAAGAGAGGTCTCATAATATGTCTGTGTGGTATGAACTGATAGCTCGCGCACCACCACCACAGACATATGCGAAAGGTAGTCTACGCCCGATATGCGGGTATGATCGGGCCATTAAGAAGAACCATCCATTAAGGTCTTTAGGAGAGCCCATTTAGTTAGCTCGAAAAATCGGACACCCTGTATCTTATTGACAATTTTTTTTTTCATTAAGGGAAAATATAAAAAAAGAACAAAAAGCGAATTTTAACATACCTACTCGTAATTTTGTAAATACGAGTATAAAAACTATAAAATGGAATTTTTGGCATCCTGTATCTCGAAAACGGTGCCTGTGCATACCATGTTAATATCGGAACTTTTTTTCCCTAAGGTGAGCCAACGGATCACACCTTTTATTTTCCGACAGAATGTTTTGAAACTTGTCGAAACAATTTTTTTCACTCTACTATACCCTCGAACACAAGCTTTTAGATCTTTCTTGATCTGCTCATTGAGGTTGAGTCAGGCAGGGAAATCACTCTTGTGGACAATCGTTCGTCTATGGGTTTTAGAATCACCCCACGCCCCACGTGTTCTTCTTCTGTCAACTCAATTACTCTTGCTCAGATAAGGTAATTACTCAGGCATTACCTTATCACAAATAGTACCTGATGGGAGAACTTATACGAATTTAATGAAAATAACTGTCCGTCGGAAAATCTGTGCGCCATGTTTACTGCTAGTCTACGTCTTTGACCTATCTAGGTGCATTTCTGTTCTTATCGCTGCGTATTGATCTTGACAATTCCCAAGCGGATAATCCTGGAGAAACCACTTAAGATTCCTACTTAATTGTGGATCCACAGGAACTTCTCATTACGAATCATATTTTACTGGGAGATGAGACTTGGGCATGATACAGAAACTGAAATTGAAATTATTTGAATACTCTACCTCAGATGACGATGTTTTAAGGAAAAGGTATAAGAAGAGGGTAGCGACAAAAAATAACACGTGACATGTTAAATCAAAATTTTACAAAAAAAAAATTGTTTGATTTTACAAAGATATTATTCAGTAACGTTTGATTAAAAAAATCTATTTTTTGAAGAACGACAATTCTTGGCATTTTTACGTCCAAATAAGATCTAGGTAGTGTTTGGATAAACCAGATAATATAATATGATATGAAAATTGTTCCATTTTGTTGAATAATCAAATCACTGAGAATTTATAATTAAGTATCAACTCGTTCTGCTCTATAAATGCAATAAAATTACTGAATTCGTAAAACATATGCAGATAGTACCTACCAGTGGCGTAGCTTCAGATTTGGGGCCCCCCCGCCAAATATTTTTGACGGGCCCCCACTTAAAGTTTTCTTCATTGGTGGTTCGTGATTTCAAAAATTAAATTTTACTAGCATATTGTATATAATCAATAAGGTGGACCTCCGGGAGGTTTGGGGGGTATGGAGTATCCCCCCAAGAGTAAAGGGGGGTTCGGGGAAAATTTTTCCAGAAAAGTTATGTAAAATACTTAATATGTAGTCGCAATTTTGTATCGATATCGATACTATAACAGCTGCTAATTGCTTGTTTGATTATTACTTGATTACTTTCGCATTTCGCATGTACATTGTACATATTCGTGAAAATTTGATTTATGAAGTAAATTTTACATCAGAAGCAAGTAAATGAAACCAGTCATTAGAAGCTTTAAGAAAATATTAAAATCATTGAAAAACTATACCTTTTCAACATCAATTTCAGAAAAAGTAACACCAATTTCAGAAACAGTAAAATCAAATTCAGTAAAAGGGACTTCAATTTCAGAATAGTAAATTAATCCAGATTCAGAAAAAGTAATTTAAATTTCAGAAAAGTAAACTCAGATTCAGAATAGGTAAAGTCAATTTCAGAAAAAGTACAAACAATTTCAGAATAAGTAATTCCAATTTAGGAAAAAGTACTAATTTTTTACAAGCTTACTAATATAGGTATTAGCTTTTAGAATTTTTGTCTTTTAATTTATTAGGAGTTAGGTTCTTTGATGAAAGTATTATTTTTTATAAAACGAAACGTTTTTTTGTTGTACCTTGTTGTACCTAATGAAATTTATGAACGCATATCAAGTTGAAACAGAACAAAGTGTGATGGTATGGGAGGAAGTGTTATGCATACCAAACGGCTACATCCCAAAAGGCTCTTTCGGCGGGCTCAGTCCCACTGGCCACCACCCCCAATCCATCGCATATTATATTTTTCATAAACATTCGAAAATGAATCTGAAAAAAAGTGATGTCGTCCTCAATAGTGTATTTTTTTATTAAAAAATACACTAATAGTGTGATTTTTGATGATCGAACTCACGATCTTGGGCTCCATCGCCAGAGGTCTTGCACCCATGCACCAGGAGCCCTTTGTGGGGTGCCCTACAAAACAGCTAATACATCACAGTAAATAAACACCATACAGCACACCGAAAACATTATCAAATTTTAAAAATAAAAAGCATTATTATGCACCTACACTGTGTCTCTTGAATTTCTGGACATAGGGAATTCCCATGTTAAAATAAACTATTGGAAATATTGGCTCCCCTAATTATTTTACAGTAAAATGTCAAATGTAAAACTTCTTAAGGAAAAAAAGCTGCTTCTTATGCTACAATTGCATTTTCATTTGGATCATCCGTTTTTGAGAAAATCAGGAAAAACTGAACGGTTTTTCGAAGTTTTTCAAGGTTGCTTTGCTTTTGACAGATAATGCTAATAAGATAATAATAAATCTCTAATAATATTTCTAAGTGCAATTGCCAGAGTAATGTCAATAAATTTTACTTTTTCTTCAATGGTGTTTTGGTGCAATGGTTTTTCTTCAATAATTCATTTTTATAAACAAGTTTTCCTTTAATAAAAAGTAATACTTTGCCACTTAAAGTTTTAATAATGAATGAATTACTTTTAAACAATCAGTTATTGACAATAATTAATAATTTTTAGCATTATCTGTCAAAAGCAAAGCAACCTTGAAAAACTACGAAAAACCGTTAAATTTTTCCAGATTTTCTCGAAAACGGATGAACCAAATGAAAATGCAATTGTAGCATAAGAAGCAGCTTTTTTTCCTTAAGCAGTTTTACATTTGACATTTTACTGTAAAATAATTAGGGGAGCCAATATTTCCAATAGTTTATTTTAGCATGGGAATTCCCTATGTCCAGAAATCCAAGAGACACATGCCCGTATTCACAAACGATAATTTCCTAAATAATTACGTAATTATTTAAATGAGTGAGATGGAGATATGCAGTTTTTTTGCAATAGAATGAGATGGGGATAATTGATTACGTAATTATTTAGGAAATTATCGTTTGTGAATACGGGCGACAGTGTATAGTATAATAAATGCATTCATAAAAGAATAACAATAACATTTTTCATTTATAAAAAATAATTTATTCACAGGGATACCTTCAAGTCTAAATTGCAAGTCTTGAAATTACCTTTTGTGTATTTGATTTTACTTTTTCTGAATTTGAATTAACTTTTTCTCAAATAGAGGTATTTTTTTCCCGAATTTGACATTGAATATAGGTACTATGTAAATAACAAAAAATAAACTTTGAAATGTATAATAAAAATAATATAGAAAATAATTTAAAATGCATAAAAAAAAAATGTTAGGCACTTTACCATCATCTTTCAGTCTATAATAGCTATTTTTATTAGGTACTTTGTTTTTTGTTTGCTATGCCCCCTTGTCCTTAATCGGGAACAGGTTTAAATTTTATGATTGGTTTCGTATTATATACTCTACATATTTGTGTTGTGGGCTTGTGGTGGTGAGGTGACTGAAAGAAAGCGAAAGCACTGAAAGCAGAAAGCACATCACATTCCATTGCCGCTCTTAGTTAGCCCATGATGGAGTAATAAAATAACAGGGATGATTTCATATAATATAATCATTTTTTGTATTATATTATATCCTATTATATCATCCTGAGATTACAATAGGACCAGAATAACTTTTCCTCTGGTTCTGAGTATAATTACTGTTGAAGATGGTAATATTAGAAATGTACTGTATTCGTCATTACTGGCATAATTTCAAGCTTTATTTATTATTTATTGTTGTTTCTCAATTCGTAATATTAATTATTAATGTCGTCAGTTGTCAGTTTAAATATGCTTAAGAGTAGTACTTATTTGATTTTTTTATTTGGGGCTCTTTTGTGGGCCAAGCCGGGTTCCAGAGCTCAGGGCCCCCTTGACGTCGGGCCCCCCCGCGGCCGCGGGGTTTTGCGGTACTGTAGCTACGCCACTGGTACCTACCTACATTACATAAACGTATTTAACGTACCAAAATAGAACTCAAGGATAAGAACTTTTTCTTAATTTAGCTCTCACTCTTACTCAAGTCGACTTTTCAAGACTCGGGACTCGGGACGGGATAATAACGAATTTAAAAATGCATTTTATATTAAGTCGCCACGTTTCGCTTCAAATCCGAAACCGTAAAGGAGATTTTCTACTCATCGTGACTAAAAGAGAATACAAGAACATAAGTGACATAACATAGATGAATAATTTATAACCGTATAAGTTTATTCCCGCGGGCTCAATAACTCCTGAAAACTTCGTTTCTAAAGTTCCAGTCACCTTTGCTTGGAAATCTCACGTCGAGTAAGAAGAAGACCGTCTCTTTCAAACATCTCATATGTGAACCTTGTGCCGTGAGAATTTTTTTTTACTAATACATAATACATAAATGAAACACATCGACATAGCACCGAGTTTTACATTCATGACAAATCCATGGCTATATTCACAAAAAATTCGCGTTCACGGTTACTTAATATTTATTTTGCTACCTGATTGATACAAAATTCAGTTAAGCTCCACATCTCAGAATTCTCATCAGTCAGATGTCAGAATAAAAAGTTAACATGTCTTGCTTTGGTTTCTTTGCAAAGGGGGACATCAAAGTGATTTGTGCGGATTAAGGCCGCGGGTCGGGTCGGCCGTCACTTGGATGAAAAATTCGCACAATGAAATTAGACGAGTAGATCTTCACATCATCGGTTCGTGCCCGGGCGACGTATCCGTGCCGACCCATGCGCTTAATATCACTGAGATGATGGCCGATACACGGCCGTAACACTGGGTGGTGTGATTCCCAATAATGTGTATAATAAGTAGGAATATAATAATGATTATTATCAATAAAAACAATAATTAATTAGTAGGTAGTTAATAAATTAAAGAGGCACTTGCACTGGAATTTTTTGTATGGGCTTTTACAGCTATAGATTCAACTGAAATCATAATTGCTTTTGCGCTGTTTTGTCGTGATTCATGAAGATTTGCTCCAAACATTTCGTCCACAATTATTACGGTAGACCTCATCAGCGACTATACCTATGTGTTTCTCTTCTATACGGTTCATTAACAACTGGCTGGACGGCTGGAAGAACGCTCCTATTGTAACAGGTATTTCGTCTTAATTAATTCGCGCGTGGTTCGGTCCCCAATTAACCAATTACTAAGATGTTTTTTTATGATGTTTAATAATTTTTATTTACACAAAATGTCTATATATATATATATATATATATATATATATACAATAAATTAATAATAATTAAAATTTAAACAATGGCCATCCATGGTAGCTCCATCCACTAGACAGGCGTGCCGTGCAGACGCAGGGCTCCTGTTGAATCCCACTCAGCGCCCTGCTTCTAATTGGCCGCGGCGCTCGGTGATAAGAAATGTGTTGTCGCCAGATATGGCTGCCTTCAGTGACCCTCGAGAGCTCGCCGGCACACGCCGCTTGTTGTGTCGTTCCGAAACATGCAATCTGTCCTTGCGCGCCTCGGAATTCGTCTGACTGGGAAACGGGAGGTAGCAAGCTCCGTGGGCTCCAACACAAGCTACACAGACGAGACGTGCTAGTCAATCCACGTCTTAATATGACGTGAGTCTGAAAACTAAAAGTAAAGAAGATTAAACGGTTCTTAGCTCAGAGCTCAACACTCTGAGTGTCGATTCATGGGACAAGGATAGGCCGACCAATGCATCAACCTCTCCATCTCAATGCATTCAGTACATGCACGTCGGTTGTCCAGCCTTGTCCTGTTCCTCTGGGGGCTCACTACGCCCACCAGAGAAATTAAACGCGCGCTGGTCACTAGGTACCCAACTCGCGGTTCGCTGCCTGTTTGCCCGGTCGTTGCACTCAATACATCCACCGCGGGGTGCTGGGTCCTGCGAGGCTCAGTACACCTTGCAGGAGTTGAATGTTTGATGGCCAGTATCCATACAAACACTGCCAGTTCTTCCGATGAGCTCCCTTCATGTAGCCGGTGGCAGGGGCGATAAGGCCGCTATCGCCGCTGCAAAAACTCTGCCTTCCTGCTTTGACCTGATTATGAACTAATTTCTCTTTAATTAGTAACAAATAATAATATTGCTAAACTAAAGCCTCGGATTCCGTTACACTATATTATAGGCTGATGGTCCGATGACGACATAAACCCCTTCAATTGATATCTTCACTCTAGCAACGGCCGGTCACTTCGATGATGTCATCCCCAAAATCTTTTCCTGTTGAAATTATTTGTATGTTTATAGATTTCAATTGCTTCACGATGTAAACGGGTGTAATGGCGTGAAGTAGTGGACAAGATTTTTGTCTTTTCGTAGCATATAGCGTAGTTATCTTGAAACACAGCCATGGAATGGAATCTCCATGAACCACGACAAAACTGCCAGGAATCAATTGTGATTTCAACTTGACTTTATGTTGATTATTCATGAATGGACGGCGAGTGAATAAAAAAAAAATTGAAGTTTTTATTATACAATATTAGAAATAATGCAAATTATTACAAATTTACAAAATCTGGATCTGGATAGTTGTATATCAGGACAGTCTTCCCATAATATGGATTGCCGATATTAACGAAGCGCTGGACAGTGGCAGAGCACATGTTCCACAGTGCTGTCTTCTTCTCCACATCCTCTGTACTTTGGATCCCAGTTATATCCCGATCGTATGAAGGTGTTTGTCTAGCCTGCAGTGACCAAATAGCAGTCTTTGGCCTGTTCTTGATAGCTGCAGGAGATATTTAGCCCTTTTCGGGCCAGGTTTAGTAATTGCCAACCTGCCTTGGTGGCATGTCTTTAGGTTTCGCCATATTTTTCATGTTCTTGATATGTTGTGTCTTGGATTAAGGCTTTGGTAGCAGTTTGTGCCAGAGACACAAATGGTTCAGAGTCCATAGGGTTCAATTTTGTTCCGAGCCGAGCCAGCTTATCTGGCTATTAGATTTGCTTTATCTTCACCATGCCCTTCAACCCACACAACTTTTATGGTGTTATGTACTTAGTTCAAGTTTATCCAGGACTGCAGCCAAAATATTCAGAAATATCCAATGATATTTCCAATAAAAATCCAAAATCTATCCTGGGATTGTCTAGGACTGACAGCATAATATCTTTAATTTTTGTTAGAATTTACACATTCCTATTTCGATGTTTTAGTCAGTGCTTCGTTAACCGCTTGGTTTGCTAAGGTACATTGTAACGAAATCCAAGGCTTTCGTTGGTAATTATTATTTATTTGCATTATTAGAGGGGTTTATCAGGAGTGATACAGTTTTTACGACAGTGATTAGCAGGTTATCTCCACCAGCACCGGCTATATAAACAGAGCCAGCTAAGAAGCCAACCAGAGGATCCGAGGTACTGACTCGAGAACCACTCTCCCTCCCTGTGAATTGAGCTCGGAGGTCACCCAGGGGCATGTATTGAATGCACCCTGTCCCATTTACATAGCCGGCTACAGTAGGTCGATGAAATGAGTCGAACCTAACTGTAACCGGACATCGGCAGACCGACCAGAGTGGAGTGAGCTCTGGACGGCAACCGATTCAGTATAGGGAATCAGTCGGCGCTACGTTGAAGTACCGGCTAATCTCTTCAGTCCCTATCCGGCCTGTATTGAGGGCCGGATTCAGTAACAGCCGTCCCGATGTGGTATTGAGGCATCGGGAACGGAGTTTGTTTCAGATAGCCTCGCCGCCGGAGAATATTTCTCCCAGACTCCGTTCCGGCGCGTGTTCCGGAGACTACAGCAGCCAACACGCACTGTGCGACGGTGAGAGGGTGACTGGCGTTGAGGAAGCCAGCCGCGAACCGTTCTGTCGGTCGGCCAATCAGCATTATTACGCGCCCCGACGCAGATATCTACCACCAATTAGACGGACTGTGGAGGACGAGAGCCGGCCCATAGGATACAGTGGTTATCAGTATTAGCAAGGCAAATATAGATACGTGTAAATAGAATATTTGTAAATAAAGATTTGTAATTTTTAATTGACTTGTCGCGGGTACAAAGGGGCAGACATCCATCCCTGGGAAATCACCTCTACCCAACAGAAAATCCCGTTACAACATCAATACCACTTGGAAAATGTTGGTGTATTTCCTATGTAGTCATTTAAGGTCAGTAAACTCCTGCACCGGATCCATTTTTTGTCTTAAAGCCATCAGTGTGGATCGATAGAGTAAGGGTTTGGCACCCTCCTCCTGCTTGAAGTACCTCATAGTGGATGCTCGTATTTGTACGGTATATTGGAAAGATACTTTATGTGCATGCAAGAAGCCCATATTCGTTGAACGGTGGATTCCCTTAGGATGCGGAGTGTGTCCCACGTAGTCTCTCTCTATTATTCCACAACCCTCCTTGTTGTGATTTGTGTGCAGATCCAATTGTGCTTTCGCTGTGACTTGTCTCGTTTTGTGCCAAAAGACAAGTGAGGCTTAGGATAGCATTGGTCTTATTATAACAGTCAGTGTATAATATCCACAGAGAGATTTTGGGTGACTGGCCCCCCATGTCTTCCCCATCAATTCGCGGCACTGCCAGAGTGACATGCGTGCTTTTTCTAGTGTTTGTTCCAGCTTAACTTTTGGTCAAGGACTATTTATTACTTACTTTTTCATAGCTTCCGATAGGTTTCTATAACATTTGCATTTCTTCATATTGTTCAACTTATTCAACTTTGAATAAGTTTACGTTGGTAATTACATAAATGTATATTGTAGGATTATAGCGATCTTTGAGAGTTGTAAATTTTGGCATTAAAAACAGGTCGCACACTATAGCTCTAAGTTAAGTAAAAAACTCGTCATAAAAACAACGTCCGTCCAGTCTTGCTTGATTGAAAAAGTAATTGATTTGCAAAACAATTGGGGTTATAATTACTCGCTGCCGTGGATAAAAGGGTAAGTACATGCAAAATCTGTGTTAATCAACAAGTCCTGCGGAATGATTAATGGAAAGTTCGACGCAGCAACTCATACAAAGTGTCAAGATTGCTCGGTCTAAAGATATAAAGCCACCAATTTGGCAAAAGCAGGCCTAATGAATATCTAATGAGTCTTTTTAAGTATTAAATAGATTTTGTTATTGTTCGCTGAATAATGTATATGAAAAGTTCAACGGCAAATAATAATTTATTAACGTTAATTAAATATTCTGCTTTGCAGTTACCTGAAAAGGTACTACTAAGTGATTAAATTATAATTAAGAAATGGGATTGGATGGGATCGATCAACAGTATAAGCGTAAATCATTTGGCTGATGGAGCAAACAACTTCGACCTCTGTTTTGGATATGGTAAATAAATCGACTTAATTAAGTATCTATAGGCTTAAAGGCTCGATGGAATCAAAAATGTAAAATAACCCATCTGAAGAGAATAGTGCATCAGTCATGTCAGAAAGAATTTTATTAAACATATTATGGAGGAACGGAGGAATAAAAATCATAAAACGGCGTTTAAGTTACAGCAAAAAACTTTTATTACACGTAATTGAGTTCCAAGAGGAATATCCTGGTGTTTTAGTACCTCTCTAAAATTTTAGAGAAATATTGAGCGATATTTTGCAAATTTCCGAGAGAGATGAATCTACTGAAGAAAAGGTGGAAGTTGCTCGCAAAATTATGCAAAATGATCCTCATAAAGCAGTTCGTCATTTAGCTCAGCAAAAATAATTCTGAAAGATGCTCCACTTATATCCCTATCGAATGACGGTGGTGAAAGAATTGTTACTTCGAGGTATTCCTGAGAGGTTAAATTTTTGTCGGTGGATTTCCCGAAACTTACTAGCTGATGAAGAATCTTTCAACAAGACATTTTCCACTGATGAAGCATGGTTTCAACGATCGGGGTGTGTCAAATCCCAAAATTACAGATTATATGGTTTGCTGATGAAAAATCCACATTATGTGTTTGTTGAAAAGCCACTTCATTCCTAGAAAATTGTCGTTCGGGCAGTAATGAGTGCTATCTGATTAATTGGGCTAATATTTTTTGAAGGGAACCTGAATTCTGTGGGGTACAGGGAAGAAATTCTTCAACCGTTGACGCATGAGTCATGACGCATGATGACGAACTGGCCGAAGGATATTTTCAGCAGGACGGTGCATGACCTTATTGCATTATTTATCGAGGAGGGCATTTTGATGATCGACCTATCAGTCGTAATGCAGCCATAACATTGTCAGCAAGATCCTGCGACCTCACATCATGTGGCTGCTTTTTATGGCCCTAAGTTGGTTGGGAGTGTTGACATTTAATTGATAAAGAAGTAAGTAGGCTGTGAGCGAAAAGGAACCGATTCGATTCCAAATACTGTGCTGCTATTGGTCAGTTTTATCAGTGCGTTAATGAAAATTTGTACCATAATGAGATTCATTAACGCACTGGTAATTCATAAAAAGTTAGGAGTAAAGAAATTAATTTATTGCTATTAAACATATTATAACGAGACCGCTCTGGAAAAATTCTGG
Source organism: Malachius bipustulatus (assembly GCA_910589415.1). Lineage (NCBI taxonomy): Eukaryota > Metazoa > Arthropoda > Insecta > Coleoptera > Melyridae > Malachius > Malachius bipustulatus. The sequence goes on from OU342632.1 coordinate 7,247,688, forward strand.
TAGTTGCTTCTTTACCAGTCCAGTACCAGTTTCACCATTTTGTTTGTTTACATACCTTTTTTTATAATGGATTAGTCAATGATACGTTCGCGACAGTTCCAGTCGCGTGTCAGGGGTGACGCATCGACGGCCAGTGTGAGTTCTGCGATCTACCAGAATGTGCCTACTGTTTCGATGACGCATCGGGGGACTATATAAGGGCCGCCGTGCGGCTGCGTGCGGCAGTAGAATCTTGAACGTGGAGTGAAGCTGAAGACACAGTAGTAGTATCTTGGAAGTAACTAGTGAAAGCTGAAGTATAGAAAGAGCAGTAGTGAAGTTAAGTGTGAAGTAAGGAAGCCAGTAGTGACAGTATATTATAAAGAATAGACAAGTTGGTGTAGTATCTGTAAGTGGAGATAAGAGAACAGTTGCTGTGTTTGATTATTTAGAATTAGAGGTTATAACTTGGGTTAGTCAATAAAGGAATTTGCAGACTTTTAGTGGTGGATTTATTATTGTGAGACCCGTAACAATATCCTTTAAAAAACTCTTTTTCCTTTGAATTAGTTACCTGTAAAAAATACATTACCTACATCAAAGCAAATCACATATCTCACCGTTAAATATAGAATCTTTCATGCTGTCAAGAAGTTTTCACTCTGGGTTTGATGATAAAATTAACCTCGCAGTCTACTCTATTAGTATTTATTTATTTATGCTTATCTATTAGTGTATTTTTTTAACAAAAAAATACACTATTGAGGACGACATCACTTTTCGAAAATCACCCAAACTCATCAAATGTCCACCGATCATGACCCCCAGATCACGAAAAAGTGGTTTTCCAAAATTCACCTGCCCACGATATATATATATATATTTATATATATATATATATTTATATATATATTTCTCCAAAATCGCGAAATTTCGATTTTAAAAACGCTCCTGTGGCTTTATCTTTCAAGATTAGTGAACGAAATTTTGGGTCCTTGTAAAATTTGGGAATGACGTTGGATTTTCGTTGAAAAACTTTCCAAAAGTCCCATCACTTCTACAGGGTGTCCCTTCAAAATTCAAGGTATCCGGTTTTTGTCACCTCATTTCAGGTCGCAGTTTTCAATCTAGGAGACTGAAATTTTTGTGTAAGTAAGATATCCACAAGGAGTGGTCTGGTATTGCACTTGAGCAAAATCGATCGAGCCGTTTCAAAATGGCGGCCATTTTAATTTTTGGAAAAAGGACTATTTTTTGAACCCCTGTATAAGCTAGATAAAAAAAGAGTTTTATATCAAATTCACAATATTGGAAGTAAATGACTTGAAATTTAATTTCATGCAACAAAATTTGCATTTTTTCTATTAATAAGCCAGTGGCGTGGGTAGGAAAAGGGTAAAAATGGCTAAATTTCTCCAACAATTTATGAGCACATTTTTGAAGTAATTAAACTGAAATTTTTACAGTAGACAACTATACTAATAGACTTAAACCCTTGAGAATTTCAAAAAGTAAATAAGAAAAATGGCGGAGATATTCGATTTTTTTTTACATGATGTTTTTTATAAATTAATTTCTCTAAATTTTTAAAAACGCTCCTGTAGCTTCATCTTTCAAGATTAATGAACGAAATTTTTTACTCTTATCAACCTTAGGGCTGACGTTTGATTTTCGTAAAAAACATTTTCCTAGAGTTGTGTTACTTCTACAGGATGTCCCTCCGAATTTCAGAAAAAAAACCGTCCGTGAGGCACGGTTTCTGGTCGAAGTTTTCAATCTAGAGCGCTGAAATTTTTTTGGTAGTAAGATACCCTCAAGTAGTCGTCTGGTACTGTATTTGAGTAAAATAGGTAAAGACATTCCAAAATGGCGGCCTTTTCAATTTTTGGAAAATGGCTAGATTTTGAACCCCTAAATAGGCAAGATCAAAAACTTTTAAACAAAATTAACAAGATTGGAATAAACTTATTTGAAATTTGAGCTAATGGAGTACAATTTGCATTATTTCTATTAATAAGCCAGAGGCGTGGGTAGGAAAAGGGTAAAAATGTCTACATTTCTATAAACATTCATGAGCTTATTTTTGAAGGAATAGAACGGAAATTTTGATAGTAGACAACTATACTAATAGCATATTTAACCTTCAAAAATTTCAAGAAGCAAATATAAAAATGGCGGAGATATATTCGAATATTTTTAAATGATGTTTATTCCTCTAAAATTTCAAACTTTCGGTTTTCAAAACTCTCCTTTCAGTTTTTTCCGAATTTATTAAAGGTAGTGTAAAAAATAGCATTTTTCAAGTAAAGTTAGCCAGTGGCGGGCATAGGAAAAGGGACAAAATTGTAAAATTTTGCCAATTTTTTTGATTTTTAAATTTAAAAATCCATTCTAAGGCACGTGTTGAAACGAAATGAAATGAAATTATCACAGAAAATTTTTCACATTAAAGCACTACGCTAACATGACATGACTATGGAAAATTTCAGAAAGCCAATAATTTAAAAAGCGGTGAAAATATTCATAATTGAATCGCATAAAAATACACTATTTCTGCGATTGATGCGCAAGAAGGTTTTTACATTTTAGACTGTTATGTATTTTTTTACCAACAATATTTATTTTGACCTGTTATTTACATTAGCACCGTGCTTTATATTTATATAATTTTTGAAAATATTTGCTCTTTTCAACTCCTTTTTCTACCCTGTATTGATTTCTAAATCTTATAAAGGGATGTATTTACAATGGGACACTTGGCGTCCAGGAGCTTTTCAGGATGACTTTGAAAGCTTAACACGATATCGAGTAATGCGCCAGCTTCGAGTTTTCGCGTTGAAACTAATTACATTTCCTGCATTTTCTTATGAAATGAAACTTTAATCTAATTGGTCGACAAGAATAAATTTTCCTCTAAAAATTATACTATACTTGTCAATATTTAAAAATTACTATTAGTCTTTACATTTATCATTGAAAAAAGCTCGGGACCAGGGAAAAATTTTGTGGACCCGAGCCTGTACATGGACTGACCAAAGATCTTCTAGAAGAGGGCATTGGACATGGACCCAAAAAGGTCTAGATAGCTATTGGGAGGCAAAATCAGGCTGCATACAGGTCGCCGATTCGGACAGTAACAGGTTATTTATGATGACCTAACTGAACCGGAAACAAAGAATTAAACTACTAGTCGAGGTGTTTACCGCTCATAACAGTCTGAACAGGTACTTATAGGGGCGAGAGGGCCTGCTCCAATATTATATGATAGATAACGAGGACTTCTACAACTACATAAGTGTATGCGAGGTATACAATATCCTTGGACTCAACATCTTCGGGCTACAGGTACATACTACTAGAGAGATAAATGGGACTGCTTTCGCGAAAAACTTTCTAGCTTGTTTGAGGTTGGAGCAAGAGTTCCACAATGTTTCAGGATGGAGAAGAGGGCACTTGTTGGGATGATATATCTTGGTGTGCATTACCACTTTCTACCATATTACTAAACCACTACCATTGTAAAACGAATTAGGGTTCCGTCGGTGTCTGTAGGCACGTACCTATGTAAAGTGTGGTCACTCAAGGAATAAAACTTCTCTGTTTCTTTCAGGTCTTCCAATTACATGCCGGAGATTCTACCACTAACGGACTAGTTCCAACAGTCGTACTTGCTATTATAAATTTGAGTTCCCACACTAGGGCGATTGGAATTATATGATTTGTTTTGACTCTTTTAAGATTTGCTGTGTTTATGTTGTTTACTGACTGAAGAAAAAGTCGGAATTTGACCGTGTGGGGATCAAACCCATGTCTTCTGCTGGATGCCTGTCAGACAATCTAACCACCGAACTAACGTGCTTCCTTCTAAACGACAGTCATACTAGTATTTGTGTTTCTCTCTCTGTGGGAGTGGATGCTACAAAATCATCAGCTAATTCTTAGGCGTCTTCACTGCATTCAGTAGAAAAGAAAATAGCGAACGGGGGCCTATGTGGTGACTGACGAGCATTAAACTATCATACAGGGTAAGGCGCGAGAACCTTAAGGCATTTTTATAACTTGAAATGTTGGGAATAGGCGTCTAAAAATGTGTAAATTTATGATTTCAACTTTGACGACCTGAATAGTTTAAAAAAATGAAAATGAAAATCGTAATTTTCCATTTTCAAAGCAGCTTAGATAGAAAAAGGGTCAAGATATCGGAAAACGACTTACCCACATGTCCCTATCTTAACTTTTCACGTAGTATTTTATTGTCGGCGATTTAAAAAAAAATTGAGAAAGAAATTAAAAATATTTCAATACCACAGAAGACTACGTGAAAAGTTGAAATAGGAACATGCTAACAGTTTTCTGATATCTTATTGCTTCGTTTTCAATATAAGTTGCTTTGAAAATGGAAAAATGGGATTTTCATTTGTTTATAACTCACAACTCGTTACAAATGGACTATAAACACCTTTTTTTATTACATTTTTTTAGGCAATCTACAAATGTAATAATATGCTCCATTTAAAATGAGAAAGTTGATGACAACTTCCGGTATAAACGGCCGTGGTGTGGGGTTGTAAATATTTTGGTTCATCTCGACAAAATTGAAATCATACATGTACAAGGTTCTCGCCCTATATATTTCTTTACAGGTATCCAATCAGACATATTGGAGACTTTTCTCATCCTTTATATCATGTATAAGCATTTTTCCAACAGCTAATTACGAGAATAAGAGAAAGTCGTTACAATAGACTTTCGACTTAATGAAATTATGATGAAGGGTGAGAATTTCAAAACAACTCTAGATTGCTTCTAGAAATATTTTAAGGGATACCTGGTGGTCTGCTTGGACAGCCATCTTACCTTGGAGGTACCCATGAGCACCCTTTTGAAAAACCTCACAAAACACGTTTTTGTCATGAGAAGTTTCACTGATGACCTTGTGTCTATCGAGGTCCTGTTGCTGGCATACTGTTTGAGTCACACGGATTTCTGTTTGAGTCAGTGTATTCTTACTGTCTCCTTGTTTGGGGCCCATGTTTTTGCGCTAAAGCGTAGTGTTCTCAGAATTATTACTGGTAGAGGTTACAGGGAGAACTTGAGCGACGCCATCGCCAGTCTGGGAGTCCGGACTGTCTCGAGCATCCACACTTGAGTAGCTTCGTACACATTGGTAACTACATATAAGACACAGCGATTTTGGTTCATAATATACACAGTATAGGGGGACCTCTAGCCCAAAACTGTCTGTCATATAGCTGAGATGATGTAAATTCTTATGAACCTAGATTTTACAGCAGACCCCCACTGTCATACACTAATAAGAATAAGAATAATTATTGTCAGTTTCTGTAAGTTACTTGATGCGACAGGCATACAGCTCCATAGAAGAATTTACCAATGGTCGTGGTTGCCGTGATTGTATTTTATCATGTCTTGTCTTATTGTCTTTACTTATTGTTCATTTTGTGTTTGACAACAGTACATTCAGTTTTGCATTGATTTTCTATCCTTTGAACCTCTTGTGTGTTCGTTGTATCCCTGTGAGATTGTGCTTATACTTGTAACGGGATTTTCTGCTAGGTAGAGGTGATGTCCCAGGGATGGGTGATTGCCCCCTTTTACCCGTGACAAGTCAATTAAAATCTACAATATTTATTTACAATAATATTCTATTTACATATGTCTGTATTTGCCAGATTAATATCGATAACCACTGTATCCTGTGGGCCGGCTATCGTTCTTCGCAGGCCGTCTGACTGGTCGCAGATAACCGCGCCGGGGCGCGTACTAATGCCGATTGGTCGTGTACCTACGGCCACTCTTGAACGCTCGCTAGTGGCTAGTGCCAGTCGTCCACTCGCCGTCGAACGGTGCGTGTCGGTTGCTGCAATACCCGGAACACGTACCGGGTAGGAAGTTGGGAGAAATACTCTCTGGCGACGAACTACCTGAAACAGAATCCGCTCCCGGAATCTCAATGCGATGCTGGGGCGGCTGTTACTGAATCCGGCCCTCAATACAGGCCGGGTCGTGACTGAAGGGACTAGTCGGTACTTCAACGTAGCACCGACTGATTCCTATACTGAATCGATTGCCGGCCAGAGCTCATTTCACTCTGGACGGTCAATCGACGTCTGGTTATAGTTAGGCTCGACTCATTTCATCGACCTACTGTAGCCGGCTAGGTAAACTGGACGGAGTGCACTCACTACATGCCTCCTGAAGACCTCCTAGCTCAATTCACAGGGAGGGAGATGGTTCTCGAGTCAATTCCTTGGAACATCTCACTGGCTTCTCCGTTGGCTCTGTTTATATAGCCGGTGCCGGCGGAGATAACCTGCTAATCACCGTAAAAACTGTATCCTTCTGATAAACCCCTCGAATAATTAAAATAAATAATAATTAACAACGAATGCCTTGGAATTCGTTACATACTTATATTTTTGTGCTCGACGATTGTAAGGCACCAACGTGTTTTGTTATACGTGAATAAATTCTTATTATTTTCATTATTGTTCTTTATTAAGACATTTCTACATATAAATGTCCCAAACTAACTCTTCTTTCGTTTCAACTGTCGTTTAAGTGTCTCACTGTCTGAAATATGTTTTAAGACACAAGCAAGTGAAGCATTTAGTATAACTCTTGTTATATATCACGCAACAGGTGCAAAAAGAACGATTTTCTTGCATGAATATAACATATGACAGCACAGCTTCATATTTCAAGCTTCCACTGGACACGATTTAGCTTTTTATTTACGGCATATGCGATGATGTGACACGTGACTGCGTCATCCCCATGACAGATTATTCTTCCCAGCTTGGATCGCCGAGAACAGAGATTATGTATTTTTTCACAGTAGGAGTCCCGCATCCGTTGGTTAATTGCATTATTCTGTTTTCAGATCACGCTTCACCAAAAGAGAGAAGGGGGGAAAATTCCGCCCCTGTCTATTTTCCCTCATTCCGAACAACACCCTTGTAGAAGCTCCTGAACGGGAATCACTGCTTTGTTGGCCCTTGGGCCATCCCTGCTAAGGGTAAGTATTTTTTTTTTTATTTTTATTTTAAAAAGGAGGGAGCATCGGTCTTAACTATGTAGGTAAGACAAAGTCGCTCCACTTCCGGTAACACGGGATTTCGAGTATCTTACTCATTCACCCAGCCTCAAGTATGCCTTTTATAAATTTAAACGTTCGGTCGCTTGTTGTATTTTTCACATACATTCGAAAATGCATCCGAAAAATAACACGAGCCGGTGAGTCCCGAACTCGCGACCTTAGGCTCGGTAGGCAGCGGACTGAACCACTAGGCTACGCGAGTCTCCTAGGGTAAGTATATTATCGCGATTTTAAGTAGGTAACCATAAAACTGAGTCTATTGCAAACAAGACGTTTTTTTTATACAGGGTGAGCCATGAGGAACTTTAAAAACTTCTACCATATTATGTACAGTCCCTTAAGAGGAATATTATGTGATCCTTAAAAAGTGTCAACTCCCCTTCTCTGTTAATATGCAGGGTAGGGTGATTTTGAATTTTTGAAAATATTCATTAGGCTATAATATCAACACGACGGATTATTAGAATTTTCCCATTTTTTGGTTCATCTGTACACTGTAACTAGCATTCGATCTGCGTTTTCTAAACTTTGAAATTCCAGGACCGGCTTGAGAAAAATTGTTTGAAAGAGTTCGTAGAGGAGAGTCGCCAAATATGAGCTACCGTTTTATTTTAGGATTCTATCTCAAACATTTTTGGTTCAATTTAAAAAGTAATCTTACAACACAGTAGTTTGTTAATACTTTGTTAACAGCACATTAATACTTTGTTAAGTTTTGCAGTATCATTTTTATTTAAACGAAAATAATAGAGATATTTCTAAAATTATAATGACTTAACAGTTTTTATAAAGTCTTAAAGGGATCCTAAATATGGGCTACTGACAAAAATATTAATGAAATAACATTTTAATTCCTATTACAATAACTAACATAATAAAATTAACACAAGACTCTTTTAATAAACGAATGTATCAAAATATTTGCAATAATCGCAAACGTAAACTTCTTTTTCGACCCCTGCACATTCAGAATGGGCCCACATTCTGCACATAAGGCACTGCACCCATAACTCCCCGTGAGTGTCATTTGAAAAAGCTGTGTCACAAAATAAACACTTTGCATCACTGTCATCTGGTCTTGTCTGTGAGTTCAGAAATTCATCGTAATCACTTTCTTCATCATCGACCACAAAATCAGTTTTTTCTTCCTCGGACTCGCTGCTGGACTTCGCGATCTTCCTTCTCGGCTGCTTCTTTTTGCTAACAGATTCCTCTAACGTGACCCTTTTCTTTACTTTCGAAACCTTCGCTTTTTTTCCTTTACCTTTCAAGACTTTGGGTTAGTTCATCCTTGTATGGTGAGGAGGTCACAACCAAGCATTTACTTGCCTTGCGCCCACGATTGGATGTTTTTTTCTTCAAACAAGGCACTGGAGAAATCTGAAATGGCGATATAAATTAACTTTGTTAATGTTTTGAAAATGCAGCTTTGGATGTAGAAGGTGTTGATAGATCAAATACTTGATTGTCCTGACATGCAGCCTTTCCATTTCCAAGTTGTTTATTAGATCCGGATGAAACAGAAAAGGTAGACATTGTGCAAGACTGGTTTGGGTTTGAAGGTCTTTTACTATAAAATTTGCTTGAAGGGATGGGATTAATCAAAGCTACATTCTGTGTCGATGATACAGAGGTATGCTGCATAGTATGCGTTGCGTAAAAGCTCTTCGCAGGATCGTTAGTTGATTTGTTGAAGCTATTTAAAATTGGAGGATCTATTTCCTCATTTGGAGTCTCCTCGACGGGAGGCTCGTCCCGTTGAGAGTTTGAGTTTTTCTCAGCTTCCATCTCGGCAGCAAAAAAATCTGCTTCCGAAAATAAGTTCTTATTCAAGGGATAAATCCCTGTCGCCCGAAAACCGTTGACAGCAATTTCTCCTGTTTGTGATTTTAGATAAGCTCTACCAAAAATCTCTGCTACATCAAATGCTGTTAGTGGGCGATTATTGTGTCGCAACCATACTCTAACTTCCTCACTGTAATACGTTTTCAAAACTCCCATGAATGTCTTATCTAGGGGCTGTAATTTATGCGTGCAGTGAGGTGGTAGCACAATTATAGTGACATGATTAGCCCTAGCCATCTCTATTACGTCAATGTTGCGCGTGTGACTATAATGCCCATCTAAAATTAACAGGACCGGTGACATCTCGGTAGGTTTCACAACATTAATGAAATGCTGAAACCATCTAGTAAAAATGTTTGTTTGAACCCATCCACTTGGATGTACGGCCATAATGGAACCTGGTGGAGCTCCCCTCATTAGTTGTTGATTCTCGTTTTTACGGGGAAATATAAGCATAGGTGGAATAAAGTTCCCAGAAGCACTCATTGCTGCAATTAACGTTATCAGTGACCCTCTTTCAGCAGAAGTTAGAGAAGCAATTTGTCGTTTGCCTTTTCGACCTACAACTTCAACTATCTTGTTTTGCACAACTGTCAAACCTGTTTCGTCTACGTTGAATATTCGATCTGGACCGTAAAACTTCTTTTCATATTCGTTTTCCAGAAGTTTAAAAAAAGATTCAACGTTTTCTCGGTTAAATCCTTTTGCACGAGCAAAGGAGGTGCCTGTAGGGCGTCGCACTGACAAGACTTCCTTATGGCGTTGCAAAAAGAGCCTTAGCCATGCTTTTCCTGCCACATCTCCACCAAAAGGATGTTTAATCTGATTTCTTTGCGCCAAGGTGTATGCCATCCTCCTCAGATCATTCCTTGTTAACCCGTAGAATTTGGCTTCCATTTTTAAAATATATGCAACTAATTCACTCTCTAACTCCTCACCAAGAACTGTGTTACGCCCTAATTTAATTTTCGCGGCTTCTCCTGGTTGAAATTCCAACTTTTTCGATAAACGCTGCAAAGTCGACCGAGGCACATTAAAGGTTTTTGAGGCTTTCAAAGTGCCCATTTCGTGCTGTCGAACGGCTGTTATCGCACGTTCCATGTTAGCTTCATCCCATTGTTTCCGCTTTTTTTGTGGTACAGCTTTTCCAGGCATTCTGAAAATTGTACCGAAGTAAGTAACGATAGAAAAACATACCGGTTCTAAATATGGGCTACTAGCCCATAATAGAGACATAAGGGTAGCCCATATTATAGAACGCCGTGGTCTGGGCAATTAGCAAGGTTATGTCAAATAGTCATAATTTAAAAGTAAATTCAAATGCACATATCAAAGCCGCATTATTTAGCTATTGGTTACTCCAGATTTTGTTATAAAAGCTTCACTAATTTGTATGTCACAATGGAAACAAGACTTATTACCTGATAAAGTTTTATTTCTACTAAACGCACGAAAAATATCACAATGCACATGTTTGATAAACTGCTACAGTACCATCTACACTGCAATTAATTAGGCTTATGACCTACAGATTTGGTTGGTTGGTTACAGAAAATAGCACAAGATGGCCGAGAAACACACCTAACCCATATTACCACCCCTAGCTCAAATTTGGCGACTTTCCAAGAATTTCACCCTGTATGCGATTTTTGAAAATGTAATTATTGATTTTCAAAGTGCACAAATAGAAAATGAAAACTGTGTATGTGAAATTTTTGTCACACTTTCGTGGGCTAGGAAATTTAAAAAAAGGAGAGACCTTGTTTGGTTAGTCGCTGTAGATTTTCTTTTTCCGAAACCGTAATTCTGTTTTATCACTCTCCGTCTCCGACAGGCACTTTTCAATTATTTATTTATTTTACAGCGGGGTGATTTTTATTTTTAGAGCGGCGGGTTTCAAATAAGCGATTTTTTTTATTATTATTGACTGAAGCGGTGTATCTTCTTCACTTTCTCTTTCTCTTCCGACACCTTCTCGCTGCGCGTATACGATTGGTAACTTCGAGGAGTTCGAGGAACTGATAAATGGATAGCGGGAATTTGGTACTTATGGACAATTGCGTGTTAGTGTAATTTTGTGTATTGTAAATTAAGCAACAATTTCTTTAATTACATCGTTGCTGTCACTTTGTGTTATTTCCAGGACCGGCCTAAATTATTGTTCAATTTTTAATTTTAAAACAAAAGTTCGCCATGAAAATTTTTGTAGACTGCATATGATACATCAAACTATTCAATTAAATTAAAAATAAAGTCATAAGAAACTCTTAGAAATGTTTTATTACGTTAAGACTACATTTCAATTATTAATAATTTTTTTATTGTGAGTTTTTTTTTCGAATTGTGTATGTTTATTCTTATGTAATTTTAATTACTTACACGAATCATTGGAATTTTCTAATTTTTTGATGCATCTAGCATTCGATTGGCGTTGTGTAAACTTAGAAATTCCAGGACCGGCGTAAGAAAAATTGATTTCGAAGTCCGAGGAGAGTTTGTACCAAGAAGTCCACCATGCATATACGATTTAAAAAAAAAATGTAGTTATTGATTTTCGTGATTTAAGATTATGTAACATACATCGACTGTATAGCTGATTAGTTTCTTCTGCTGCATTGTACTCTCTACACACTTACTAAACTAATTGGGAGGTTGCCTATGATGGTTGCCTGCCATTTTCCTGCACTTAAAAATGTAATAAATGTCGTAATGAAAATATACAATGTGCCCAGAATAAGGATGAACAGTATGGGAATCTGGGAAACCGTGAAACATACAGGGGTTGGTTAAATGGGCAAAAAGTTGGGCAATTTAGTGGTCAATGATATTCTGTCGAGAAAACCATAAAATTCCGCAAAAATTCGGAGATATTCGAGAAAAAAACGAAATCTTACCAGATCGTTTGTATTTTCCATAAATTGGGTATTAAGAAAGATGTACCTAAAAGAACAAAAAATAATTATTTCTCGTTGTTACTTTTTTAGCTCACGTTTAATTTCGACCAAATCACCATCAACTTTTTTTGGAGCTTTTTGGGAAAGCTCGTAGAAAAAGTACATACGGCATTTCCAATTAAAAATTCAACAATGTATAACACAGTATGGTTTTTTTTTTATAGCACATTTTGGTCTAGTAGACGTCGAAGTTATTGCGCTGACAATATGACAAATTTCAATAATATTGCTTTTGTCAGCGCCATAAGCTCGAAGCATACTAGACCAAAATTTTATTTGAAAAAAACAAAAGATTTATGTTTTCAACCCTTACTCCGTAGAATCTCTGAATACTGATGGATGATTCATAAAACACTGTTTTGTTTATCATCCATCAAAAACGAAAGAAACTATACTGTGAATATACATTATGGTACATTACGGTACATTATGGCACATTATTGCAGATATTTAAGTAGCTCTATTATAAGTCAAATAGCATATCCAATGTTATATTTTAAGAAGTCCGGACCTGTTTTCACTTGTGTCCATCGATACGGTCTTCTTTCAGGGAGGTTTAATATTCTGAGTAATAAACCTGCCAGAGTCCTTTTATGTAAAATGTTTACTTACCACTGTGCACTTACAGACAACTTTCACTAAATCTTTGAACGACTATACATATGTTATGGTAATGACAGGGAGTAGGTTGAGTTTAAACGCGACCAAGGAAGAAATAAGACACGGTCGGTACTATGTAATAAGTAATCTCGGCAATCTATCACGTTGCATTCTGGGTTGATATGACAGAGTGATGAGCTAAGTGTGACACATCGTCTGATGTCTTCAGCATACAATCTGGAGCGGTTGCCGATCGGAGGAAATATTGATATAAGTTCATTGGAGATTGAGGTAATTGATATAATGAATCTTATTAATCTTATTATCGCTTCATCCTTCAATGAAGATGTTTGTGTATTAAAAAAAAGATGCATTTCCGGACACACGTTGATGAGGATTTTTTTGTTTATTTTTTACTCGAGAATCTGTCTTTAAATTTTTTCACAATGTTAAAGAAGCTCCCTACCCTGTAAAGTAAAGTATGTATTGGAATGTCTTTTTTTCACAAACGGTAGAAGAAAGGCCGCTGCGAAAAGTTGCTTGAGAACCATAATTTTAATTGAAATACAATTATTATTATTTAAGTATAGGGATAGGTACACTTCAGTCGAGTATCGGGCAATCGTGAGCTGTTATTAAACGTAAATTTCTGTAATCATTAGTAAACTTAGTTATTATAGGAATTATATTGAGGATGCCACAAGCATGGCCGACAGCCATGATTCCGATTAATTTTGTAGTAATATTCCGAGTAATTTAACTGGTGCTTCCCTTCAATTCTCTGAAGTTTCTAGTCGGTTAAACCAAACAATTTGACCACTTCCAGAACGTGCTGCATGACTGGATGGTCCAGTGATTGATTTCTCCGATCGTTATTTAAGCAAATAAATCAAAAGCTACTCGCAATACGACTCAGTAAAATGCTAAAAACCGCACGTAAATGTAATTCCACAAACAACTTGTTATTGATTCTTCTAAATGTAGACTCTTACAAAAGGGCTGGTTGTTGAAAATGCATCAGAGTAGTTTTAGATTATTTGATTGTTGATTTGCTTTAGATAAATTTAATTACAAATTTATTTTTGGAATTAATTAATGACAATATGTCAGATTTAAAAGTTTATATAGAAGTTTGGACAGTTTTAGATAAATAAAGTACTTTTAGAAGGTTTGTAGAAGCGTTTATTGATAGATAGTAAGGACTATATTTATCAACTTCATAGAAAACTCGACAACTGATCCTTCGACAAAAAATTACCATCAACCTTGGAAAATGTCTGATTTAGGATTAAGACGAAGTGCAAGAACAGCGAATGGAAAAAATAGTGAAAGGAAATCTAATAGTAGCAAGATGTCGACATACAGCACAATGAAAAGAATGCAACTCCAATTAATTCTAGAAGCTAAACAGAAAAATGAAGAAATTGATAGAGAAAGAGCTGCAAAAGGAGCAGAAGAAAAGTAACAGGTAGTCAGTGCAGAATTGGCGTTAAGACAAGCTGAATTAGAAGAAGAATTTGATTATGATGCGATTTTCGAATCAAATCTATCAGTAGAAAAATTGGTACAAGAAACAGAGTAAATAGAGTACAGTGCAATGAAGAATTATCAAAAGAGATTGAAACAGTAGTCATCAAAAAATATGACGTACCAGTAAATAATGTTGAGAAGTTAAAGGTTTCAAAATTCAAAATTAAAGGATTCAAAAATTGAAAAACCAACTCAAAGCTTGAATGCTTATGAAATAAATCTCGAGAAAATAGTAAAAAGACAAACAGTTAAATAAGGAATTACCTTTCTTCTCAGGAAACGTATAAAGAAATGGTCAAGTTTCTTCAGTCAGTATCAGTACACAAGTGAAATACTTTAATTATCGGAAGTAGAAAACATTAGTAGATTATGAAAGGCTTTAAAAGGTGAAGCAAGAAGATGCGTTGAAGGATTACTCATCTCATCAACGACGAAAGCAACAACAGTTTGTAACGGGATTTCCTGTTAGGTAGAGGTGATTTCCCAGGGATGGATGTCTGCCCCTTTGTACCCGCGACAAGTCAATTAAAAATTACAAATCTTTATTTACAAGTATTCTATTTACACATATCTATATTTGTCTTGCTAATACTGATAACCACTGTATCCTATGGGCCGGCTCTCGTCCTCCACAATCCGTCTAATTGGTTGCAGATAGCCGCGTCGGGGCGGGCGCTAATGCTGATTGGTCGTTTACCTACGGCCATTCGTACGGTCATTCGGCTGATTCGTCGGTTCGCGGCCGGCTCTTCAGCGCCAGTCGCCCGCTCGCAGTCGCACAGGGCGTGTCGGTTGCTATAGTCTCCGGAACACGCGCCGGAAAGAAATCTGGGAGGATATTCTCCGGCGGCGAGGCTACCTGAAACAAAGTCCGTTCCCGATGCCTCAATATGACCTCGGGACGGCTGTTACTGAATCCGGCCCTCAATACAGGCCGGATAGGGACTGAAGGGATCAGCCGGTACTTCAATGCAGCGCCGACTGACTCCCTATACTGAATCGGTTGCCGGCCAGAGCTCACTCCACTCTGGTCGGTCTGCCGATACCGGGTTACAGTGAGGTTCGACTCATTTCATCGACCTACTGTAGCCGGCTACGTAAATGGATAGGGTGCAGTCAATACATGCCCCAGGTGATCTCCGAGCTCAATTCACAAGGAGAGAGAGTGGTTCTCGAGTCAGTACCTCGGATCCTCTGGATAGCTCTTCAGTTGGCTCTCTTTATATAGCCGGTGCTGGTGGAGATAACCTGCTAATCACTGTCGTAAAAACTGTATCACTCCTGATAAACCCCTCTAATAATGAAATAAATAATAATTACCAACGAAAACCTTGGATTTCGTTACAAGTTATAAAAAAAAATGGTAGACCCGATATTATTGTGAGAACGCTTATAAATGAAGTGAGAAATGTGCAGATCATAAGAAGTAATGATTTTGCAGCATTGATGCATTTTTCGGGGACAATTACTAATTTAGTACTTAACCTTGAATCTCTTAATATGAAGAACTATAGGTATCTGACGTTTCCACAAATTAATGGATGAAGTATTGCAAAAATGACCATATAATATTCAAATTTCTTGGGGAAGAAAGGTTTTATAAACTATGAAGCCGAAGCTGGAAGTTATATACAAGCAAACTTTCCACAGAGAATAAATAATCATGAAAGATTCAAGAGAACCATGTTGGCTGGACAAAATTATAAAAAAACTGAAAAAAGTTGTAATGTATGCATGGAAAATCATGAAATAGATCGATTTCATTTCTTGGTCGGGAAATTTCTTGGTTTAACAATAAAGGAAAGATGGAACTTTATTAAAGATAAGAAGATGTATTTTTCATGTCTGAGAAGTTTCCGTAACATTAAGAATTTTAGATCAAGAAAGAAATGTGATAAAAACAATTGCCAGAAATATTAGAAAATTCAAATGTCTCAAATTGAAGGTGGGTTTCGTCAAAACTAACTATCGCTGATGAAGCTACTAGAGATGAAAAAGAAACTAATTCGGATAATCTAGCTAGATGGTTTCAAGGACCTGCATTTTTATTGTTATCTAGATGCTATTCGGCCCGAAGAAGAAAGAAATGAAAATGTAGTAAAGGATAAAGAAGAATTTTTTTAGTATATAATACTATTTACTTATGTTAAGGATGTTTACCAGATATTACAAGATTTTCGTCTTTTATGAGATTGTTACGATCTACTAGGTATATGCTTATGTGCTAAGATTTACAAAAAGAATAATGACATCTAATAAAGAAATTCAGTATGAAGAATTGAAGAGTGCTAAAGACGTGTGGTGTTTGAAAGTTCAAAAGGAGTCATTCCCTGAAGAATATAGATTACTTTCAAGGGATAAATTCGTAACAAAAACTAGTCCTATTTACTGTTTATCTCCAATATTATATGAAATATGACGCTTGGGAGAAAATGGTGCAGAGTATCAAAAAAACTCTGACAATAATATTAGAAGAAAAAAGTCCAAGAGTTGAAGTTCTTCACACATTGCTTCTAGAGGCTGAAGAATACTTAATGTCAATAAGTCAGATTGAAAATATTATTATACAGTGCGCGAGAAAAGTAAGGAATAAATTCTCCAACTTTGTAAAAAAATTTCGAAAAAATGCAAAAACATGTCAACTGTTATTTTTAAACTGTCATTCGAGAAAGTAGTTGTCAACCCCAACCTTGTCACCCCTAAGGAGTAGCAACTCTATCTTCGAAAACTCAAACGGAAAAGTACCCCCTGCGACACCTTGATCGATAGATTTTTTTACACAGAACACAACATAAGCAAAATTGTTTAAATCGAATGGCAAATGACAAAGATAATTTTTAAATAATTTCTTTTCGAAGATAGGGTTGCTACCCCTTAGAGGTGACAAGGTGGAGGGGGGGGGGGGTTGACAACTACTTTCCCGAATGACAGATGAAAACTAACAGTTGACATGTTTTTGCATTTTTTCGAAAGTTTTTTTTACAAGGCTAGAGAATTCATTCCTTACTTTTCTCGCGCACTGTAGAAGTTTGGATAGTTTTAGTTAAATAAAATAACCACATAATTTGAACATTTGAAGAGGCTCAAGCGACTAACCTTGGGTTAGGTGAAGTTTTGTTCAAGATAAGAGGCTGTTAAGGCATTTTTTTCGTTTTTCCGTACCGAACAGTGCATGTTCCAAGCTTTTGAAAGGCTCCCTTTTTAAATCAACAAGCCGATAATGACGTTAGGCGAATAGAGTGTGCTTACCTCGAAAACAAAACGAAAATTGCACAACAACATTATGTTTTTTTTCAACGTATATGCAATACATTCTTAGAATTTAGCGCATTCTTTCCAACTCACCTTGCATAATATTTCTCTATACATTATGGCCAGTTTTATCAGAAGCCGACATAATATTATACATTTATAAATTTGGAACCTTTTTCATAGAAAAAATTAACAATAGAATGTGAATGCGTATGGATGTTTCCTGACTTCCCTGATCCATTTTCGTTGTATACTTCCGGATAGGTATACGCCTCAACTGAATTTCAAGATTTCCTAAGTAGTTACATAGACTTCAGTTAAGCAGGCAAAGCACTGATATGAGAACCTCTAAATTTTTCTTTGAGATATTTTTAATTTTAAGTAAATTTAATAATAAAAAAATTCCAGGATCGGGGCGGCGATGTCCGGCGAGACGGAGACGCGGAAGCATCGAGGCGGCGAAGGCGATGGTCATGGCCACGGCAGCGGCACTGTGCGGCGGAAGCATCGCTCCCGATCCTCGCAGCGCCACGCCGACCTGGAAAAGCCAAGAAAGAAGCGCCATGTCAGCGCCGCCTCCTCCCTCGTCTCCATACCCAATGCCATCAAACTTTCCATGCTCAACAGCGGCCTGCTGCCCACCAGCAGGTATTGTAAGTGTTCATTTTTTTAACACCGTTTTATTATCGTAGTTTAAATGTAATTTTATGTTAATATCTCTTCGATTCCTTTTTGAAGTTACTTGTTAGCGCATACGTTCGTTTATCTTAACACAATAAGCCCATGAGGCTAAGGTGCTTCCGGCGATCCTGAATCAGAAGGCCCTCGAATGAAAAAAAAAAAAAATTGAGGCCGGGCGGAAATACACATCGAGCCGCAGTGGCTCATCCCTATCAGGTTCAGTTCGTTTCACCTCGCACCACATTTCAGATTTCTTTAATGTACAGAATTCCTTGAAATAGCATTCTAAGCAAAGTGTTTCCTGAGGACTTGTTTACTTGACTGAAACTGACTGAAATTGATTGAAACTGGAGGATTAAGAAGAAAGTAAAAAATGCAAAAAATGAAAAGTCGGACCCAACAAGCAAACTTAAAGTACTTGGTAACGTTAGCGAATGGCGAGCGATTTGTCGCGAGCGAAAAATCGCGAGAACGACAAAGTAGTGAGTGACAAGCGAGATCTTGACCACCGCAAAACGATTAATTGTTCACTTTAAGCGATGCCTCTGTCACGAAAACGTTGATTTGCTCTAATTTTTATAGACAATCCTCTACCCGGTTACTTTTATCAAGATTTCTTTCAATCACGATGCCGTGTTAGCGTAGTAGTAGCATGGGAAGGGGTTGCGCATCGTAAGCGATTGGCCCACCGAGGGCCCTTTTCTCCATCTCCAAACTATGGTGGGACTGCTACTCAAACCTTTCCGATCTTTAATAAAGGCCAGAGGGTATTTCCATGGAAGGAGTTCCATTTCTTTCTTTTCTAGTGCCTCTGATTTAAAAATGTTGAACCCGAGACCACTGTATACCTCGCGTTTCCCCGTACGCCTATGCAGTGATAGGACTCCTCGTCGTCTATTCAACATTTGTGACAGACCTGGTTTCCCCTCACCCCCATAAGTTGTAAGTGGCTATTCAGAGTTTTGTGATAGACGAGCGCCCTAACTAGTAGTGTAAGCTCCTTCTAGTTACGATTGATCATGTTGACCAGCTTGTTTCTGTCCGAGCAGCTCTCAAAAAAAATTTCAAGATAAATAGCGGTCGACAGCGCGACAGAAGATAAATTAAAACACGGAACTACAAATTGAAACGGTCATACTGACGTAAAAGCCGAGCAACATATCCCTCGGAGTTTTCTGAGCGGTATTTAGTTCAACTTCTGCTATTATCACGCTGTAAGATATGGCATCGCTTTTGAAAGGAATCTGGATAAAGATAAAAGTAACTGTGTGAAAGATTGTCTCTCAAAAGCAGAGCACTTCTACGAGTTCGTGATAAAGGCATCGCTTAAACTAAATAATTAATCGCTTTGCGGTGGACAGAACGTCGCTTATTTCGCCTGTTGTGGACTCGTAGAATAACCCGATGCTGCGCTTCCGCCCATATTTGATTACTTTTGGTGTCCATAATGACATAGCTACTCGATAATTATTGTCATTTCTAGTTTGCCAATAAAAAGAACATTCCGGGATAGAAACATAAGATATTTCCGGGAATTGAGACAGATGCTTGATTCTTATTCTTAGCTTATACGGATTGATGATGGGGTGGGCTTCTTCACTGAAGTACAGTGCAATGTGTAAGTGATGCTATTCCACAAAACATGGAATTATTAGCAAGCCAAACAATTTAGAGCTTAATAGTAAAATGTTGCTGTCGTTCGTAGCTGCCTATAAGTTTTTGCTCACCGCCTTTATTTTCCTTGGAAGTTACGCCAAAAGCAATAATTTCCATAAAATTTGAATGCTACATTAGTTTTTTACATTAATGGAGTTTTTGTAGTGATCTTAGAATCTTAAATCTACAAAGTAAGCGAACTACCGTAATTCTAATAAAAATGCAATGTTGAATCCCTTAATAGCTAGATTAAATCACGGCATAAGTTCGTACGTTACGTCACTATTATCCTGTTTATGTAACTCCATAACAATTCCCGGAGTCATGCAACGATTTGGAATCTAGCCATGTTCTTCCCGTTCCGTCTTGCTTGCTTCCCGCCGTCTCTTGTCATCGTAGAGATTCTCTGAATTCGGAAAGATTTATGCGACCCCGTTACCCCCCGAAACGCTCTATTAGTTGACGGCATCGATCTTACCCTACTTCTGAATGAGTTTCGTATCCTCTCCTTCCAACTTCTTCCTACTACCTACGTCACATAAACTGAGAAACATGGTAAGTCGTTTTCCAGAAATTTATTTAGTAGTGTATTTTCAACGGATTTTGATTTTCCGAACACTAGTGAATTCCCAAGTAAATATTGACTTCTGTAAACATTGGCTCCCCATAATTATTATTCTGGAGAGAAATTTTAAATGGCTCATTTCTTAAGATTGGAAATCTGCTTACGTTAGTATAGTTACATTCGACGTCTGCTGAGCAATTTCTAGATAATCGGGAAATTTTTTTGAATTTGTGACGCTATTTTCGTAATAGTCTTTTTCCGCATAAGCGTTCTAAAAAACCGAAAATATTGTTACGAATAAATAAAAGGGTGCATTCTTTATTAGGAAGTGGGCGGGACAGAGCAACGGTAGCCATGAGTGAGTTATCGACAGGCGACGGCCCCCAGCGTCCCGTGCTGACCGGGGCGCGTGGTGGGGGGGTCAAGCTGGACGCGCCCACCAGTAAGCGACAACAACATCTGACGTCCTATACACTTCTGGACCCCTGATACCCCCACGGAATGATCTCGCTGAAAACCACGGGAAATGAATGGAAAATTCTGGTCATTTCCTGTGGAGAAGTTCCAGAAATGGATGTTTGAGTGTCTGGGAGCCGAAGATCTAGGAAGGGAATATTCTCGAGATCTTTCTCTTGAATTTGTTCGGGAAATAGAAGCGAGCCGTCCGCAAATCCTCCAGAAGCTACTTCCAGAGGTAGGGATGTCCTATAAATAGCCAGCAGGCAAGTGAACTGAGTCAGTTTTAGTCTAGCAGTGTGCGAGGAACAAGCGAGGAACTAAGCGACATAGTGGCGATATAGACAGTGCGGTATTCCTAAGTGACTAGTGAAAAGTAGTAAAGTGTTATAGACCAAGTAAAGTTGTTGTGTATAAGAAGTACCTAGTGATATTTGTACATTGTAATCTGAAATTCTTGTGGACATTAGATAAATAAATTAAACAGTAAATTTGTGTTTTCCAATTATCCGTCGAGCCTACGGTTAGGAAATCCGTAAAAATTTGGTGTCAGAAGTGGGATAATTGGAAGAAAGTGAGGGTGAATTTTCTTTGATTAATGTCCATAGTTACCAGAAGTCAAGCCGCGAAGATGGAGGCCGAAATGATGCAGAAATTACTACAGCTGATGGAAGATCAAAAGAAAACGTTAGAAGATCAAGAAAATAAACGCTTTAAAGAAAACGAAGAATTAAAGAAAACGTTAGAAGATCGAGAAAAAGAATTAAAGAAAACGTTAGAAGATCAAGAAAATAAACGCTTTAAAGAACACGCATTCGCCTCGGCCCCGAAACTGTTAAGTTCAACACTGTAACCGCCTTTTACACCTAGTAACATATTAACATAATATACTATTATTTTAGCACTTAAAAATAACATAGCATAACTAAACATAAAGATGTCAAAAATGAAAGCGCAACGAAATGAAAAGGACGTCACAAATTGAAAGAATTTCCCCCATTTTATCTAAAACGGCTCAACAGACTTATTAGAATGTAACTACACTAACAAAAGCGGGTTTCAATTTTAACAAATGATCCATTGACTATTTCTCTCTAAAATAATGATTATAGGAAAGGCAATAATTACAGAAGGAGCGATCGCGTGGTAGGCCAGGGGCTTAACGTGCACACGACTAAGTCGCTGGGCCTGCCACCTTATGGGTTTGAATATCAGATTTTTTGTGAGTAGGTCATTATGACACCTCCACTGCGACCGAATGACTATTGTGGCTCACATCTAGTCGTGCTACAGTAACCCCATCAGGTCAGTCTCTTTGAGGAAGCTGACAATCTTGACTGTGCATGGTTATTGTATCCAGGTTTTCCTGTGCGAGAAAGTTTCTCCCGAAGGTTTGTAAACTGGTTCTTCCAAAAGCGGGACACTCGCGTAGGATGCGTTTTGAGGTTTCGTCATCTTCCAAGCACAGACGACTTTCAGCGCTGTTTGATAAGCCCATCATGTGCAGATTATGCTTCAGCTTGCAGTGCCAAGTATTGTATAGGCCTCTTAAGCCTTTCAGTTTTTCCTGTTAAATTCCAGTTCGTTGGTCCGTTTTTTCAACGTGCCCTGTATAAAGGCCTTCGAATGGTCTAATCCTCGTAAGTTTTGTCAGTGCGGGAGGACATCCCTCCCAGCTCAGTGGCATATTGTTGTTTTGGTAATATTCGGCGATATGTCGAATGCTAGTTCTGGTCCAATAAATTCAGATTCGGCACCTTTCCTGACCAGAGAGTCGGCAAGTTCGTTGTCTCCATATCCAGCATGGCCCGGAATCCATATCAGTATTACTTCGCTGCTCCTGAGTTATTCGACAGTTCCAGACCATCTTGGACTTGTAGTGGCTACAACTAAGCGATTTTAGAGCCGCTTGACTTTCTAAAATATCTTAATTGGTCTGCATTGGTAGTGCATCTTCTCGTGCATCTACGCACAGAGCTCTGTGGCATAGATAAAGCTGTTGCGTGAAGGCCCACACTCGAGAAGACTCTCTTCTTCGATCATGTTCATGATGGGCTTAGGCATTATGACCGAGTAGTCAGTACACCCAGTAGACTCTAAATAAATTAATATGGAGAGATGGTAAGTCCACTAAGATTTCCATAGCCGCCGAAGGGGTGGTGTTAATAGCATCACAGATAGCCATACAATCTTGTCTCTGCAAGCTAGAGAGCTCATTACTTTTTTGCCCATGACCTGCTAGCCTTTTGACCACTAAGCGGTACTGCCATATGCAGTCATAGGTCTGACGACCATTACGTGAAGCCAGTATATTTGTTTGGGTCAAATTCCTCACGTTTTGCCACATATCCTTTACACGCCCACAAGGAGACTTTGGCTCTGTGTGTAACTTTTTCGGGATGGGAGTTCCAAGTGAGCTTTTTTCTCCAGGATGTACTCCTAGGTACTTCGCTTCGTCTTAATAATAATAATAATATCTCTCTTTATTGTACAAAAATTGCAACAATCATTGAATATTCAAATGGGAAGGTTTCTCCCAGAAGAGTTGGGGGCATTAGAGAAGTAACCTTCTCTTTCTGGAAAATGGTACTATGGCAGTTCTGCCAGGCTTGACTGACATGCATTCCCTCTCGCACCACTGATAAGTCACCTCGAGTACTTTGTGAAGGAAATGGTTGTTTCAGATCTTCCTTTGATCAGAATGACCAAGTAATTAGCATGAGCCTGGACGTCGACACTCCAAAGTGAGAAAACGGCTAGACGGCTGGTCATCGACGAAACCAGAGTAAAGGGTATAGAGGACTCCTCCCTGCGGACACTCCCTTACGGGCTGAAATTCGATACTTTTCCCCCAACTGAGGTTGTTATAGTTCTATTTCCAAGCATATTACGATCCAGTCACTTATGACTGGGGTGATTAGTAACTCGTTTTAAAAAATTACGTTCCCTTACTTAATCAGGAAAAAAAGATACAGCCTTTAACAGTTTTTAGAAATTTAATTCCAACCCTGCAATAAATTATCCACGAAGGTCTAATACTATTTAAAAATTAAAGCATTCTCAAAACAATGATTACACATGGGACTCACATGGGAGTGTAGGATTAAAATTAACATAAAGAATGAGCCATTATTGGCTCGCGTTAAAAACAATTTGTTTTGATAATTTAGAGGGAGTGTATTTCAAAGTATCTGCATCGCTGGCTTTTATACGAGGAACGTTTTACTCTAAGAGTCTGCTTTACACTCCGGGAGGTGTACACGCTCCGTATAATTGTGAACGTTCTTTATCGTGCCAAAGAGCATCTTCACGTGAACGTCAAGGAGCGAGGAGGAAACGTAGAACGACCTAGACGACGCCTTAAAATGTGCCGAGAGAAGAAAACAATATAAATCTTATTGAGGACGATCTCAGTGATCTCACAAAAAGTATGTACTCGAAAGAGCAATTTCTCGAGAACCAGCATGAAGTAAGCTATTACATGCTGCAGAAAACATCTCGAGAAATCAGTTTATTCATTCCACATACGATATGTGCAGAAATACAGTCCAGAGACTATCTCAGCAGGAATAAATGCCGTGATCCGCTTTTACAACAACAAGCAAATGATTAAAACTTTAGTAAACACGTTTTAGTTCTGGACGAAGGAAATATTCACACGTAATGTTTGGAATTATGTATTATAAAACAAATTTTCTAACAACAATTTTCTATAAATATGTGATCAGCAATTATTATTGGGAATAGCATACTTTATACTTGTCGGGTATTATGTCTTACCAGAGATCTGGTAAGATACAACAGAAAAACAGAAAAATAGTGACAATGACTAATATTTTGGTTTCATAAACCTAATTTCAGTGCTGGTATAAAATTTCTTTTTTTTTTAACTGACAGACTTTAAAAAAAGTCTACATTAAATTTTCTCATATTCCCCCGTACAACAGAACTTATCACCCGATATTCTTCGTCCTTCTGTGACCTCCTCACGCACTTAGACATTTTATACTCTAGCCACATCATTCTACTTGGAAACTTTAATTATTGTCCTAGCCTTTCCCTTGCTTTTTTACTGTCTGGTTATAATACTTCTGTCAAACTTTTGAAATTTGTGTCTAATCTTAACGGACATAATATCTTGGACCTTGTTCTGGTTGACTTTCCTCTAACTGCTCTTAAAGCAGAGGATCCTCTGGTACTGGAGGATACGCACCATTCTGCATTAAAGATTAAGTTTTACAACCACAGGGGACCCCCTGCTTCGCTGTCCAAGGCTCTCGTTTCATCATTTAACTTCAAAAGCGTCAACTTTCCTGCTTTGTATGCACAACTGGGCGGTATGGATTGGGAGTCTGTCTTGGGTTCTTGTATGGATGCTCAGGTGGCTTGAATCTTTTTTTTTCCAGTTTAAACAACGCCTTTGATCTTTTTGTTTCAAAAACTGAACCCTTACCTTATCGTAGGTACCTATCCTCCGTTGTTTACGCATTCTATTATAGCTGATTTAAAGAGAAAGATAAGAAAGATAAAAGTCTTCCCAATACTATGAATTATAACGGGGGTATATTCACTGATTTGCCTGAGGTGCTGAACTCCTTTCATGACTTCTTCAGTCAGTCATTCACATCTGCTGTACTATTTAACTCGTGTCCTTCCTCCCTTTCAAATATTCCTACCCTTGTTGTCTCCTCTTTCTCCGAAGACGAAGTCTATAATGCTCTGATATCATTTAAGGATTCCAAAACCACAGGTCCAGATGGCATTCCCTCTTTCCTGCTACGAGACTCGCAACTGCGCTTCCGTGATATTATGTCCTCTCACGAGAATTTTTAATTTCGTTGTTTCTTCTGTTCAATTTCCGTCCCATTGGAAGTTATCTAGGGAGTCATATCACCAACTACAAAAAAAAATTTCATTCTGCCTAACTTCGGAAAGGTATTTGAAGAGGTCATATATAGGGTGCTCTATTCTCATGTTAGATTTCTTTATCATCTTGTCAGCATGGTTTTATGAGTGGTTGCTCCACGATTACTATAATGTGCTACCCAGTATTATACCTCTGAAGCTTTGGATTCTCACTCTCAAGTGGGAGTGGTCTATAGGGACTTTTCTAAAGCTTTTGATAGGGTTGACCATAGCTTATTATACTCTCTAAGCTTTCGTCATTTGGCCTCTTTGATGCCCTTATACCCTTATACCTTTATACACTGATACTCCCGGTGTTTTTCAAGGTTTTAAATTAGGCCCACTCTTTTTCAATTTATTTATAAACGACATTGTTGAGGGTATTGAGGTCGATCACCTATATGCTGACGATTTGAAGATCTTTTGTAAGATTCATTCATAAGAATATTGTCTCAGACTCCAACGCTCCATCGATGATATCAACTTCTGGTGCCGAAAGAATTTACTTCCTCTAAATACTTCTGAATGCTATATCATGTCTTTCAGCTTTAAACATACTTTGATTCAGTTTTCATACACTATTGATGGATACCCTAGTGAGAAGGTTACGGAATTCATGGATCTTGGTGTAATATTTGATCCCAAGCTCTCATTCAGCAAACACATTGACTATGCAGCCACCTCTGCATTTAGGTTTGAGTACGGCAGTGTTGTTTGGTCTCCCGGGTACAGATGTAACCTTCTCAGCCTGGAGCGCGTGCAGCGTCGTTTTTAAAAATACCTACATTATAAAAAGACGGGCTCCATATCCTGTAGGTTAAAGGTTAACCTGAGTCTAGAATTTGAATTCAGAAGCCTGGAAGACAGGCGTGTGTATTTGTCTATGGGTTTTATTTGGGGACTGCTAAATGGACATATCGATTCTCCCTTCATCCTATCCCAAATCTCCAGTCAGGTTGCTCTAAAGCGTCAACAGTTCTTGCGGGTAAGAACCCCGAGTACTACCGCTCTACTACCGCTCTGGTCTTCTTTCAACTGCATCGAATGTGTGAATCTGCTAATCAGCATGCTGACAGACTCGATATTTTCTTTTGCAGTTCTCAGCAGATTTATTAAAGATATAGTTCCTAAGTTCGGGCTCGGTCTGAGCTTGGATTTGCTGCCTTGTATCCGCCTACAAGTTGATTCTGTTTAATGTACAGGATGTTTACTGTAATAAGGTTGGCCAAACTTCACAGGCTGATTCTTCAGACTAAAATAAACAAAAAAATCCCATTAACGTGTGTCCGGAAATGCACCGCTTTTGAGGTACAAGGTGTCGAAGAAATACCTATTCTTTTTCCAGTTTTTTGACGATATCTCGGGAACCGCATGAGATACAATGTTCAGCTCTTATATAGTCGACCTAGAGATATAACGAAATGATCTAATTGTTAAACTGTCATATTTTATTACTTCAACAATATTTCAATAATCAAAAAAGTGATAAAATGACAGAAGTCGTTTCGTTATATCCCTGGTCCAACTATACACACTATGTGCTCACTGATCCCTTATTTTCACCGTAAAATAAAGATCTAAAAAAAATTCAGTGGCGTAGATTTAGGGTATTTTTAGGGTTTCGACCCCCTAATTTCTACGCCACTGGAATATATGCAATTTTAAGCAGCGCCTTTGAACCGCCCATGTTTTCTATACCAAAAAGATACTCTTTGTTAATAACTCTTAAGTGAACCGTTTCCGAGAAAAATAGAATTTTATGAGAGAAAACATTCATATTTTTAACAATTTTTCAATAGCATTTTGAAAAAAATTGAAGTAAGTGAAAACTTATTCCTATAATTAATGTTTTCTCTCATAAAATGACATTTTTCTCGGAAACGGTTCACTTTTGAGCCGTTAACCAAGAGTACCTTTTTGGTGTAGAAAACATGGACGGTTCAAAGACGCTGCTTAAAATCGCATTTAATCCAGTGGCGTAGAAATGAGGAGATCTGAATTTTTAAAAAACATTTATTTTACTGCGAAAATAGGCGGATCAGTGAGCACATAGTGTGTATAAGAGCTGAACATTGTATCTCATACGGTTCCCAAGATATCGTCAAAAAACTGGAAAAAGGAATATTTCTTCGACACCCTGTATCGAAAAAACGGTGCTTTCCGGACACAAATTAATGTGAAATTCTTTGTTTATTTTAGTCTGAAGAATCAGCCTGTGAAGTTTGGCCAACCTTACAGTAAATACCCTGTATATTTACTGAGTAACTTGTTTTTTTCAAGCATTTTATAAATTGGCTTTGTTTGCTCTTGCTGGTATAGTATATTTCCTACTATTTATTTATACTGGCTGTATGTACATTCACAACTTTTATTTGGCATTTTGCTGTTAGGTGGAGGTAGATAAATAAAATAAGCCAAAGTAAAAAGTAGTAAAGCTTTGATTGTAAATAAATAATTAAATTAGTGTGCTAGTTTGTAAATAAATAGGTACAACTTTATTTTAACAAATAATTAATCACTGGGTCTGAATTTACTTTATAGAAAATTTCACCGATAAATCCGTCATAATATTAACTACTATTTCACTATATATGAACACTTCAATAATGGATTTTTTTATTTGCTAAAATTCACTAAAAATTCTCGATTCTAAAATTCTAGACCCTACTGTTAGGTATATTATAAAGGCATAGACATATTACCTGAAAATCAGTTTCGACAATAAATCAGTTTATATTTGTGCTAATAAATAAGCAAGCAGGGATTTCTTGTTTTAATAGCTTTAATCTGGAAGGAGAAAGACCGACATTCCACTGATCACTGCGCGAAAGGAAATGAAGATTACCGCGACATGGGGTAGGTTGGGAGAGAGCTGATTGTTGATTAGAGCGTGGGGGCGCCGCGTGACGCTCTCAACGGGGTTAAAAACTCATCAACTCTCTCCGTTGATTTATTGCCTATTAGCAAGGGCGCCGTGCTTTTATAGTTATTGCGGTAACGACTAGAACAGCTTACCACCGAGGTTTCTGTAATTCACTGAAACTGTTGCTCTATTATATTTATCAATCAATTTGTCATATTAATTAAATTAGGTTTCTGCTATCGATAGAGAAAATCACAGCGTAATAATCATGTGCTCGTAATTGCTTAATATTTCCATTCGCTTTTAGATATTAGACGTACGAGAGCTATTCAATAAAGCGGATGGCTTATACTATTACACAGTAGTTATCAAGATAGATTTCTTTCATTTTGAAAAATATTAATAATAATTATACTAAATTATTTACATTATTTGAATTTGTCACAGCTTTAAAGTAAAGGAGGCAGTTAGTATTGTCTCACCACTTAAAAAGTTGGCATCATAATCCTTGTCGAAAAAACTTGCCGAAAAAAGAAAACAAAAATCTCTGCTTGCCTGAAAACTTATTTTGTCCTCATTAGATACACCTGCAGGGTTTTTACACAAGTTAACACAATTTTTCGAAATTGTGAAAATCAAAGACTGATATTTTCTGAAAACTAAGCAGGAACTAGATTTGAGACTGTCAAGTAGCTGAAAATGATAAACTTAAAAAAATGTATCGAAATCTCTCTTAGTTTTTGAAAAATAGCAGTTTTATGATTTTCAGAATTCCCAAAAATTCTATTTTCTCGGTAAATAAAAATCGCTCTGTATATCTGAGTCACACCCACCATCAACCCTTAAAGCTTGTTGGATTAGACCAATTTTTTTTAGATTAAAGATTACACCAATTATATCCACCATACCAAATACATGCATCTTTGGAATGGTGAACAAAGATGCAACAAACTAAAGGAATGGAATGAATCAGAAGACGTCATCAGGTTGGTCTATATGGACAGGTCAAAGACCGATCAAGGGACTGGAGCCGCCAAATACAATGAGCTGGATAACACTCAATATATCATATTTCTTGATCAGTGGCCAACTGAATTTCAATCCGAAATATAATATATGATATACAGGGTGAGTCATTGATATGGGAAAGCTCGATTGGACCTACACCGTTAAAGATATCGAAATGAAACAAAAAGTGCTGTAAATGGGAGGGTAAAGTGCAGTTTGTAAAATTATTTTCAGATACACAGGATGGCCCAATATCGCTGTACGCCATACAACTTTGTTATTTTAAATGGGACACCCTCTATATTATTACATCTTCAGATTATTTGAGAAAAGTCAAAAAGAATGGTTTGTAAAGTTGAAGTTTGTAATGAGCGGTTTATGAGTTATAAACAAATGAAAATCACGATTTTCCATTTTCAAAGCAGCTTATATTGAAAACGGCTCGAGATATGGAAAAACGGTTTACATGTTCCTATCTTAACTTTTCAAGCGGTATCCTATTGGATGGATGAAATTTTTATACAGAGTGGTAAAAAATTTGATTATTTTCATCACTCGGTATAAAAATTTCAGCTACATGATAGGATACCAAATTAAAAATTAAGATAGGGACATGTAAACCGTTTTTCCATATTATTATCTCGAGCCGTTTTCAATAT
Source organism: Malachius bipustulatus (assembly GCA_910589415.1). NCBI lineage: Eukaryota > Metazoa > Arthropoda > Insecta > Coleoptera > Melyridae > Malachius > Malachius bipustulatus. The sequence continues at coordinate 7,277,761 of OU342632.1, forward strand.
AAGCTGCTTTGAAAATGAAAAATCGCGATTTTCATTTGTTTATAACTCACAAATCGCTCATTACAAACTTCAACTTTACAAACCATTCTTTTTGACTTTTCTCAAACAATATGAAAATGTAATAATATAGAGGGTGTCCTATTTAAAATAACAAAGCTGTATGACGTACAGCGATATTGGGCCATCCTGTGTATCTGAAAATAATTTTCCAAACTGCACTTTACCCTCCCATTTACAGCACTTTTTGGTTCATTTCGATATCTTTAATGGTATAGGTGTAATCGAGCTTTCCCATATCAATGACTCACCCTGTATGCTACACTGCGTAAGAGAAAATAATAAGAGGGCTTATAGCAACAGGCGGATCAATATATGTACTAACAAGACAATCATGCGGTTCTAAGGGCTATAGAAGAGAACGTTAAGACTACAGTGAGAATGCCGTGATAATCTCGAAAGTCCATCGGCGTAACACACAAAGTAACCTTGATGTGGCTGCTAGGGCATAGCGGAATCACAGACAATGAAAAAGTCTCCGAGCTGGTAAGAAGTGAATTCTCGGTTGGATATATTGGTCCAGAATCGACCCTGGGAGTACAAAAAAGTACACCAGGAGGGTAAAGCAAACATATGGGTTAATATTACTGGGATAAAATGATCAAACATCAACATGGCAAAGCCTTTATCAAGAGACTCAAAAAGAAGACAACCGAAGAACTACTATCACTTAGCAGGAATCAGTTGCGTATCACAGTGGGATTACTGACGGAACACATTGCCCTTAAAGAACACTTAAACAAAATAGGACTGTGCAATGGAGAGACCTAAGCTGCCAAGAATGCAGCAAGGCCCAAGAGAAAGCTAAACATGTTCTGTGAGAATGCGAATCTCTGAACCGCAGAAGACAGGAAATATACGGACAGCCAAAAATGAGTGCGGAAGAATATGACACTCATCCAGTGATGAGACTGTACAAATTAATACGAAGACCAGACTGACAGAATTGGTGACATGAAGTTAAGGGGGTAAGCTGGTAAGCACAAGAAGTTCATGAGACTGAGGTGTGTCCGGCGATCTGATACGGATGTCTCTCGAAGGAAAAAACGCTTAAAGCTCTTCCAGTTTAAACTTTTGTTTTCCAAGATTTCCTGTGTAGCGCTAATAAAATTCATGAAATTGGTAATTACATTGCCCTGAATTTTCTTAAATATCTCAAGAACGAAGCAAAAACTTGAATTTTTCGTACTTAACAGCTACCCTGTATGTTGTATTGTACTTAGCATTTTCATATCATTTAATTACTGCTCTAGTTCAGCCTCTCTCATGACGATGGTAACCTACTTCCCTCCGACGATTAAAATTTTCCAGGCGTCTACCCTAAAAAATGGAAATAAAAAGGAGTATCGAAGTCGAACAAACGTTAAAACATGGCGTGATTCCAAATTTGCGGGTATATAAAATCCTAAAGTAAAGGGCTTAAAAGCCACAGTTAGTGCTCGTTATAAATTACAGTAGTGTTTCACTGGTCGGATTGACCTATATTGTATGAATTATGATTGTGACAATTTACGCTTTTCCACCCCCAAATTTACAACCGGTTTGTGATATAACTTGTTTTTAATTCTGCTCTCTCCTATGTCTCACTTGGTTGATATGAAAAATGATCCTCATAAATAACAAATATCCGGAATTCTTATAAAAATGATAATGAATACTCGTATTCTATCAAGATGTGTTTTTATATGTTATTTTTGTGTCAAAGATAATGGGTTGTATGAAGGATGTTGAATACGTTTTGTGAAATAATTATTAAACAATTTAGTTGCAATCTGATGATTGAGGTAAATAAACAACATGAGCCCAGGTTTATGTTTACGTAAACATATGGCCGAAGGGGCTCTTCATGTTTTTTTATAAGCTATAAACTGGAAGCTTTTGCCTAAATAACAGAAATCGAATCATTTATTGATCAAAGAACGTAAAATGAAACAGAAAATTAATTAATTAATTTTTTATTATATTTATCATCCATCAAATTCTACAAAGTAGGGGTTGAAAACATAAATTTTTAAATTTCAAAAATGTTTGATCTATTGATAATAAAATCCATAACTCCTACAATAGTTTTGCTTATTAATTGCCAATTTAAAATTGAAGTGTATCGGTTTTGTTGATGCTAAAACTTTATGTCAAACGTCATGGGTCATGTCGATATGAAGCTATTTGGTTTATACAGGATGCGACGCGAGAACCTTAGGTCATTCATAAACAGAAAAATGATTGAACTAGAACACTGAAAATTTGTCCATTCATGTTTTCGATTTCGACAAACTGAACTAAAGTATTTACAACCATATATGACTTTCGGTTATACCGGAAATCTGAAAATGTTATAATATACAGGCTGTCCCATCTAAAATAAGAAATCCTTGATCAACCCAATTAATTTAAAATAAGAAAGTTTAACAGCGGGTATTATAAAGGCTCATTAAGTTAACGGGCAGATTTCTGTGACCATTTCTGAAGAAGATATCGAGTCTATATGGAATTTTTTTAAATTTTATCTATTCTTGACATGAAAGTAATTACAAAATGTTTAAAAAAGTCATTTGACGTCGATATTAGCTTCAAAAACGAGCCCGTTAGCCCGTTAGCCTAATGAGCCTTTATAATACTGGCTGTTGCTGTTAGTCAACTAGATATACTCTCTGTACACTGAGAGTTGTCCGTTGTCATGCCGCACTGATTCTGACTAAACAATTTCATTTAATTCGATTTGAATCGTACACTTATTTCTAAGTCGAACCAGATGTGGTATCGCAGTTCGTGTCAGTGGCGTGTGTTGAGGAATAATGAATATCCTACAAATATATTATTTCGACAAGTTATTGACGAAGTAGTGCCTTGCAACTTTTTGATAACAAATATTACATAATGCAAGTAAATAAGAATGATAATAATTATTATTGTTATCATCATGATAGAAATATCATGTCACCTACCTTGCTGGTTGCCGTTTAAAAGAAAGAATAACACCTCCGTTTTCTTATTTGCAAGTAAAATATTCCAGCAATTTTACCACAAGACCACGTACTAGGGAGTTCAATCGTTTCCCAGGCAAAACAAGGAAATAGATTTTTAGGCATTCGCGAAATTAAGTTACTCATAGTTTATCACACCGTACAATATACAACAGGTAATTCTGCTAATTTCGTATTAAAAACGTTTCAAATCACAACAAAAACCTTATTTAGTATATTTACCGCTGACACTGACACTTGAGAGTAGCGACGATCGTAATATCGTATCAATCTAAGCGTATCAAGACGCGAGTCGATACTTCCGTCTCACTCTCGCTCATCTTTTTAGAATTGCTGACGATTCAAACGTATTTCTGAAAATACGTCCCATTTTAACTCGATTGGGTATGCAATGCAATAGAAGGAGTAAGGAATATAACGAGATGATGTATCCTTAGTTCTCACAACAGACAACTCTCAGTGTACAGACTTTAGCAGAAGTGGTATTATAGGGTTGTCAATATTTGAGCTGAGTTCGTAGAAAATGAAAATAATGATAAATGTACATAAATGTCAAATCCTTTTTCTATTTATGAATGACTATTATATTTATCAATTATTTATGTTTATGAATAGCGCGAGTGGTTCTCGCGCCTCACTCTGTACAGGGTAGGTCTTCTATGTGTCCTTCTTCGATATCTCTGAAACAGTTTAGGATAAGCAGAATAATAAAATTATGGTTTATTATAAATATACAGGATGTTTTCTTTATAAGGTTTCCTTTATAAGTTCATCAATTTTCTTATTTTAAATGTGACACTCTATAATATAATAACGAGGCATCACTGGCGAAGAATTAGATTAATAATTCGTATTTGTTTTGTTTACTTTCTACAATTATTGTGGTTCTACAATCTCGACGATTCTAATGACAGGAATGACACAGTGCCAGGCCAGTGTGAGAGTGTAGGTAACTGACAGTTCTACTAAATACCAGATGATTCCGCATTCTCAAGACCAAAATGTCAGACATTGTTTTCCGACAGCGGGTCATAAAGAGCATTATGTTAGCCTTAGACCCAAACAAAGCTTCTGGGCCCGATGACGTACCTGTTATCGTACTAAAAAAATGCGCCACTGAGCTGTCATCTGTTTTCTGCCGACTTTTCAACTTGTCGTATAAAAAGGGAATATTTCCTTCTTGTTGGAAATGTGCACGGATCCAACCTATTCCCAAGAAAGGCAAAAAGACTATACCAAGTAACTATCGACCAGTGGCACTGCTTTCAGTAATATCCAAGATTATGGAGAAAGCTATTAACCAACATCTTTTAAAATACTTGGAAGGAGCTAATATAATCAGCGACCGCCAATACGGATTCCGCAAACAGAGGTCAACTGGTGACCTCCTCACTTACGTCACCGAGCTGTGGAATGGCGCAATCGAGCACCATGGGGAGTCTCGAGGGGTTGCGCTTGATATTTCTAGAGCTTTCGACCGTGTTTGGCATGGTGGACTGTTGGCAAAACTGCAGGCCTATGGCATGCCCGAGAAATTCTGCTTGTGGCTTATTGCGAGTTATCTCAGAGATCGTTCATTGCAGGTGGCAGTCGATGGAGTTCTTTCTGAGACCTTTTCCATCAATGCCGGTGTGCCTCAGGGATCCATTTTATCTCCGACTCCCTTCCTAATATTTATAAACGACTTGCTTGAAACAACAAAAAATCCAATATACAGTTTTGCCGACGACAGTACCCTCATATCTTCTTATACGTTAGATGCGCGAACATCTGCCATCGACGCACAGACTCGCAGGGAGCAAGAAGTTGCCATACTTAACAATGACTTGCAAGACATTCTAACTTGGGGCGATAGAAACCAAGTCCAATTCAATGCTGGAAAAACCCAAGCAGTCATCTTCTCCAAAAAGACCAACGTTTTGGAGCCAGATATGATGATGGCGGGACACTCTCTTACCCCAGCGTCATCTCTTCGTTTACTTGGAGTGAGCCTCGGAGCGAACATGTCTTGGCATGATCATGTTGCAGGTCTGGCGAAGAGTGCTTCTCAAAAACTTGGAACACTCTTCCGCACGAAGAAATTTTATACACCACAACAGCTTCTCCTCTTATACAAGGCTCAAATCCGACCATCCTTGGAGTACTGCTCACATGTTTGGAGCTCAGCTCCCAAACATACGCTGAGACTACTCGACTCTATTCAGAAAAGAGCCATCCGCTTGATTGGGGACCCAGATTTGACAAAAAATTTAGACACTCTCGAACATCGAAGAAGAGTAGGTGACCTGAGTCTGTTTTACAGATATTTTAATGGAAGGTGTTCAAAAGACGTGGCCCGCTTGATCCCACCAAGAACAAGACCGGGCAGATATACACGTCGAGCCGCAGACGCTCATCCGTATCAGGTTCAGCTCGTTACACCTCGTACCACCCTATTTCAGACTTCTTTCATGTACAGAACCGCATCACTATAAGCTGATTATTTACATGTGGAAGTTATTGTTATAAGTTATTGGTAATGTTACAGAACGTATTTATGTCTTGGAGGGTATTCCCCGTATTCCACAATTCATCGTTATACAAAAATGTTGACGGGGGGGAGGGGGGATGTTTAGGGTTAAGAACTTACTTCGCTGCAAGTTTTAATAATAATTATTTATTATTTATTATTCTTAACTTAACATACTTCATACAAATTTACTTTCTGATCGTCCATCCATCTAATGTTCGATCTCAACCCGAACTTGTACACAGTGCTGGGAGATACTTTGAAAAGTATCTAGATACAAGATACTGGATACTTTCTAAAAAGTATTTTAAGATACATTTAGATAAAGATACTAATGCCCGTATTCACAAACGATAATTTCCTAAATAATTACGTAATTAATTAAATGAGTGAGATGGAGATAATGCAGTTTTTTGCAATAGAATGAGATGGGGATAATTGATTACGTAATTATTTAGGAAATTATCGTTTGTGAATACGGGCATATGAATCAAAAGTATCTAAGATACTAAAAGCTTCTTGAAGATACCCACTTGAAAAATACAAATAGAAGAAATACTAAATTTCTTGATAACAGATGACCTAGACCTTATGCAAGCAACATAAGCAAATGGGAAATGTTGTGCAAGCCGTAACTTGCAACGTAGAGAAAGTATCTATTTTAACAAAGTATCTTAGGTATATAAAAATAGAAACAAAATACAGATATCTACTTTTAAAAAGTATCTAGGTATAGATACAAGATACAAGATACTACTTTTAGAAAGTATCTAATACAAGATACAAGATACTATCTTGTATCTTAGATACTGAAAAGTATCTTTTTTTTTAAGATACTCCCAGTTCTGCTTGTACATATAAAACTCGACTAATTAGACACTTTCCATCAGAGCTTCGCCCCGCCATCCTTGACTACGGAAAACGTCAGTTTTTCTTGACTCACCAGTGATGACAGTGATGACATAATTGTTTATCCGCAGTCCATGCCGTGGACATGATTGTATAGGGTGATCTCGTAACAATATTTTGTCTTTTGTCCGATTTTGACTTTTTTCGCCTTTTTGAGAACTGAAAGTAAAACCCAGCGTAAAACCAATAGTAAAAGGTATTTGCCAATAGTTTACGAGATATTCGCGAAAAACTAATTTTCGCTACCTTTAACCTGAATATTTTTTAAGCACATGTTTTGGAATTGAATTTTGAGATACCCTTTCTGATGTAAGAATGATTATAATTCCAGTGAAAAATCTTGAATTTTTCTCACAATTTGCCCTTGTCTTGTCTTATTTTCCTTGTCTAGAAATAAATAAATCATATAGACAGTAACGGTTGAGACAGTTGACAGAACGATGAGAGGAAATAGATGAGAGAAAGAGAAAAATGTAAAATTTTATTTGCAAGCGATAAATTTTATTATTACATTGAGTTTGCTGCAACCTTAGACTATATTAATAAATATGGACCGCGCCTTCCCTATCTTAGCTTGAAGTCAGTTTTGGTTTGTTGATATTCTCTCTCGCCCTCATATGCTGTTTCTCGCGGGGTAAGGGGAACGACGTAAAACGTAAACAAACAGAACGCAACGGCAGTGGCGCGCTCGAGTTCAGTTATAGGAAATGTAATAATTACATAAATTATAAAAATGATCATAATATTCATAATATTATTATTTTATTTGCAGTTTTTGTTACAAAAAACATAAATTATGGGAATACTAATAGATATTAAATTAAGAAAATATATATTTATACCTACCTATACCTACAAAATAAAAGGTACAAAAAGGTAATAACAATTTAGCAAATAAAAAATTGAAAGGAAAGTCGGAAAGCAATATACATCAGTAGGTACCTAAAATATTTTTTCAATTTCTTACATATTTAGTTGATTTTATTCTAAAAATAAATTAAACGAACCTAATTGAAAATATGTCAGATACCTAATCACTAATTTTAAAATGCCCTGTATTACTAAAGTTTTGTTCTGATATTGCTGGGAGTGAATTCGTCTCAATTTTAGAAGAATTAATTGCCGATAAAAAATGAAAGATCATGGAAAAAGTTCACCACATTGTAAAAATTTGCAACTTAAAATTAGTAATAATCTGAAATTTTTTTAACGTTCGTGCAACCGGGTCAAAGTCTTCTATTTCATATTCTTTGATGATATTGTTTGAATATTATTCCGCCTCTCCATATTCTGATTATCTTAAATTAGAGGTTGACAATAATAATAGGTAATATACTTTCAAAAAGTCAGTATTTTTTATTTATTTAAATGGAGTAATTTTTCCAAGTTGCATTTTTCAAAGTATTCAGTAGGTATTCAGTATGCTTTCGAAAATGAAAAAAAAAACTGTCAAACAATAATTGTTTTCACAAATTAAAAGATAAAACACTTACACTACGCTACGCCCATGACCATGTATGCTTTGTTTTGATTGACGGCTTTGCGTTGCTTACGTAGGAAGCTGATAGACTTACCTTCTTTCGAAGTTTTCTTAAAAACAGAACACGTTTTCGCCACTTTTTTTTAACTTAATTGAAAAATTAATTATTAAAGCTTAAAACGAGTGAAAGCTAGAGCTGTAAATATAAATAACAAGGAACTTACAACTGTTTGAAAAACACGAACTCTTATTATGGTATTTATGTAAACAAACGGTCTGACAGGATGTAAACATTCATGTTGCCAGATGTAGCAAAGTAAAACGAGTATAAGGGATCCATCGATGTTTATTGCCCACCAATAACACTGGAGAGGTTGCGCTCTTTCATTGTAAGTGCCAGTTTCATTATTGATCTGGCATTCATTGTTTTGAACAGTCTAGTTTGGAGAGAGGATGTCGGAACACTTTTTCAGTGTTTATGTCTTGGTCCATATTTATTAATATAGTCTAATGCCCGTATTCACAAACGATAATTTCCTAAATAATTACGTAATTATTTAAATGAGTGAGATGGAGATATGCAGTTTTTTTGCAATAGAATGAGATGGGGATAATTGATTACTACTTAGAAAAATATTAACCGAGCCGCTGTATGAAAATACAAAATAATAATAATAATGGGCTTGGCTCTTCGAGCTCTCAGGCAGTCTACAAAACAGAGCCTTCCAAATAATCCTATCGAAATCACAGACGGACCGTTTCGCTCTTATTATGAGCTCATCAGTGTGATATATCGAATAGATACATCTGGAGGATGTAATTGCAGACTGCCATCGGTCTCGAGACGTTATTAAAATCCTTCATCCGGTTCACAGTGACCCGGAGAAAATCGCTACATCTACCGATGGATGACGGAACTACCGACCTGACGGCAACTCGCGCCATTCAGAAAAAGTGGCCTCGTGCAGTTTTATATGCTATGAGGCATCGACTTTTCGTCTGGCTTTGCTGCGCAGCCAGCAGATGTCACCATCATTGCCCAATGAGAGTATAAGTACTTAGAAAAATATTAACCGAGCCGCTGTATGAAAATACAAAATAATAATAATAATGGGCTTGGCTCTTCGAGCTCTCAGGCAGTCTACGATTTTCTCCGGGTCACTGTGAACCGGATGAAGGATTTTAATAACGTCTCGAGACCGATGGCAGTCTGCAATTACATCCTCCAGATGTATCTATTCGATATATCACACTGATGAGCTCATAATAAGAGCGAAACGGTCCGTCTGTGATTTCGATAGGATTATTTGGAAGGCTCTGTTTTGTAGACTGCCTGAGAGCTCGAAGAGCCAAGCCCATTATTATGATAATTGATTACGTAATTATTTTGGAAATTATCGTTTGTGAATACGGGCGTAAGGCTGCAACGATCTTTAATTAAACATGAAAACATAGGTATTCCTACTTATCAATAATAAATCACTGGCTCCACTGATTGCAATTTTTTTTTTCCAGATGAAAATGGATCGGTAGTAGCGACAATCACAGACACTCCAATAGAGTTAAAGAATTACGTTAAATTCTGCGATCAAAGAAGAAAATTTCCGGTGCTGTATAAATTAGAATTCGAGGTAAGTCATGCATGTTTTTATTTATTTTATACCATCATTTGAGCTTACACAGGGTGTAAGTTAATTGGAAGCGAATTTAATTGCAAGCAAATTTAAATACACATACCTATTATTTTTTTACCGTTCAAACATCAATGTACTACCCATATCTTAAATCTGAACCCTAAAATAAAGAGATCAATTTTTATCTATTGCATAAAATTGCATTTTTTTCAATTAGTTAGCCAAAAGCTAGGAAAAGGGGCAAAATTGCTAAATTTCTATATTCATTTTATAGCACGTTTTAAAAGGAATTGGACTGAAATTTCCACAGGAGGCAACTTAATACTAATATGTACAGGTACAATATCAAAAATAGCCATAATATTCTTAATTGAATCCACGCACAAAATATACTATTTATGCGATTGATTCACAAGCAGTTTTTTCCATTGAATTTTTTCATAGGCCAGTTTTAAAAGTGGCAACCTTGTATAGATTTTAATTATAAAGGTCACGTTGTTACACTTCAAGCTACTTAAAACGAACTTTATTCTCTTTATTACATTAATAACAAATTATGTTTGAAAATCCATGATCTTCATCCTGCTCAATAATTCTAACGTTCAAGTAAAGATCTTGAAGCTCTGAAACTGTCCTGAAGCTCATCCCTCAAAACCAGTTCCTCCGGCAGATCCAGGTATTCTGCACGAATGTTCCAGGCTTTTATAGAACCAAGTACTGCGAGCATGACTACAATATACAAAATCACTCTTAACAGCATTCTCCTCAATCGTTGATCGGACCTGAAAAAAATCAAATTTGATTTTAATCTGTCTTGCTTTAAGTAGGTACGATTACAGCTCACAATAATACACGTTTTAATAAAAAATAAATGAATATGTGGAAAAAATCTAAGAAGTGCGAGGAGTGTTTTCAAATAAATAAAATAACTATTATTTTAGGTCACAAATAAAAGAGATGTTCTGTCTTTGGTCTTCAAAAATCGAACATTCTGGTAAATTATGCATGAAGGTCTGATAAACATCCAAATGTCAAGTCTGATAAGAAGACTTTATCTACCTATTTTCGTTTCAAAAAATTATAATCTTCCTATTCAAAAATTTTCCTATGCAAGCAGTTAGTAGTAGTCCAGTAACTTTATACATCACAGCATGCGTCACATCGGGTAATTCTGATTTTTTGCAGACTTGTTTATGATGTTGGCATAATAAATAAATCAAGTTTCTTACCACTTTTTGAATGAAAATCAACGTCAAAAAAAGCCTACCTACACTATGCAGTCGTAGATAAAATAATTTTAGAGACTGTTTTACAGTAAAAGTTTGTACCTATAGAGCGGGATCTATTCAATCCAATTCTTGACGGTTTAAAAAAATAACTAATTATTGTAGAACTGGTGTTTCCTTATCTATACATAACTCAGAATTCTTATCTAAAAGTAGGTAGCGGTTCATTAGTGTGAATAGTAATTTATGACTGTTGGTAATACAGGCTGATGAGTCATACAGTGAGGACATACAGGATGTTAGGCCAAACTTGAAGGGGTGGTTCCTCTCATAAATGTAAGTTAAAAAAATAGGTTTCAGCTGAAAATGACGTTTCGTTTAAAAGATACAGAGTGTCGGACTTTAAAAAAATATTAAAGTAATTGGTTATAAAATTGTGTAAATTTAAACCGATTTTAATGATACTTGGTATGGACAATAAACAAACAAAGGCTTTTAATTTGACATAAGTTAATTTGGAAACTCCTAAAAATTTATAAATTTGATTTATAGTAAATAGTAGAGAGGGTCTACTATTTATTTAGTATTTAGACAGGATTACCCCATGTCGCTATCTCAATTAGGGCCTGCACGCGGACGTGATATGTAAACCAATTAATCTAGCGTGTGTGTCTGTGAGAGAAGAGAGAAAGGAGAGGGAGCGCTAGGCTCCGCCCCCGGCTCTCGCTACTCCGCGGCTAGATTAATCACGTCCTCGTGCAGGCCCTAATTGAGATAGCGACATGGGGTAAGAAAATGTTGAAAGGGGACACTTAGCCCTAAAAAATGCCGGGTAGAGGAACCCGCTAACCCTAATCCTTGCCATTCTACAGGACCAAACGCGTTTGGTGACCCTGTGACCTTAATAATGGTCCGATCGAGGTCTACTGGGGCTCAAATCAAAGATAAAAAAAATTCCCGTCTGATGACGAAAAAATTTTTACCCCCACCCCCTTCTTTCATGGCAAAAAAACTGTTTTAAGAAAAAAAGGGGGGAGGGAAATCGGTTTTTCTGCGGGCATCTTGCCAATATTGGCGGAATCGAAAAAAAATACCATTTTAAAGTAGGCATTCCAAAGTGTCATCTCCCATTGGTTGGGCCCGAGGCCCCAATATTAACGAAAGTTATAGCAATTTGAATTTTAATTATGATTCCCCCTCCCCCTCCCCCTCTAATCGAGATAGCGACTTCAAAATTTCAGGCATCATTGAGGACACTGCTGTCTGTCGATGAAAAAAAAAATTAAGTCCCTAAGTCGATTTTTTCCATGCAAAACACGCGAACACGGACGGCGGCGGAACCCTGAAGAAAGGGCCTTAATAAAATTGAAAATGCGATATCTCGAGAACCGTTTGACCGATTTGGGCCAGTCAAAGTTCAAATTACGCGTCTTCGAGAGCTCTTCATTTTTCGACAGGATATTTACTATGCTCAGAGTTGAATTAAGCGAGTTATGTGCAAAAAACCCATTGCCGATGTCTTCGCATGCACATTTCTCCGCCAGGGCGTCGATTAAATTTTTGAAAATGCCACCAAAATGAAGAGGGGGTCCAACTTTATGAAAAAAAAATCAAAAAAAATTCTCGAGTCCAAGGCGGTTCGAAAGTTAGACCCTCTCTACTATTAAGATAAATTCAATATCGAGTGGTATTTCATTATATTATTTCACGAACAAAGTGAAACGTCAAAAAAATTTAATTCGGCAGAAACGACAAATTTTGCTTAACGACAGCTCTGCTTATTGCAATAATAAGTAGACTAAGCTGTCTTTGGTTTGTGATTAGTCAAATTATGGGAAAATTTTATTTTTCTTACTTTTTCTTACCGTGAAAAAAAAAATAAAAATTACTGTTTCAAGGGCTGAAGATAAGATCCGTTGTTGCCAAGCTATTTAGCGAGACTTTTAGGTAAGGGCTACTTATTTTCGAAATCTCTGCTGATATTTTAAAATGTTGTTCCATAAACATTTATTTGTGTATTCATGTGTAACTCTATTTTTATAGAATAGAGAATCGTCTCGATTGTCATACTGTGGCTGATTTTCCTGGGTTTACTTTGCCTTATTTGCTTTGCCATTACCAGGCTTAGTGTTTCCGGGGCTTAGTGCTCGTGCTGATCTAAGTTTATTCTCAAGCTTATCCTTCGAGACTGCTTAAACTACTCTTCAGCACTAGCAGATACGTGTTTCCATTATTTAAAGTAACTACAAGAATGAAGAGTGGCAGCAAGGAATAAAATTCTTTGGAGACCGTTAAGTTAAGATGAAAGAAGATTCTTTTATCCAACCAGAGAATAATGAAAATTATTCTTTTGAAAAGTGACCAATAATCTGAATGCGGCACTTACCTAGCATAAATCCTCAAGCAGCTAAGTAAACAGTCCCCAATGTAGTGTGCCATTGAACTCCAATGGACATTCTGACTATATTCATTTAGCATTTTTTATGATAGGTATTAGGTAACTATCCCATCAGATTATTGGTCACTTTTATTGCTACCATATATCAATCATTCTACCTGTCATTTACATATTTTATGTATTTTATTTAATTAAAGGCTTGTAATTTGTTTTTTGACATTTTTTAAAAGCTATTTTGATTTTATTAATCGATTTCTACCGATGTATTGAAGGAAAATTGAATTTATTTTGGTCACTTTACTACCAAATTACAGTTTTTATCGCTTATGGCCCAACGAAAAAAATTAATTAATCTGATTATGGCATTCTATGGTCCTATAGTAATTACATGAATCCTCAGAGTTTCAATTAATTATTTATCTTTAAAATTGAACCTCTATAGCATGGGTGGACATAAGTGATGGAATGATGGACCACCCTATACAGAGATATCATTAAAAAATTTAAATTTAAATTTAAAAATTTTTATTAAGTAGGTATATTCTTGTTGAAAAGTAATTACATTTATTGCGTAGAAGGTCAACAGAAGGTCAACTTTTTTAAACTAAAAAACTTTATGGATGTATCACAATAAAACATTCATGCAATATCCTGACATTATAACACCGCGAGAGTAGCAATGTACCGGAGTCATTAAAAATGGTCACCGGGAATATCTCAGAAACTTTCGTACAGCTCTGGCAAAAACTCTATTAGGGAAAAGTGGCCCTAAAAAAATCGATGAAAAACAGTTCTGAGCTACTAAAATGATCGCTAGGGGGAGTAACAACCATGTTCAAATAAAAAATTTGAATTTTCCCATAATTTTTCGAAATTAGAAAATATTTAAAATATGGGTGTAATACATAAATAAGCTCGATTTTTTTTATTATGCAGTTTTTTTAATAACTCCTAAATAAATTGGTGGAGGAACTTCAAAGCTTTTTAACGTCAAATCCGGTTGACTTCAACAGAATTTAACAAAACCAGTAAATCTCATCGCAAATAGTTTTTCTTCCTCTGTCGATTGAATTTTACGAAATTTTCATTTTGTTACCACCGCTAGAGGGCGTTATGTGACATGTAAAAGCAAATATTACGATTTTTTTGAAAAAATAAATGAAATATTTTTAAGGTGTTTTAGAAAAGCGCACCTGAATAACTGTCACCCAACTGTAGATATCTTCCACCAGATTTGATTTTATGAATTTTCAGTCAGGGAGAAATTTTCAGGGAGAAATTATCCCTCGGTTAAAATTACTAAAATTCAAATATGTTTAAGGCGACCAAAAGTCTCCATGGGCGAGAAGTGAATTTGTATACAGGCTGATGAAAAATCGGCTATTTTCTGTTTATTTCTGTTTTACCATTGGTAACTTCGTTATTATTGGAGCTATGAAGTCGGTCCAATTATCAAAAGAGAAGAATTTTTGTGGCTTAGTGATGAAAACAGAAAAACAATTCACATAATGAGGTATTCAAAAAACGCATAATTTTGTTGAGCGAACTCCGGTATATTATTATAGATTTCCATATTGTCTGGCCCTGGAAACATGCCCCTATACTTAATTTTCAATGCTCTGTTCGAAGCTTTCGTCTTATGGTTTAAAAATTGAATTTTAATTTTTTACGTATATACCTAATTAAGTTGCAGATTTTTCATCACCCTGTATAAAAATTTCAACTACACAATAGGATACTACATCAAAAGTTGAGATAGTGACATAATATGTCACTATATGTCACTATATGTCACACATAACATAGTAATATAAGCCGTTTTCCAATATCTTGAGCCGTTTGCGTTGTATAATAGTTATTTATCTACGAGTGATTCATAAAATGCACTTTTTTAGACGTTTCTTAGTTCATAAAATGTATGATTATAATATTGAAGAGTTAAATAAAGTAGTTTGGGTGTAATAAAGTGCCGTAGCGGTTCATTATTTAACGCTAAATCTGTCACGTTAGTGCACGCTCGCCAACTGGCAAGTAGTGAGCGGAGAACGGAGCAGCTCAGTCGGCAGTCGGGGCGTTCGCAACTATAGCAACAACAACTAAACACGAGACGCTGAACGCTGAATTACATTGTATCCCGATTTATAATTACCATGCACCTATACTAGAGAAACGTCGCAGTTTATTAGCAGAGCGCCAGATCTATGTACAATTATTAATATTTTGTGTTTTTCGTCATTTATACCTAAAATGGATACCATTGTAGATGATTCAATGAATGAAATATCTTCTACCCCAGAAGAAATTATTTTTCAATCAAATGTGTGGCTATATAATTTATATATTTTATGTTTACATTTAATCATGAATGAAATATCTTCCGCACTAGAAGAAATTCTTATTGAATCATATATGGCTGCACAAAATCTGTTAGGTAGGTACCTACCTCAAAAATCTAACGAAGTGTATATTAAGCAATATGTCACCTTTATGAACTGACGTGATGAAAAAAGCGTTAACAGCTTCAAAGAAACGCTTACATACACTGTGTCTCTTGAATTTCTGGACATAAGGAATTCCCATGTTAAAATAAACTATTGTAAATATTGGCTCCCCTAATTATTTTACAGTAAAATGTCAAAGGTAAAACTTCTTAAGGAAAAAAAGCTGCTTCTTATGCTACAATTGGATTTTCATTTGGTTCATCCGTTTTCGATAAAATCAGGAAAAACTTAATGGTTTTTCGTAGTTTTTCAAGGTTGCTTTGCTTTTGACAGATAATGCTAAAAAGTATTAATTGTCAATAACTGATTGTTCTAAAGTAATTCATTCATCATTAAAACTTTAAGGCCCGTATTCATCAATAAATATAACCCCTGGGGTTATATTTTGGAACATGTCATTGGTTCAAAATTCGTAGCGTTCGTAGGGATTGAGCATTAGACCAATCAGCTGTCAGAAAATTCAAAATTTAACCCCAGGGTTATATTTTGAAGTTTGATGAATACGGACATTATGTCAAACTTCAAAATATAACCCTGGGGTTAAATTTTGAATTTTCTGACAGCTGATTGGTCTAATGCTCAATCCCTACGAACGCTACGAATTTTGAACCAATGACATGTTCCAAAATATAACCCCAGGGGTTATATTTATTGATGAATACGGGCCTTAAAGTTTTAATGATGAATGAATTACTTTAGAACAATCAGTTATTGACAATTAATACTTTTTAGCATTATCTGTCAAAAGCAAAGCAACCTTGAAAAACTACGAAAAACCATTAAGTTTTTCCTGATTTTATCGAAAACGGATGAACCAAATGAAAATCCAATTATAGCATAAGAAGCAGCTTTTTTTCCTTAAGAAGTTTTATATTTGACATTTTACTGTAAAATAATTAGGGGAGCCAATATTTACAATAGTTTATTTTAACATGGGAATTCCCTATGTCCAGAAATTCAAGAGACACAGTGTATAAGATATGAATGCATTGGAAAGTTTTTTTTATAATAATAAATTTTCGTTCTAATTTAAGTCACTCGTAGATAAAATTTTGTATGCAACATATGCATAAAGTGCCTTTTTTTCACTTCTGGGATTGCCGCATTCGCCTGCGGCTCATGCGGTCAATCTTCCCAGTCGTGAAAAAAAGTACCACTTTATGCACTTGTTGCATAAATAACTATTATGTTCACTACTTCACTAGAACCGTTGATTGAAGCTAGAACTTGCACTCGGCGAGCGTGCAGTATCCTGTCAGATTTAGCGTTAAATAATGAACCGCTACGGCACTTTATTTCACCCAAACTACTTTATTCCACTCTTCAAGATAATCATACATTTTATGAACTAAGAAACGTCTAAAAAAGTACATTTTATGAATCACTCGTAGATAAATATTTTTTTATAGTAAAAAAGGCCATTTTCACTTGTTTTTAAGTCTTAGGTAAGTTATTTACCTACTCATTTTAATCCCTTTAATTTACTCACGCAATCGCTTTAAGACATTTTAATTCGATTTTCTCCAGACAATATGTATGTATATGG
Source organism: Malachius bipustulatus (assembly GCA_910589415.1). Lineage (NCBI taxonomy): Eukaryota > Metazoa > Arthropoda > Insecta > Coleoptera > Melyridae > Malachius > Malachius bipustulatus. The sequence goes on from OU342632.1 coordinate 7,295,005, forward strand.
AAATCTAAAATATGATGGGACTTTGCTCATTTAAAAAATTACGTTTTTGGGAATATCTCATGACGTGAAGTTTCAATTGTTTTTCTGTTTTCACCACTGTGAGAGACAAAAATTCTTTTTTTTTTCTTCGTCTCGTACTGCAACATTTTCCCATATGAGATAATGCTACTTTGTGCACTTGTTTCACAATACAGTGTGTGTCACAGGCATGGTACACCCCCTTTTTTTCTTTATTTTTGGAGATAATTTTTTGAAATTTGGTACACGTGGCATATTCTCGATAGAGCGCACTTTTTAGCAGAAAATTGAATTTTTTTCCACATCCGGTTTTTCCAGAAATGTTACCAACTTTTTATTTTTAAATGGGACACCCTATATATTATTATGTTTTTGGATTCTATACATTTGTACGAATCCAACAAACAATACCACATAAGTACCATTTTAAATGTCAAATATGTTTTTATTTAATTTTTTATTCCTCAATTATAGTGTGCCATGACTTCAGTTTTGTGTTCGTCACAGATGCAAAATGGGTACACCAAAATGTCCCTTATTAAGAGTACTAGTAGATGGTACCTCGGTACCAATATGGTACCATTTGAAAAAATGAATCCAGCTCAAAAAATCATTGCGGTGCGCTTAATTTATCCATAAATCACTTAATTTAGTACTTTGAACAAAAATTCGATTTTTATAGCATCAAATGATCCAATTGGAGAAAAACGAAATAGTCATGGCACACTATAATTGAGAAATAAAAATTCAATAAAAACAAATTTGACATTTAAAATGGTACTTATGTGGTATTGTTGGATTCGTACAAATGTATTGAATCCAAAAATATAATAATATATAGGGTGTCCCATTTAAAAATAAAAAGTTGGTAACAGTTCCGGAAAAACCGGATGTGGGAAAAAATTCAAATTTCTGCTAAAAAGTGCGCTCTATCGAGAATATGCGACGTACCAAATTTCAAAAACTTATCTCAAAAAAAAAAGAAAAAAAGGGGGGTGTACCATGCCTGTGACACACACTGTATACTAGCTATTAGACAATGTCCGTGTCCGTATGTACAGAGATGTTTATTAATAGTCTAAGGAATATTATTACGTAGGTACCTATATTTTTTTTCTCTTTCACTCGATAAGAGCACTTCTTATTTTGATGTCTCCCTTCACTTTATTTGGGTACGCTTTACTACTTTTTACTTCAGCAAACCGTTCTCACTTTAGACCGACTATTCTTCTGGACATTATAGATTCACTTCCACTAAATGCAGCTCTAATTTTGCTACACTATCTTTCGCCAACCAGCCTGTTTACTAGTTATATATGACAGAGAGCCAGACATTCTCGAAACGTCAAGATAGGACATTGTCAAGTCGATAGCTGTTCAGAACTATTAAATTTGTTCTCGAGAATGTTTAGTTGTTCCTTCATAATCTCTTTATTTTTTATAGATTTAATTTCTAGATTCTAGATCTATAGGTATTTCGACGGGCTATTCGTTATCATGTACCAATATCATATACCGACGGAATCTTACCTTTGAACAGGTAAATAATACCTCCAAGTCATTTGTTCATATAGTTAGAAGACCAAAAATCTAAGAAGGAATTGCTCAATAATTCTAAGAGTATTGTATCCATCGTGTATTCACGTTAGTTAGGTACTTCTGGGTGCAATTAGCAAATTATTACTAATTCGTTTTAGTATCAATAATTGTAACAATTGCCTATTGCAATACGTATACCAAGAGACATAATAAATTATTATAATTGCTAATTACTTGACTGAATTTTTGAGTAAAGCTAATTTTCCGATTCGAATGATAATTATTGTTGAACAGACCCAAACCTCCACAATTACAATGAAATCAGTTTTATTTATTAAATTTCCCAGTTAACTCCACAAAATGAATGGTCTTTGTGAATTTCAGGTGTTTCTTATAAATTGCCCAATTAGTTCTTGTCTACCCTTATCCAATTCACCCAATTGTACATACATGCAATGGCTGTTTCTACTTCTCCCGGATGAAATACGAAACATTACGTTACGAATTATTCAAAAACTTCTCAGTAGTGGAAAGGAAAGGGAAGTTTCAATATACTCACATGTTTTTATAGAGGATATTTTCATACAGGATGTTTATTCGTATAGGCTAAATAAGTAACTATAATGGCGCCACCACGTAGACAAATTTGACAATTCGATGCGGCAAGTACCGCGTGCCCGCTATTCATTTTAATGTATTTCTCATTGCAAACATGAGACCGTTCAGAGATAAAAAAAAATCAAGAAGGGTTTGTTGTATCGTGGGATGTAAATGGCGGGAGTTACGTAATCCCGAATTAAGTTTTTCCCACTAAATCGTGGGAAATAGAACAACGGTAAAAGAGGATTGTTGCGGTACGTCGAATCATGAGAATATGCTTAATGTACGCATTTATTAGGTACTCCTGAATTTTTCTTTAGATAGCTAATTATAGTGAAAAAATTTAATTTAAGACACTAATACTTATAAACAATCGAGCTGTATTTCAGGCGAAGGGTTCCAAATCATGGTCAATAAATCAGTTTCTGAGCAGCGGAATGTTCAAAGTAACATTTTTCAGGTTTACAGCTGCATATAGGTAAGATGTTCAAAACTCTTCGACTTATTACCTACATAAGTTGAATAAAAAACCCGAAAACGTTAAGTTTTGTGAAATCTCAATTCAGATTTTTGTAATAAGAATAATAATAATAATAACTTAAAACTCAATCTATCACCCTGTAAATTATTACCGACTGTGTAAATCTGAAACGAAGAATTAGTTATCTCCCGGCGAGCTATTAATTCAACCAAGACAATCCCTTTGTCCTAATATTAATCCGGACTGCTTGCTTCATAATCTTTTCGGTAATCAAATTTATTTACTGTGTGGTGAATAAACTTCCCAGTAAACATCTTAAATACATTAAAGATCAGACAACCTTCAACTCTATTTGCGGTAAAGGGTAAGCTCCGACTTACACCCAAGTTTCAAGCACTGACCCTTCCCCTCTTCCATATATGGAGTCCTTCAGTGGCCCTAATTAACCCATAACAGTTCTCCACATTCCATGTTTGTTTAAAATTAACTTGAACTGACCCTCCTTCTGTTATCCATGCGTAATTCTATTTCTAATCAAGTAGACGGTCGGGTAGGAATTTAATTAATTTTTATTTATTTGTTTAACGGAAAGGTGAGCTCTACATTGCGGCCGAAATATAAACGTAACGTCTGCATGAATATATCATATAGTATATGAACATGATATTAAAATGAAAATTTTATATTACACGCCTGAATGAAAATATGTGTTTAGTCTACCTTAACACTATTCGCATTAACATTCCTCTGCTAACATGAATAATACATACCTGCATCTTTCGTTCTAAACATGTATACCTACTACAGTTGATCCTATATTTATCATCCAAGAAAACTGATCATATAACTAGGTAATGTATTTACTTATAAGTATACAGTCTGGCAATACACGACAAGAAACTTGACAACGTAAAATATCTAGGGGTCACCCTAGATAACAAACTTACATAAAAAAGGACATGCTGACAACAATACAAAAAACCAACTGCGCCCTTAAAGTGCTCTACCCCATTCGGAAAAGCAAAATATCACTTGCCAACAAAATTAAAACATATAAAACAATAATACGAACAATCATGACTTACGGATTAATATAGTTCGTTCAGCGCATGCATGTTGTCCGGTATGATGCCACACTGATCCTGACTAAACAATTTCATTTAATGCAATTTGATTCATACAATTATTTCCAAGTCGAACCAGATGTGGTGTCACACTTCGCGTGAGCGGCGTGTATTGAACGTTGTCACGGGTATTTCGGTTTAAATAACCTATGCGTGGTCCGGTCCCGTTACTAACCCGTTACTAAGATATTTAAAAATAGTTTTTATTTACACAAAATAACTATATACAATAAATCAAAAATAATTCTAAGGGCGATGGTGGATTCTGCAGACGACCTGCCAATCTAGTGGGAGGAGACTAGATTGGCAGGTCGTAACCATCCGAGATCCCCATTGGCTCCTGCTTGGATTCCTGAACTGATTAATCGCAGCTCTGGGCGATAAAGAATGCGCCGCTACTCCGACCTTTTCCGTCTTCAGTACTCCTCGACACCTCGCTGGTACGGGTCACCTGTTTTGCTGTGCCGGAACACGCGATCGATTCTTCCAGGCGTCGGATTGCGCCTGGTGGTGTGGCGGGGAATCGAAGGTCTTGTGGGCTCTCAATACAAGCCACGCAGACGAAACCTGTTAGCAAATTCACGTCGTGCCTCTGAAGAGCTAAAAGACAAAAAATTACAAAATTCTCCACTCAGAGCTCAGTACACTCTGAGTGGCGATCCACGAAACAAGGATTGGCCGACTCAATACATCTGCCTCTCCGCCTCCGTGCACTCAGTACATGCACTTTGGCTGTTCTGTTTCTCTGGGGGCTCAATACACCCTCTAAAGAGATGAAACGCTTGCCGGTCAGTAGCCAGCTTGCGTAGCTCTACCTGTAGGCCCGAGGGGTGGACTCAGTACATCCAACGAGGGGCGTCGGTTCCTACGAGGCTCAGTATACCTCGATGGAGTTGAATGCTTGATGGTCAGTACCCAAACAAGCACTTTCCGTTCTTCGGATGTCCTCTGCTTTTATAGTCGGCGGCGAAGTTATAAGGCCGCTATCGCCGTTGCTTTGAACTGATTAAATGTAATAAACTGTCTCTAATAAGTAACTAATTAGAATAATTATAAACGAAAGCCTCGCATTTCGTTACAACGACATTAGAACGAAAACAAAACAAACTGCTAAAGAATGATTAAAAAATGATGCACCCTACTACATGACAAAAAGACAGATCCACATGGACACAGAAATGGAAACCCTGACGGAACACATACAAAGACTAAACAAAAAGACCGTGGATAAAATGCGCTACCACACAAACCCCACTATCTGTTCGACACTAAACGCAAATAAGACAAACCCTAAGAAAACCAAAATGCCACTGGCAAACTTCGTAACAGACTCACCTTAACGACAGACGTCGTTTCACCACACAGGTAAAACACATATACACGCCGCAATAAAAAAAGGGCAACACACCCACTTTTAGACGTCGCAATAAAAAAGGCAATACCCAAACTCTACACGCCATAACAAAAACAAAAAAAGGCAAAAACACCCACCAACACGCCATAAAAAATGGCAAGACCAACTACGCACACTCCACAAAAACAAGCAACTCACACGGTGCAAAAAATGCAAAACACACACATATACACAAATGAAGGAGAAAAGATCCCAACAGGTTCGGACTCAACACCCAATCAACCACGACGGTTTGATGATCAGTAAATAAATAAATAAATATCGTATGGCTGTGGTAAAGCCCAAGTGTCAGAAGTTTTCAAGTAGCCTCAAGGGCAAAATTATTACCAAGAAGTGGTACTGTCGTGATCATGATCACGACAGTACAGTCGTGATCATGATCACGACAGTACCACTTCTTGGTAATAATTTTGCCTTGCCATCCCAACGAAAATCATTATTATGTTATTTTTTCAACTTTGCCGCTCTACTAATTAGAGTTGAATTACTTGCAAAATCAAGGGAATTTCGAAGGATAAAGCAAATAATTCTAAATGCAGTGAAGGCTTCAATTTCAATGTGTTCGTTGTAGGAAAACTTAGGATCGTAGATGCCACTGTGTTGTAGATGCCACCCTCTCAATAGAACAGTCGTCAACGGTATAAGAGAATTCGGTGACGTTAATGTTAAGAATAAAAGACATTGTGAGGCATTTTGAATTCCCTGCACATGACTTCACCGATGAATTTAAGAACACGCCCCTAATTGCAAAATCCTAACTATTGTCATTTCAACAGAAAAATTTTAATTTTGTAAGTAGAGGTTTTTGGAAAGATAGATAGTTACTTATGTAATTGAAATAGGGCAAATCTGTGCAAGCTTTTCATTCAGAGTTTATTTTTTGTGCCAATAAATCAGCGCAATCAATTTCAGTAATCTCTATCTGTACCTAAAGACCGGAAATAGAGAGAGAGAGAGGGAGACCGTACGTTCCACGTTAGTAAATCTAGATAAGTGCAAGCTCAGGAAAGAGCTGGACGTAAATCTCTCAGCGGGAGGTGATTGCCTCCAATCACGCCGGAGACACAACCTATTATAGATCTGAATCTTGAATACGTTCCTGAATAGTGGAAACATTTCAACTTGTAATTCGTTCAAGTAGTGCACACTTTAGTTGGAGTTGGGAGTTATTTTGAGTGGCTTGAACGTAACGTCTTCATCCTTGAAGTTAATACGAAAATTAAAGTAGGTAATAGCGGTCTGGAGATATCTAATTACACTCTCAGAGTACTTATAGGGGGTGATTCAAGAGATTCGTTACGTAAGGGTTTAGTGAATCGTCGTGAATAGGTATCAAGTGAGTCGTAATCATTCCAGGGCCAATAGTAAAACGCAATCAAGAAATGCTATTTGAGTTCGCAATAAAACTAAGGGTGTTTACATAACGACATCTGAGTGACGATCACTGGACTTGACAGGTATTCGATTCCAGAAAGTTATTCGGTCATATCTTTGTAGGTTTTATTGATATCTATAATGTTGCGCCTTCACGACGATAATTCCCTTCCAACAGCCCCCCTCCACTAAGTCAGGGGATTTGATCGGGTTTGTTTTTTTTTCTCTCCCCCGGAACAACCGCCATTTTGGGAAAATATGGCGACAAAAAAATGGTTTCTCACTAATAAAATAAAATAAAAATTTATTTGCTTTCTATTGATGTAAAAAAAATCATACAGGGTGTTCTTTGGCTCAGTTAATGACGACATTGTTTGAGAACATGTTGAGATTGTCTGAGAAAATCCAGTGAGAATGGTTTTTGCAGATACAGTTTAAATTGAGTAGGTTACGAGTTATAAACAAATGAAAATCGCAATTTTCCATTTTGAAAGCAGTGTAGATACATCGGAAACGGCTCTAATAGTGGAGAGGGCCTGTCAAAAAAAGGCTCCATCCGCCTTGGACTCGATAATTTTTTTTGATTTTTTTTTCATAAAGTTGAACTTTATGAAATTTTTTACCAAAATTTTTTCATTTTGGTGGCATTTTCAAAAATTTAATCGACGCCCTGGCGGAGAAATGTGCATGCGAAGACATCGGCAATGGGTGTTTTGCACATAACTCGCTTAATTCAACTCTGAGCATAGTAAATATCGAAAAATGAAGAGCTCTCGAAGACGCGTAATTTGAACTTTGACTGGTCCAAATCGGTCAAACGGTTCTCGAGATATCGCATTTTCAATTTTAAGACCCTTTCTTCAGGGTTCCGCCGCGGTGCGAATACACCGCCGTCCGTGTTCGCGTGTTTTGCATGGAAAAAATTAGGGACTTAATTTTTTTTTTCATCGACAGACAGCAGTGTCCTTAATGATGCCTGAAATTTTGAAGTCGCTATCTCGATTAGAGGGGGAGGGGGAGGGGAAATCATAATTAAAATTCAAATTGCTATAACTTTCGCTAATATTGGGGCGTCGGGCCCAACCAATGGGAGATGACACTTTGGAATGCCTACTTTAAAATGGTATTTTTTTTCGATTCCGTCAATATTGGCAAGATGCCCGCAGAAAAACCGATTTCCCTCCCTCCTTTTTTTTCTTAAAACTGGTTTTTTGCCATGAAAGAAGGGGGTGGGGGTAAAAAAAATTTCGTCATCAGACGGGAATTTTTTTATCTTAGATTTGAGCCCCAGTAGACCTCGATCGGACCATTATTAAGGTCACAGGGTCACCAAACGCGTTTGGTCCTGTAGAATGGCAAGGATTAGGGTTAGCGGGTTCCGCTACTCGGCATTTTTTAGGGCTAAATGTCCCCTTTCAAGATTTTCTTACCTCATGTCGCTATCTCAATTAGGGCCTGCACGCGGACGTGATTAATCTAGCCGCGGAGCAGCGAGAGCCGGGGGCGGAGCCTAGCGCTCCCTCTCCTTTCTCTCTTCTCTCACAAACACACACGCTAGATTAATTGGTTTACATATCACGTCCGCGTGCAGGCCCTAATTGAGATAGCGACATGGGGTAAGAAAATCTTGAAAGGGGACACTTGGCCCTAAAAAATGCCGGGTAGCGGAACCCGCTAACCCTAATCCTTGCCATTCTACAGGACCAAACGCGTTTGGTGACCCTGTGACCTTAATAATGGTCCGATCGAGGTCTACTGGGGCTCAAATCAAAGATAAAAAAATTCCTGTCTGATGACGAAAAAATTTTTACCCCCTTCTTTCATGACAAAAAAACCAGTTTTATGAAAAAAAAGGGGGGGAGGGAAATCGGTTTTTCTGCGGGCATCTTGCCAATATTGGCGGAATCGAAAAAAAAACCATTTTAAAGTAGGCATTCCAAAGTGTCATGTCCCATTGGTTGGGCCCGACGCCCCAATATTAGCGAAAGTTATAGCAATTTGAATTTTAATTATGATTACCCCTCCCCCTCCCCCTCTAATCGAGATAGCGACTTCAAAATTTCAGGCATCATTGAGGACACTGCTGTCTGTCGATGAAAAAAAAAATTAAGTCCCAGTCCCGATACATGGTATTAATAGAGCGTATACATGAGAAGTTAAGATAAGGACATGTGAAGCTTTGTATCTAATTTTTTTTCTCGTAAAAGTGAATTTTTCGGGATCTCATAATCCCTCAAAGGGAAAGTCACCAGTTACGAATTTTAATCTGTGTAGGTATTTGATCTCAATTTTAACTTTTTGTCATCCCTTAATAAAAACAAAACCGACTGACCACGAGCTCTCCAAAGGTACATATGCATAGAAAATACCTTCCATTATTATGACCTAGTAGTTCGTGTCCCATATATAACACCAATATCTCAGGGCTAACTTTTACAAATAAAACTTTCCAGCAGTTCCAACATGTTTACCTCGGTGATATATCCTCGAGTTACCCTTGAAAATGATATATGGCGGGTGAAGGGAGGAGGTATATGGTAGGGGTGTTGTCTCCAGAATGGCATGATGTACGGCGCCCCGAAGTTGTTTACTAGATATCGGCGACTCGGCTTTCGAACAGGTGATTTATCCATCGCACTCCCACGTCGGCCAAACCATCCCTGATTTCACTCTGAAAGTTGTAAGTGTATGTATATTGCATGGGGATGGATCCTGAGACCGGTGAAGTGAAAAACGCTCCCGGGTAATCGTAGCGATAAATTGAACGTTTCGTGTGATCTGATTTACAAGCATTGGAATGAGTGCAGTTCCATTTAAATTAAACGGTTGTTCATTTATATCGAATTTTTTTCTTCTTAAAAATCCAATTGTCTAGGCTAGGTCCAGTTCCGCTGTAGGTATTTCAAATCTTGCTTTTTTATACGGAGTGTTTTCTCAAGTTTTAGCATAAAGCTAGCGTTACCACTTTCGATTTTTCTATACTTAACACTTGCATTAATTGTGGCTTTTTTGTCGTAAATTTGTCGTGAAAAGAAAAAATTTGTCTCATGTTTTCTAATTAAAAAGCAACTACAACTGATATAGGTTGTCGATTGTCGACTAGTCAATTTAAATATAATTTTTTGTCGGAAATTTGATGTGAAAACAAAAATTTTTTCGCGCTTTTAAAAACCTGGATAATGCTAACTTTCCAAATTTCTTGTTTCAAAAATTAAATTTTCAAAAATAGAGCGAGACAATTTTTTTGTTTTCGTTACAAATTTACGATATAAATACTACGAAAGGAACTCCATTTGATCGACCACTTCAAAAATACATTTAATAATAATAATAATAATAATAAAAGCCTTTTATTCACCAATCACAACAGTATCAGGCACAACACAAAAATGCCATATTACAGTACCTTATAATATAATAATAATACATTAAAAACTACACAACTGCGTTTATGAAAAAATACATTGAAAAGGAAAAAAAAACTACCCACAATAAATGTAGTCAACACATGGGGCAATGTTCAGATGATTGGATAGGGTGTCAGAAACTACCCCATCCTTTCCCTGCTCTACCACATAAATCCTAATAATTTCAGAGACAATTTTGACAACAAGAAAAATAATTAACTCCTGCTGCAAATTACACCAACGGAAAAAAAAAGATTAAAGAGAAAAAAAAAGAAATCTGAAAAAAGAGAAGAAAAAAAATCTGAAATAAGAATAATCTGAGATCTTACTAATATTCCCCAGCACTCCAAACTCTATGTTCACATACATTGATTGCTTCTCAAACAAGTATTCCCTCATGTGTTTTTTCATCGCAGCAGTTGCTCCATTCATATTCAACTTGTCAATTAAGTAATTCATATTAACACAGACATCGTCTAAGCAGTTCAAGATTACATTTTGGTATGCAAATCAAATCTTTCTGACGCACGTTCAGATTATGAACATCTGTACGATATCTAATTTTTTGCCCTTTCAAGAGTATAAGTTATTCGATCAAACTTTCGTATATTGTAGATATACCTCAAACAAGAGTTTTGAACAATCTGTTATTCTGCCAATTGTTTCCCAATCCAGACAGGGAAAGTAGACCTGGCAACAATACCAAAATTTGGATAGTACAAGCAACTCACATAAAAGTATTTTTATAGTTCACTTTTAAGGTTATTTGGCCTATGATCCTTGGTATCTCGAACTTGTTTCCGAATACAATGGCCTTAGTTTTGGTAGGATTTAGACATAGAGAGTGCATCTTAGAAATACGATATAGAGCCTGGAGATCAGAGTTTATTTTCACTATAGCGCTATCAACTTCGGACCTGTTGAAGGAAAAATAAAATTGGGTATAATCAGCGTTTAAGTGAATACTGCAATAAATTTGTTGACAGAATTCACTCGTGTACAGCGTATAGAGGAGAGGTCCCAATATAGAACCTTGAGGCACCCCCTGCCCGACAGTCACCAATTCAGAAATTTCTCCGCGCAACAATACACGTTGAGTACCATATCACATAGATAACTAGACAACAATGATGTTGCTCGATTTCAGAATCCCACAATTTTTAAGATCGATAACAGAGTTTCGTCTCTAATAAGAGTGTCAAATGTCCTAGAATAGTCCAACAGCACCAACTCCGTCATTAATCCCTCATCTGTGGCCCTAAGAATTGTATCCTGTAAAAATCAGCAAGGGCTGTCGTGCAGTTATATCCAGCTCTAAAACTGGAAAAAATTATTCGGTAAAATATGATGAATATATCTACAAAGTTTTCAATCTGAAAGTATATGTATATTTTTTTCAAATAATTTTGACAAACAGGTAGAATTGACACAGATCTTACATCCCTCAAAGTCGCCTTGGGGTATCAACCTTGGGTAGAGGCATCACGAGCGATTTCTTCCATGAGACCAGAAAATAATTTTCTAATGTACAATAATTTATAAAATTAGTTATAAAAAGAAGAATATAAGGCAATCAATAGACAATCATTTTGAGTGATATTCTTATTTACACACCGCATGCATTACTTTGAATTTTAATAAGTATTTGAGAACAGTGTAACATCCACAGAGGATAGGCACTTCAAGAAGAAGAAGAAGAAAAATTTGAGAACAGTATCACTGTGTCTGTTAATGACAAATCGAATGAACCCCGACAACTCAACGTCCCGTAAAGGACATGGAGGCCTTCCAATATTTTTTAATGGTGTGATTAATCCTTGTTACCTGTAGTTATTTGTTAGTTAAAAAACGTGAAGCGTGTAGCGTGCGCTTTTCCACATCTGTTTCGAATAAATTTTAGACTAGTAAAAGGCGCAGGATAATGAACCTGCTCGGAATGGTTACACTCCGCTGGTTTTATATTCTGAGGCATTGTAGCGAGGTCGAATGATGAGTCTGTCAGTTTCCAGTCTGCCACATGTCAATCGGCGAAGTGACAGAACGATGTAACGGATAACTGACCATGCGATTATTTATCTATCGATTGAGAGGTAGAAGGTCGGGGACCCGACGAGATTGGTTCCGTCCACGATACACATATACACGGTATGCCGATTGCTGTTACTATTTTGGTAATTACTGCGCAATGACGTCATGTGGTTTTATTTTGACTTAAAGTTTTAACAAATACCTTAAAATATTGCGTATTTGGTATTAATCGCGGCGAGATTGTTTATAAAATAAATGTCAAATTATATTGCTTCCATCCTTTTTGCTTGTGTTTTTCTTTGTGCTAGATTTATTATAGAAAAATCTTTAATTTTTTTTCGAAAAAAGTAAAATAAAATTCTTACAATTTTTTCAAATGTTATTGATTTTTGATTTTTATGATTTTTTTTGTACCAAACGACATAAAAAACAATATGGCGTCTATAAGAAAAACAAAAGTTGACTATGAAAACTCTAAGATTAAGTTGTCCTGTAAAATTTTTAAAACGTTAAATGGATAGCTGTTGCCGACTTATGCAAGCCTACAAAGAATTATTTATTTATTCTTGACAATAAAAAAGGTATGAGCCATCTCATGTGTAATATTTGATCCACGTGACGTCACAAGACCGGAACGCAGCCTGCGCGTCATCGTCTATCGGCATACCGTGTATATGTGTATCGTGGTTCCGTCGTTCTTTCTGTCTGAAATACTGTTGTGTGAACATGGTTCAATAAAGTGAATTTTTTAGTTAATTGTTTCGTGTAGTGGTTTGTTTAAACTCAGGTATGAAGTTGTTGTTTGAGAGTTATTTAGCAAAGCTAATGTTTTATGTTGTTTCTCGATTAGGTGGTTTTGAAATTAAGGCAGAAAATGGATTTTAGAGAAGCCCGACTTGGATAATGTGATTCATTTCGGTAAAGAATTAAATAAGATGGCGTTTAGTAAATTTTCAGATGGTAATTATTTTTAATTTCAGGGTTTTCCTTTTTCGTTTCGGATTCCTCGTTAGGGCTATTTCGCTCGGATTCCAGTCCCTATTTTAGTTTCCGTTCCGGGACCATAATTGGCTCAGGAGTTTTGCCGATGTAAGCCAGTCTGAATGGATGGCGTTCTTTGGGAAAGCGAAGCCATTTTTTTTGTTTTGGTTTGTGTGTCTGGACGAGAGGAGGTCTGACGTAAGCAGTTGTGGAAGGAGGAAGCATTACTCTCCATCCTGCTTTTGGATCTTCCGTTCACTCACTTTTCAACATAAACCTCTATTAGGACTGGAAGGTACCTTATCAGATTTATATTGTAACTTTTTATGTTCTCTAAAGTGAGAAACACATCAATCAAAGAATGTTGCTTAGAATGATTTATTTGGATCAGTGTTATTTATTAATGAATTGAAGAATACCTAATTGAGATGACAATTTTGTATATTGCTAAACTTAATTATACCAAGCCGGTATAATGTTTTATTTTTTTATTAGTAAAGTAAATTTTAATTTACTAAAGTGATTATTTGGCCAAATTAAGTAAGGTTAGATAAGTAAATTTTAGCGAAAGCTAATCGAAGGTGAATTTGGGTTCTTTTAAAGACTAGGTACTTACATTTTAGAATGAATAATGATATTTTGTCTTATCTTTGATGTTATGTGTAATAATTAGTGAATAAGTTTGAAGATCCTAATTTTAAGTATATAATCTCACGATACATTACTATCAATTCCTGGGAAATTTAATTTAATTGGAGTATTCCAATAAACTGTTAATTGTTAGTGTGTGTTTTATTTGATGTGTTTTGTGTGACCTGAAAGTAAATATCCACAGCGTAGGGCAGGTCAAGGTTTTTTTAGACTTTTTGAATTTTTTTTTTAGAGACATTATTGATCTAGACGATCACTGAAAAATTTGTAACTTCATTTTAAGATCTTTAACACCCTCTGTTCCGCTTTGGGTTCAAATAAATTTGAAAGTACCCGAACGGAGCCAGAGGGAATAGCATCCTCTGCTCGCACATTTTTCTTTTGGCATCTTTATTCGAAATTTTAAATCAAGCGAGCAGAAAGGGCTACAAGCGCGATAATTTTTTTTGTTTATCTACGATAAATTTACTTAAAAAATCTACTTACGTACGTTATTTTTCTGCTAACTTGACCGTCAAGTTAGCATTACTAGGGGTTGTTTTTATTATGAAGGGCGACAAATATTTTCTTTTTATGACAAATTTACGACAAAAAAAGCGACAATTAATGTAGGTAAACTAAATATAGAAAAATCGAAAGTGGTATAAGTGCTAATTTTATGTACGCCCAACATCTGTTCGATTATCCCCTAGAATTAGATTAGAAGAACTTTTTCAGCTTCTCATAATGAGATATTAACTTAATATACAGGGTGTTAGTTAAGTACGAGGCCGAACTCCAAGGGGTGCTTCCTTGAGTGATTTTAAGGAGAAAAGTTCAAATAAACACGGGTCCGAAAATGCATATTTTTCAAGATACAGGGTGTCAAACTTTTATTTTTTTTTCTCGAAAACAAAGCAAGATATGAACAAAACTCAAGAGATAAAATAGTTGTATTTCTAGTTGCTTAATTCGAAAAAAATACAAAATTTAAAAAAAAGTCAGTGGCGCCTAATTTTTTAATCGAAAATAATAGTTAGACTGTCTTCCGGGACGCCACTGGAATTAATAATTTTAATCTAATTGGGGCTAAATTACCCTCTTGTTATTACAAACAGAACTGCCAAATTTCAACAAAATTGATTGAAAGAGTTTAGAGATATTCATACGAACATTCGAATTTTTTTTTTTAAGTTTGACACCCTGTATCTTGAAAAATATGCATTTTCGGACCCATGTTTATTTGAACTTTTCTTCTTAAAATCACTCAAGGAAGCACCCCTTGGAGTTTGGCCCCGTACTTTACTAACACCCTGTATAGGTACCTACGTAATATTATTCCAGAAATTGTACTCATATAAGGGAAATTTGTTCGTTCGAAGTATACATATTATGTTGGCTTCGAAATGAATGAATCCTGACATCTATTTGTGATTTGTAAGTAAATTTAAAAAACCTTTAATAAGGTCCGACACAGAAACCTTGTGAAGATTCTGTATATAAAAAAATATTTATAAAGTCTGTACACTGAGAGTTGTCTGTTGTGATAACTAAGCAGGATACATCATCTCGTTATGTTTCTTACTCCTTCTATTGCATTGCATAGTCAATCGAGTTAAAATGGGACGTATTGTCAGAAATACGTTTGAATCGTCAGCAATTCTAAAAAGATGGGCGAGAGTGAGACGGAAGTATCGACTCGCGTCTTGATACGCTTAGATTGATACGATATTACGATAAGATTGTCGTCGTTACTATCAGTACTGTCAGTGTCAGCGGTAAATATACTAATAAGGTTTGTCTTGTGATTTGAAACGTTTTTAATACGAAATTAGCAGAATTACCTGTGTCCTGTGTTATTGTCTTGTCCTGTGATAAACTATGAGTAACTGATTATAATTGCTCGAATGCCTAAAAATCTACTTCCTTGCTTTGCCTGGGAAACGATTGAACTCCCTAGTACGTGGTCTTGTGGTAAAATTGCTGGAATATTTTACTTGCAAATAAGAAAACGGAGGTGTTATTCTTTCTTTTAAAACAGCAACCAGCAGGTAGGTGACATGATATTTCTATCATGATGATAACAATAATTATTATCATTCTTATTTACTTGCATTATATATATTTGTTATCAAAAAGTTGCAAGGCTCTACTTCGTCAATAACTTGTCGAAATAATATATTTGTAGGATATTCATTATTCCTCAACACACGCCACTGACACGAACTGCGATACCACATCTGGTTCGACTTAGAAATAAGTGTAGGATTCAAATCGAATTAAATGAAATTGTTTAGTCAGAATCAGTGTGGCATGACAACGGACAACTCTCAGTGTACAGAGAGTAGTCGCTTTCGTTACAAATAAACTTTCGCTTTCATATTTTATTTAAGAATTACTTGAACTTTCAAAGTGGAAGTTGACATCAGCCAATTCACATCACAATGCATATTATCCCTTTCACTGCTTCAGACTATGGGAAAATATAGGTCTAGAGTAGTTCAAGGGTTAAGGTTCAAAGAAGAGTCCGCCAAGGTTGAGTGCTGTCTACAACTCTTCAGTGTCTATATATTGAAAGTATAGCTGAGTAAATAGATATTACAAGAGGCATTATACTATTATAGGACTTCTTGGAAAGCATGTATAAATTAATTCAGAAAGCCCTGTCAACTCTTGTTTTTTCCAGAAGACATCACAGTAGTAATGTCGTATACTTCGAAGATTTGGCTTCGTGAATTCTGTAATGAATATAAGAGGCCTTAATGAGATTATTATGTATTTCAGAAAAACAATTTACGGTTACTAGGTACTACGTCAATTAGTTACAAATAATAATCAAGTATTGAAAATACTGACATGGAAGGACTAAGGAGTAATGAATACTTGAGTACCTACGTGACAACGGCAAACACGTATTATTACTGAAGTAGGTATCACGCTCGTCGTTTGTTTCTTCTATGTTGTCACGGTGACACTTCACAAGATGCTAGTAACTCTTACAAGTGACTAAAATCGAGTACCTACTTCAGGAAGTGCTTTACCAAAGAGCAGTGTCTATACAGTTTTTAGTACCAGCGAAGAGTTCGTTTGATAAGATCTTTCAGTATTTGAACAAATATAATGGAACTTTCCTCATGTCATTTTTCACATAGACGTCCCTCTTCCAAAGATACAGGATGTACAGGAAGCAATTTTTTTTAAGAAGATTCTTATTAATGTCTCCGTTGCTTTTCAAGATATTCGGTTTAAATTTTGCACAAATTTCTTTCTCGTGACGACACACTTTTTGCTAGATTTTGTTCACGGAGAATCAAAGCGCGAGCGGAGGGAACGAAAATGTTGACCCCTCCAACAATAATGATAATTTTGAAAAATTTTGATACCGGGTTTGGTTTAATAGTTTTATTGCGACTTGTTTGACTAAAATAAGTTTAAAATTCTATACAGGGTGATGAAAATTATCAGATTTTTTTTCACCCTGTATAAAGATTCTCGCGTTGTACATCGCTTTGAAGTTGGAAAATTGCGATTTTTACTTGTTTATTGCTCACAATATTCTACTAATTTTAAATTCGAACTGTAAAAACCATCCTTACTGGATTTTTTAGCCAATTTAAAAATGAAAAAGTGTATGGGGTCCATAAAAAAAACAAAGATGGTAGTCATTTCCGGTATAACCGTGAGTGCCATCTTGAAAATATTATCTTTGATTTTCTCGTGATCACTTATGTCATGTCTGAACAAATTTGTTTTACAGGTTCTAGGACCAATGGTTCCCAAGATATGATCGATTACCTAACTTAATGAAAGATCCTGTATTATGTCATATTGCTTTTTTGTGTCATTCATTCTATATTAAAATCAGGTGAAACGAACTATTTAACCCCTAGAGGGGAAAAATAGTCGCTGAGAGCATGAGACACGAAAAACAAGGGTCGTAGGTTGAGTCGCTAGTCTAAGAGGGTCAACAATAACAAGCAGGTCAGCAGAACAACAGGTACTCTTTATTAAAATATAAAATATATTACAGTGATTAATATTACACTCTTGAGCACGGTTAACAGATAATAAAAAAAACAAGAGCGTGCGGTGCTAGTCGAATGAATGGATCGGGTGCTAAGAGTTTACAAGGCACTTATCTTCGTATGGCTTGGCTCCAGGAACTTGCTTGGTTTGAAAGGGTGACTTGGTATCGAAGAAAATCTGCCTTGGTACGTGGAGTTCTTCTCGGTACGAAAAAGATGGCCTCCAGGGAAAAAGTTGCCTCCAGGGGAAAAATTGACTCCAGGGAAATGCAAGCCAAAAACGTAGTTGATTCTTATAATAATTAACGTGAAAGTTCACGACGCCATTCCGCTAAAAATTCCCTGTGTTTGCGGAAATGTACCTTCCTCTAGCGAATCCAGAAGTGAAAAGAAAGTGAAAGGGCCGGTATGAAAATGAACGCACCTGATTTCAACTCGACAGTCGATGTTACGAAACTCGAGGCCGCCAGCTTGCGTCGCACTAAAACCCACCATCACTCACTTACTGCGCGCGCCCGCCGTTTTCTCCGCGTTGCCGGCGTTTAGCCGGTACGTACAAAATGCACGTTACATCCCCTCTTCCCGGTAGAAAAATTATTGGCAGATAGACACGTTGGGCGCCACTTGAAACGAACTATTTAACCCTTAGAGGGGTAAAATAGTCGCTGAGAGCATGAGACAAGAAAAACAAGGGTCATAGGTTGAGTCGCTAGTCTAAGAGGGTCAACAATAACAAGCGGGTCAGCAGAACAACAGGTACTCTTTATTAAAATATAAAATATATCACAGTGATTAATATTACACTCTTGCATTAATGAACGGTCCGATCGAGTCTGCTTGCCGAGGGTACATAAAATGATGTCCCGTCCTCAAGATAGGTTAGAATCAAAATGTGATTGACGAAATTTTACAAGCGGAGCGAAACTCGATCGGATTTAAAAGAATTAAAATCAAAAGGAAAACCAAAAGTCAAACATTAAAAAATGAAAAAAAAAAAAAAATAAACATTAACAGCAAAAAAAATATAAGCTTTATTCTTTTGTTTTCGAAAAAACTATTTTTTTCAGAATGAGGTCAATATGACGTCCTATTGCTCGTCTTATGGTTTCTCGGAAAAAGTTTTTTTTTTAATAAGAGGAATAAAGTTATGAAGTTTTTTTTTATTAATACATAAATAGTATTTTGGTTTCTTTGATTTAGATCGTAAAACTCTAACAGATTTCTTTGTACTCGGTATTTTCACACATTTTTGCTCTGTCAATCGTAGAAATAGTATATTTTCATGTGTTGATTCACTTATGAATGTTTTCACTGGTTTTTAAATTGACTTTCTATTATTTTTAATGGCACTATCATATTGGTATTATAATAGTTGCATAATATATTTTGAAATTTTCAGTCCAATACCTTTAAATGCCCTTGCAATTGAGGATATTGAAATTTGACAATTTTGCCTCTTTTTCTACATACGCAACTGGCTAACTAATTACAAACATGCAAATTTTTTACACTATTTTATAATTCGAAAGAAATTCTTTCCATCCTGTTAATTTAGTTTCAAAGTTTTTTTTCCACGTTGCACATACCGGGGTAGAAAAATAGCAATTTTGACGAAAATTCAAATGGTCGCAATTTCGAAACGTCTCAACCGATTTTGCGATGTTCCCGTAAAAAAATCAAGTAGGCGTCAACTTCCGGTATTTGCGGAAGAGCGGCTATCTTGACAATACTTTCATAGATTTTCATGTGGTTACTTATGTCCAAACAATTTTTTATTTTGAGATGCTAGGACAAACAGTTCCCAAGATTATGTCCGCTTACTTACGTTAATGAAAGACCCTGTAAGCATATTTTTTTTCTTCAGCTTTAAATTGTATAAATAATACGAATTTATTTTTTACAGGTGGCCATAAAAGTCGAGCAACACGCTTGCAAACATGCTACGAAGAAATCGAATTCAGAGAAGAACCAGAACAATAGATGCATTCCTTGTGAGTACCTACCGAAATATTAGCGTTAGTCATCAAATATTCACATCAAAATATTAATTACCTATCGATCGCTTTTTCCAATTAAATTTCTGCTCTAGTGACGTACTTCCAAGCATAGCAAGCAATTATAAAAATTATTGTTTTCGTGAATTGTTTTCGTAAATCATGGCATCCATCTCCAATTGGATAAAATCAATAATGTTACGCACGTAAAACTCCAAAAACATTTAACATCCCTTTAAGTTAATTAATTTACTAAGCATTTTCAATTGTCGGTTAATGTTTAAAGTCGTTAAAAATTATTAAATCGCGTTCTTGAAAAATGTAAAGAATTGGGACACTTTCACTTATCACACTTATCACTTAACGTGTATTTGATCGACTAACAGCCGACTGCAATAATGAAATGCAAGTTTCTGCAAATTAAAAAAAAGCTTCAAAAAGAACAATTTTTTGGAAAATTTATTTTTTATCACCATTTTTTAACACCTAATCTTTTTTATCATCTTATTCAATCTTTTGGTTTTGTTTATAAGTTTCTATCGTTGCTTGTATCTATCATCACCTATCATATAAAAAAAATGTGTATACCTACCTACCCAAAATGTAAAAAAAGAAAATCACCCGTATCACCGAAACCGAAATATTTCGAAAACGTTGGTATTTTTGTGAAGTAAAATAATTATTATTGTAGCACCGATATCACACAAATAAAAAGAGAATAATCTTTAAAAAAATCTAATTTTTTTTCGCAAGCTCCAGGAATATTTTAGTATTTTTACCATAGAATTTAAAGCGTGTACGCTGTAAAGACCTGGCATGCATGGACCCACACAGAGTGGACCTACATTCTCAGCGACTTCGCACAAACCACCAGCTTTAGACAGTGTTGCAAAAGTTCGGGTTTTTAGTATACGGTGTTCGAAAATAAATCCGTTTTGGAGTAGGCCCTGACACAAAGAGGTTTGTCTTAGAGAACAGTTGTCAAAACATTCAATCAAGAACGTTAATAAAATAGGGACTCACTTTAGCGGCATTTTTATAAAACACGTAAATAAAATCAACAATTAATTCATTTAAGGATTCTCCTGGACACATTTTAATACACGGTTCTCACTCCACTTTTGTCTCGTTTATCTCGACGAACTTCTCCCTCGATTTTGAAATTGACTTGACTTCGTAAACAGTCTCACACAAAATATCGAATCCTCGATGTAAATGCATAGAAAGAAATCACATTTAGCTTGCAAAATCTGGCTGGCTAGGGTATCGGTATATTAAGACAGATAAACGATCTTCACAGATCGCTTTCACTAAATCGGTTGCTTCGAAAGTTTTCTAATCAACAAATCCTTGTTCGGTAACTCTTGGTAACTCTGGGAACTAATCTAGATGATATCTAAGCCATGCTAAACCTGAAAAAAAGTCTTGGTGGAAACTGTAAGTTTCGGGAAAACTATTGACAAAAATTTTACCTACCAGGAATGTCTCCGAGTAGGTATACTTTCACTGCTATATCTCTGGATAAGGACAAAAGTGAGCACCTTTTCTAGGATGCTTGTAAACAGGTTCCAACAGAAATCCAAGCACTGAGTTTGATGAGGAACTAGATAACTGGAAGTAATTCTTATAGGTTCCAAAACAATCATGATAAATTAACGTGAGCGCTTTTAATTAATTTGAACAATACAAATAAATAACGAAACTTCAGTTATTTATTTGGCAATTTTTTTTTATTAATTCACCTTTCGTTTAAAAAAAGAACGCCCTTCAGTACCTAAATCAATAATTCTAAAATATCACTAACGTCAAATTGTTTACAATAAATCAATTTCATTGTGCCTGGACTAGAGTTGGGATAACATAATTAGGTAGCAGTGACAGTTCCTATGTCCCCGTTACTTGGGCAATCCAAGTGCGAGAAACACTGTTTACGACTATTTAACGCATATCTACTGGAGAATTCAGAGTTATGGATGAAAAACCGATGATTTGAGACTAAAAACTCGAAACAAACTACGATTACTAACACAGTTAGTAATCGTGATTAATTTTTTTAAATCTCAAGTTTGCTTGATATCTTTCCACACTGTAACTTGCCCACGACCCTGCTGAAAAACTCATGATTTAATTTTTTCTCTAAACTAGAATAGGTAGCAATTAAATCCCTTAAGTAAGCATTACATAATTTTCATTACGTCAATAAATGATAGTGGTTTAACATTTCAATTCGATACTGTGCAATAGGATAATCAACTTTATTTCCTGTTAGGTAACTCGGCTTTCCAATATTAATCTCATTAGATCGCCCAAGTTTTGGGACACCATCTCAAAGAGACGATAAAGTGATTCGTGGATGGCATTTAGAAGCTCACTTAGGACGTAAACACTTGCTCACAAAACTCTATCAAGATCCGAAGTGGGACACAAGCTCGTCACCATAGTAACGTGTTATTAAAGTGAAAAAGTCCACGTCCTGGTAAATCAATTTCGGACCAGCACTCCATACTAATATAGACACTCTGTGGAAAGAATGGGAATGAAAAAGCGGTGGAGATCAGTTCCCTCGGGAACGCAAATTGTACTCTTTTCCGACTACATACCGCTAATTGTATGAAAGTAGAGAGAATTGATTTGTATAAACGAATTCCGCGTTATTGAATATTTGGAATATAAAACGAACGAAATGGTATTGCAAAAAGGGATGGAAACTACATTGTGTAACTGTGCTTTGCAAGCATGAGGAAATCATAAGTGAAATGGAAGTTTAGTAATAATTATTGGCTTCCTAATTTTTTAAGCGACATTTCAAATTGATAATTTTTTGGAGGAATGTATAAATTATAAGAATATCTTTTTTAGATAGCAAGTTTCGCGAATCGCGAATGTAATACTATACTTTTTCTACTCTTTTATATAAAAAAAGTAATTATAATCAATATATTTTTTTTTTATTTTACTGCTTGGAACAACTTGTTTGTTGTTGTTTTTCTGTTTTATGGCCTGGTCAGCTTGACATACAGCCAACTTTCATAATGGTGATTCCCATTGGAAATCCAACTTCAGACTTGTAGCTATCTTCTGGGTCTTCTCGTTATCGTTTAGGCAGTCTTGGTGCTTCTCTATTCAGACAGTTAGTATGGGACAAACACAAACACAGGTATAGACTCTTCTCGCTCTAGGGCAATTACCAGAGCATTACACAACACCGAAAATTGCCAGGATAAGCCCATGGATTGGAGGGTTAAGATCTGAAAGAAGGTTCATTTGATTATCTTAGGAAACGGTTTATCTATAATTTAATGTTATATATTTGCAGGAATTTTGTGATTATGGATATTGTTTGGGGGTTTAGGTTATGCAGTAGGGTATTTATATCTATTGGCGTGGGTATTTTATGGCCAGTGAGCTCTCTGTAGATGTCGAAGTCGTCTGTAATATTAATGGGACAAGTGAAGAAAATATGCTGTAGGTCTTCTATCTGCCCGCACTCACAGTAGGGACTCTCCGCAGCTCCTATTCGGTGTCTGTGTTGTAGTGTCAGACAGTGGTTGGTTCTCATTCTAATTATAGTAGTAATTTGCCTTCTGTTGTTGTAGGGGATGTTAGTGAGCAGCGGCTTAGTCGGGAATGTTTCCAGGTACTGATAGAATTTGCCTCTATTTTTACAATTGTTTCTCCATGTTTGCGACCAAGTGGACTTAATTTCTGATATCAACTGAGGTAGTATTGGTGCGTTGTTTGAGGGAACCTCTAGGGTCGCCCCAAGTGCGGCTCCTAGTTTTGCCATTCGGTCGGCCGTATCATTTCCCGTAATGTTAGTGTGACTGGGAATCCAAAGTAGTTCGATTTTTGTCCCATTTTCTCTCGCTTCTATTATAAGCTGTTTCGTTTTTAATGAGATGTAGTGCGTGTCTCCCCTATATCTAGGGTTGGATATACTTTGCAAGGCACTCTGTGAATCTGCGACCACTGTCACATGCCTCAAATTGTTTTCCAATGCCAGGGTGCAAGCCTTGTGTATCGCCAAGGTCTCCCTGAACAGCTTCTAGTGCCGAGTACCGGCTGCGCACGCTAGGATTCTGAGAAATGTCAGTTTTAGTTCCTATTCGCAGCTTTGCTCTGTTTATCAAATTTATTGCTTTTGAGTGGTCCACGAGCGGGTAATGAACTATAATTCAGTACCTATGAATAATAATTCATCCAAAAAGTTCTAATAATTGGAATATTATTCAATAAGAGTGGAAAAAAATAATAATAATAATAACGTGAATTATTATCCCAAATTATTATTTTTTGGAATTTTTTCTACAATTTTTATTAGTGTACCAATTTTAATAGTGTACCATCGAGTTAGTGTGCCATTTTTCCAGCACCCATTTTTTTTATATTTAACTGTATATTTAACAACTTTGGTTTCCAAGTGAACATAAAATTGCATAGAAAGAAAATTACGTTAAGTAATAATATAAAGTTATAGTAGGTACAAGCAAATACCTTAAAATATTATAACGAGACCGCTCTGGAAAAATTTTAGTAATTGCTTCTTTAACCTTTAACATTCTAGTCCACGATTTGCTTGTTTGTTTACATTCTTTTTTTATACTGAGTTAGTCAATGACATGTTCGCGACAGTTCCAGTCACATGTCATGTGACACATTGACAGACAGACGTTAGTTCTATGGATTTCTGGAGTGGGCTCGCCGAACAATCCGACATTTCCAGAATCCACGAATCGACGGCCGGTGCGCCGGTGCAACGTTCGAGACGGTACCTACTGTTTCGCTGCCCCGTCGAGGGAACTATATAAGAGCAGCCTCGCGGCTGCGTGGGACAGTTTTAGTTTGGACGTGGAGTGAATCTGAAGACAGAGCAGTAGTAGTATCCTGAACGTGAAGCAGTGTAGACTGAAGTATAGACAGAGCAGTAGTGAAGTGAAGTGTGAAGTAAGGAAGCCAGTAGTGACAGTATAGCGGTTTAAATAACAGACAAGTACAAGAGTGTAGTGTAGTCAGCTGTGTGTGTTTATTATTAATTAGAGGTTATAATTTGGTCAATAAAGATTAGCAGACTTTGGTGGTGATTTATTTATTGTGAGACCCGTAACAATATTTTATATTTTAGCATATTTGGTACAAGTGTGCGAAGTTGGATTATTATCAACCAAATGAGTTCCAGTGCCGCAAAGAATCGAACTCTACAATGCAAGTAGTGAAAATAGAAACAGTTGCTGCTGATTTTCCCTACTTATTCGTACCCTTGAGGTCGTTAAGTTAGCGTATAAATGCTGCGAAACTGACTAGAACCCTAGAAGCGTGGAAGTCGTTGAATTTTCACAGTATTGTCGAGTTCTGAGCTCCCTGATCACTACTCTGTGCAGTGTTAGGGGAATAAGAAGGAGGATTGCTAATTTAGTTGGGATTTTGCTACCGTTGTTTCGGCGTAATTACTGCCGAACCTGTATAAAATCTTACTCTGCTAGATTGGCTTCATTTTTGTCGGAGCTCTAAGAAGTCACATTTTCGAAGTTATTTATTAGCGATGTGGCCCAAAGTTGGCACCTCCTAAAAAGTGCTATCATTCCGTGAAAAAAAAACTGTTTCTTTCAGATCTTTAATGCTTTTTATTTAAGTATCTAGGTATTTATACTCAGTGTGACCCATTATTTCCCTAAAATCTTTATTTACCGGATAACCGGATTTTTTAAAATGTATGGTTTGATTTTGGTGAAAAAAGCGGCTTATTCCTACAAAATCTAAAGCCTATATTAGATCAGTGTTTAGTGGTAAAATTTCAAGAATTCATGTCAGCGATTTGTTTAGAACAAAACCGGAGGCTGGATCAATAACTAATATGAATTTGGTTGAAATTTTAATTTTGATATAAAAGTGTTATTACTTGACAGGTTTCGAAAAAAAATTAGTAAATGATCGTTTTGGGAGATGGTGAATACATGGTGATATTTTTTCAGTGTTCTCTTAGAAGTTGAGGGAACGCAACTAACTATTTTACTTGAGCATTGCATTTTGTGACATTTAGTTGGAAATCACTTTTTCGATTACTTTTTCAAAATGCTTGCAAACTGATTTTTGGTAACTTCGGCGCTCTCTATCTTTTTGGAAATGCACTATCAACTAAGAGTTCGGCTTGTTGCAAAAAACTTTCAAATCAGGAGTCCCGCATTTTTTATTCGTATAATTTTTTCCCGTCCATTTGGAATGCGGAGATAAATACTAATGCCGCAATTTTTTTCTTCAAAACTTCTACTGGAGGTTTTGATATCCCGGTTGAGTATTTTACGTTTTGGACACCCAGGAACAACATCAAAAATTAAGAATGTCCCAATTTTTTTCGATTTCAATTATTTACCATTTGACCGTACTAACAATTAATGACCAAATATTTTTTCCGACCACCACCTGCGAAAATGACAAATAGCACACTTTAGGTACTTCGAAAATGACAAATATCACCCTAGAATTGAAAAGTAAGATATCACACTAGAGTGATAAGATAAGTCGATCGGTTAGTTAATACTTACTCCTTAAGCTAGGCAGCCCACAATACAGCCTACAATATAGGTATTGCCATAACTTTCTGGAACTTCGATCTCTTATGGAATTTTAAATACTATTTTTACGTTTTTTTATTGAGTAATAAGTTTCATAATGCAATTCTTCAAACCACTGACATCGAGTCTGCTACTACACAATACATTATGTAAAAAAACAGAGAGAAATCGCTCTAACTCTCTTTGTTGCAAACTCCAAAATTACAATTTACAAATAAAGAATGATAATATTACTTTCAATTTCTACAATTCTAAGTAATTGTTAGTTTAAGTTTTTCCAATTTATTCAATCATTAGTTGTCTTTGTAAATTCTCAAATAGGTAAAAGTATAAAAAATAAAAATCTTGAGATTCATGCATTAATTTGTAGTCGTAGGAAAAATAGTGTACATTACTTGTGTTACTATTATATTACTTGTGGAAAGTGTCATTTCACACTCGTGGGATTTCCACACTCATCGTACGACAACAATCTCCCACTGGTGTGAAATGGGTCACTTTCCACACTAGTAATATGTAATTTAATTAATTTAATTATTGCCCACTGTTGATGTTTTACCAGCTTGTCACATAAAAAAGATTTGAAACCGTTAGAGAGAATTATGGGATAATTGAAGCTCTTTAGGTTTGAGGAAACGTTGACAACATAACTTGAGACAGGGATTTGTATAAATATCTCGGTAATCAAATGGCATTTTGTTTGTGAGTGCGAAAAGATTTTCTCTTGGAATTGTACAAAAGGAATCCGTAGCAGTTCCTAAAGCCATCGACTGTAGGCTTTCAATTACCTTTTGATATAATTTCATGCCAGATGAATAGGGAACAATTCCGAAATCATGTTTTGATCTGAAGAGATTAAAATGTTTTTGTTAACAAAAATGTTTTCGTCAAGATAGATAATAATATTGGTAGAAAAAAAAGCACTTGGAGCATTAAATCAGATTTTTTTGTCGTATATACAAATTAATTTTTTTTAAGCCATATACTTTAGGAGGAATGAAATAGGTACCTATTATTTACCGCAAATACACTGATGTGATATTGCCATAAAAAATTTCAACAACCCAATTTCCAAAATGGCAAAAATATTCATTGTAGATTATTTAGACAAATTTCATGTTTTCTGCGTTTAAACGACCCGGTATGGGTTTATCGGTTGAATTTCTTACAAGAAATTTTGAATTTCTGTAGAACGTACGGCGGACCTAGAATATTCGTTGAAAAAAATTCCGAAGGTCCCGTAAGGTTTGTACACCATTATCTTTCAAAATTCGCTAAAACCCATTTTTTTCACCACAATCCAGGTCGCAGTTTTGGTGCGAAAAACTCTACCTATGAGGAGGTGCGCTACATTAACTACATCAGGTCAACCTCTTTAAGGAAGCTAACTATTCCTCTAGATAGTATTCTGGTACTATGAGTACATGTAACTTTTCTCAAAATAATTTTTTCCATAAACCTGTGTGCGATATTTCGTTCCTGAGATGTGGCCGCCGTCCATTCTTGGTTGCCCACCCGGTACACTAGATTTATTAGCTTTTCTCGTTATGATTTTTCTCGACTTTGCAATTATGATAATTATGATAGAGCTGGTTGAATTTAGGCAATTGTAGGCCAATTCCTGGCCGACTGTCCGTTTTGTTACCAGGCAGACAGACTCATCCCAGCCTGCTTCCAGATAATTTTAGCTTGCTTTCGCCTGGACCGCGATTGGCTTGAATATTTTAATTTCTACAATAATCGACAGCAGCTGAGAGTTTGCGAGTTAGACTTTACTGTGATATCTGCATGAAGCGGGCGGTAACGAGTCGGCTTAGGTTGCAGACAGACTGTTGAGCAGTTGACGCTGCCACTCACTGTGTTCGAATCCCAGTCTCGTATGGTTGTTGTGTTCGTTTATATAACTATTTATTTATTGGAAAATTTGTGTGTGGCTATATAAGCTTGATTTAGAAGCCAAAATTACCATAAGGAGCTTCTATGTCTTATCTACAAATTTAAGACCAATATTCCCTCTTTTTTAATGTAAAAAATTGATATCTGCATGTTTTTCAGTCGATCTATGCTTAAAAGCACTGTGTGTTTATCAGAGGCGAATTATTACAATTTTAATTGGTGTGAGATCGTCCATGGCATCGCTCGCGCGGAGATAACTTCACACTCGTTAAAAAAGCCTTAATTGCCAACAAGTTTAAACTTATTACATTTTAAATTGGGGCATCATAATTTGAAAACATAATAGGTATGGTATATAGAGTGGAAGATGCCAATATATTTTCAAAATTTTGATATTATGCATGAGCTATACGAGAAACATAAAAAGTGGGAAAATGTCTGGATGGAAACGGGGCACCTCAAATTTTATATCGCGACCCAGTACCTTCGCGCAATCTACGTTATAGTGCTGTTTGCTGTTTACAACACTAAATAAAAACAATGCTGTCAGTAGATATTCACGTCTATGTTTCATAGCCATCAGGAATGAAAGCATCCCTCAGAGTAACTCATGCGGAAAACCAATAGGAGATCCTCGATATTCGCAGTTCACCCTCGATGTAAATTACAGAAAATTGTTTTGGAACAGTCGCTGTACTCCGTCTAAACTACAGGGTGTTTCCTACATAGTCTTAAATATTTCAAATTGTGATTTTTCTGTACTTACGTGAGTCTTCTGTCAAAAATAAAGTGTGTTAAATTTTATTCTTTTCGACTAGACTGCATATTCAAGGACATATATTTTAGTGTAAATCAAAAATTTCATCGCTAAGTGAGAGGGTGTCCGTATAATAGCCATCAGGCAATGATATCCATGTTATTTGAAAAAATACTCCTCCCCCACTTTTTTTTAATTTTAGAGAATTTTTTGTAATTTTTATTCAATATCTAGCGGAAGATGTGTTTTATTATTTTCTTAAATGGAGCTTATAGTTTTGGCGAAACATACTTTAATCTTTATTTAATTTATTTATTTAACTAATAATACACAGAATTATTATGTTTGCGGCAAGTCAAGGCGTACTTCTTCTTAAAGTGCCATACCCGCACATAGGGCTACCTCTCGCATATGTCTGTGGGTCTGTGGTGCGCGAGCTATCAGTTCACACAGACATAATAGGACCTCCCTTTTTATCGCCGGAGTCCGAACGGCACTATTTGAGAGGTTTTACTATTAGGCAAGGGTACTGAGGGTATACGGTGGTTTCGCAAGGTGGGTCCCGATCTTGGTTCGATAAGCACAAGAGATAGTTTTGTTGGCTGCTGTGACTGTGAGGTTCGAACCAAGGTGTATCGGCACAGCGGACCATCGCGCTATCAGTGCGCCACGGGTAGACCACACTCAGGAGACAAGGACCAATGCTGGATCTCAAACTATTGTCACCAGGGTCTTGTCCAAGGTGACTCCAAGCAGTCTCGCACTATCTATTCCAGATTCACAACGATGCGTCAAGAACTGTAACTTTTGTATTTCACCAGTGTTCAGTTTCAACCTGTTCGCTCCAAACCAATCATGTGCCCTCCTTTCGATCTCGTCAGTGTTTGCTCCTAATTCTGACAAACTTTCTTGTGCAAACGAAAGTGACATCGTCCGCAAACAGGACAGACTTACACGGGTGCATAAATTTCTCTAGGGTATTTATATACAAGGTTATCCTAAATATTGTAAGAAAAAAATCCCATTAACGTGTATCCGAAAATGCACGTTTTTGAAATACAGAGTGTCAAAAAAGACCATTTTTTCATTCTTTTTAAGATCACTCGGGAACAGTTGGAGATACATATTTCAGCTTTTGTTCATTTATTTTTTTTTTGTGTGCCATAGGCAGAGTTTTTAGGATTGAGCGAAATTTTTTGTCCTCCATTTTACGATACATCCAAAACATCAAAAGTGAATTTTTTCATTTTAAATGTCAGTTTTCCTCGAAAATGGTGCACGTTAGCAATATATTATTATGATCAAGAGTACCTTTTTTTGTGTGGAAATATTGTCGTTTTAAAATGCGCTTTTAAAATGTCAATATGCCCAATGTCGTGGATATTCAGAGCAAAAAACACGCAACCCTAAAATCTCCGCCACTGGCATATGAAAAAAAAAAATAGTCAGCATTAAAAAGTAGCTTGCCTCAAAGGTAAAATATGTACAAAAGTTGAGCTTTGTACCCCAAACCGTTCTTGAAATATCAACACAAAACTGGATAAAAAATCTTTTTTGACGTATCTCAAAAACGGTTTGCGGACCCACGTTAATAGGAACTTTTTTCCTTAGACTGAGCCGAGAAAAGTTTTCTCATTTATTTAGAATTACCATATTATACAGGGTGTACCAGCTCGATTTAGACAACGGTAAGGGCCGTGTAGGTCTCGTCAAGACAAAACGTTTTTCTATTTGAAGTTTTTGGATTTGGACCTTCGTTGCGGAAATATGGCCGACTTCCGGTTTTTAGTTTTTTGGCTCCAGTTTAGGCATTTTTAGGTCCTCGCCCAAACTGAAACTAGTTTTGGAAACTCCTTAGCTTCAGTTACAACTTTCATATTGAAGTCAAGGTTCTATCTCTGTTGGATTCAAAATCTTAATTTTTCAATTTGATTCAATTTGAATTGATTCAAAGACTTAAAATTTAAAGTCTTGGGCATGTCGCCATTTTGAATCCAACAGAGATAGAACCTTGACTTCAATATGAAAGTTGTAACTGAAGCTAAGGAGTTTCCAAAACTAGTTTCAGTTTGGGCGAGAACCTAAAAATGCCGAAACTGGAGCCAAAACACTAAAAACCGGAAGTCGGACATATTTCCGCAACGAAGGTCCAAATCCAAAAACTTCAAATAAAAAAACGTTTCGTCTTGACGAGACCTACACGGCCCTTACCGTTGTCTAAATCGAGCTGGTACACCCTGTATATGATAAATAATAAAGGGCCTAGGGCCTAACGACCCCTGAAGTACGTCATGCTTGATCAACCTGAAATCAGATAGGACGTTATTACAGTAAACCGTCTGAGGACGCTGCGTCGTATAAGTAGGAGCATATAAGAGAGAGCGGGATTCTGCGAATGCCATAACAGCTAAGCTTGCCCAGTAAAATATCATGCGGGATGCCCTCAAAAGCCTTGAAAAGATCACATAGTGTATGTAACCAAGGTGCCTACCCGCCTCAAGACCTCCAACCACATCATCAACATGCCAAGAAGAGTATGCGCCATAGAACCCATGCAAACTCACTCCAAGGAATTTGTTTTTTCAAAATATCCGTAGAGATCTCCTTTTATTAATTTCTCAGTAATTTTACAAATTTGCGATGATTAAGATCGGTCTGTAGTTATCAATAATACTTTCACTTTGGTATCACTTTGATAGTTTTAAGCATAGCATCCGAAAAATACCAGTAAGTATGAGATAATATGAGATTTATAAGGCGAGTTAACCGTATCATTATACTAACAATCTCCTTGATTACGTGACTACCTATTCAACCTGTTTACATCTAGGCATCCTGAGTTTTTTAGGGAACGTGTAACATCCAAAACATCTGCCTCCATGACCGGCCTAAAAAAGGAGTTTCTTGGGATCGGTAAATTTTAATAAAAACATATCAGCATCAGATGCAGATGGAAGAGATTTTATGATATAAGAAATCAAAACAGATTTTATAACTAATCAAAGGAGCAAATATACAACATAATTATGTTGGATACAAGACATAAAAAGTTATTGCTAATGGTATAATACTAGAATTGTGACGAACGGAAATTAAAACAATAAAACTAGACTTATTGATGTGCGTAAGCTTTCACGGCCGCTTCCATTGAAACCGTAATTGATTCCGGGCTCTTTGTACCGTGGAGCATGAAGATTTGCTCCTAACGTTTCGTCTACCGCAGCTAGACGAAACGTTCCGAGCAAATTTCCATGGACCGCAGAATAACAGCCTAGAATCAATTATGATTTCACTATAGAATTATTGTTTGCAATGGTAAATGAATTTGTTACAACTTATGAGGATGATGATCAACACATAAAATTTGTTTTTGTAAAAATATAATATTAAACAGAGTGCCCGCGGTTAAAATAACAAAGTAGGTAGGTATCAACTTCCGGATTCTGCTGAAGTCGGCTATCGTTTAACAATTTGCTTTAATTGCAATTTGTTCGCTTGTTATTCGCTATTCCATGGAGCCAAGTTCTGTCGAGAGTTCCAGTAGCAGAACTCAGGACATTCGTTGTAATCTCTACCTCGATCAACTCGTTTTCGTGGTTGGTATTATAGTTTTCTCATTGTGCCTGGTTGACATGGATCGTTTTATATAACAGGAGTTTATTTTAGAGGGATCGTTTTTACTTCCGCTTTAGAAACCAATACATTTGATCTAACTTAAGGTCGAATTGCCGTTTTTGGTTCCGATGTGTGTCCTCCATATCAGACTCTGGTCGAGATGGTGGCCTGGATTCTTTATTTCTGTTGCAGTGAGAATGGCTACATTAACCACACTTACAGACGGACAGAGGTGGCATGTCGCATGGGGATGGTGAAGATAATTTCTGCCCAATTTGTTTGATTTACTTTCATTCGCCAACCAGTCATTCGAGTACCAGTTATTGAGTACTGTGACGGGATTTTCGGTATGGTAGAGATGATTACCCAGGGATGGATAATTGCCCCCTTTTACCCGTGACAAGTCAATTAAAATTATAAAAACCTTTATTTACAAGTACGGTAGTTACACATATCTGTATCTGTTAGATTAATATTATTAACCACTGAACCATCTGGGCCGGCGCTCGTCCACTGCTGGCCGTCTGATTGGTGAGAGATACCTGCGTCGGGACACGCACCTCTGTTGATTGGTCGGTCTGTCGGACGATTCACCTTCACCTTCGGCTCCGCTGAGTCAGTCGCTCTCTTACCACCGCACGCTGCGTGTGCGTGTCTCCTGCTGCTGCGGCCTCCGGAATACGCGACGTGGCGGGATTGCCGGATCGACAACTCATTACATTGCGACCCGACGTCTGGTTTGCCTGGCCCTTAATACAGGCCAGGCGTCGTCTGAAAGGACCCGCCGGGACTTCACTACAGCCCCGGTTGATTCCCTGTTATGACAGGCAGTCGATCAGAGCTCGATCAATGAGAGTGAACTGTCACTCTCATCGATCTCCCGACGTCCAGTTACAGCTAGGCTCGACTCATTTCATCGACCTGCTGTAGCCGGCTGGGTACTGGACGGATTGCACTCAATACATGCCTCCTGAAGACCTCCTAGCTCAGTTCACAGGGAGGGAGATGGTTCGCGAGTCAATACCTCGGAAGATCTGACCTGCTTCTCCGTTGGGTCTGCTTATATAGCCGGTGCCGGCGAGATAACCTGCTAATCACCGCTGTAAAAACTGTATCCTTCTGATAGACCCCTCGATTAATTAAAATAAATAATAATAATCAACGAATGCCTTGGAATTCGTTACAGTACATTAAGACATTTTTCACTTAAGGAGAGTGCTGCTAGATCTCCTGCGAAGGTAGCAATTGTTGTTTGTGTTCCTTGTATGTCTGCGATATACAGGGATCATTTATCTGACGATATTGAAATATATCGAAAAAACTGCGCATCATTTATAAATGGCTTATTTAGAATAGATAGAATAATTAATCGGTCTGAATTTTTTTATCG
This sequence comes from Malachius bipustulatus, assembly GCA_910589415.1. Classification (NCBI taxonomy): domain Eukaryota; kingdom Metazoa; phylum Arthropoda; class Insecta; order Coleoptera; family Melyridae; genus Malachius; species Malachius bipustulatus. The sequence goes on from OU342632.1 coordinate 7,328,847, forward strand.
GTTCGTGTATCTTTTTCGTCGAATTTGAGTTGGTAATAACAAATCTTTAAAAAAATCGTTATTTCCAGCGCCATTATGAAATGTAGACGTAAGGGGGCGAGCAATTTCCTATGTATTTTCAACCGTAAAATCTGGATCTGCAAAGCGGGCAAAAAGCGGGTTCTCATTTTAGATTTCAAAAATGTCCTAACAATAACGAGAAGGTGAAGGGGTGGGGTAATCGAGTTTGGTATCATTGGATGTCTTCCTTCCAAGATGAACAACGTTCATTAACCACTTTTTCTATCCGATGCGTAGTTTTTTATGTTTCACTGTTCTTAGATAAAATGAACCGCCTATATATCAGGAAAAGCAGCGGTTTCTCTTGGGTACATCAGAGTTGATGGAAAAAAATAATATCGTTATTGAAATTGTGGAGGTTAATTTCCAGAATTTGAGAATAAGGAAGTGTTTGTTGGAAAACTTCCGAAGCGTATGATTTAGTAAATAGCCTTTTGACGGTTGATTTATCAGTCATAATCCGCCTATAAAGGGGCTAGTCAGATTCTGCAAGCTTTAATGTGATTTTATTTTATGTCTATGCATACATCAAGGACTCGACATTTGTGAGACTGATTAACAAAGAAATCGAGAGAAGTTCAGCGAAGATAAACGATAATAGATGAGTATTATCGGAAGAAAAAAAGCCTGAAATGCGGATCTCCTATATCAACTTTTTTTCCCGATCGACTAAGTGAGGTCCCAGCTCAATTTCCCCACTCACGTCCACCGATCCGAGGAGCGGGAGGGGGAAACGTTTGAAGAAAATTTCCATGGACCTCGGTAATCAGCCCGAAATCAACTATGATTTCAATTGAAGTCAGCCGTGAAAGCCTACACACATCAATTAAGCTAACATATTTATATACAGTCTTTTGCTTTTGGTTTTCCTCTTTTGTCAATTGCTTTTCCTTATTTGTCAAATGATTTTCTTATTTTTCTATCTATCAACGATTGTAGTCATTGATTTATCAATCAATTTCCTTTTATGTCAAATCAGTTTCACTTTATATGTCAATTGCTTTTCCCATTTACGTACAGTGACATTATAATGAACATTGGAAAAGCATTTGATATAAAAGGAATCTCATTTGACAAAAGAGGAATTTCAATTGAAAAATCACACTGACGTTTGATAAATGGGAAAAGCATTTGACAAATAAGGAAAAGCAATTGACAAAAGAGGAAAACCAAAAGCAAAAGAGTGTAAGATGCGAAACTTGAATACGTTTTAAATCACAGTCTCCTTTTAAAATGCCAATTCCTGTAAATAAAAATTCAAATAAGTGATACCTCGAGACTAGTTATTGGAATATATTACAGCATGAAAATCAATGAAAAGAGATGAGAAAAGACGGAAATATTTCAAAGGAGCTATGAAAGTCAAATGAAAAGCGAAGGAGGACCTGTCACTCACTACCTTCCGAAATAAAATCATCACTCTCGTCCTTGTCGGACTGGAAAAGGGCGCGATTCGGACTAAAGCAGCTGAGAAATGTAGGGGTAGGTATTCTTAATCCTAGATTCGAGACGAACGATCTAACACTTACCCGCGATAAAAGGGAGATATATCTACCGCACATCCATCAAGTTTAAGTTTGGTAATGGATGCGGGTAGTTCGAAAGTAACTTTCAAGGATTTCGCACTTGGTGTACCAAAGTAACGCTGTTTATTTAGGAATACGTGAAACTTGAAGTACCGATTCGGAATTCTACTTGCAACAATTTGCATAATTGCTCGCTTGATGTTATTTGTTATACATATTATCGTTTTACTATCACAGGTAATATTCCTTCGGAACGGTGGTATGTAAATTTAAGGATAAGAAATACTTGAAATTAATATCCATGCAAGTGTTTTCAAAATAATCAAAGATTTAAGTGGCTGAATTAGGTACTTACACTTTTTGCTATTTGGTTCATGATATAACTTTTGAGATATGAATCTGAAATTTGTTACACTCATAATAAATATTTTGGCATTCCACTTTGCGGTGTATTAATTTCATAAAAAAACGTATAGAGGGTGATATTTTTTCTGTGTACTTGGTTTATTTGAGACACATGACACACAAGCCGCGCAAAACAAGGATATCGCCGACTTTGTTAGACGTATTCTTTACAAAAACTCTGAAACTCTCATCATTCCCAATTCAATCCCAATCATTCTATGTGGGATCACCGAGGAGTATTTTGTACCATAAATTTGGAAAAAGTGTCAAGGACATCATTGATTTTGACATACCGAGCGAATACTGAGTCTCTGTACATTGGACTCATGTACAACATTAAACGTACATGTTGCCATGTACGTTTAAGTTGAATATTGAGCATTTATCAATACGGAAATTGTAAGGATCTATTTAAATGAGTTACCATAGATACAACTCAATTTTTGGTATTGTTACAAATAATCCCATTGAAACAATTTACCATAGAAATTATCAATTGCAATTCGCCTAGGTATAGAGACCCACTACTCATACGGTATGTATAGAGATTTTAGATGTTTTTTCTCAACACATTTTCAAGTGGATTTGCAAAAGTACACACGTGCCATTTAATAATGTCGTGTATGAACAAGCCAATCAAGACGTCGACTCAAAACTAGGTTTGCATAGCTAATTATCAGAGATTATCGTTACTTGATACAAACATGTACTCTTCACTCAATCTAAGACTCAATCTAAACTAGGAACGTTGCGTAAGATATGAAGTTTAAAGATGCGGCTAATTATATATTTTATAAATATATTCTAAATACCATCACTTGTGCAATAAGATGGGAAAAATTAGCCCATTTTTCTCATCAGTGTAACCTGAGCTTTGGGTAGCTTTGGAAATTTTTTAATTCGTTAAATCTACAAACATGATGGAGTCTAAAAACTATGTTACATTACTTTGGGCACAAAATAAATAACAAAAAATTTTAAATCTAATTTAATTAAAATGAGGTAATTTACGAAGTAATCAACTATTTCAAAAGCTAATCAACTGTTGCATTTACATTAAATAGAGTGATCCGTGGTCTTCTACAAATCCCAGTTTTCTGCGGTTATCCTGAATCAGGCTCTGGACGGTATTCAAATCGATTTCTCGAAATTTTCGTTATGTTCAGCATCTAAGCTTCTCGCCAGTTGGGGCTCCCAGCCTCCATCATAGCATTTTCGTGATAAAACAGCACAAATATATTCTATGGGACGAGATTGACCTGAGGAAGATTCCTGGCAGTCCCGCGAATCAAATCGAATCGTTACTAATAATTATTGAAGACGCAAATGGATGAAGGGTCTATGTAGCAAAATAATTTTCTCGAGATATTTCAGTTTGAAGTTAATAAATTAAATATTACTACATGGTACATGGGTCGTTTATCCACTTATAACTGCTTTATTTAATGATGTATTGCAACGGAAGATATTTGAATCGAATTTTAGGTATACAGGGTGGTTAACAATTCGATGCTCACCATTGGGATCTCGAAAACGGTATCTAAAAGATACAGGGTCGGTTAAATTAGATAAAAGTTGCACAATTTGATGCTTAATAAGAATCTAATTTTTTTTAAATATTTTCAGTCGTTGCTGAAATATCCTGAAAAAACTGAAAAATCAGAATTTCTTATTTTACCCATATCTGTTTTATGATTAGAAATTAATTAATTATTTTTTGTAGGCTTAGATAAGTCGTCAAAAGCTATCCGTTTGACATTACAAAAATTTTCAAAGCTAACTAGATCCTAAAGTTTTCATAGCCAACTTTTGTTTTTCTTATGGCCTCCATATTGTTTTTTTATGTCATTCGGTATAAAAAAAATAATGAAAACCAAAAACTAATAAATTTCAAATTATAAATTTCAAAAATTTTTATTCTTCTTTTTTCGAAGAAAACAAAAAAAAATCGCTTCAATATGAAGTCATACTGCTTGCCTCATGGTTTTTTAATTTCTCTATGATATTCTATCTAAAAAGTTGTATTTTTTTAGGAAAAGGAAGAATAAAAATTTTGGATTTTTTTTCGAAGTTTATTAATTTTTGGTTTCCATTATTCTTTTCATACCGATTGACATAGAAAAACAGTATGGCGGCCATAAGAAAAACAAAAGTTGGCTAGGAAAACTTTCAGATCTAGTTGGCTTTGAAAATTTTTTTTTAATGTCAAACGGATGGCTTTTGACGACTTATGTAAGTCTACAAAAAATAATTAATTAATTTCCAATAATAAAAAAGATATGGGTAAAATAAGAAATGTTGAATTTTCAGTTTTTTCAGGATATTTCAGCAACGACTGAAAATATTCAAAAAGAAAAATCAAATTCTTATTAAGCATCAAATTGTGCAACTTTTCTCTAATTTAACCCACCCTGTATCTTTTACCGTTCCCGAGATCCCAATGGTGAGCATCGAATTGTTATCTACCCTGTATATGCCCTTCATTTATGGAAAAACATCGTTTTTTTAAAAAGTGTTACATATGCCCTTTATCCAGTTGTGTCTTCAATTCCAATATTCTAATCAATCTAACCAATAATTCTGTGTTTCTCTGGAATAGAGATAGGTGCAAAGTCTCGCTAAAACATGATCATCCACTTAATTAACTTTAGTTTATTTATTTTGTAGTTAAAATTTTTCCTTACTTTTAATTTTGTGCCAAAACAAAGATTATTATTTGAAACCTTTGCAAAAAATTATATAAATTTCAGAAAATTATTTAAATTATCTAAATCGATAGACATGGAAGAATTTCTAAAATCATCTTCTTCTTCCACTGCTTATCCATTAATGGATGTTTCTTCTGCTTTGCGTTTCTGATAATGTTGAACAGGTGTCCCCCTGTTCTCTGTCCTGTCCATTGTCTTATGTTTCGGAGCCCAGACATATTATAATTATATGTTTGTATAGGTAATTATGATAATTTTCTTTTTTCTGCTGACCCCTCTCTTCCCTTCAATCTTTTCTTCGGTTACTAGCTATAGGAATAATTAAAGTTTTTCATTCCGTATAACGTGGCGTAGATACCCTGTTTTTCTTACTCAAGTTAAGTTAGCCACGCTTCGGCCAGCCACGCTTTCGGCCATCAGGGAGAAGAATTTCGATTAATGTGTAGCAAAGTTTTTTTTTCGTTACTGAATGGAAAATATTTATTTGTTTTTTTTGCTGATACTAATAAACATTTCGGACCTTTTTCAGCATATTTTCAATAAAAAAGTTTGTTTTTTAAATTTATAAAGTCCGTGGCCGAAAGGGATTATTATTAGGCCATTATTATGAATTTTTGGACTTTTTAGAACAAAATTACAGCAAAAATGACTTTTTTCAGTTTCTGAAGTCGTGGCCGAAAGCGAGGTTGGCCATTATGTTAAAATTTCGGGCTTCTTTCACTGCAAGAATTTTTTTCAGTTTCTTAAGTCCATGGCCGAAAGCGCGGCTGGCCATTATTATAAAATTCTGGGGTTCTTTCAGCAAGGTTTCTACCAGTATTTTTTTAAGTTTCTGAAGCCGTGGCCTAAAGCGTGGCTGGCCATTATTATGAATCTTTGGACTTTTTGAGTAAAATTACAGTATAAATGACATTTTTCAGTTTATGAAGTAGTGGCCGAAAGCATGGCTGGCACCTATTATGAATTGTTGGACTTTTTTGAGCCAAATTTCAGCAAAAAGGATTTTTTCAGTTTCTCAATAAGGCCGCGGCCGAAAGCCTGGCCGGCAATATTATAAAATTTCGGACTTCTTTGAGCTTAATTTCCGCAAAAATGATTTTTTACAATTTTTCAAATCCATAGCTGAAAGCGTCGTTGGTCATTATTATAAAATGTTGAATTTTTTTAACGAACTTTCAGCAAATATGATTTTTCCGAAAGTGGACGAAAGCGTGGCTGGCCGAAGCGTGGCTGGCCGAAGCTTGGCTAACTTGACTTGGGTCTTTTTCTTCGCTTGATGGTGTTTATACAATTCGCGTCCTCTCCCAACCAGATGCAGAATCTAATTTGTGGCCGTACATGGGATTTTTAGTATTCGGCTGTATATCCACATTTCGATGACTTCAATTTATTCATGATGTTTACTTCTAACGTCCAGCCTTCCATACCATAGAGCAACATCGACCACACGTAATACTTCACGAATCTAATTCTTAAATTGAGTCAAAATCGGTATTATAGTTAGAACTTCCCTGAAACTGATAAATACGCGCAGTGCGGGCCGTTTCGATTCGGCATTTGGTTTCTGTTTCATCAGACGTCCCGTTTTCACACAGCTGCATGCCTAGATATTTGAATTTTTATACTCGTTCTATCGGGCATCCGCTGTGTGTTAATTTGGGCTTGCTTTTAGAGCTCCCATATTATCCTCAGAACTGTGTCATCCGCGTACCGTTTGTAGCTGACCCGTACTCCGTTCACCCGGACACCCAGGCACTGTTCTTGGATTGCCTCCCAAAAAATATTTTCAGAATACAGATCGCAGAGCAGTGGAGAGAGAACGCATCTGATCCTTTTGAGGATCTTTGTTGGTTCTGTGTGTCCATTGCTAACCTTGGCTCTTTGATTCCAGTAAAGGTTTTCTATGCAATCATGACCTGATCTGTTCCATCCTCTTCAGAACTTGAACGAGTTTGTAATGTTGAACCCTGTCAAACCTTTCTTGTAGTCGATAAAGGAGAGCATCACATCTTTCCTCTGGTCGTAACAGTTCTGGACCAATACTTAAGTTGCTACTATTGCTTCGCTCGTGCCTTGTCCCCTTCTAAATCCAAATTGTGTGGACCTGATATCTCCGCCATATTTTATAAAAAAAATTTACTGAGTAACCTTGACGAATATCTTTAACGTGTGACTTATTAGACTGATCAGCTCATGGTCCCCGCGTTTCTTGTATTGTTCTTTTTGAAAGAGGATAAAATTTGCTGTAAGCAATTTGTCGGGGAACTCTCCAGTGTTGAATATTTTGTAACATATTCTGTGCAGAACGACAACGCCCTTGTCGTCCAGTAGTTCGACAGGTACGTGGTCTGGATCAACTGCCTTTCTGTACTTTGACGTCACCTCTTCCGGCCACCGCTTTTATTTCCTGTGTATGCCGAATTCATAGTGTAATTCTTACAGTCGCATCTCCTCGTCGCATCTCCTCGTACTACAGTCCTCTCGACCAAGCATTCTTTGCCGCTCGTATATCTTTTGCGCTGATGACCCTTTGGATCTGTTTATTGTCCTCTGGATTTCTCTGGTTTTTACATTTACTTTTCCTCAAAAAGCGTCACGATTTTCTCTGTCATCCAATCGTGTTTTTGTGTTCTCTTATGTTTATAGTATAGCTCACTTTCCGCCATCATTGTCAATTAATGTCATGGCTTCCTCCATTTCTCCTCATCTACGCTTGCTCCCTCTTCCAACTTCGGTTCCACTGATGTTAATATATTTTGATTAATTTCTGCAACTGCTCGGTTTTTGATATCTCCGCTGCTAAGTTTAGCATAATCTATCTTCTTCTTCTCTGTATGGGCTTTGTTATTCGTGATCTTAGAACTGATTACTGCTGTCAGGGGGACGTGATCCGAGGGAACGTCTTCACCGAGGGAATACACTTTCTTTACCGATGATTCGAACCGCTTATTAATTAGTATCTAATCTATTTTGTTACGAATGATATTTTTTCGGTTGTCGATTGGGGGCCTTTCATGTGTACAAGTGACGAGATAGCAGCTCGAACCAAGTGTTTGTTACTTCCAATCCTTTTTCTTGGCAAAATTGGTATAGGCGGTCTCCTCGATCGTTTCGGGTTCCTAATCTAAGAAGGCCCGCTCCCCCTATGTTCTTTAAACTTCATAGACTTCATAGATAAGTAGGTATGTGGTTACCAAATTTGCGATCAATTCATTATACAGCGACATAACAGACTAAGGATCCAGAGATGGGCACAAGAAGATCTCCCAAGTAATAATTTAGCGGTATTGGATTACGCGTGCTAAATAGGTTCATTAGATTTTACATTCAAGATGAGTCAGTGTCGGGTCAATCTGCCCCAGTTCTCGATGATCTCTATCCCATCTCCAGTGGAGCAGGTCTATTCAATGTGAGTTGATTTGATTTAACTAACGTCGGATTGATTCAGTCGAACGCACGAAAGGTAGTCATTAGTCTAGAACAGGGTTGGAGATTATATCGATTTTGATACTGAAATTTCTGCTTATTGAATTCGGTCTGTCAGGCGTGAGAGTTATTGCAACTAAATTAAAATAACGAAAATCGATCCCTGTGGAATTCAATTTATAATTACTGTATTTTGAACCTAAAAAATATATACCCTATTATTTCTTTATTGTTACAACTTAAAATACTTCGATTGTTTCCTACGGGAAACTATGGGAAAGTATGCAAGACAGAAATCTAAAACTTTGTGTACAAAGAGGTTTTGCACGAGGATGAATCGAAAGAAAATTTTTATTGCCGAAAAACTTCACATTACCTTGTGGGCGGTGCCGTGAAAAAAATACAAACTGTTAGCCCAAAATTGTATGGGTCAAAAGAAGAAAAAGATAAGGGTAATAAATTTTGAGAAGGTAGGTAGTTTTTCTCTCAACCCCTCAAAATAGAAAGATCAAGTTAGGTGCCAAATTTAACGTGACACTCTCTCCCCACTTCAATAGAAAAGGAAAAAGGAAAGTGATGGGATGCCAGTTGTCTTTATTTTAATTTAAAAAAAATTGTTTCATGTTTACTAAAATAATAACCTGAGTAAGAAAAAAGCAACAAAAAATTCACTTAGGTTTCTTAAGTCATTTTTTTACAACTGTTTAAATTACTAATGGGAATTTTCCCTTCTTTAGAAACCTTGAGTCAACTTAAGAAGACTTATATTTCATGATTCTATTTACAGAACGTTGACAAGTAAAATATTCCTGTCTTAAAATATTGGAAACAAAATACTCAGATCTAAAGATTTATATTTCATTGAAATAACATTTGTTTTGTAACGGGATTTTCAGTTAGGTAGAGACGATTACCCAGGGATGGATGTCTGCCCCTTTGTACCCGTGACACGTCAATTAAAAATTAGAAAATCTTTATTTACAAGTACTCTAGTTACACATGTCTGTATTTGTCAAATTAATATCGATAACCACTGTATCTTATGGGCCGGCTCTCGTCCTTCGCAGGCCGTCTGATTGGTGGGAGATATCTGCGTCGGGGCGCGTACCACTGCTGATTGGCTGACCGACTGATCGGTTCACAGCCGGCTCCACTACGGCAGTCACTCACTCGCCGTCGCACGGTGCGTATCGGCTGCTGTAGCCTCCGGAACACGCGCCGTGACGGGGTCTGGGAGAAAAATCCTCCAGCGATGAAATTATCTGAAACAGAACCCGCTCCCGGAATCTCAATGCAATGCCGGGGCGGCTGTTACTGAATCCGGCCCTCAATACAGGCCGGGTCGTGACTGAAGGGACTAGCCGGTACTTCCACGTAGCGCCGACTGATTCCCTATACTGAATCGATTGCCGGCCAGAGCTCATTCCGCTCTGGTCGGTCTATCGACGTCCGGTTATAGTTAGGCTCGACTCATTTCATCGACCTACTGTAGACGGCTAGGTAAACTGGACGGAGTGCACTCAATACATGCCTCCGGGTGACCTCCGAGCTCAATTCACAGGGAGGGAGAGTGGTTCTCGAGTCAGTACCTCGGATCCTTTCTCTGACCAGCTCTTCAGTTGGCTCTCTTTATATAGCCGGTGCTAGCGGAGATAACCTGCTAATCACTGTCGCAAAAACTGTATTACTCCTGATAAACCCCTCTAATAATGAAATAAATAATAATTACCAACGAAAGCCTTGGATTTCGTTACAGTTTAAACAATTTATGTACGAAACAACATGAGTTAACACTTTTAGTAAAACACTTTTCACTTGCATTAATTTTCTTCGGTTTCTGATAGTTCGAAACTTGCAAATAGAAAACTGGAGGTGGATACTAATTAACTCAAACTGTATCATCAGATGCTAACTTCACCCCTTTTAATAGAAGGGTTCATTGGAGATAAAAATATGGCTCTATTTACAGGTGGAGTTGCTGGAATTTAAATAAATTGACCAAGTAAATGAAACTTGTAGTTGATGTGAACAGCAAACAGGTCGTTTCTCTTTTACGATATAAAATAAATACCGTACTGGTTGTAGATGGTATTGCTCGATGGAATGATGACGTCACGGGAACAGTTGTATGAATTTATTAGGAGTCTCTCAACATCAAAGGTTCCACAGTTTCCGATGTTGTATTTAATTGCGGCTGGAAAAATGGATTCAATCGAAAATGATTAATTACCGAGAACACTTTTGTTTATTCGTGCGTTACGATTCTATGCTAAGAAAATTTAGTAACTGCGTTTCAAAAATAACAATATGGCAGCCAGTTGCCAATATTTTGCTAAAGACGCAAATGATCATAACAGAGGTAAACACTCGTTGGCCCTTCGGTCTCGGACTCGAATGTGGTTAAGATAATTTTGTAGAAGCGATTTAACTTCTAGTCAGGAAGATAAAAGGTAAAATAAAGGTATTAGATAAAAAAAAAATTCAGAAAATATGCAGGTGAGAATTGCCGCCGTCCGTCTACGGCCCGCCCTTCTTCACAGCCTAGCCTCGTCTGTTTTCAAACTGACGCTTCCTGTTCTCTCTAGTCCGGCGTCCTAGGCTGTTATCTTGGCCCTATCGGATCGCATCTTTTCGATCACACCACCCACACGTGACCATTTTCCGAGCGCGCGAGGCGAAGTCTTCGCTCTCTTGTCCAATCAGGAACCCTTATGATTTCCATGAATTTAAACACGATTTTAATCTTTTGTGAAGAACAAATTTTTCGGTAGGATCAAAACTGACGAAGCAATCCCCAAAAAACCGATATCCCGTACTTTACAATGGCCCCTCGCCCCTCGGATCGGTGGAACGTGAGTGGGGAAATTGAGCTGGGACCTCACTTAGTCGATCGGAAAAAATATTTTTTATATACCTAGGAGGTCTGCACTTCAGGCTTTTTTTTCTTCCGATTATACTCATCTAATGTAGCTTTACAATATTTTCCTCTCTATCGAGTGCAGTGTTCATATCTTCGTGTAGGAGAAAAAAAGATGAATTAATTTATAATTTAAGTTATGTATCCTTAATCTGCAATGAATGCTGTGGTACCTACTATCCATGTCCGTCATTTCGCGATCACTGTATGGGACCCACTTTGTAAAATATAAAAACTTGTCTGTGCCTAAGTAAGCTAATAATAATTATCGAAGCCAAATTTACCAAAGTGGATCGACTACATCTTGTCTAAAAAAAAAACCTGACCTTCTGGCTCAAGTTGCTTATTATTCCCTGCATCGGTAGACTACCATAACTTATAACGTAATGATACTCGTAACTACTACAACTTATAACGAAATAATTAGGTGCAACAAGAAAAATTACATTTGGCCTGATAGTTTCTACCTATGTGCCGTATCATCATAAACGTAACTGTCTGCTATATCTGCAACATCCTCTATGACAACTGATTAGAACTTTGCTCAAACAGTGATTAATACAATAACTTCACTGATACCTATTGCTAATTCTTGTGTACAAGATTTGCATATTTTCGCGTTGATTGGATCAATCCTCCCAATCTGACGAGAACGACCAATTTGAATCCGTTCCGCTCGGAACCGCTTCTGTTTGTTATATTTTCATAAACGAGAACGTCGGTTTTGGGAAAGAGGGCAAGGTGATGTCTGCAGCAGCAGCTGATTTAACTAAGCCGACCTCGACACCGACTGCTGGGAATCTCTGCTTTAAAATTAGGATTGTAGGATTTGCATGAATTCGATGAGTCGGTGACTGATGGTTATGAGTGTTATGATGACTGATGTCTGGCGAATAATTTTGTTTTAAATGAGTTTAGAGTCCGTTGAGTTATGCATTTCAATTATTATAAATCTACATATTTTCAGATTTATTATTGTTATCTTTGTCCTTTGTCGAAACTGAATAGCCTTTCTCTCTGACAGTGATAGATGGTAGGGTAGGTATATCCCATTCCGGATCTTTTTAAATTCAAGTTGTAATGGTTACTTTAGGGATTTAATTGCTAACTATTTTAATTTAGATAAAGAAAATTAAATCATGAGTTTTTCAGCAGGGTCGTGGGCAAGTTACAGTGTGGAAGGATATCAAGCAAACTTGAGAAATTGAAAATGACGATCGATAATATTTCTTGTAATTTAGGTATGTAGTCAACTTATCTTTCGGATCCGATTAGGTTCGGTAGCGGAGTTCTGGTATGACAGGGAAGATCAGAAATCCATGTCTTCGGTTTATGGAGTTTTCCTTACATTAACACCGGCACTCATAGGCTGGAAGCTTGAGACAAAGTGTTTGTAGATTATTATGAATACGAATGAATACGAATTAAACAATATAAATTAACTATTAATGATTCACAAAACTTACCGGTTAAACCGCACATATTTAAATAGTTATTGACATAATTAATAGTTAAAAAATTAACAAAATTAAGGGACATCAAGAATAACTCGATTGTAGGTATGAGTGAGTACTCAACGGTGCCGACGTCGGACTCGGACCAGATAACGTTCCTCTTTCCGATAGCATTTTTGCTTTGATCGCGAAGAATGACATCGATTTAGAAAATATTAACAAAAACGTACCTACGGAACGAGGGCGGTGAATTTAAATTTCTCAAAATGAAATGAAGTGATATTTTTTTCTTAAAGTTTAAGCCCTGGAGAGCCGATTTGACCTAAAAAAAAGTTCAAACCATTTCCACTAGGATCATGTTGTGCCATTTGGAATAATTTTTCTATACTTATTACAAAAAATAAAATAATTTTGAAGTACCTAATTTTAAACAAAAAATTCAATAATATACAGGGTGTTCTACAAGCTCTATGACAAACTTTGACAGATGGTAGGTTGCTTGATTTTAAACATATTTTTTTTAATAAACATGGGTCCGATTCGTTTTTGTTTAGATTCGTTATAACTTTGGTTACTTTGGTTTACTATAATATAAAAACATCTGAATCGGGATAGACCTACTCTACATTTCATTATTGTTCTCTTCTGGCTTTTCATTAACCAGTAAGCTCAATTAAAAATCAATATTTGCGTTGTAATACTATATATTATTATCTACCCATTTAATTTAATGTAGATATCTGGCTTGTATCTACGTTTTAAATGCTGGTATATTCAATGCATAAATACTAGGTACAAATATCTTCAACCAAATAAACACATCAATAAACTAAATAAACATCCACTTATTCTGCACTCCTATTGTTCCTTCTATTTCTATTTCATGTGTACAAATTCTGCCCATTCCCTCTTATTCTCTGCCATTTTGCACGCTTCTCTCCAAGTTTTTCCCTTCTTTAATAATATCTCTCCTATAACTCCATTCCACTTTAATTTAGGTCTTCCTCTCTTCTGTTTTCCTAAAGTCTTCGCTTCCCACACTCTTTTCACTGGTCTTCCTTCGTTCATTCTCCTCAGATGACCCCACCAGCTCAGCTGTCTCTTTTCTATGAATTCAATGGTTGATACTATCTCCAGTTCCTCTCTTATTCTTGTGTTCTTCATCTTGTCTAATTTCGTTACTCCTCTGACTCTTCTTAGGTATTTCATTTCAACTGCTTGTATCTTGCTCTTCTGTCTTGTATTCAGCACCCATGACTCGCATCCGAACGTCAAAATTGGTCTGTATATCGTTTTGAAAACCTTCATTTTTGTCTTTCTGTCTATTTCTCTTTTGCCAATAAATGCTTTGTTCATTGTGTAATACAGTCTCATTGTTTTCTCTATTCTTTCATTCAATTCTGCTTCTTGTCCTCCATTATCTTCTATATTCACCCCCAAGTATTTATAACATTTCACCTGCTCAATCTGTACTCCTCCAATTTCTATTTGTATCTGTTCGTCATTTTTTCCTATAATCATTACTTTGGTTTTATTCTTATTTATCGTCATACCTAGTTCTTCCATTGTTGTGTTCCATATCTCCAAACTCTTTTGTAGTTCTTTTTCTGTTTCTGCCATTATTACCACATCATCGGCAAATGCTGCTTCTGATATTTTTATGCCTTGTAGGTTCCTATATCCCACTTGTACTTTCTTTACCTTTCTCGTACATTTCTTTATTATTTCATCCATGAAAATTGTGAACAATGTGGGACTCAGACTACCTCCTTGTCTCAGACCTTCTTTTGTTGTGAACATTTCTGATTTCTGATTTTTATTGATTACACTGTTAAAATTTCCTTCATATATATTTCTTATAATTCTCACCAATTTGTCTTTACACCCCCTTTCTTTCAGTATTATCCATAATTTAGCACGGTTTACTCTATCGAACGCCTTTTCCATATCTATGAATCCCATATACACTTTCTTTCCCTTCGCCATGAATTTTTCAATTATTTGTTTTATGGTAAATATGTGGTCTTGTATACTTCTACCCTTCCTGAAGCCACTTTGTGACTCCTCTATTGAACTCTCAGTTATTGCTTTTACTCGTTTTTCTATTATTTTTTCATATATCTTCATCGTTGTGCATAACAAATTTATACCTCTATAGTTATTACAATCATACTTGTCGCCCTTCTTATGTATAGGTAATATTTGCGCAGTTTTCCATTCTCTTGGTACTTTTTCTTCCTCCCACACTCTATTATATACATCCAATAACATTTCTGTCCCTTTCTCTCCCATATTTTTGATCATTTCAGCTGTTATCTTATCACATCCTGGCGTTTTTCCCGTTTTTATTTCCCTTATTACATTCTTTAATTCTTCTAGTTTTATATTGTCTTCTATTTGTTCTTCATGTTTCTCCTCTTCTAGATCTTTCTCTTCTTCTATTAGTTCTGTGGCTCCTAGTAGTTCTACGAAGTATTCTCTCCATCTGTTAATTACCTCTTTCTCTTCTGTTAACAGGTCTCCGTTTCTGTTTTTAATTTTTGTTTCATTATATGTTTTCTCGTTTCTTAGTGATTTCAGTACTCTATAGAATAATTTTTGGTTTGTTTTACTATCGTTTTCCATTCTCTCTCCGAATTCTCTCCAATTGTTTCTCTTTGCTTCTACTATCATATTTTTTACCTTCTTTCTTTCTTCTTTGTATCTTTCGTAGTTTTCTTGCGTTTTATTACCTATGTATATTCTCCATCTATTCTTCTTCTCTTTTACTTGATTCCTTATTTCGTCGTTCCACCATGCCGTCTGTTTGGTTCTCGGTTTCTTCCTTGCGTACCCACATACTTCTTTCGCTGTCTCTATTATTATATTTCTAAATTTAATCCACTGTTCTTCTATGCCTTCTTTCTGGTCAGTTTGTTTTTTCATGTTTCCTATTTTCTTCTCTATTACTTGCTCATATCTCTCTGCTATCTCTTTTTCTTGTAATCTATATGATTTTATAACTTCATTCCCTCGTTTTTCTATTGTCTTCTCTTTATTTTCTCTTTCTTTTTTATCTCCTCTTTTCACTTTTGTTACCACCATATAGTGGTCACTACCTATTTCTGGTCCTCTTCTCACTCTTGTATCTATAATCTCTCTCCTGTTTTCCCTACTCACCACTACGTAGTCAATTATTGATTTTTCATTCCTACTCTTCATTTCTCTAGTGTATTTATGTATATCTTTATGTTTGAATATCGTGTTCGTTATTATCATATTCTGTATCATGCAGAAATCTAGCATTCTCCTTCCATTGTTGTTTCTTACATTTTCCCCATATTTCCCTATCACAGTTCTGTACCTGTCATCTCTCTTCCCTACTCTACTGTTGAAATCTCCCATTATATATATCACTCCTTTTGCTTCCTCTACTGCTGTTGTTAGCTCCTCCCAGAATCTGTCTTTATTTCGTGCTTCGTCATCTTCATTGGGTCCATAAACTACAATAATTGTTCTTTCCTTCTTGTCTTCATCCCGAAATTCGACCGATAGTATCCTCTCTGTATATCCCTTCCATTTGTACACCCCATCTTTCACCTTTCTGTGTATCATACATCCTACTCCTGCTGCTGCTCTCTTTTCTTTGTTAACTCCACTGTATATCAACATATGCTGGTTGTCCGTTATTATAACACCCTTTTCCTTCTTCTTGGTTTCTGTTATTGCCAGTATCTCCATATCTATTTTTTCAAATTCGTTTTCCAGTTCTTTTACTTTTCCTTGTATGCTTTTTACATTCCATGTACCTATTTTCCCAATATTTTTCGATTCTTTTCTTCCTTTTTTTATTCTATCCGTATTCTTGTCCCTTTCCATTGCCTGTGTCTTTGTCATTTGTTTCCGTTCCTTTTCATGATCTGCTAGTTTTTTGATCGCTCTTCCTCCCTCTCTAGCCTTCCCTTCTCCTTATTCCATCTCCATACCTCTCCGTCAACTATTACTTTATTGTATCCTGTCTTTACTTCTTTCCCCTCTCGTTTTTCCTCCTTTGCCATTTTTCTAATTTGTCTTCCCTTCTCTCTTTGCTCTTTTGTTTCATCATGATTTATATATATTCTCTCATTCTCCAGTTTCTTTAGTTTATGTTTATTCTTCATAACTTCATCCTTATCTTTCTCTTTTTCCATCTCAATCAAGTACATTTGTCTTCCTATCTGTGCTACATTTTTAACTTTTACCTCAATTCCCATTTTCTTTCTAAAATCTCCTTCCATTTTTTCATTTATTTTTGCCTTATCCTGTTTCATCCCTCCTGTCTCAATTTCCATGCCTTGTATTACTATGTTGTTCTTTCGTTTTTCTATTTCTAGCCTTTCCACTCTTTCATTTACTTCCTTTATTTTCTCTTTCATCGTGTTATTTTCTGCCATTATTTTTTTATTTTCCCCTCTTAGCTTCTTTATCTCCTCTTTGCATGCTTCCTGCTCCTTTCTGACTGTGTCAATGCTTTCTTTCAATTCCTTCATTCTTGCTTCATTTATCTTCATCATCCCTATTATTACATCCAATTTTTCCTCTCCATCATTGCCATGTTTTTGCGGCGACCTAATTATTCTCCTTCTTTTATTTCCTTCCGAAACTGACCCGTCGTCACTAGACATTATTATCTATTTTATTCTTCTTTATACTTTCTTCTATTTAACTATTACGAATTTTCCTACCCGAACGTACCGCCTCTGTTCTTAATTTTGGAATATCTATATTATTGTCGCACTCACTTATATTTGTTTTGGTTGTTATCTGCATTTATCAGCGGGCGCCGGAGATAACTCGCAAGTCGACCTTTCGGACGAGCTATACCCACCTCGCTTTTAATCCACCTTCAATATTTACACTTGTATTCTATCTATTATTTTTCAACTTTCTCACCTTTATTCTTCTTGATTTCCGCACACGATTTTACCAACTATTTGATCACTTTCTATTTAACACCTTCAGCATTCTTAATTTTATTTACCGCTTATTATCTCCCGATAAACGAGTTAAATAATGGAGCACTAAATTCTTCTTGTTTCCTCTGCACTGTCCAGTGGCGGAACCCCACTGTATATTGTATATTTTATTTTATTTATTTGTTAAGAATGAAATGTATTTATGTTACGCACTACACCATGTAATGGTAATTGTGTTATTGATTATATATATATATATATTCAATGCATACATCATAATATCATCATATTTATCTCTTTGTTTCAGATGATTATAATAGAGTAGTCCTAGATCAGTTAGAAGGGGAACGTGATTCAGATTACGTAAACGCTTCCTATATTGATGTGAGTATTCTACTGACCTTTTGCATACCTATCTCTTAATTAACCTTTTTTCAAAGGTATTGGTGATAATATCTCCCATATCTCATTGTTATTTCTACGCTAATGTAAAGCATATATCCCTGTAGAAGCAATTTAGAGCTAACAATATACTTTCTACGACTATTATAACGCTATTTAGTAGCAGTAGGACTTTTCTTATCAGTCATAACATAGTCTTAAGTCTCTAATGTTTTATATGTATAAGTATCTGTAGTCTGCAGATATTTCACAAACGACGATTTAATTCGCAATACAGATGATCTAGGGACCCGCAGAAACACCGTGGGATCTGTGCATGAACGGATATATTGGTTCACGTTAATTTCAATCGTTGCAAGTTATATTCTTCTCGAAACACAGCCCTGAGAATGCTATTCGAAAGTGATGCGGTTCTATACTTGAAATAACTCTGAAATAAGGTGGTACGAGGAGTAACTAGCCTGATACAAATGAGCTATTGCGGCTCGACGTGTATCTCTGTCCGATCTCGTTCTTGGTGGGATCAAACGAGCCACGTCTTTTCAACCCTTCCCATAAAAATATCTGTAAAACAGGCTCAGGTCAGCTACTTTTATTCGACGTTTAAGACTATCTAAATGTTTAGTCAAAGTCGGGTCTGCGATCAAGTGGATCGCTCTTTTCTGGATGGAGTCAAGTAACCTCAGCGTATGTTTAGGAGATAAGCTCCAAACATATGAACAGAACTCAAAGGATCGTCGCATTTGAGTCTTGTTTAAGAGAAGGAGCTGTTGAGGTGTATCAATTATTTCTTTGTGCGGAACCGATGTTTTGAGGAGCACGCTTCACCCAACCTGCAACATGGTTATGCCAAGACATGTTCACTCCCAGCCCTGTGCCGAGCAAACTATGAGATTGCGATGGAGGAAGAGAGTGTCCCACGCATTGATCTTACCTTTTTGGAGAAAATGACTGTCCAGCTTTTCTCACCATCAAATTGTACTTGATTTCTTTCGCCCCAAGCTGGAACCTCTTTCAGTTATTTGTGAAGTATTGAACATTAATGCTCTCTGATAAAATATACGTCAATGGCAGATGTTCGCGAATCTAGAGAATAAGAAGAGACAAGTTTCCTGCTCATCGGAAAAACTGTATACTTTTTTTTCTATCAAATAGTTGATTTTTAATCCTGATAAGTTCAAAAAATTGTTAAGTAGAATTCACCAACCATCGGATTGTTTACCTAATAGGCCGGGTAATAGGGCTTGAGCCAGGTTTAGACAGACACTTGTGAGAGAAATTAATTTTATCCTACTGATGATTCATCGTTACGTCCTTTCCGGTATGAAAGAAACCGAAGGTCTTCTAGAGAAATACCTCTACTCTTCAATGGTTCGTGGTAAGAATATGCCAGGCTGCCTGATTGAACATTCTTAAACTCTGGAAGAGGGTTGTACTTCAGGGTCCGTTTCTGTAATATGTTGAGGTTCAGATTGAAAATCAATAATTCGTCCGTCAATGAAAAATGAGACCAGCAATGGACTTTTCTTTCATGAGCATTTATTTCCGCAACATTTCCGCAAAATATTATAAAACTTCTTTGAACCGTACTTGTTGATAGTAAAGAACGAAACCTAATTACCGTTGCCTTAATTATTATTGCATGAGCTTTTTATAATTCTTGATGATATTGTGCGCTGATTATACTGGGAATTACATCAAAAGAATATCAATGAAACTCTGTGAGCCGCGGAGGAAAGAACGTTAATAAAAAATTTCGAAAATTGCCCCTAAACTAATAAAATTTCTTTCATTTTCAGAGTTTACTTAAACCAAATGCCTACATAGTATCACAGGGTCCTACGGAAGAAACAGTAACTGATTTCTGGCGAATGGTTTGGCAAGAGAAAGCCAGTTGTATTGTGATGTTAACTAAGACCTTCGATTTTATTAAAGTAAGTCTCTTCTCCTTATATGATTTGACGTTCCGTTCTTCACCCATAAAGTAAATACCTATTTAATAACAATTATATTATACTATGCTACCTATACTCACACTATAAAGTTTAGGATTTACGCTTGGTAAAAGCGTACCTAAGCCTGGCTATGCCACAATAATAGCCTGGCTATGTCACAATAATTAAGCAGTGGTTGCCAAATATTATTATTATTATACTTTTTATCTATTTATATAAAAAGTAGAAAAGTTACGAATATTTTTTTAATTTTTTTTATTTAAAATCTCCATCATGAATATAAAGGAACCACAAAGTAGACTTGAAGTAAGCCCCCACCATGAGCATTTGCTTGGTTTATATTTTGACCAAGCAGTATTTTGACTAAGAAGTTTGGATTTGTTTTGAAAAGTATTTGCATTTGGCGTATCAGAACTTAAGTATGGTTGTTATTAAAAAACATGTAACGATCCTATCTAGATTAGTAGCTGTTTATCATGTTTTAGGTAATGTGTGTTCAATACTGGCCAGCGGCGAAGGATGCAGTGGAGACTTACGGAGATTTATGCATATCGGTGATGGAAGAAGAGGAGCTAGCCAATTTCCACATAAGAACCTTCAAGTTATACAAGAAAGCTAATGACGTGAGTTATAGTAGTACATAATCATAGTCGTCACGTCTATATTAATGCCATAATGCTAATGTAACTAGATTGTTATTCGAAGTTACGATTTTGGACGGAACTGTTAGATCCATAAAACCGTTTATATGTTTATTCAATGATAATATCGTCCCAAGATGTAATAAAAATGTTTTTTTATTGCATGGCTCCAATATTATTATACATTTTATAAGCAAGCTGTGCTATATTAGGAAAGATTTTATCACGTGTCCTAATTTTAATATCAAAATGAATATTTATGGGAAAATTATAACGCAAAAACGAATGGATGACGTTTGAACATTAAATTTTCAAAAATATTCAGATCCGTAAATAAAACAAATTGAATTTCAGCTTTCCATTATTTTTTCCTTTTGACTTACTTCTTTATAAATAATTATAAAAAACGAGTTATTAATAATTCTACGTCTCTGAAATATTTCCTCTCCTTTTATACCAAGATACTTTATACTTATTCCGTCATAAAATGACTCAATTCATATCTTCAAATAAGAAATCCTTGAGGAAATATTTTTAAAATGTATGAGCAAAGAATCTACCCTTTCTCTGGGTGTACTCAGAGAGAGTAATCCCACTGAAAACCCTTTATTCTGCGACATCACTACTTGAGCATGCTAAGTAATCCATCTTTGCTTTATTACCTGTGAGAGATCCTCTGAGCAGATTACAGCTCTAAGGGATATGAGTTATCCATATTTAATAAAATAAGCTTCTCAACTGAAATGTACGAGGATTAGTTGAAAAATTAAAAAAGCATTTTGTGAAAGCAGAAACCGGTTGTACAAAATTTTGTTTATTTTTGTTATAATCGTTTAAAGTTTCGAGTTTCCTAAAAGTGTTTAACTAGCTGTATTTTAAACAGGACAACAAAGCTATCCAGAAGATTAAAGGCAATGTAGAGAATGAAAATGCGGGTTTGGTCTAGCAAACTAAATCTATATATCACTTAAAATATGAACACAGTTTTATTCAAAAAAATACTAAAAAATTACACATCGAATAAAACAAAGTCGTTGATGAAATTTGTTTGTTTGGAAGAAGGACATCCGATGATATCAAACTTTACCCCACCAGGGGTGGGATGTGGTAATTTTAAAATCTGAATAAGAACCCACTTTTTCTATTGCAGAGTCGGATTTTACTGCCAAAAATACGCAGGAAATTCTTCCCCCCTTGCCCCTCCATGTAGGGTTGGTGAGGGGCGAATTTTAAATTTTAGTTAGGAACCACGGATATCTGTATAATAAAATCAGGAACCCTAATTTTTATTGGATATTCGGATTTTACGACTAAAAATACTAGGATTTGTCTGCAACATTTATCTCGATTGACAGAAGGCGCTGTAATCGTCTAAATTATGTTTTTGTAATTGTCAAATTGAACAAAAAAGTCGCATGAATAGTGAAAAATGTTAAAAGCAAATTCTATATATTTTCAGTTGTAAAATCAGACTCAGTAATAAAAAATATATAGGGTTATTTCAAATTTCAAATTTAACGTTCTCCGACACACCTACATGGAGTGTACAAGTAGTTAAACAGACTACTCTCTGTCAAATTTCAAGTCTCTTAGCACGAAAGCTCACTAACAAAAGTGGAATCGCGCACCGCAGACGCCTTCTCCTGGTGGAGCTACTGTAGGCATGTTTAGCTAAGATTCCAGCCCCTGGTCACGTGACCCTCTTGAAGAGGGAAGCCGAAAACAAAAAACGATTGCTCAAAAATTCAAATCAGTCAACTTTGGAACAACTATGGAAAAAATAAGAATTTTGATCTCTTTTTTTTAACCACTTCGTACTGTAACGGGATTTTCTGTTAGGTAGAGGTGAGTTCCCAGGAGTGGATATCTGTCCCCTTTTGTACCCGCGACAAGTCAATTAAAATTTAAAATCTTTATTGATAGTTATATCTATTTACATATGTATAATTTGTCAATGCTAAAGCTGATGATTTATCTGTCTTGTATCCTTGAGCGGGCCGGCTCTCGTCCTCCACGGTCAGTCTAATTGGTCGCAGATAGCCGCTTCGGGGCGCGCTCTAAGCTGATTGGTCGTTAATTGCTGCCACTGTTAATCAGTTCACGGCCGAATCTTTAACGCCAGTCGTCCGCTCGTAGTCGCACCGTGCGTGTCGATCGCTGTATTCTCCGGAACACGCGCCGGGAAGATATCTGGGAGAATATTCTCCGACGGCGGGGCTACCTGAAACAAAGTCCGTGCCCGATGCCTCAATATGACCTCGGGACGGCTGTCACTGTATCCGGCCCTCAATACAGGCCGGGTAGGGACTGGAGGGATCAGCCGGTACTTCAATACATCGCCGGTTGATTCCCTATACTGTTCGGTTGCCGGCCAGAGTTCAATTCACTCTGGTCGCGCTCTCGATGCCGGACTACGGTTAGGGTCAACTCAGTCCATCGACCTACTGTAGCCGGCTATGGGTGCACTCACTACATGCCCCAGGAGATTCCGAGCTCAATTCACACGGAGAGAGAGTTGTTCTCGAGTCAGTACCTCGGATCCTCTGGTCAGCTCTTCAGTTGGCTCTCTTTATATAGCCGGTGCTGGTGGAGATAACCTGCTAATCACTGTCGTAAAAACTGTATCACTCCTGATAAACCCCTCTAATAATGAAATAAATAATAATTACCAACGAAAGCCTTGGATTTCGTTACAGTACATTATGAATATAATTTTAAAATATCCCTTTAACGGATCTGTCCTTTTCAAAAACAAAATTTTCTTAAAATCAAGGAACATGGCGATAATCGTCCATCTAGTATACCGTAAATAACCCTGCATACAGCAAGGTGTCCCTAACTTGGAGTAACAAAACTTCAATACGTAGTTGAGGGGTCGTCCAGGAGTTACCTAAAAATATTTCAAAAAATCTCTTTTATAAATTAACCGAAATATGAAGAGATGAAGTTGAACACTTTTGAAATAGTTTTAATAAGAAATTTTTCTACCAAATTTCATCAAATTCAGGTCAGCCGACTTGCTTAATTTTCTTGTCTTCATAGTACAGAAATTCGTTCACATTAAATTAAGTTTATAGTTTTTTATAAAAACAAAATTAAACTATAGGCAGCACTAGCAGCAATCAGTGGAAACTGTTTTGAGATATCAGCATATTGTAAATATGTAAATCAATCTAGGTTAGTCGAGAGACCGCTAGCTAGATGATAATATCAATTGAGAGAAGATGAATTTACCTTCAATGTATTGTCTGATTTATTAAGCACTCAGAAATAAATGCAGGAAAGTGATTGTTCCTTCCTACCCGATAAGTAAATTGAAATATAGCCCGACATGAATACGGTACATGACGTCGAGGAAAACACTTCTATAGACTCTCATTGTATTGATTGTCCTGGAATCGTGCAGTCTCTTGTTTTTCTTGTCCTAGCATGCATCCGGCATCCGGGAATATTTCATCTCACTGAAAATTTAGTACTTCTCAGTTCTCACATATATTTTTGTGTTTCACAAATTCAAAATGAAATACGTAAGTACTCCGAAGGTCGGGATTCTCCCGTGTTTTCAATTATTATTATTCAATATTTGTTTAGCTGACTTCATGTAAAACGGACCCATCGGGACGAAGTTTCACGAAACCTCAATTTTTATTTTGTGCGAGCAGATTACCTAAATATGATGGAATTAAAATCCAATCATCGTGCTTTGAAATAAATTTCCGCATTTGAAATGAAACTCAAAATGTCATGTTACTATGTTTAATATTCATAAGGAGACATTCTTAGTTCTTGGGATTCTAAAAGGGAGCAATGATCCTCATGTGAACTATCAGTAGATATTAATAATTGAAAAATTATTGTTGAATAAGAGTGAATGGTAGGGTAAGCACTGGCTCAGCTTCTGTGCAATGGAGACTGTTGTTGAATGGAGAGGGAGACTAAAGGACCTCAGATTAATTTCTGATCAGGCAACCAATGTTCCATCCGGTGTATCGCAACGCAGTCAATTCCTGGGTTGGATAAACAATGTTCCAAAAAGGTGGTGCCAAATTTGAGGAGGTTAATGCCAATTAAATCCCTTTTCGATAAGAGTCGTTTGAGCTAAAGGGCTATTTCTATATACAAAATGACGGTTCAAAAGGAAGACATTTTGCGTGCAGGTTTACTTAAACCAACAATTTCCTAGGTGATGGATCTAAAGAGGAATACCTACCATCAGGCCAACGCGAAGTTCAGATATAACCATGTTGGATTGTTTCCTCTGGGATCACGACAAGTCATTGGAGGGTTTTCCCCGAGTTCATACAAGCTTACTTTTTATACAAGAAACAGGTTCGAACGAAACGGGCAGTTCTCAGGGAAGAGATGTCTGCGTGTCACTAGAGGTTGGTGAAATATGAAGAGCATGGGATGGGTTTGTTCATCTGACTGCTATTGTGTTTTAAATCGGGAAAAGAAATTTACATCTGGAATCGGTTCATTTTATGATTCCTTTGAATATACTAAGAGTAAACATACTAAGGTTTAATCCTTCCCTAAAAGGTTAATATCAAAATTGAAAATAATAAAATTTCCTATTGAAAAGATTCTGTACATTTTTTTTGTAGGAACAGTATTTTCAGAGTTCCAGCTTCTTGTCCAATTCACTCAACTTACGGGGTAGATCTAAATTTCAAAACGACACGGTTATTTTTAAATTTTTTGCTTCATTCAACTTAGCAAACCTCTCTTGTTATGTGGCCTACTTTACGCAAGTCTCGGAGATGGGGGAAAACCAGGTATAAAAACGGGGAAAAATGATTCTTTGCCTCTAGGTTAGCTGCTGCAAGTCGTCGTTCAAAAAAATGTTCGGACAAAAAATCGAGATCTCGCGTTAGCGTGCAACGTGGTTGGGCGCATTCCGTTTCTCAATTTTTTGCCAAAACGGGAGTCACCTGAAGAAATGGACGGAGTTGGAGGCAGCATTTCGGCCAATTTTCGGATCGGTGTATCAGGAGCAAAAGGGGAAGGGTAAATATAAAACACACAGAATTGGCCATAACTCCAACAGTTGTTGCTCCATATCGTGCAGCAAAAAAAAACTAATTTTAAGTTTAATTAAAAAATAAATAAATGACGACCAAAACAAAAAAATATAAAAAATCAATGTTAGTTTTTGTTGTCGTTTTTTGAAAAATTTTCGCTCTAGGTCTACCCCGATAATCCTGAAATTATGCTTTTCGCTTGCAAAATACAAAAAAACATACAAAAAATGGGTGCGCTGCAATTCAAAGGCGTATCTCCAATAGGTCTATTCCACTACCGTGTTTCTAAATTGTTTCGAAGTTGAAAATGCTTGGATCAAGCGAGTTACGCCACTACCTAGCGTTGTGTACCTACCTAGCGATACACCAAAAGGTAGGTATATCATTAATATCGCGAAAAAATTTAATAGCAGATTCTTTGGTCAAAAATTAACAAAAAAATTCCCATTAAGGTATCCCCACAAATGCACCGTTTTTGAGATACAAAGGTGTAAAAAAAATTTTTTAGTTTTTTGGAGATATCTCGGGACCCGTATACAGAACTCAGCTTTTGTACAATCTTATCATTGACATTAGCTAGGTACTTTTTTAATTATTCTAACTAACTTTGTTTTATTTTTTTCATATGCCAGTGGCGGAAATATTAGGGTTGCTTGGTGTTTTTTTGCCCCTAATATCTACTCTACGACGCAAATTGACATTTTGAAAGCTCATTTTTAACCGTCAATATTTTCTACTCAAAAAAGGTAGGTAGGTACTCTTGGTCATAATTGTTAATGGCCAGCGTCACTAACAATCCGTACTTTACTATCCACAAAATTCGCCACACCAAAGTAGCTGATATATTCAAGTTTATTGTAGGAAGAATATTCGAGAACAATAAATCGTCTGAAATTGAGTAATGGGTGCTTTCCATAACATTTACATAAGATATGGATAATTAACTTCCCTCTCTGCCCACAAGATAACTTAGTAGCCAATCTAAACCAAATTTTTTCAACTGTAGAAACTAATTACAAGAAACACGAAATTTCATTAAAAAAAAAACTAATCCGTCTAAAAATTCAGTTACCCACCAGAATACAATCCTATTACCATAACAAATGATAAAAGATGTACACGACTCAATTATAGACTTTGCGATTAAGATAAGGATTCCTCTATAGAATATTATAATATTATTACACTAATGATCAACTAAAACTTGTGTGTGGCTGAAGGACCTTTGTCTATAGCCAGTTCTTAGATAATAAAAAAAAGAAGGGCAAAATAACTTAGCTCAATCCTAAGATCTCCGTGAATGAAACATGAAAAAAACTGAATTGGTAGGTATTAAAAAAGTAGCTTGTATTAATGATATGACATGTACAAAAGCTAAGTTCTGTATCTTTTATGGTTTCCCCAGATATGTTAACGCATTAGCGGCGTTAAAGTCTATCTACGCGCATTTTAACGTCAAAAAAAAATTATTGTATCGAGCAAAAGTTGTTAGCAATCTTCTCTAAGCAACAGCGTGTTTAACTTCACGGACCTTTTAGGTCAGCTACGGTTTGCGATTGCGACATCACCTAGCGGGCATCGTACGTAGGTACCTAAAACGCATAACTAGAAAGGAAAGAAGACAGACTCGCGGGAAGTGGCCAATGGAAGAGAGTACAGGTGACAAAAAGGATGGCGGGGCCATCCAGAGCGGCGGTGAGAGAGCCTACAAGCTAAAAAAGGGAGATGAGGCGAGGGTGAGAGTTCGCGTCGAAGTCGGGGGGTCGGGGTCGAGGGAAGCGAGGGAAGCCTCACCTGTAACTTGCCTGAATAATATATCTTTATCTTTGCCGTATCTAAAATAATTATCTAAATACTTTGTAAATAAAAATCGGGAAATATAAATCTTGTTAAGCAGATTCAAGGTTTCTTAAAAAACGGAACAAAAATTTACCTTAAAATATTAATCAGTTAAACAACCTTACTGAGTTTTTGTTGTCCTTTTTATAACTTAGGGAAGTACTATTTTATAAATGACATCAAATTATTTTCTAAATTAAAAAGACAACTGGCATCCCATGACTTTCCATTTTACCTGTTTTCTGTTCTAATGAAATTGGGAGAGAGTGTCACGTTAGCGTAGGATTTTGGCGCCTGACTTGATATCTCTACCGGGTGTCCCAGACTTAATTGACCAGGCCATATCTCATATACAGGTTGAGATGATCGAGCCGAATAAAAGGCATATTATTATAATCTTTCAAGCTGTATAACATGACAGCATGAAAACAACCCCCACTCCAACATCCCCTAAGTTACGCCCCCCCCCCCCAAAAAAAATGAATAGCACCCTGTATATATTTTTGTATATTCAAAACCAGTATTCGATTCTCTATTCAGATAATTTTTCAGATTCAAAATTGGTTGAGAAATAACCAAGAAAAAGCTCATCAAGGTGGTCATGACTTTTTATCTGAACTTTCTAGGAATGACTTTAGCTGTCAAAATTTATCAATAATTTAGTCATAGTTTTTACCGGGCAGGTGATAGTTATTATTATAATTAAAGTCGAAACAATTTATTTAATAATTCTGATTTATTGGGAAATTTTAAAAAATAAAACAAGAGACAAAGCACTTTATTATGAACCTTATTAATGATGACTGTGACCTGCCTGTTAAAAACTATGACGAAATATTGATAAATTTTGACAGTTAAAGTCATTCAGAGAAAGTTCAGATAAAAAGTCATGACGACCTTGATGAACCTTTTCTTGGTTATTTCTCAACCAATTTTGAATCTGAAAAATTATCTGAATAGAGAATCGAATACTGGTTTTGAATATACAAAAATATATACAGGGTGCTATTCATTTTTTTAAGGGTGGGGGCTGTAACTTAGGGGATGTTAGAGTGGGGGTTGTTTTCATGCTGTCATGTTATACAGCTTGAAAAATTATAATAATATGCCTTTTATTCGGCTCGATCATCTCAACCTGTATATGAGATATGGCCTGGTCAATTTAGTCTGGGACACCCGGTATACAGGGTGTTTTGTAATTGAATGTCAATATTTAAGGGGATGATTTTTGGGTCCATTTTAAGAAGAAAACTTCATTAGAACGTATGTCCTAAGTCTTAACTTTTGAGATACAGGGTGCTAAAGTTTTTAAAAATAAATAATTTTTTCATAATATCTGTAATACAGCTCTGGATATTTTAATGAAATTTAATAGACAGGAATTACTCATCAAGAGGCATTTTTTCATGTACCACATTTCGTTTTATCTCCACTAGTCACATCTTGCAGAATTTTACCTGCATATTTTTATTTTTTTTATTGTCATTTAACGACAATCTTGTGACCAATGTAGAGAAACAGATTTTATTTTTTAGGCGAAAATCGTGCATCGGACCTGAAAAAAAACAAGTAATCAAATTTGCTTGAAAATGAATGGGGATTCCAAAATAGCTTTCTACTTGAACAGAAATCAGTGGCGTACCATCAATGTCTGCTAAAATATGCCGCTAAAATTCTGCACGATCGTGCACCATCGTCACTAATGGAAATAAAATGAAACGTGGTACCTACATGAAAAAATGCTCCTTGATGCATAATACCTATACAGGGTGTCCCAGCTTATTCGAAGCGGTCTCTGTAGGCCAAACGAAGGATTTTTTCCAAAAAAATTTTGCGAATTCAAGTACAGAATCACAATGGCCATAATTTAAAATTATTTTGGAGTATACAGAGTGTCCCATATGACAGTGGCATATCAAAGTTATGTTTTTTTTTAAATGGAATGCTCCTATGTTATTGCATTTTTAGATTGGGTGAGAAGAGAAAATAAGATTGGCTTTTACAGTTGGTGTTTAAATTCAGAAGTTTTTGAGTTATAAACAAGTGAAAATCGTCATTTTTCAAGTTCAAGGCCCTGTATAAGGAAAACGGCTGAAGACAGGGAAAAACGGCTTACATGTCCCTGTTTTAACTTTTCATGTACTATCCTATGATGTAGATGAAATGTTTATACAGGGTGATAAAAAATTTGAAAAATTCTGAGATTTTTCCACGCGTCGCCAAATAAAAAAATCAAAGAAAGTACAAATGTTTCTATACCATAGGATAGTACATAAAAAGTTAAAATAGGGACATGTAAGCCGTTTTTCCTTATCTTCAGCCGTTTTCGTTATACAGGGCCTTGAACTTGAAAAATGACGATTTTCACTTGTTTATAACTCAAAAACTTCTGAATTTAAACACCAACTGTGAAAGCCAATCTTATTTTCTCTTCTCAGGCAATCTAAAAATGCAATAACATAGGAGCATTCCATTTAAAAAAACATAACTTTGATATGCCACTGTCATATGGGACACTCTGTATACTCCAAAATAATTTTACATTATGGCCATTGTGATTCTGTACTTGGATTTTCAAAAAGTTTTTTGAAAAAGTCCATCGTTTGGCCTACAGAGACCGCTTCGAATAAGCTGGGACACCCTGTATACGAAATTTCATTAAATTATCCAGAGCGGTATTACAGATATTACGAAAAAATGATTTATTTTAATAAAACTTTAGCACCCTGTATCTCAAAAGTTAAGACTCTTAGGACATACGTTCTTATGAAGTTTTCTTCTTAAAATGGACCCAAAAATCACCCCCTTAAATATTGACATTCACTTTCTTACATAGCACCCTGTATTGAGGCGGTGAGAGAAAAATTATCTACCTTTTCAGAATTTATTACCTTTCTCTCTTGACCTGCCATTTTAAGGTCTCACAGATTTTTATCAATTGTTCTATAAATCTCTCACAACACCCCCACAATATCTTCAAGAAACTGTATGAATAATATTTTTTGTGCATTTCCGGACTTAATAGAAATTTTTTTGTTTATTTTTGACCAATGAATCTGTTTTTATTGTTTTCGCAATATTACCAATAAACACCCTGTATAAGTATAAACAGCTAGTAAATAATAAGAACAACCCGCCTACTGCAACGATACCGTGACAGCCGCGTTAATATTTTCATAATAAAAGATACAAACTGAAGTGGAATAGACTGTACTAGGCGATATAGAGAAAAAAAATATTATATTTGAAAGTAATTGAGATTTAGGTTCTAATTTAACTTGCTACGATAGGTTCTTTGCAGCAGAACAAAATGAAAACAAAAATAATGAGAAACTGTCGACTGTCGAGTATAGCAGGAAGTCGAAATAGAAGGCGATAGTAAAGAGTATTGAAAGATGTCGATCGTACCTACCTAATAAGAGAGTTACGATAGCAAATTAAGTTTTCAAATAGATAAAGTAGATCTCGAGTAGATGCTTAATCTAGCATCTGTATAAGTTCTACTGAAACTAGAAATGTCATGTCAGGAAGGATAGGATTTATATTATCAACCCTAACTTTGTAGAATCTTTGCATATATTTTTATCAGCGATTGGTTATTTTTTAGTACTTCTTATCTCCGAACGTCGATTTGTATTCATTTATCGTTTACCTAGATGTTTCACCCATGAAAATCCAGAGTAGCTGTACTTAATGCAGTAAATAAATTTGGAGAATCAATTTTAGTTGATGAGAAGTAGCAAGCTTTTCAAGCCGATGCTATACCATCACGTCGCGTAATAAAAAGGAAATGAAGTATTTGACCATTATCATTCAACAACCGTGCTGTTTTTATTGCATGACATACTTTTTACAATAATTATTAGAGTTTGCCAAGAGCATCTCAAGTCGAAATTAGGGCAATGTAGTTACATTTTTATTTAGTTATTTTATTTACCCTTTTCCATAAAATAGTCTAAAACAACATTCGAGAAGTAACAACTCCACCTAAATCATAAAAACTCATTCGTCATCCGATTTAATCAAAGCGTTGCTCTAAAACACAGCATTTTTCATCGCCAACTCCCCGGAGATGACGAACAACTTCCAGCCTGAAGTTTCCGACCAGACTTTCGGTCAAGTCGTAGTGCTATTTCCTGTTTTAGAGATCTTATTAGGGGCGAATATCAACGTCAGGTGTTATTTATCTTTTGGAGGAGCCTTTCGTTTTATGAAATTGCGTCCTATTATCCACCTCAGCTTAAAGCTAGGAACGCACGTTCAATAAACTTTTGTTTTCGTGCTTTGTGATATCTTTTTCTGTGCTACCGACTGGTATAGAGTATATTTCTAGATTCTCGTATTAGTGTATTTTTTAATAAAAAAATACACTATTGAGGACGACATCACTTTTCGAAAATCACCCAAACTCATCAAATGTCCACCGATCATGACCCCCAGATCACGAAAAAGTGGTTTTCCAAAATTCACCTGCCCACGATATATATATATATATTTATATATATATATATTTATATATATATATATATTTATATATATATATATATATATTTCTCCAAAATCGCTAAATTTCGATTTTCAAAACGCTCCTGTAGCTTTATCTTTCAAGATTAGTGAATGAAATTTTGGATCCTTGTAAAGCTTTGGAACGACGTTAGATTTTCGTTGAAAAAAATTCCTAAAGTCGCGTTACTTCTACAGGGTGTCCTTTCAAAATTCCCCATATCCCGTTTTTGTCATCTCATTTCAGGTCGCAGTTTTCAATCTAGGGGACTGAAATTTTTGTGGGAGTAAGATATATATAAGAACTGGTCTGGTATTGTACTTGAGCAAAATCGGCCGAGCCGTTTCAAAATGGCGGCCATTTGAAGTTTTTGAAAAATTGCTTTTTTTTGAACCCCTGTATGAGTAAGATGGAAAAATAACTTTGAAACTAAATCAACATGATTGGAGGAAAATTAATTGAAATTTGATTTAATGTTATAAAATTTGCATTACTTTTATTAATAAGCCAGTGGCGTGGGTAGGAAAAGGGTAAAAATCGCTAAATTTCTCTAACAATTTCTGAGCACATTTTTGAAGGAATTAAATTGAAATTTTCACAGTAGGCAACTATACTAATAGCCTCTAGCCCTTAAAAATTTCAAGAAGTAAATAACAAAAATGGCGGAGTTATTTGAATTTTTTTTACATGATGTTTATTTCTCTAAAATTTTAAAAACGCTCCTGTAGCTTCACCTTTCAAGATTAATGAACGAAATTTTTTACTCTTGTGAAACTTAGAGATGACGTTTGATTTTCGTAAAAATAATTTTCCTAAAGTTTTGTTACTTTTACAGGGTGTCCCTCCAAATTTCCAAAAAAAAAACCGGTCATGAGGCACGGTTTCTGGTCGCAGTTTTCAATTTAGGGGGCTGAAATTTTTTTTGTAGTAATATAACTGCAAGTAGTCGGTCTTGAGTAAAATCGGAATAGCCGTTCCAAAATGGCTGCCTTTTAAATTTTAGGAAAAATTGATAGATTTTGAACCTCTAAATAAGCAAGTTAGAAACAAAAACTTTTAAACAAAATTAGCATTATTGGAAGAATAGTTATTGAAATTTTAGTTATTGCAATAAAATTTGCATTTTTTTATTATTAAGCCAGTGGCATGGGTAGGAAAAGGGTAAAAAAGGCTAAATTTCTATAGCCGTTTATTCTATTTTTCTATTTTTGTACGAATCGAACTGAAATTTTTCCAATAGATAACTATACCAATAACTCTTAACTCTGAAAATTTTCAAGAAGCAAATAAGAAAAATGGCGGAGATATTCGAATAATTTTTAAATTATGTTTATTCCTCTAAAATTTCAAATTTTCAGTTTTCAAAGCTCCCTTTTCACTTTTTCAAATCTATTGAAGGTAGTGTAAAAAATAGTATTTTTTAGGTAAAGTCAGCCAGTGGCGGGCAAAGGAAAAGGGGCAAAATTGTTCAGTTTTACCATTTATTTTGGTTTTGTTAAATTTAAAAATCCATTCTACGGCACGTTTTCAAACGAAGTGAAATGCAATTTTCACAGTAAACCACTACGCTAATATGACCTGACTAGGGAAAATTTCAGAAAGCCAATTTAAAAAGCGGTCAAAATATTCATAAATTGGATCGCATAAAAATACACTATTTCTGCGATTGATGCGCAAGAAGGTTTTTATTACATGGAGTCAATTACAACTGGTGCTCAAAAATTCATAATTCCCTTGATTGTTTCATGCTCGTTGAAGCTGGATATATTTTAATAAAATTCATTGTTGCACGAACAAGAAAGTTTTAAAATGTGATCTAATTAATGAAGATTAAGAAAGAAAAAGTCACCAAATTAAAGGGTAATTTTAGATGTCATGATTTTAAATTAAAAATATGTTGCGAAAAAATAATTAAGTAACTTTAATAGGTACAGCTTTTTCGTAATCCTTTAATTATGTATACAGTGCGCGAGAAAAGTAAGGAATAAACTCTCTAACTTAAAAAAAAAAATCGAAAAAATGCAAAAAAATGTCAACTGTTATTTTTAAACTCTCTAAAGGAATAAATTCTCTAACTTTGTAAAAAAAAACTTTCAAAAAATGCAAAAACATGCCAACTGTTATTTTTAAACTGTCATTCGGGAAAGTAGTTGTCAACCCCCCCACCTTGTCACCCCTAAGGGGTAGCATAGCAACCCCATCTTCGAAAAGTCAAATGGAAAAGTACCCCCCGCAGCACCTTGATCGATAGATTTTTTTATACAGAACACAACATAAGCAAAATTGTGTAAATCGAATGACAAATGACGAAGATAATTTTTTAATAATTTCTTTTCGAAGGTGGGGTTGCAACCCCTTAGGGGTGACAAGGTGGGGGTTGACAACTACTTTCCCGAATTACAGTTTAAAAATAACAGTTGGCATGTTTTTGCATTTTTTTGAAAGTTTTTTTTTACAAAGTTAGAGAATTTATTCCTTACTTTTCTCACGCACTGTATATCTTGCTCATAATCAAAGAATCAATAACCATTTTCCCAAAATTTATAGATTTACTAATTTGCAAATTTTTGAAAGTAACATAATGTTACTAAATAATAATAATAATAATAATACTGTCTTTATTTCCCTCACAAAAACATGTAGATACATATTTTTGTAGTTTCAGAATTTAGAAGAGAGGAAAAAGGCGAATAACAGAGTGTACGCTCATGCGCATACTCTATTTACATTAACCCTAACATAAAACAAATGATTATACATTATTGAATATTGTACCACAAAAATACCGCACGATTGCCGCCCCGTGCCCGACAAAACAAATTATTATAGTCGGTCATATCAGCGAACTGCGCACTGAGCTAATGAGCACTTTGTCACATAATACGTGGCCTTAACCTAAATGGTGTCATATCATCTTAAAGAGTAATACGTTGTTCATTCGGTCTTACAATATACTTTACACTTTAAATAACAAAATAAATAAAACGAACACAAAAATGTTTTGTTAAATACAAATAAAAGGAAAAAAATGGCAGGTAACTTAAGTGACATTAAGTAATTTATGTGACTAGTGACTTCAATAACGTCTCTCAATCTGGTGTCAGTCTTCCTTAAAGGCCATAATACGGGGTAACATGATTCGGCTTATTATGATTTTTGATAATAATTGGATCTTATATTTTATATCAAAATTTGTCTTCTTTATTTGACCATAGAGACACATTACCTCCATTTTTTTTAAATAAATCACTTGGCATGAAGGTGGTTCTTCGATAGTTAATTCCCTTCTCACCATAAAGTGGGAAATAGTTATGCACCCCAAGCGACTAGGCCGCCAAAGCCCCTCTTCACCGTTTCCAAACATGGTGGGACTCCTACTCAAACCTTCTCGACCTTTTAATAAATGCCAAGTCTTTCGATGAGAGGAGTTCCATTTCTTCCTCTTGTAGTGACTGTAATCCAAGAATATTGAGCCAGAGGCCACTGTATACCTCGCATATGCCTATGTAGTGATTGAGACCTCGTCGTCCACATTAGGGACAGACCGAATCCACCCTCATAAGTTTTAAGTACCTGTTCAGACTGTTGTGATCGGTGAACACCCCAACAAGTAGTCTGAGTTCCTTCAGTTTGATCATGCTAGTCACCTGTTTCTGTCCGAGCTGGCCCGGTGTTCATCCATTTAGAAGATCTTTGCTCAGACCAAGTACAGGTTGGGTCCACAAAAGTTTTCCCCCACATTCTTGTATCAGCAGGGAGCAAATCCTGTGTGACAGTCTGGCTATTAGTGCATATTTAAATTGTCGTTTTCTTGGCTTCTAATTCCTTGTCCATAGTGGCTTCCTGCAGGATCGCGTATACATCTACTTGGAAAACAGTTGTGATCGACCCCAAGTGAAAGGACCTCCCCAAGTCCCGTCCTGTCAAGGAGTCCCGCTCCAATATAAAAATTCTTATTCCTGGAGCCGTCTATAAAGCAGACGGGTCCTCCTGAGTCAAATGTTGCCTATTACACTGCTCTTTTCAAGGGATTGACAGGGAATATTTGTTTTTTACCCTATTTTAACCTGTGACTGAGGCAACCCTAAGATTTGAGATAGGAATCTCATTGACCCAGATTGTCTCTGTTGTGTTTGTGGTGCATAGATGATTATCGGTTTGATGATGGCCATGTATAACCAATGCATTCCCTCCGGTTTTAGTAACCAAACTTTTCCTATTGTCCCACGAAACTACCATAGGGATCCCACAGTTTTTGTGACCTCGTCAGTTTCTCATCTATCAACACTTCAACCCATTTGCTCAACAGTACCTAAAGGTTTACCAAATAACTTGGGTGTCTTAAATCCCGCTGATGAAGGACCAACCGGTCATCAGTGAATGCCTCTACACTGTCCTTTGTCTGATTTAGGACGCAGGAGGCCCATGATCAGACAACAACAGATAAAGGGAAAACCAGCTGCCTTGTAGGCATCTACCACTCACAGTGATGCTAACCCGAACTTCTCCGACTCCTGATGATGACGCCTCCTTGGATTGGATCTCTAAGTAATCCAGCAAGCGGACAATAGATTCACAGTTTTAATGCTGCAGCAATCATGTCTACAACGATTTTGACCGCTTCTGCGAGATTTTTCTTATTTTTCAAGATACTTAGCACCTTTTTCAAGCTCAGCATTTACCCACTCCCCTTTTATCTGCAATAAAATATTGCGTTTTAACTAAACTTGCATACATAAAGCATACTTTGTTGTAAGAAAAGCTACTACAGTCACATAAGTTCACATATCAGTGACTACTTATGTGACTTTAACTAATGTGATAGATCTGTTTTTCTCGTGGTGCTACATTAATTCCACATAAGCTGGCAACATGAATGCTAGCCCTAAAAAAAAAACAATCTACCTGGATCCATAGATGATAATATTATAAACCTTTGCCTACTTCTCCATAAATAATTACCTATTATAAATCTGTATGAAACTATTCATCATCATTGTTTCATGATTCTGAGAATGTCAAAATTTCGAATTCAAGTTTCCCCGGGAGGAATGCAAAAATAATGGGATTATTCTTGGTCACATTTCCCTGACCAAGGTCCAAAAATAGCTAACGATAGAATCGTGCTACAATATTATCCTGAATTCAGATGGAATTTAATCCACGTCGCTAAGTTTTCAGTAGTACAGATTAAACCACCGTAAGTGTAATAGGGACGGACATACGAAC
Source organism: Malachius bipustulatus (assembly GCA_910589415.1). NCBI lineage: Eukaryota > Metazoa > Arthropoda > Insecta > Coleoptera > Melyridae > Malachius > Malachius bipustulatus. The sequence goes on from OU342632.1 coordinate 7,365,868, forward strand.
ATGTTGTTATTTAAGAGAAATTCAGATAAAGTCCACCGCACAATTTATTACAGTCATGTATCCAGCATTCGTATTACGAGTTGCAAGAAATTCTCAACGTGACTCGACTTTATAATCTCAATTTACAGTATAAGCTATTCGGTTGGACGATTAATTTAATCCAAATTTCTGCAGAGCTAAGCATGAACATGGCGATAAGAGAGAAGCAAAAATCAGGCAATTTACACTCTACAGAACAGATGAAAAATGTCCTGCAGGTATGAAATGTCGGTCGCTCAAGGATATAATGCGATAGGTGGCAGATGAGCACGGCGTTTCGTGATGAATTTTCATTGTTGATTAAACCGTGAGGTAATCTGACTGAAACATAATTCAAATACAAATAACGTTAACCAGGATATGTACATACCTTCAGCACCGTCTATCTTTGCCTCACATCTTCTGAGTTACTACAGGACATACAAGGATAATTATTATTAGTGTATTACACTACTGAGGACATCACTTTTCGAAAATCAGCCAAATTCATCAAATGTACCGATCCTGATTATGATTAGAGATACAGAGTCGGTTAAATTACAGAAATTGTGCACAATTTTATACTAATAAATCTGAAAAAAATAGGGTTGCAGTTATTATTGTTTCTGAAATATGCTGACAAAACTGCAAATCGAAATAATTTTTTTTTAGCTAGATCTTTTTTATTTTGGAAAATAAATTATACATTTTTCGTGGACTTGAATAGGCCGTCGAAAGCCATCCGTTTGATTTTTCTACAATTTTCAAAGCGAACTATATCCTAGGGTTTTCTAATCGACTTTTGTTTTTCTTATACGACCCCGCATATTGTTTTTCGTGTCATAAAAATGTCTATCTATAAAAAATCATGGAAACCAAAAATCTATCCCATTGAAAAAATTAATATTTTAGAAATTTTATTCTTTTTTTTTAGAGGAGAAAAAAGATCCCTCTCCTCCGAATAATGTCGTATATGTATGTCGTAATGTCATATTTATGGTTGTACAAAAAAAAAAAACAATTTCTTCATAACTACGGCTTCTCTCACTCTTCATAATTGCTTTCTAAATCTTCCATTTCTTGGTCCGCTTGAAAATTGCAGATATCTTGGGGTAGCTTGCGTTTTAGTCTTCTGTGGATTTTTTTTTTTACGTAGTTCGTATTGGGTGGCAGAAGAGTTTATGTTTTTATGAATTTTTTGTGCCAGTTTCATGATGAAATCTTTTATCGCTGTGACGCGTAGTTCGTTGTGGAGTTGAGTGTTCCTGACAAACCACGGTGCGTTAACAGATATCCGTAAGACCTTGTTCTGCAGTCGTTGTATTTTTTCGTAATTAGTTTTGGATGTGTTGCACTATACCGAGCACCATACTCCACATGCGTAGGTTACTATTGGTCTTAAAAGTGATGTATAAGCATAAAGGCCGATTCTCACTTGTACGACACCCGACGACAGCGACGACGCGACAACACGACAAAAAAACCTGGTATGTCGTCGGATGTCGTAAAAACCTGGCACGTCGTCGGGTGTCGTACAAGTGGGAACCAGATTCATGCCCGTATTCACAAACGATAATTTCCTAAATAATTACGTAATCAATTATTATACCCATCTCACTCTATTGCAAAAAACTGCATATCTCTATCTCACTCATTTAATTAATTACGTAATTATTTAGTAAATTATCGTTTGTGAATACGGGCATAAGGGTGAAATCCCCCCCGCAATTTTGTCGTGTTGGTCGCGTTGTCGCTGTCGTCGAGTGTCGTACAAGTGAGAACCGGCCTTAAGGCTACATTTGGTTCTCAGGTTTGACTTCCGATTGAGTAGTGGATATATCTGAGCGGGGGCTTCGTTTAATTTTCTGTTGATGTGGCACGACCAAGTGAGCTTAGTATCCAATAGGACGCCTTTTGATACTCCATTTTTCACACCATCCTGTTATCATGTTTGTTGCCCTTTGTAGTTTGTCGACTGCTACCTCTAGATCTTCGTTTTGGGTTGCTAATACTGTATCATCGGCGAAGAGTGCCATTTCGGTGTCATCTGGATTTGGTAATATCGTGCATAAAAATATTAAATAGCATTGGTCCTAATAAGCTTCCTTGTGGTACACCTGATTTTATTGCTTTATTTTCTGACAATGTCTTGTTTATTCGGACTGAGAATTTTCTGTGCTGAAGAAATGATATGATGACCGCCGTCAAGTAGGAAGGGAGGTTTAGCTTCATTACCTACTTTATAGATGAGACCGTTTATCCATACCTTGTCGAACGCTTGCGCTAAGTCGATAAATAATATGGGTGTATATTTCTTGTTTTCGAATCCTCTTTCGATTATTTCTGTCAGTCTTAATAACTGATGGCTTGTTGAGTGTGATTTTCGGAATCCGTATTATGTGGGTGGTATATTATCTTCATGAGTGAATATAGTCGAGTTTGGATTGTTTTTTCATAGAGTTTTGATAAGGTGTTTAGAGAACAATAATTATTCTTGTCTTTGCCAGGTTTGTGAAAGAGAATTATGTGCATGCTTCCATTTCTTTGAGAAGTAACCTAATCTCAGTGATGCGTTCAGGGTTGTAGCTATATAGGTTGTAGCTATTGTAGCTATATATAGGTTGTAGCTATATTAGGAGTCTATTCCGGGTATAAGCTCATATACCCGCGTTCCGGGTATATGTTCATTAGACATTTTAGTGTATTTTTTAATAAAAAAAGACAGTAGTGACGTCATCTCTCAATAGTGTATTGTTCGAATGTTCTAGAACCTTCAAAAACTTTCTAAAACTTCCTAAAGAAATTAAATTCCTGAACTTTCTATAACATTCTGGAACATTCTATTAAATTCTGACACTTACGGGGCATGAATGGATGTCGATTATCTACCCACATAACTCACATTGGGCTGCGTGGATTGATTGTGGAGTTATAATAGCGACCGGAAAAAAATAAATGCAAAAAACTTCAATATTAGATATACAGGGTGTTTCAAAACATGTATCGGAAAATTAAAAGTGTGTTAACCAGCCTCGTTTCTAAGAAAAAGTTTCTATTAACATGCGTTCACAAACCCACCGTTTTCGAGATACAGGGTGTCAAAAAATATGCTTCAGTTTTTTGACAATATCTCCCGTGTGAAATATAAAATTGATGTATTGTACCCTGAATTTGTTGACACCCTATATGTAGATCTAGGTTAATAGGAACTATTTTCATAGAACGAGGCAAGGAGTCATATACCTTTCATTTTCCGGCACATGTTTCGACATTTTCCGGCACATGTTTCGAAACACCCTTCCAAAATTCGTCTGCCCACGATATACCTACATATCGGGACCAGGCGTATTTTGGAAAACCACTGTTATCTGGGAGTCAGAATCGGTGGATATTTGATGAGTTTGGGTGATTTTCGTAAAATGGTGTCGTTCTTAAAAGTGTGTTTTTTATTACACGAAAAGAACTACAAGACCGTTCAAGAACATTCTGGGATATTCCGGAATATTTTAAACATTCCAGAACTTTCTAAAACAATCTCTCGCATTTTGGATCATTTGGTCACCGGAAATGCGATTTAATCAGGAATCAAGGATGTTAGACTAAAAAAAAATCTGAGGAATGATCCCTGGACTCCCCTTGTACTGAGGTATTTTCCATTCCGCACATTCACCCTTCCTTGGCTGGCCCTATATTCGAACTGCTTCATTTTATCATACAACATAACGAATAGGTATCTAATCCTCCTTGGAAATAGTTCACGAGCCTCCACTACCATCACTGTAATATTCGCTCTATGTATAAGCAGAATATACACATTGCAATATGCTGGGGGTGCATAAATCTTCAGAAGCAATGGGAAGAAAGGGGGGCTCAAATTCAAATTACATCCCTTAATTGCAAAATTCGTTTTTATTTTCTGTTTTTTAAAATTTTATAAAACCCATTGCCATTTCTACCGATCTTACACCCGATTGCTCCTATTTTTTCAAATTCTGACTTAACTATATGGTTACATATCGCGCCTGAAGATGTTATCGGGAATCAGGTGTTGCGTTAGCTCTTCGGGACGTATTATATAGAGAATACATATAGGGCTTAGTTTGATAATAATTATTGTTTTGTTTGTTAAGTTTAGCAAAGATTGCTTAGGTGATAAAGTCCTACTTGCCGTTAAACCTGAATTTAAAAAATATGGTGTAAAAGGACAAAATATCTTGAGGGTGTTAAACTGCTTTAAGTGCTTTTAGTCGAAAATAAAAAGTTAAATATGTATATTAAATATACAGGGTGTCCCAGCTTATTCGAAGCGGTCTCTGTAGGCCAAACGATGGCCTTTTTCGAAAAACTTTTTGAAAATTCAAGTACAGAATCACAATGGCCATAATTTAAAATTATTTTGGAGTATAAAAAGTGTCCCATATGACAGTGACATATCAAAGTTATGTTTTTTTAAACGGAAAGCTCCTGTGTTATTGCATTTTTAGATTGTCTGAGAAGAGAAAATAAGATTGGCTTTTACAGTTGGTGTTTAAATTCAGAAGTTTTTGAGTTATAAACAAGTGAAAATCGTCATTTTTGAAGTTCAAGGCCCTGTACAACGAAAACGGTTCAAGATAGAGAAAAACGGCTTACATGTCCCTATTTTAACTTTTCATGTACTATCCTATGGTATACAAACATTTGTACTTTCTTTGATTTTTTTATTTGGCGACACGTGGAGAAATCTCAGCATTTTTCAAATTTTTTATCACCCTGTATAAACATTTCATCCACATCATAGGATAGTACATGAAAAGTTAAAATAGGGACATGTAAGCCGTTTTTCTTTATCTTTAGCCGTTTCGTTGTACAGGGCCTTGAACTTCAAAAATGACGATTTTCACTTGTTTATAACTCAAAAACTTCTGAATTTAAACACCAACTGTAAAAGCCAATCTTATTTTCTCTTCTCAGACAATCCAAAAATGCAATAACATAGGAGCTTTCCATTTAAAAAAAACAGAACTTTGATATGTCACTGTCATATGGGACACTCTTTATACTCCAAAATAATTTTAAATTATGGCTATTGTGATCCTGTACTTGAATTTGCAAAAATTTTTTGGAAAAAATCCATGGTTTGGCCTACAGAGACCGCTTCAAATAAGCTGGGACACTCTGTATAATGAAAATAAATTAACACACAGAATTAGTTGTTTGAATAATTGAGCCTCTGCGCATGACGGATTTTAACAGATAAAACACATGCAAGCTCCATTGATGTCTATAAATCAAAAATAATAATAATAATAATAATAAAACAAACTTGGATTTGTTGTATTACAGATTTTGTTTTTTTTTTCATTTATTAATTTATTTTATTTCTATCACAATATTTTCATAGGTACGAAAAAAACAGAATCACAAAATACACGAATATCTCAGGGATGAATGGTCAACGTCTGACGAAGATCCGGCACCTGAAAAACGAATCGGGATAAATTAAATTAAAATCAATTATTGAAAGAAATTATGAAATTAATTGATTCTCTCTGTATAAATATGAAATATGTTACACCAATAATTCTGGAGCTTTCAACAGTTATAGTGCAACAAAATTTAGTTGCTCTATGGCATTATTGTGTGACTGATTTTCATTTAAAAATAAATCGTAATAGTTATTTATATTTACGCACAATTGAATCAAAATTGGTTGTTTACGTCTTAGTTACCATGGCGGAAACTATGATTTTACGACTAGCGGGCCGTAAAGTAGAGAAAAAGCCCGCTGATTATGAAATAATGTATGCTTTGTTGTTTGAACTGTTATCTTTATTTATTAATAGGTACATTTTATTATTATTATTATTATTACTTCTAGGGTAGGTTCAAAGCCCTTGTACTGAAGCTTGCGCTTATTATTGTACCCCTTTGGATAATTATCTCATCGGTCCCATCTCCCGAAAGTATTTCAGTATGAGTCCAATGGGTGCTTGTTAGGTGGTATGGGGTTTCCACCCCCTCCCCGCATCTCCTGTAATCCGGGATATTTTTCACTCCTATTATTGAGAGGTGTAATTAGTGGGCAGTGTCCTGTTAGAAGTCCAATTGCCCATCTCAGCTGGTGCTTACTCAGCTTTTTCAGTTACATCTTCTCTGCTCCCTCTTCCCTTTCCCCACCTAGTCGCTTGAACAGCTCCCCAGTTAGGCCTAGGCAAGGTTTGCATTGAAGTTGCTCATTTACATCTTCTCTGCTCCCTCTGCCCTTTACCCACCTAGTCGCTTGAACAACAGCCCAGTTGGGCCTAGGTAAGGTCTGCATTGAAGTTGCACTATTTTCTCCCTTAGGTTTTTTTCCCATGAGGAAAATTAGTTATTGGCCTTTTGTGTCAGGTTTTCTGTCCAAAAGGATCCACGTTTTATTAGTGGGCAGTGTCCTGTTAGAAGTCCAACTGTCCATCTCAGCCGGTGTTTACTAAGCTTTTTCAGTTACATCTTCTCTGCTCCCTCTGCCCTTTACCCACCTAGTCGCTTGAACAGCACCCCAGTTAGGTTTAGGTGAGGTCTGCATTGAATTAGGTGTGTCTTGGTCCATATGGCCCACGAGTAATGGAGCTATTAAAGAAATACCATACGCAGAGCTCCATACGTATGGTAGGCATTTATTTTCGAAGGTGCGCCACTTCTTCGAGGTTGAATCCAGAAGGGACTGATCTACTATTCAGCCACGCATCCTTTTAGCCTGGGTTCCCGCCGTAGGATTTAGGTTTTTAAAGGTTGTCTCCTTTTGGTCCAGGCGTTAAAGCCTAGACCCCTGTATTCCTCTGTTCGCGAGATATAACCTCGACAACAGAGTTTTACGGTCTTTCGGAGAGTCCACGTTCGGACGTTCTCCGGCATCGTTATAACCCCTGTGCAGACCTTTAGTCACGACACGACAACTAGGTTGGGGGAGGTGGTCCGCGGCAGGGCTTTGAGCTACCAGTCTGGAATTTTACCTCCGACAAGCTTTATCACCACTGCTAACCTTACTCACTTACGCTCATTGTAAGGCCTTCCCCCTATCCGCCACCTGGGGACGCGCCCGATGGGTACTCAACCGCACGAGGTATTACGTACAGAGGGCCGAAGGAAGAAGATTACGCCCGCGGACGAAGTTTGAGGCCCGACGCGCCAGCGGAGGGCCTTTATTCGGCTAAGGGCGTAATCTTTCCTTCGGGCAGAGGTACGTACAACGTATTACGCACAATTGCATCAAAACAATAACAATAATATTCCTAATATAAAATAATAATTTTTGACATTCGTTTAAAATCAATTTGACAGCAGCGTTTGACGCTGAAAAATTAATATAATCGAAAAATCAACTTGTATTAATTTCGCAATGAGACATTCTTCAGAAGCGACTTCTGGTGAATGGAATTACTTTCCAGAATGTTTCCAACTGTGTTTTTAATATTACAAATAATTAATTATATTTATAATATAATCCCAAAGTACGAGGGCGGTCCGATAAGTACTTAGCCTAACAAAAGAAAAACGAAAATTTTTGAAAAGTGGCGATTTATTTCTCAACGTAGTCTCCTTTCAGCTCGATACACTTGACCCAGCGATGCTCCAACTTCTTTAACCCGTCTGAAAAATACTTTTTCTCAAGGTCTGCAAAGTAGGCCTCCGTGGCGGCGATCACCTCCTCATTCGACTCAAATTGCCCGCCGAGTGACTTTTTCAAGTTTGGAAATAAATAGAAGTCGCATGGGGCCAAATCTGGGGAATACGGTGGATGGGGCAGTAGTTCGTAGCCCAATTCGATCAATTTGGCCGTGGCGAGGGCGGAGGGCGAGGGCGGAGGTGTGAGCCGGTGCGTTGTCATGGTGGAAGAGCACTTTTTTCTTCGCCAAATGGGGCCGTTTTTTCTGCAATTCGCCGTTGAATCGGCCCAATAATTCGGCATAGTACAGCCCAGTGATCGTTTTGCCCTTCTCCAGGTAGTCGATGTAGATCACACCTTGTGAATCCCAGAAAACGGTGGCCATTACCTTTCCGGCAGATAAGACAGTTTTCGCCTTCTTCGGAGCACGTTCGCCATGTGAAGTCCACTGTTTCGACTGTTCCTTGGTCTCTGGCGTGTACCACTGGATCCATGTTTCATCGACGGTCATGAAACGACGCAGAAACTCCTTCGGATTGCGCTTAAACAGCGTCAAACACTGCTCTGAAGTGGTCTCACGGTTGCGCTTGTTGTCCAGACTGAGCAAACGCGGCACCCATCGCGCCGACAGCTTTCTCATGCCCAATATTTCATGCAGGACATGACCCACGCGGTCTTTTGAGATGCCTACTGTCTCAGCTATCTCGCGTATCTTCAATCGGCGGTCTGTCAATACGAGGTCATGGATTTTTGTCACGTTATCTTCCGTAGTAGCCGTTTTCGGGGCACCTGGGCGTGGCTCATCAAAAACCGACGTGCGACAATTTTGAAATTCGTTAAACCAATTTTTGACGGTCGCCATCGAAGGAGAAGAGTCACCGTACACGGCATCCAAGCGTTCTTTGATTTCGCTGCGTGATTTCCCTTCCAAAAACAAGAATCGAATCACCGACCGATATTGCTCTTTTTCCATTTTTGCGCACATGCCCGCTTCCACACGCGGTGAAAATAAAACTACGACTACTACGAGTCCGATTCGGCTGAAATTTTGACAGTAGCGCTCTACGAGAATGTACTACACGATAGTAAACTTATCTTGCGCTAGTGGCGCCATCAGGCGGTGAGGCTAAGTACTTATCGGACCGCCCTCGTATGTACCTTTTAATAAATAAAGATAACAGTTCAAACAACAAAGCATACATTATTTCATAATCAGCGGGCTTTTTCTCTACTTTACGGCCCGCTAGTCGTAAAATCATAGTTTCCGCCATGGTAACTAAGACGTAAACAACCAATTTTGATTCAATTGTGCGTAAAATTTCATTTTATACACAAACAAAGACTTATTTTGTTTAATTATTATACTTAACGCCATACTAATTCGAAAATTAATTGAGAGAATATGAAGGCTACTTTCACATTTACTTTTTTTAGAATAAAATCTTACCTTTATACTCGTACTGCCCTTCAATGTCGCAATTTCCAATCTCGTCTCCATAGCAGTCCACTCGAAAATGAACCTTGTCACCTTCTTGGACTTTAGTCTCAGTGTTCTCGTACACGAATTTATCATCTTCCTCTTCCAGCTCTCCTTGGATTTCCCCATCCTCTAAATGCGCCAGATCCTTGTTTATGTTCAGGTGAACACGAGAACCTTTATTCGATTCATGGCCCGGATGGTAGATCACTTTTAAGCCTTTCCCTTCATCGACTTCTATTGATACTTTACCGACATCATTCGGCGAACATTCGGCGAAAATTGAGAGAGTAGCAATAAAACATAAAAACAGGCAGAATTTCATTTTTGCACTTCTATAATGGTTGATATCTTCAATATTTGAAATTATGTAATTTAATGCAAAAAGAATCCAAGCTTTTTTGTTATTTATACTTTACGACTAGATGGCAGGCTATCTATATGCTTCATAAATCTTCCATAATATTATGTTTATTTTTTATTTGATAATAATTACATCAGCAACGAATATTTTAAATTTAAACAACAACCTTATCGATTATTATTTCTTGTTTAATTATTCTGAATAACAAGAATATCCTTTTATTATAGTTATTCATTGCCCTTCATTCGACATTATTTGTCACCATGTAAACTTATCTATTATTATTCTAATAGCTGCCCTTGATAGTCATGGTACTCCGTTTAAGTTAATTTTACTATATAAAAGAAAACTAAATCTTTTTAATTAAATTTTTTATACCCACTCAACTATCAACTATTGCCATAAGTCAGTGATATTTTGTTCATACGCTTGCTCAGTGTCTCTCTCGCCTCTTCCTTAATATTTTTTCGTTGTTCATATGTCTATGAAGTTTTTCTCAATCTATATCTCCTCCTGTCCTGTGTAAAGCTAAACGTGCTTCTCACTCTCCTCATCAATTTAATTTCTTCTCAGTTTATTCCGTTTCCTTCTTATGGAATCGTAAATTGTAAGATTTCTTCTTCTGCGTTTAGGCATCTCGGTAAATGTTCTAGATCGTTCCGAAACAGGAAGCCTCTTCGATGGTCAAGGATGGTGCCTTTCAAATTCCTCCTAACCTAAGACACTGTAAGCTTCGTTATAGAATTTACTGCTTATGCTTATTACGTTATTTACTTTCTATCACTTTGACTTGATTCGCTCTGATCAATTATTATTGCATAAAGTTTACTGATGCAAACACCTCGTAATCGCTTACTCTTCTGAACTGGATCCTATCCCCACCACAACATGATAATGGAAGAGGTAACAGTGTTTCAGAAGATTCTGGTCATAGTGCGTTCTGAACTGGAACGCGTCCTCACCACAACAGGATAAATGTTTGAGAATGTTCTCTTCCAAGATTCTGGAAAGTATTACTGAAATTTCAGTTTAAGCTATTAATTCTTGACTTGTACGTTCCTGACCTGGAGCATATCCTCATCAAACCTGGATGACGAAAGGAAACATTCATACACATTCCAGAACTTTCTAGAGGTTTCTAGAACTTTCTAGCACTTTCTAGAACTTTCGAGAATAGTTTCGAACAAACTGAAACTTTACAGAATGCACATTCTAGAACATTCTAAATATTTTCGAAAATTATTGAACTTTATCGAGCACTATGAAACTTTATGGGAACTTTACAGAACAGCCTTGGAACTTCCAGACCATTCCAGAACTTTCTAGAACATTCATGAACATTCTGGAGCATTCTAGCGCTTTCTAGAACACTCTGTAACTCTACAGAATACTCGAATCGAAAACTCAAAATATAGTCCGATAAAGTTTAAAAAGTCATACGTATCGATTAAGAATACACATTCTTTCTGATAGTTAAATTTATTTTGTTTCATTTACGTGGTTTTCATAGTAACCGTCCAGTTTGTCTAAACACTCCATCCCGCATAAATAAGTATTCGTCAACATTGGTTTTGAATGAGAATTAAATTAACAGCACAAAGGATAGAGTGCCATTACGTGAATAAATTTTATGTAGTTGTCAGTGGCTCTCAAACTGACGTAAGCGGTTCAATTCATTGTTTGAATGATTCCTTCAATAATTTACGCTCGTTCACAACTTGACATTTAACTGTTTGGCATTTTCTGGTGAAATTAAAAATATTAATTCGGACGGTTACTGTGACGTCACATCTGACTTTTTAAACTTAATCGTACCATAGCACAAGCGGTCAGTGTGAGCTATATCACATTCAAATGTAGGTTGATATGAAATCCCAAGAATTTCATCGCCACCTCAGTTCCAATCTATCCTATCTGAAGAGATAAAGGGTAAAGCAATAAGACTTGATCGGTATTATTTTCTTTTTTTTTCACTGTTCTGTGAAAATAGGATTGTCATCGTATTTTCACAGAATTTTGGACTAATGTTATCATTTCATAGAGATCATTTTTTGGTTTTATTCAAACGAGGATGTTTTATCATCTGCATGGTTAACTCAGAGTGTATTTGGAGATGTAATTTCGAAGTATAATGTCCCTATTCATCAAAATTCAAAGGCAACGTTTGTCCTTCAATTCCCTATGAGCTTCTTGAGAATGCTCTAACTGAACTGGGTCTTAAGATTATCTCTACCAGGTCATTTTTTAGGGCTGGCTTTCAACGTGAGGAATACGGCCATATCCTCAGTTTCCGACGATGTCAGGTATATGTTTTACCCACAGATCATCTCTCGATCACACCCTCACTTTTAATCAATCACGGCAATACCGACTATAGGATTTTCAATGACTCTGGCGAGCTTAACTGATGCTACCTAGGCAAACAGCCCGGCCACAGAACAGACCAATGTTCCAATCTCACCACCCCCTATTTAGCTGCCCCTAACGCCGTCTCACAACCACCTTTCATAGAACTGGCCCTTAATACGGAACAATTATTAAACACAGTTCCCTCCTCCACATCTTCCCCACTCTTTAAACTGTCCATCACATCCGTCCCCCATGACAAGACCGGCACCTTCAAAAACACCCTACTGTGACCCCTTCCCTCAAATACCCCTAACATCACCAATGATTCCGATCTAAAACTCCTTTGAAAAAACTCAAAACAGACACACACACCGAAACACCAACCCTCCTTGATATACAACTTCTCCCAATTAAACCCCTAATTGAACATTTTTCCCCACCTTTCGTGCTATCTTACAACCAAGTCATCGATTTTCTAGTAAATGTCACTAGAAATTCTGATCTTCTCAGTACAGCCAAACAATACTCATCTGACATCGATAAAATTCAACATAATTATGCTAAACTCAATTTATCCCCACCTCCCACAACGTGACCTAAAAACGACAAAAAAAATCCGCAGACAACCTACCGACGACCCCAACGACATACTCGACGATCCTTCAGACCTTGACACTGACCTGTCACAAAGCTCTTATTTATTCATATCTTTCATTCTCAAATGGAGCATAAATGGGTGTTATGCCCATTTAGAAAAACTCAGCCTTCTTACTAAACAAAACCAACCAGCAAAACCAATCACCAATCTACAGGCAACTAGTCTAAGAAAAAATCCTCTTCTCAAAGGCTATACATGCTTCTCCAAAAACCAATCGCTCCATAGCCAGTGGTGGAGTCGCGTCCTTTGTCAGCACGAAGTACAACCCCCAACCGCTGCCACTAGCTACAAATCTCGAGCTACAAATCTAAAAAAAAAAAACACTGCCCCTTTGAGCTTTGTGGTCGAACTCTGACTCGAAAATATTTAAATAAATTGGATGGAGATATACCAGCTTGTTATGTACGAGTATTAACATGAGACGAAGATAATAACCAATTTGAAAAATTTCGTTTCGGAATAGTGGTGGTAATCTCTTAAAAACCTGATAATTCGATTGTTTGAGCTTACTTTTAGAATTATTACTGCATAGAAGCTCATCATCGACAATATTGATAATAACACTCTCGATTTGGCCTTGCACAAACTGCTTCGAATTGCTTGGAAATGATTTCAAATGTTCACTGAGGAGGCAATATATCTTACTTTTCTACCCCAGTTCTCTTCTTGATGTAATTTCGCTCATGTTATTACATCGCAATGGCTCGAATAGATTATCTCGCAGTTATAACTTCAGAAGTCGACGTTATTCGGTCATAAAATTTCGCGAAAGTAGGCCAATATCCAATTTCTGCATTTACACAATCATGGTTTTGCAATATTTTTTAAGCACGACTTAACTTCAAGTGAGGCTTCGGTTTAATTCATTGACAAGTAACACTTGTTACATTGGAGAAAGAACGTGTGACGGCCTACATCGGTTATTACACAATATCCAAAAAGTTGATTTTTGGTTTATTGGAACCCATTCTTCAAATTATTACCTAAACGAGGTAGAACTTTAGACTATATTAATAAATATGGACCGCGCCTTTCCTATCTTAGCTTGAAATCAGTTTTGGTTTGTTGATATTCTCTCTCGCACTCATATGCTGTTTCTGGCGGGGTAAGGGGAACGACGTAAAACGTAAACAAACAGAACGCAACGGCAGTGGCGCGCTCGAGTTCAGTTATAGGAAATGTAATAATTACATAAATTATAATAATGATCATAATATTCATAATATTATTATTTTATTTGCAGTTTTTGTTACAAAAAACATAAATTATGGGAATACATACTAATAGATATTAAATTAAGAAAATATATACTTAAACCTACCTATACAAAATAAAAGGTACAAAAAGGTAATAACAATTTAGCAAATAAAAAATCGATAGGAAAGTCGGAAAGCAATATACATCAGTAGGTACCTAAAATATTTTTTCAATTTCTTACATATTTAGTTGATTTTATTCTAAAAATAAATTAAACGAACCTAATTGAAAATATGTCAGATACCTAATCACTAATTTTAAAATGCCCTGTATTACTACAGTTTTGTGCTGATATTGCTGGGAGTGAATTCGTCTCAATTTTAGAAGAATTAATTGCCGATAAAAAATGAAAGATCATGGAAAAAGTTCACCACATTTTAAAAATTTGCAACTTAAAATTAGTAATAATCTGAAATTTTTTTAACGTTCGTGCAACCGGGTCAAAGTCTTCTATTTCATATTCTTTGATGATATTGTTTGAATATTATTCCCCCTCTCCATATTCTGATTATCTTAAATTAGAGGTTGACAATGATAATAGGTAATATACTTTCAAAAAGTCAGTATTTTTTATTTATTTAAATGGAATAATTTTTCCAAGTTGCATTTTTCAAAGTATTCAGTAAGTATTCAGTATGTTTTCGAAAATGAAAAAAAACTGTCAAACAATAATTGTTTTCACAAATTAAAAGATAAAACACTTGCACTACGCTACGCCCATGACCATGTATGCTTTGTTTTGATTGACGGCTTTGCGTTGCTTACGTAGGAAACTGATAGACTTACCTTCTTTCGAAGTTTTCTCAAAAACAGAACACGTTTTCGCCACTTTTCTTAACTTAATTGAAAAATTAATTATTAAAGCTTAAAACGAGTGAAAGCTAGAGCTGAAATATAAATAACAAGGAACTTACAACTGTTTGAAAAACACGAACTCTTATTATGGTATAATGTAAACAAACGGTCTGACAGGATGTAAACATTCATGTTGCCAGATGTAGCAAAGTAAAACGGGTATAAGGGATCCATCGATGTTTATTGCCCACCAATAACACTGGAGAGGTTGCGCTCTTTCATTGTAAGTGCCAGTTTCATTATTGATCTGGCATTCATTGTTTTGAACAGTCTTGTTTGGAGAGAGAGGGATGTCGGAACACTTTTTCAGTGTTTATGTCTTGGTCCATATTTATTAATATAGTCTAAGGGTAGAACTATGTTATAAAACTTAATTCAATAACATGAAGTTTACTACTTTTTGTCGAAACAGTGATGGTGTCAAATGCCGAAGTTCCGGTTCCTGCCAACTTCCAAATTTTTAATCTCATGGGGATCATGTGAAACCTAATTTTAATAGTTATTTTTATTATTGGTAACCTATTATAAAGCTTAGTTAAAGATTGTGCGTGTTTAAATCCAGCATTAAAACACGCGCTTGTTTTATAGTTACGCTTGGCAACATTAACGTAACCAGAAAAACGTGTCAGTCAACAATGCCTTAATGTCAACTTTTCAATTATTGTTCTAACTGGAAGTACCAAATAAAATAATTACATACTGACAGATATTTGAAAATCTTAATTCAAATATTCAACAATTTATGATTTCAAAATGTACCAATAATAAAAACGAGCGTAAAGTATTCGTGGATAACGGGTCTTAAAAACACTCGCACTTGTTTTAAAAGATCTTAATATCCACTCATTAGTATGTACCTATCTAGTGCGCGAAATTGAAAATTGGCACTTGAGAATGAGAGCTTTGAGTCGAGAGAAATAACTCATTCGAAAGCACCATAATTTCGCGCTCGAGAAGATTACAAACATTTTTAGACAGCTTTTTGAAATATGGGAAAAATTGCTTAAAAAATCATAAAAATGAATCAATTGTCAATGAATGTCCTTTAACCAAATTTTCTGGAGGTTTTCAAGCAATTCATAAAATTTCCACCGAAACAATAGACTGGTTACAGAATTTGAAGCTCTTGTAAACAAAATCTACATTAACAGCCAGATAACCTCAGAAGGGCAAAATGATTGGAATACTTCAAACCAATCTCAACAGGATGGTGTGTCTAGGTTTTTTTAATGGGGTTTTCCCTAGACTATATCTCTCAAAGCAAATGCTTCACCATGATGTCAACATCGCATCAGAATATCCTACAGATCGTTCTTTTCCCCATGATCGACGAAACCAATCATATGTAATTTAATAAACTAAACAACATGTATCGTAAGACTGCAATTTGTAATTTCAAACGAATATATATATATATAATGAAATTTTTTAATTTATTTCCAAGTAGAGTATCTGTATATTGACCGATTTTTATTGATAAGAGTACGGAAGGTTAGTCTCATTTTCGTCGGTAGTCTCTTTTTACGTTGTAGTTACTTTCTCGCGTCAAATTTAGATCACCTGGTTTCGTTCGGTTTCAATCGAAATTCACTACAACTGTCATTAACGTGCATTTTAATAATTATTAAGTATCTGTTAAAATTCTTCTAAGGAATTTACCCTAAAAGACAAATTTGGCAGGTATTTTTTTAATTATTAATAAAAACCACGAGTGTTAAAGAAAACGCTTAAAAAACATAAGACGTCCTGCGGACTCGTGCTGGTGCTGCTTTCTTTTAGCAACTCAGTTGAGTTTATAAATAAAAGACAGCCTTATACGACACAACTGAATTATTAGAAAACAGATTTTCATAGATGTTACGTACAAATCTGATCTTTCAAGAGGTTAATTTCAGATTGTTCCAAATTCATGACTGAGGGTTTTCATTTTACGTTCCAGTGCTGCCTTTGTCAGATAAGTTCCATCATTAAAAAGTAGCTCTTGCTTAGATCTTGGAGCTTTTAAAAACCGCTGAATTGGCAATTATACGTTAACAGGCAATTACTGCATAATGACGTTAATATCATTAACGTTTCCATCTTCTAAATAGCCGTATTGTTTGAAATATACCAAGGATTATTCTTAATCATTCCAAAGTGAATTATTTGTTCATTTATGAATAAGCACATGTCAATGAAGTGAAAAATTGAAATATTATAAATTGTTTCAGGTGGTGATAGAGGAAAGGATACTGTTGCAATTCCACTACACTCAGTGGCACAGCCACAGTTGTCCGTTCTCAAACGCTCTGCTGGAGTTTAGGCGTAGAGTAAGGGCTGTCGTAGGTCATATTATCAAGTCATCTGAAGCCGGACCAATCGTTGTGCATTGCAAGTGAGTAGATCATTATGGCTACTATTCATTCAAAACCAGAAATACAATAAACCTACATATAGGAATTTTTTATTACCTGTACCGTATATCTAATAGGAAAATTTACTCACATTACATTAAAAAATAACGAAAATATGTTTTCTATTGTAAAAGTCATAGTTGTTATAATTCACTATTGCCTGTAGCGAAGTTTCCCTCGCGATCGGGAATGCGGGTTGGTTCGTCAACAACCTGCTTCAGCTTCACGTCCTTCTTCATAATTAAAATTAAAGGCCAGTTTGTGTTATGCACATTGAAGTCTCCCAAGATTGCTATCTCGGCTTTAGGATAATTTCTCTGTAGAAAACTAACAGTATTTGTCGAGGACAAAAAAGTGCCATATAGTGCTTATCACCTGGTGGTCAGTATAAGCAACAGATAAATATAGCGATTTGACGGTCTGTTATCCTAATAAGCCAGGATATCAGGTTGCCAGGAGAAGTCACTCTTGAGAAAAACTCCAGTACCGAAGTTAAATCAAAATCGGGAGTAAAAGTCGTCGTATCCTGGGTAAAGATAATTATTAATAAACTTAATAAAAAATAAACTGCGTTTGACAACGCTTGGACTTTTGTTTCACACAGTGCTAGAATGAGAGTTGTGTTTGCCTGCAGATGTTGGTGTATTACAAAAATTAATTATAAATCGTCCCATTTGAGAGATCTTGCATGAATGGGGAGATCGTTTTAAACCGGGGAAATTGTAACCCCGGAAACGCCGTCCATGCATGTTTTTGTTTCTCAAGCCGGAATCTCTGGAACAGCTACGAAACGTCAGCTCTTCAAAGTTTCATGTTGCTTAAGTCAGAAAGATTGTATTGCACCGGGCTAGGCTGTGAGGGTACTATGTCCTCTAACATCTGGTTTGCTAGTAGTTTTGGTCAGCTCCAGGTATTTAATTCCCCCGATGCCATCCATATAGGACGAAATTCCCCATCCGCGCCACCCGAAGAGGCTCCCGATGGGGGACTAGAGACCGAGACGCATGGTTAAACCTAACATATCAAGAATATCAAGATAATGTCGAAATCTGAACACATAATGCCAAGGCCAGTCACTGTCATTGATAAGACAGAGCTAAATACCTACTTCCTGCAGTTGTCAAGAACAAGCTCAAAAGATTATCAATATGAAAATACTTACTCTAGTCACTGTAAGTTTAACATACACATTCACACTATTGATGTACCTAACATAAGATCCGAAATGCGAGAAAAAGATCAACTGCAGAGCATATACTTCCGCTATCCATCACTTCGTATGAATGAAAGGTTCCATTTATGTTATAAAACCGCACCTCGGAGCACAAGGAAAATCAAACAAACACTCGAATCATAATCCTCACCAAAAACGAGACGTAACAATAATCCTGGTAGATCCTGCATGATACATTTTTCAGATTAAGCATCTACAAATCGAGCTCTCCCACCTAGATCAAGCTCTGCAGGTGAATGGCTACCACCAAGAGTTGCATTTCCAGGAACTGCATTTCTCCCGTAATACCTCAGGAACGTTACCGATCGAATTGATGAAGTCATCAATGTCACGGCAAAAAACATCTATAAACCAACTCGATAAGTCACCTGTTGCGGAGCAGCTAATGATTCAGAATGACCACGCCATATTGCTACAAAAAAAAATAAATCTGTTCACCACGCTTACACCCGTTTGCATCGCGAAGCAGCTGTAATTTAATATCCAAATAATTTCAATAAAAAGGAGGAATGAATGAAACTGCAGAGGATTTGGCACCCGGCGCTCTAATACTCAACATTTGACTCGCCCATCGATGACACTATCGGCACAGTTATCGGAGAGACCGACCGTTCCGAAGGCGGGTATAGCTAGTGAAAGGGGTATGACGTCATCAAGCCGATTTGTCATATGACAGAGAAATAAGAGCGATCATCCAGCCGTCCAGTCAGTTGTCACTGAACACGAAGAGTGGAAGCATCGCTTACGCTTGCGCGCACGGTTGATCTGATGATATCTACCGCAACTATTGTGGAAGAAGCGTCCGGCGCAAATCTCCAAGAACAACGGCAGAACAACCCGAAATCACTTACGACTTAAATAATTGAAGCCTGTCGTGAAAGCATTATTTGTTACGCACATCAATTTGTTTGGTCAAATGTTTTTTTCATCTCTTAAATGTAACATTCCTTTTTATGTGTTAACGTATATAATTGTTAGAGTTTCTTTAAATATTTTTCCTCTTTTCGATTGTTTGCAGTGATGGCGGTGGGAGATCTGGCGTATACGTAGCTATCGATGCAAATATGGAACTGGCAGAGGAAGATTACAAATTCAATGTGTTTGGTTATCTGAAGAAATTGCGACAGTCTAGAAAGGGCCTAGTTGAAAATGTGGTAAGTAAATAATTTTCATTAGATCAGTAAAATACCATTACCTAATTGTATCGTATTAGTAATAATTACTGTTGAGCATAAGCATCAAAATCTCGGCTTTAATATTTGAATGAAACTAGTAAGATGGATTGATGTTCTGGCAACTTCTTAGTAAAATGTGTAAGAAAAATCAACTTGAGGGCCCGTGTCAAGGTGTTTATCTCCCTATTGCTTTTAAACGCTTGTTTAACAGTTTTGAATCCCGTTTTGGATTGCAATAGAAACAGTATTCAATTTAGCAACCTTTTTAATACCAGGCGCCATAGATTTAATATTAGTATTTTATATATTAGTATTTAATACTCATTTTATCCGCTGATGATGAAATCTATTTAAAATTTATAAAAAAAAAAAAACAGATATTAGATAAAAAGAGTGAGTGATGAAAGTTCTTCGTCTGGAAAGGAAACATCCGATGATGCCGATACCACTAACCCATCACCCTTGGAGGGGGAAGTAACTAATCTGAAATGAGAACCCATATTTGTCCGAAAAATAATTTCTTAACGCACCCTTTGACGCATGAGGGTGCTGAAAAACTTTTCGTTTGATTTGAGGGAGAGTGTCCTGTATTGTTATTTGTTAGTTGAGCATGTATTACCCCCGAGCATGGACGACCGGTAGACGTTCTTCACCCTCGCAAAACCCTCGAAGGCGCTGTAACTGGTGAACTATTTACCTGATTAGATTATATTTTCTACAAAATTGCAGGAAATTTCATGCTTTATAACTTATGTAATAACTACCTACTTTTAATCAAGGCGTTGAAAAGAAGATTTTCCGTAAAAACTATGGCGAGGCAGACGGCGGTCGCTGAAGGTCGCAAACTCGGAATATTAATGAGGACACCGAACTGTATGTACCTACAAATGTATACGAAATTAGAACTCTCCTTGAATTTTTGTGGTGAAAACCCCCTTTTATGTCTTTAATAACTGGACTAAAAAGCCGTTGGAAAATACACCATACCAGGATTGTAAAAGCAGGCATGCTCGATATTTTTTTAAATGCTTTCGAACATTCCTTATAGGAGGAAGGAGGAGGTGGTCGAGTTTGGTATCCTTGAACCCTTCCGAATAGACAACTTTTATTACCCACTTTTTTGATCCGATGCGTAGTTTTTCGTACATTTCAATCTCTTCAGATAAAATTTGCACCCGGTGGGTATTTTTTTACCTACTAACACTAACATGACCGAAAGTAGCACGATAGAACATTCAGCACATTAGTAACGACCAGAGGCTACTTTCGTAAAACATACAAGATAGCGGAACTGTTACATCTGTATAAACATTTAATATATTAAAGAAAAAAAGCTTAGGTATCGCTTTGTTGAGGACGAAAACCCCAGATCTCCGCATAGCAGAGCCACGACTCTATTAGTTAACCGGATAAGAGCGGACCTTTTAAGGCATTTGGTCCTTTTCGAAATAAATCCGCTAAAAAGTCCATTCGTGTGTGGAGAAGCAAGAATCAAAACCATGAGACGATAATGAAAAGACCAGTGCACCTGATCTGACGGATCCGATCAGACGATGATATTTTTCTAGTCCAGTCAAAGTAGGTTTTAATTGTACAATTCATGCGGAAAAGAAAATATTTTGTGTGGGGGTTGGGTGGTCAATGGAGAGTCTAAATCCAAAAATGCGACCTCCTACCCCTTGTGAATAAGCCGCCATATTGGTTTTAAGAGATTAATGTTTTTTTTGCACTTTACGACGTTAATTCGCATTTTACCGAAAAAAGTGTAATTACTTACTTTATTCAGAAAAACATTCTCCACAAATTTGCATATGTAACATTTTTTCGTATTTGCAATATTTAGTGACCTACAGGTGATTAATTAAGAACAAGGGGGATGAAAAATTGGTATTTTCGGAATAACTCCTTTTTTCAATCGCAATCCAAAAAATGTTCCCACAAAACTTGTAGCGCTAACAATTACGAACATTTACATAGAAATATCTTATCAATCGGACCAATTATTGTTGCGCAGTACTGCGTCGAAGTCATCAAGTCGCACGCTGCGGTGAATTGCGTCGTCGACGATTTCCCCATAAAAGAGACACAGGCGTTGAAAATCAAAAGACGGGGATGATCGCAGCACCCTTGGTAAGTCGGATGTCGATGAGGAAGTTGGATTGCAGCTCCTCCGGCTAAAAAATTACAAATTGATAAGAATTTATGGAAACTGATAGAAATCGATGGGAATTGATAGCACTGTATGAGAATGAAAAAAAATCGATGTAAAAGTCTATGGAAATCTACGGAATTGAATGAGAATCTACAGGACTCCTCGAAAATCTATGAGAATTCATATAAATTTTCGGGAATTCACGGGAATCGATGGGAATTAATAGAAGTTGATTCTGGAGTCAATGGGAACCTATAGAAAATAATGAGAATCCATGAGAATGAATGTAAATAAACTGCTCAACAAATGAAACGTTACATGACCAAATTTGTCCTAACTTTGGCACTGATAAAATTTGAATTGTTTCGAGTAATTCAAATTTTATCAGTGCCAAAGTTAGGGCAAATTTGGTCATGTAACGTTTCATTTGTTGAGCAGTTTATTTGGGAATCAACGGAAAATATTGGAAATTCGTAGGGATTGTTGGAAATCGATGGAAATTGATTTCCACATGGGAAATGAATGAAATCGATAAAAACGTGCATGTCAATCTATAGATTTTTTTTTAATCTATAGGAATTGATAGTTGCACATGGAGATTGATAAACATTGATAGGAAATGATGGGACTTCTTGAGAATCTATGGGGATTTATAGTTGCATATGGGGATTAATGAAAATTGATGAGAAATCATGAGACTACTTCAGAATCTATAGGAATTTATCAAAATTTCCGGGAATTGGTGGGAATAAAAAGAAGTTGATTCTGGAGTTTATGAGAATCTATCGAAATCATAAAAAATCTATGAGAACTAATGAAAATATTTGGAAATTAACGTAAATTGATGAGAATGGATATAGGAGTTTTTGGGAATCTATCGGAATTAATAGGAATATTTGGGAATTAACGGTAATATGGATAGAAATTAATGAGAGTTGTTGGAGGCCAGTAGCAGTAAAAATTGAAATTGAAATTGAAATACTAGCGCCGTGAAAAATATTATTCACAACTATATGTATAAAATATGAGAAAATATATAATAATGTATGATAATTAGTGAATATCTTGCAAAATGATTGTTTTTTTTTTTACAAAATATAAATTAATATAAATTAATAATAATTCTGAAATTATAATATTAAAAAATTACATAAACAAAAAAAAAAGAACTAAAAACCTGATTCCTAACAAAAACACACACCAAAAAAAAAAAAAAAAAACCTGCTACCTACTACTGAAAACTAACAATTACTCCCCACAATAATTATTCACCACCATTACAATAACAATACTTTTAAAATCATATTATCATACAATAAAATACACGTAACAAACACAATAATGAAATATAATAAACAAAAGTAGACACATAAAATGTCATCATCAAGATCAAAATTAATTTACTTATATTTTTTCTAAAATTTAAATTTAAAAACACACCATTTACGACATTTTAATATAATAATTATGATTTTTTGAAGTATTTTTAAGTTTTTACATGTTTTTTACATTTATTTATGAGTGAACAAGAGACCAATCGGTCTCGAAACGTTTCATTTGTATAAAAATATTTTTGAAAAATAGTATTTTAAAATCGAACCTAAAACCCAAAACAAAGAAGAACATTTAACAACTAATAAATATAAATAAATATAAATACAAAATATACATTTAACAATTTCTACAGCATGAAAAATTTATCAACGTACCTTGCAGCTAGTGCCAGCTTCGGATTGGTGTAGTTTTTGTAACAAGCCACGTGCACAGTCACTGTCGAAACGTCGTTTAACATGAGCTCATTTTCTTTGTCTCCCCTCGTATTCGCGGATTTCCGAAGAGTTTGTACCCCTTTTTCTTTAATAACGCGATTTTCGCCGAGGTCCAAGGCCTCTTTACAGACGAAGCAGTCACTCACTTTGGAACACTGGTCGTTTCCCAACTGATCGAATAATTTTTTTTAGGGATGTGTTTCCCAATTTTCTCGGACAGGCTAATGTTTTTTAAAAGAGCATATATTTTCTAGGCTTGTCTAGACACGTTTTTATTCGTTTAACAACATCTCAGACAAATCTTATCTATATACGGCAGCCCTATTTGGAGCGAGTCGGCGTGGGTTATCGCTTACCTGAGAGACCCAAGGGGCCCGATCTCACCTTAATGACTTCGACGCACTACTGCGCAACAATAATTGGTCCGATTAATGAGATATTGTTATGTAAATGTTCGTAATTGTAAGCGCTACAAGTTTTGTGGGAACAATTTTTTGATTGCCATTGAAAAAGGAGTTATTCCGAAAATACCAATCTTTCATCCCCCTTGTTCTTAATTAATCACCTGTAGTTCATGAAATATTGCAAATACGAAAAAATGTCAAATATGCAAATTTGTGGAGAATGTTTTTCTGAATAAAGTAAGTAATTACACTTTTTTCGGTAAAATGCGAATTAACGTCGTAAAGTGCAAAAACCCCATCCACCCCTAAAACCAATATGGCGGCTAATTCACAAGGGGCAGGAGGTCGCATTTTTGGATTTAGACTCTCCATTGACCACCCAACCCCCACCAAAATATTTTCTTTTCCGCATGAATTGCATAATTCGATGCCTTTTTCGTCTAATTTTACTGAACTATTCCGTGGACAAGGGTATCTGATCCGTTGTAACAATTATTTGACATAAATATGTCAAAAAAGACGATTGAAATTGAAAGACTAATGCGAGGAAAAGAGCATTTAGATTATTATGAAGGGGACAAGATCGATACTTATTGAATTTATACCGTGTTGGCTGAATGATACTAGATCCAGGATTTATTGACTGGGCACGGATAAAAGATTAAAACACAATATGTAAGCGCGAAAGAGAAGGCGATAGACATCTTTTAGTAAAATTGCTTGCTAGCGATACAAGTTGCAAATTGTTGTCGTTTCGTTAATTCCCGTATCAACATGACAACATACAGATTCTCTATCCTCTCTTAATGCTCATCACCCATACAGCTATCTTCTCCTGTGCGTTTCTACATATCTAGCATCATCCAATCAACACAGTTAAGCTATACAGACTTTGACTGTGCGCGGGATATAATAATTATTGTACCACGATCATGCGTATGGCGACAAAATTCACAAGACTATTTGAATAGAATGGACCCCACACGAATCATATGGAAATCAGCCTTCGGTAAAAAATTACTGAAATTCAAATATCATATTCAACTGTTCATTGCGATCAAAAGTCTCCATGGGCGTGAAGTCAATATGTATTATAAGTACAGGCTGATGGGAAATCCGCTATTTTCTATTGTTCTTTTTTTCACCATTGCAGTGATAGTGGTGTGGAAGATCTGGTGTACCTATACGTAGATATATTGACACAAATATGGAACTGCGTAGAGGAAGATTACAAATGTTCGTTATTAATGGACCTACGAAAACGGTTAAATTGGAAAACGTGAAGGATTTTTGTCGCGTATTACAGTGGTGATAAAACAAACACAATTGAAAATCTACGTGAAGAGGTATTCCCAAAAAAGCAATTCTCAAAATGGGAAACCCTGTATGTTATTAGATTTCCATATTGTCTAGAGGAATATCGAATTAAAATGGTTTGCGTTTAAAGTGGGTATAATTTATGAGTTAAAAAAATATTTAAATCGTTATTTTGTGATGCGGTTTTCGGGGTTCTGCAGTTTTCGACGTGTGAGATAGCTTGTGGCTATAATAAAAATAAATTGAGTTATAAGCTGGTTTTATTAATCGACAAAATAAAACAATCTCAGTATTTGATATTAATATAAATTAGTCGATGAGCACTTGTGGCGGGTATAGCGTCCAGACGGAGATACAACGGGTGGGACAAAACGCCAAACAGAACTGACACAGCTGGCGGTGGTGGAGAGTGCAGTAGCCAGGCAGGACTAACACAGCTGACTACGGCGGGTGGATGGAACGCCAGACAGTGCAAACACAGCTGGCGGCGGTAGCGGGTGCAGTAGCCAGGCAGGACTAACACAGCTGACTACGGCGGGTGGATGGAACACCAGACAGGGCAAACAATAATCAGTAATAAATAAATAAAAATACACTTCGTTACACCCCCCTTTACTTTCCAAAAAAAAACACGAAAAAAAGCAACTGTCTATAATCGATTCACTCCCAAATCACCGGAGGGATCCGCTGGCACAGTGATCCATCGCACCTTCCCATCAGCAGACCTCAGGAATTTACGATGGCGTCGGGTCGGTGGCCAGCCCTTGGGCCGCAGTAAAGCTAGTTGGTCTGGCGTTAGTCCTGACAGATTGTACTGCTCAGTCTGGTTAACATCAGACATAGGTTTGTCGGATTCGAAAGAGTTTCTCCCGATCACACAGACACCTGTTCGGGCAGCAAATTTCAATTTGTTGACGGTTGTACCGTTGCTGAGGATTTCGCACGTGCCCAAATTCAGGAATATCTGACGCTGTGTCAAAAAGTCTAACCCTAGGATAGCGTCTGTTGCTAAGCCTGGAAGGTGGTAAAATATTTGGTCCTGTGTGTCGGTATTCATTTCGCAGGCAACGGAGAATTCCTCTTCGATCTGGGCAGTGCAGCCATTGGCCAGCTGGACCCTCTGTTGAACCAGTCTCGGTACCAGGCCTAGATTCTTGCACGTTAAGGCCATTTTTTCTCCGATGTAAGATAGGGCTGAACCCGTGCACAGAGAAAAGAAATTGTTTGGTTGAAAGAAAAATTATTCAACTTAAACAAATTTGTTGTTTCAATAGAGAGAAATAAAAGTTTATTTGAATTTTTTCAATTATTTGTTTGAAATTTAAGAGGATAGACTTTGTTGAATCAAACAACATTAATGTTGCAATATTCAATAAAAATTATTTGAATCAAACAAATTCCGTTATTCAATCAAACATATATTGTTTTCAATAACAGGGAGAATTCTTTGATTTAATTTTTCGCTTGTTTATTTGAAATAAATTATTATTTGATTTTAAACTTTAATTTATTGAACCAAATAATTTTACATTAAAAAATTTAAAGAAATATTATTTGTTTGGTTTTGTCAATATCCCCGTGGGTAAAAGGTTAGGTTAGGTAAAAAATAGATTATAATAATAAGGCATTATACTTTTTATTGTCAAAAAACAGTAATAAGCTAACTACAAAACAACAGAGTCAACCTAATCATTCGTAATCATAAAATATTAATATTGCAACATTTGTACCTTAAGTAATATATACGTTTTCTTCCCACGAGAACAATAATTTTCATTTTCATTGATGACGGATTTCAAGTTTCAGCTGGTCAGGACCATCAGACATCTCTGCAAATGATTTGGCTTCTTCTAATAATTCATAGAGGAGAAATCTCGTATTTTCATCTAAAACAGAACGATATTTTAAATTCCCTAATTCTTGTAGCAAGTTTGCAATATAATGGAAGAGATATTACACAAAAAAGCTACCAGGTACTTAGGTACTTACCTTCAACCTTTAACAAGTGCCGTGTGCATCAGATTGTATTTGGACAGAGATTCTCCAATATCCATTAGGTAGGTATATCCATCTATTAGGTATTACTGTTCCGTTGTTACAATACAACACACTGAACACACAAAACAGCAGCTAATATTTATACTTATTCGCCTATTCCAATAAATTATTATTCACTAATTATATTATTACTGAAAACAATGCGGGATTGATGAACAACTCCATACCACGCCATGATTTTACACCAACACCATCAGTCAGTCACCAACCCTGCTGGGGTAGTGTAGTCCTTCCAGTCGCCACCAGAGGAAACAGACGCTACATCACGTGATGTACAACAACAAATCTGTGACAAATCAAAAAAGTTAATACTTGATTCAAAGTTTTATTTATTTCTCTGTCAATGGGTGCAGTTAAATAAAACCAAACAATTCCTTATTTTCATTTTTATTGTTCGTTTATTTGGATTGATAATAATACTTCTTTCCTTCAAACAAATTCATGGTAAAATATTCTTCTTTCAATCAAAATTATTTTTATTTCAATGAAAAGCATATACGTTCTTATTGCAATAGTGATATTATTTAGAACAAAATAAGATTTGTTTGAACGAAATAAACGATGCATAAAATCAAATTAATCTGACGTGTTTCTTTCTAACTATAATTTATTCAAATTAAATAAATACTTAATAATTCGCAAATTTATTTGTTTGATTTGAAAAAAGTGTACCTGAACCAATTCAAACAAATAGTTGAAAAAACTGAAATAAATGGGATTATTTAGGGTAAATAAATTAATTTTCAATCAAAAGAAAAATGTTTTAATCAAATAAATTGTATTCAAATAAATGAAAATATTAATTTCAAATAAACTGTTTTCTCTGTGTGTCGATGAGGGCATAAAACGGTTGCGGTCCTAATTCCAGCTCCAGGAATACTCTGGAATCGGTGGTCGTTCCCTGGCAACTTGACATTGGTTGAATGGTCGGTGACGGCGTTGGATTAGGTGACGGCGGTAGTGTTCTGGTTTCAGGTGGAGTCTCTAAACTCGCGAGCTGGACGGACTTCGGTTTCCAGTCGTTTCGGCGTTTCCCGGAGTTCTTGGACATGAGCAGTCCCTAGACAGGGTCCCAGTTCGGCCGCAACGAGAGCAGAATATCTTCGGCGGCTGGCGGCACTGGGTCCTTAGGTGGCCCGTTTCCCCGCAACGCCAGCATAGTATGCCGGTGAACGCTGTATTTTTCTCCGTATGGGCTTGTCCTGGAGATGACGGGCTACGGGGATTTCTAGTCATAGTTGTGTCTGTGAGGTTCCGGGTGTCTGATTTCTTCGGCTTCATTTCACGCTGTAACTGCTCATACTCGTCGATTTCCCGGATGAGGTCGGATACATTTCGGAAATCTCTCTTTTTTATGAATTGTCGGTATTCCGGAAGGAGATTTTGATAGATCTGGTCTAACGCGTCATCCTCGTCTAGACGGCCATATCGACGTATCATGGTTTGCAGATCGATGATGTATGATTTGCCCGACTCGCCGGGTCGTTGCAAGCGGGCCGCTATCTGCTTCTGAAGCTTTCGGAAATAGTCCCTTGAGACAAAAAAATTTTGGAAGTCATGAAGGAAATCGTCCCATTCTTTCCACGAGTTCTTATTATTCCTGTACCACAGGAGCGGGGAACCTCGGAGCAGTTCTGGTAAAGCGTAAAACATTTGATCTCTGTGGAACCCATAGCAGTCCATTAGTTCTTCGAGTCTTTCTAGGAACATGACGGGGTCGGATTTGTCATCGAAATGGACGTTCCATTTCCGAACCTGGTTGCAGAGATTTGCTCCCTCGGACTGGTTTTCCTCGTGAACTAAGATTCTAGGGTTTTCCGCCGGGTCTCTAACATCCATGGAGATATTCTTTCTTCTGGAGTAGTTTTCTCCCTCAGCTCATCCACGGATCCGGTGTTTTCTAGCCCCAACTTTTCCATCTCTTCGATTAGCTCATCTTTCTTCAGCTTATATATCCAGCCGGTTCGGGGATCGGCTACCTCCAGATCATGGTCTTCTTTTTCTCTGCCCGCCATTACGGTACAGTCTCTTCTTGCGGATGTTTTCCGAAGGTCTTCTACCCGCCCGGTGTATTCCGACTGGAACTTTGCCGATATCTCAGAAATTTCTTCTTAGATTTCTTTGGGCAAGGGTTTGGCGGTCTCCTTGGAGATTCCGCTACGCCTCCAGATGATGCCAAAAACAATTATCCTGTAACTTCTCTGGTTGTTGTCGGATTTCTTTGGGCTTTGGTTTATCGGTTCTGCCCGATGGTCTTCTACACGCCAGGTGTATTCTGACTAAAGATCGGTCAGTATCTTCGTAATTACTGTTCGGACTTATTTGGGCATTGGTTTGGGCGTCTCCTGAGGAATTCTGCCACGCTTCTAGATGATGCCAAAACTAATATTTAATAGTAATAACTAATACAAAACTAATATAAAAATAATAATAATACTAATATTTTATCGATTTTCAAAATTATTTACAATTTAATTTTACTCAAGATATAGGAAAACGACTTACATAACCCTTTTTTAACTTTTATCGTTTTATTCTACGGTATAGAAAATATTTTTCTTTTTATTTATTTTTTTTTTAATCACCCTGTATAAACATTTCAACTACACAATAGGATACCACATGAAAAGTTAAGCTTTTTTGTGATATTTGGAGCCGTTTTCATTGTAAATGGTTTTTATGGTCGGAAAAAGTCGATTTTTACTTGTTTATAACTCATTTTAATTCGAATTTCGAGAGAAAATATGGAAATGCATACGGGCTTAGCTCATTTAAAAAATTACGTTTTTGGAAATATCTAATGACGTGGGCTTTCAGTTTGTTTTCTATTTTCACCATTGTCATAAGCGACAAAAATTATTCTCGTCTGCCATTTTAACCGTCTTCGTAGCTCCATTAAAAACGACGTTAGCAATTGTGATAAAAAAGAAAAATTGCAGTTTTTTCAACACTTCTTCATTTCATCATTTTCATCAGTAATTTTAACCGAGGTCTGATTTGCATGATCCTTGCAGGATTTGGTTATCCTTATTGATACTTATTTAGAATGTTCCGCTCTTCAAATAAGTTAGATTTACGTTCTTTTATGTTCCTCCTTTTTGAATGCGAATAGTAAACTGGCTGTGATTTTCGTACCGTGTCAAAGAGGAAATAACTTGTACTCGTATTCTAAAACAAACTCACGCATACGCGCAATTCTATGGTAAACTGCTTTAGGAAGCCCTTTATCTTTGCAAAGGATAATCTCTCTCAATGTGCTCTGTGGACTCAGAAGCGAAAGGAAAGCGCGAGTACATGCTGTGGTAGGGGGTTCGAATGGCCCGCATTCCCAAGAGGAATGCGATCGCTCGGGGGACTCGAGGCGGCAATAACTCCGACCAAAATACAGCCGAAGCCAACATCAAAGCGTTTCAGTATAAAATTTAAAGAGTAGGTACAAAGTATGAAATTTTCATAAATTCACCAAAGGTTATTGTTAGGTAATTCAGTATAAAGATTTTTAATGAATATATTTCCCACATGACGTGATTCAGGATAAATATTCATTATGGAAAGAAAATAATTTAGTTGTAATTTGAAAGAATAATGTTTACTCAAGTTCCCTTCATTATTGGCTTTCTAATTGAAAATGAAGAAAAACATCAGGTGCAAAAAATTTAATGCGAGATCAAAAATGTATGAGTACGGGGTGAGTTTGTTTTTCCTCATTATCTCAGTAGTTTTTGAGTTTTCAGCAAAAACATTAATCTACAAAATTGTGGGGAATTTAATTCTCTACATTTTATGTTCTTAAAGTTTTTATGATATTCGGTTGTTTATTTTTTATAACAAATATTATGCATAATAAACTCCAGCGACTCGTAACCTCGTAACCCAATTTTTCTACATTTTACAATTTTTCAATACAATTTTTCCTCAAACCTACATTTGATCAAAATCTTTTCCAAGCTCTTCAAACCGCTAGGAGAAATTCTTTGGGTAAACCTAAAAAATACTGTTCTACAGCACTTTTCACCTCAGATCGGGTTAAAAGGTTGAGGCGGAAGCAATTCGAATTTCGGTTGCTTCAATTTTTCCATTGCGGAGTTGCGACCACGCACATATGCACCCGAGCGTTTTTCTGGTGACTGCTACGTTGCACTTCTTGGCCAAGTGTGGTCGTTTTTCTTTATTTTGGCCTTCAATCGATCCAGCAATGCGCGGCATAAAGGGTCCGTTGTTTGTTTCACCTTTCTGAATGTACTCAATCATAATAATCCCACGGCTGTCCGCTGCCCCCAAAAAAAACTGTTGCAATTACTTTTCTCGCATAAAGAATGACCTTCGCTTTCTTCTGAGCTGGTTCCCCACCTCGTTCCACTGCATTGACTGTTGTTTGGTCTCGGGAATATGGCGATGAACCCAAGTTCCATCGACAGTAATTAGACGTCGAAAAAATTCTGCTGGATGTTTTTAATACAGCTCAAGATGCTCGCGCAACACGTCAAGCCGTATACCTACCCGCTTTTGGTCGATTGTCAACAAACGCGTCACCCAACTCGCGGATAATTTTCTCATACCCAAGTCATCTGTAAAATTTTATGTAGCAGTTCACCTGATGTCCCCCAAGACTCGGAAATTTCTTCCGCACAAAAAAACTTTATACACCACAACAGCTTCTCCTCTTGTACAAGGCTTAAATTTGCGACCATTCTTGAAGTACTGCTCACATCTTTGGAACTCAGCTCCTAAACTTACTCTGAGACTACTCGACTCTATTCAGAAAAGAGCCATCCGCTTGATTGGGGACCCAGATTTGACAAAAAATTTAGACACTCTCGAACATCGAAGAAGAGTAGCTGACCTGGTCTGTTTTACAGATATTTTTATGGAAAGTGTTCAAAAGACGTGGCCCGTTTGATCCCACCAAGAACAAGACCGGGCAGAAATACACGTCGAGCCACAGACGCTCATCTATCTATGATCTACCATAAAGGATGGTCGGATTTGAGCCTTGTATAAGAGGAGAAGCTGTTGTGGTATATAAAATGTTTTCGTGCGGAAGAGTGTTCCAAGTTTTTGAGAAGCACTCTTCGCCAGACCTGCTACATGATCATGCCGAGACATGTTCTCTCCGAGGCTCACTCCAAGTAAACGAAGAGATGACGCTGGGGTCAGAGAGTGTCCCGCCATCATCATATCTGGCTCCAAAACGTTGGTCTTTTTGGAGAAGATGACTGCTTGGGTTTTTCCAGCATTAAATTGGACTTGGTTTCTATCGCCCCAAGTTAGAATGTCTTGCAAGTCATTGTTAAGTATGGCAACTTCTTGTTCCCTGCGAGTCTGTGCGTCGATGGCAGATGTTCGCGCATCTAACGTATAAGAAGATATGAGGGTACTGTCGTCGGCAAAACTGTATATTGGATTTTTTGTTGTTTCAAGCAAGTCGTTTATAAATATTAGAAAGAGAGTCGGAGATAAAATGGATCCCTGAGGCACACCGGCATTGATGGAAAAGGTCTCAGAAAGAACTCCAGCTGTGTATACCTACAGATTTTAAGATAGCTTTTGAACGCCTGAATTGACTTTATTCAAAAATTACAATCTTTCAAGTTCTTACAATCATTACGAAATCCAAGACTTTCGTTGGTAATTATTATTTATTTGTATTAGTTGAGGGGTTTATCAGGAGTGATACAGTTTTTACGACAGTGATTAGCAGGTCCACCAACATCTCCACCAGCACCGGCTATATAAAGAGTGCCAACTGAAGGACTGACCAGAGAATCCGAGGTACTGACTCGAGAACCACTGAACCACTCTCTCTCTCCTTGTGAATTGAGCTCGGAGATCACCTGGGGCATGTATTGAGTGCGCCCATACCATCTACATAGCCGGCTACAGTAGGTCGATGAAATGAGTCTAACCTAACTGTAACCCGGCATCGGCAGACCGACCAGAGTGGAGTGAGCTGTGGCGACCGATTCAGTATAGGGAATCAGTCGGCACTGCATTGAAGTACCGGCTGATCCCTTCAGTCCCTATCCGGCCGGTATTGAGGTCCGGATTCAGTAACAGCCGTCCCGAGGTCATATTGAGGCATCGGGAACGGACTTTGTTTCAGGTAGCCTCGCCGCCGGAGAATATCCTCCCAGATTTCTTTCCGGCGCGTGTTCCGAAGACTACAGCAACCGACACGCACTGTGCGACTGCGAGCGGGCGACTGGCGCCGAAGAGCCGGTCGCGAACCGTTCAAGAGTGGCCGTAGGTAAACGACCAATCAGCATTAGTACGCGCCCCGACGCGGCTATATGCAACCAATTAGACGGATTGTGGAGGACGAGAGCCAGCCCATAAGATACAGTGGTTATCAGTATTAGCAAGACAAATATAGATATGTGTAAATAGAATACTTGTAAATAAAGATTTGTAATTTTTAATTGACTTGTCGCGGGTACAAAGGGGCAGACATCCATCTCTGGGAAATCACCTCTACCTAACAGAAAATCCCGTTACAATGTATAACGTGAATTTGCCTTTGATGATGCTCTTATTTTGCAGTCATATTCAGTATTTAATTCTGGAGAGATTATTATTCGTAACATGGATGTTATGCGTGACCTTGATGGGGTTATATTTACCTCACGTTTGACATTTAAACTGCATATTGAGTCAAGGTGAGTTCGGCTTTCAAACTCGGAGTGACAGTGAGAGTGAATACATATAGTGCAGAGTGATGAGTACAGTCATGTGACAACATAATAATCAGAGCGTTTGCTGCAAAGGCGAACGATGAAGAGTTTTTAGAATTTTGCATAAAGTTTGCAAGCCGAAGGTACTTTCATGCTCAAATCATCGAGAAGACTTAGTTTTATAATTATTAGGAACTCTGGAGATTTTACTGACCAGAAAACAGTTATCCACCTCTATGCGTCTTTGGTTCGGTCTTTGTTGGGAGATATTGTTGGTGAGGTAGAACTGCTTGAGCGCGTCCAGCGGAAATTGCTTTTATTAAATTTCCCTCATATAAATCTGATGATGTTTATCCTACTACTTGGCTACCCGTATTAGTTACATATATTCCTAGAAAGATTCAATTAGCCTTCAGCATCGCCGTCAAAGGTTTGTTGCAGTATTTCTCTTTACACTGGTTAATTCATATACTGAACTGACTGTCATGAGTCATGACTTAGTAGGCAGTTTGCAATTTGCTGTACCTACCAAGACTTACGCTCTGTATCCTGGCACTTTTGTGCTTTCGACTCCACGTTCACATATACTGCTTCATTCGCCTCTTTTTCAACTCCGTAACAGTTATACTTAGTAGTATCTAAGAACCAGTTGATATTTTTAACACAACTATTACTGAGATACAGGCAGCTATCACTAGTCGATAATATTCTGTTGGACCTACACTTCGTCAATTCAAACTAAACTCTCTGCAAGCAGATGGTTTATATACAAAACATTTCACCATAGAATGGCATAATCAATTAGTTTCATTTAATCAGTTCAGAGCAAGAAGGCAGAGTTTTTGCAGCGGTGATAGCGGCCTTATCACCACGCCGCCGGCTATATAAGAGGAGCTCATCCGAAGAACTGGCAGTGCTTGTTTGGGTACTGACCATCAAGCATTCAACTCCTGCGATGTGTACTGAGCCTTGCAGGAATCGACGCCCCGCGGTGGATGTACTAAGTCCACCCATCGGGCCGACAGATAATGCGACGCGAGTAACTTGGCCTCGTGCTGTATTCTTTGGTACTCCCAGGGCCGGTTCTGGGCCAATATATTTATCCGAGGATCCATTTTTGCCAGCTCGTCAACTTTTTCATTGCCTATGATTCCGCTGTGTCCTGGCACCCGCATCAAGGTTACTTTGTTGCTTAGGGATTTATGATAAGTAACTATCCTCTTCAGATAATTAGTCATTGCTACTATAATATATCAATCATTCCACCTGCCATTGCTATATAATTATACTTTATTTAATTAAAGCCATGTAATTAATTTGTTGATATTTCTTTTAGCGATTTTGATTTTAATAGAAGAACTCTTTAGAGTTTTGTACCCGCTGATGGCCGAACGAAAAAAATAATAATAAAACTGATTATGCCATTCTGTGGTCATATATTGATTACCTACATGAATCCTCAAAGTTTCAATTTTTATCTTTTAAATTAACCTCAATTTCGGGTTTGGACACTATATGACTAATTATTTCCAGGATCAGTATAAATTCATTTACGATACTCTGGAGGAGAGCATAACGTGCGGCAACTCGTGGTTCCCGGTGTCGGAGCTGTCGCAACGCTTGAAGCAGAAGTCTGCGAAAGACCCTAATACCAAGATGAATGAGTATCAGCGTGAGTATCAGCTGGTTTGCAAGCAGACACCGCGATTCACCATCGGTGATTGCGCCGGCGGCCACCGTGGCGATAACCGGAAGAAAAATCGCGACGTCCTTATCGTACCACGTGAGTATAATAGTCACTAAGAATTTTTTTATTAACTTGTCTCATGAACTAGCCTTCTTTGTTATAAAGCTGTGTCTGATTATTGTGTAGCAGAGAGCGCGAGTGATAGTTGTTGGAGAGAGCGAGTGATAATGCAGTTTTTCCCCCAGTCACTTCTTAAAATGGACATCTTATGATGATCAAGACCTACATAGATATCGATCTATTCTGGAGTCAACTGACATGGAGAACTGAGTCGCTTAATTTTCCTGTAACATTTTCTTGTTGACCTGAGTCGAGAGGGTTCCTTTGTAGAAATTCCTCTCTGCCAATTTGCTTGATATTATAATTTTCGATAATTGGTGGCTCTCTCCCCTTATAAATTAATACTAATAATATAGCACTTCCTGGAAGGTCGAAATTGATGTGACGTAGAAGTAAAGTACATCCAGCGCTGAAGATTGACGTTTACTACCTCCAAAACGTGTCTCATAAAAATTTGGTTGAGTCATATTCTAAGTCGCGTAATGAGCTTAAGAGAGTAGATTTATTTAGCTGACTACCCTAAATTCAAACAAAATACCTGAACGTCACCCCCCCCCCCCTCTATCTCATCCCCCGAGCAATAAAATCGAGCCAGTAGTTTTAGGCGGAGTAACTAATGCAAAGTAAATGTATATGTATATCGATTGACAAGGCACTCCTGTTCTTGACTGTTTGCTTTGCGTTGTTTCAGCGGACAACTTCCGACCGTATCTCACATCCTTCCAGGGTAACAACTTCACGGACTACATTAACGCCGTCTTCGTAGACGTAAGTATGCAAATGTGATAAGAACCCAGAGACGTAACGACATGAAAATGAAATCATGTCTTAGAGTTCGTCTTCAGTATTGATCTTTCAAAGTTCTTAGTTTTATTTCTTGGTAAAGTTTTATTAGAAATTTTACCGCAATTTTAGTAGGAGCTAATCTTCGGTCTTTTCATGAATAATTGATTTGACTTGAAATGAGCGAAAAGTCAAAGTGCTTTAATTTCCGTTTAAAACTACCGGAGTTCCATTTACTTTGTATATTCTAAGTTTGACTTTTTGCTTTTTACACAGTGTCGGTCGATCTAGTAGCGTTAAGTGTTAAGGACACAATAATCGTACGAGTAACTAAAACCGATTTACTGAAGAACAGTGCTTTACAAAACTTAAAATCTTTTTTTTTACTCAGGAAAATATTACTGATAAATCTGAAGTTTTTTGCGGTTTGGGCTGGCTAGTGATTGCGGTGTATTGGTCCCTGACAAACGGACTTTCGCTATCTTTTCTAAGCAACTTGAGAATTTATTAAATCAAATGTCAGATAAATATAGGTAACAAACTAATCATATTGGGTGATTTTAATCGCGACAATCTCCAGTGCATCATGCTGTTTTACGGTCTGCGACAGACTATCCATGGCTACACTAGGGTTAACCAGAGGTCTAGGTCACGACTGGATAATATTTACACAAGCTTCGACCCTGCTGGGTATGAGCAGGTGTATATTATGATCCGGGCATCTCGGATCATGCTGCGCAGTTGTATTGTTTTGAACTGTAAAATTCCCTCTAAAAAACTAAACGTTACAGAAAAATAGTGTGGCTAGAATGGTGGATATGTTGTAGTAGTATGGTGGGTTGGGGTGGTGCACCCCAAGCGACTAGGCCACCGAGGGCCCTTTTCGCCCTACCCGAACCATGGTGAAACTCCTACTCGAACCTCCCCGACCTTTTAATAAAGGCCAGAAAGTTGTTGTATGAGAGGAGCTTCATTTCTTCCTCTTGTAGCTCCTCACCCAAAGATGTTGAGCCTGAGGTTGCTATATACCTCGCATACGCCTACATAATGGTGGGAGTCCTCGTCATCCATTCCGCATTTAGGGCAGACCGGGTCCCGAGTGACCCCCATCACTGTTCAGACTGCTGTGACCGGTGAGAACCCCGACTAGTAGTCTGAGTTCTTTCCGGTTGATTCTGGACATGCTGGTCCATCTATTTCCGATCGGACCGGCCAGAAACAGCCTGGCCTGTCTGCAGCCTGGTGCTGTTTCCCAGTGGTTCTCTAAACCCTTGCGAGTCCATTCTTTTATAGATTCTTTGAGAAGATTTTTGGTCAGACCCAGGACGGACTCTGGTCCACAAAAGGTTTCCCTGGTCCCGAGCTTCGCGTAGTGATCTGCTAGCTCATTGCCTGGTACACCTGAGTGTGCAGGAACCCACACGATATGCACTGATTTCCTGTGCGCCATTCTGTTCAGCGCCCCGACACACTCCTGGACCAGTGGGAAGCTGGTTCCGTGTGTGCCCAGCGCTTTCGCGGCGGCCTGACTATCCGTGCATATGTATATCGTCCGTTCCTTGGCTTCTGTTATCTGCTCCAATCTAGCTGCTTGCAGGATAGCATAAATCTCCGCCTGGAAGACGGTTGCGGTGGACCCAAGAGGAAAGGATCTTCCCAGTTTCCGTCCAGCCAGGTAGAGCCCCGCTCCTATGTAGCCATTTTTGTTCCTGGAGCCGTCTGTGAAACAAACTAGTCCTCCTGGTTCGAAGGCTACCTCCCTTTTTTCCCACTTTTCCTTTTCAGGAATTTGCAGGGTAAATTTATTGTTTTCTCTGTTATTCCTTGTTTTTGAGGTGGCCATAAGGTTTGAGATTGGTATCTCCATCTCGGCAACCTTGGCTATCTCTGTGTGTCCTTTGTATCCTCCGCTTTTCCATAGTCCCGAATCACGCATTCTTAAGTGGGCCGCCATGGCCTCCCCTTTTATCCAAATGGGAAGCGGTGGCAGTTCCAGAATGACATTCAGGGCTGCTGACGGGGTGGTTCTCATTGCACCTGTTATTAACAAACTGGCGAGTCGTTGGAGTTAGGCTAGCCTGTTTGTGACGGTTTTGCTTGTGGTTGTTTTCCACCAGACCACCGAACCATAGGTGATTCTCGGTCTGATGATGGCCGTGTATAACCAGTGCATTATCTTCGGTTTTAGCCCCCACACCTTGCCTATTGTCCCTCTTAGCTGCCATAGAGATGACACAGTTTTTGTGACTATTCTGTCAATCTGTGGCCTCCAGGTCAGTTTTTCGTCTAATACCATTCCGAGGTATTTGGCCTCCCCACTAAGAGTTAGGAGTTTGCCGAACAGCCTGGGTGGTTTAAATCCTCTTTTTTCCCTTCTCCTTGTGAAGAGGACCATGTCGGTCTTTCCGGGGTTTATGGTCAGCCCGGCCTCTTCACACCATTTTTCAATTATCTTGCATGCACTCTGCATGCGATCGCAGACCACGCTTAGGAATTGGCCGGTTACTAGAACCAGCCCATCGTCAGCGTATGCCTGTGCATACAGTCCGTCATCTGTCAGGCGCTTTAGGAGGCCGTCCATGATCAGGCACCACAGGTGAGGTGATAGGCAGCTGCCTTGGGGGCATCCACCACTCACCGCAATGCCCACTCGAACTTCTCCCGCACCCGACGACACCTGTCTGCTTTCGATCGCTGAAGCAATCCAGTTAATCAGGACCGGTGGGGTGCCCCTGGATTGCAGCTCTGTGCATATGGTTTTTGTTCTTGCCTTGTCAAAAGCGCTTTCTACATCAAAGAAAATGGCCAAGGCCCAGTTCCCGTGATGCAGCGCTTTTTCAGTTTCTCTAGTCACTGCATGTAGGGCAGTTTCTGTGGATCTTTGCTTCAGGTAAGCATGTTGATCCTTGTGAAACGGGAACTCACGCAGTGTGTTTTCTATCAGGTATCTGTCGACTATCCTTTCTAGCATTTTAAGCATGAAGGATGTCAGACTGATAGGCCTGAATTACTTAGCTAACGTGTAGTCCTCTTTTCCTTGTTTGGGAATGAAGACCACATTTGCTTTCCTCCATGCCTGGGGCACATATCCCGTTGCTAGGCTAGCCCGGAATATGTTTCTCACGCTAGGGAGAATCGTTTCCAGGCCTGCCTGCAGCAATGCTGGGAAAATGCCATCAGGTCCTGCTGTCTTGTATGGGCGGAACTCTTTGCTTACCCTTCTTATGACTTCGTCGTTTACCAGATTTTCGGCTAGCTGCCAGTCCGAGGCTGATATGAGGTGGATATGTTAGCCGGCCTGGATTGGGGTCGGCTGATTCTGGAGGATATGGATGCAGACACTGCTGCGGATGTGATGTGTTTTTGGGGATTTTGTGTAGGTGTATGAATGAATATGTGTGGTTATTCGAACGGCTGCTGTTGCTCAGAATGACGGCATTATGTGGTTTACTCAACAATTGAGGTCCGCGAGGGATACACTCGAGGCAGTGAAAACTGTATGTAATGTTTCGCAAAACCCGAAGACTGGAACATTCTTAATAGGTATAGAAAATATTATCTAAAACTAGTTAAAGAAACAAAGAGATCAGCTTAGAATGATTTTATTGCTGGTTCCAAAAATAAACAGAAAACTTTTTGGAAACTTATAAACGGTGAAAGAACATCCAATAAGCACAGCGGTTATAGGAATGTCACAATTACGGCAAATGATTTCAATTCATAGTTCATACTTCGTCGGTATAGCAGATAAGACTCTTCAGGGCATGCAGGTGGAAGACTTGCAGGGCGGGGGTGCTAGTCTTCTGGATTTTTCAGATGCTCCAGCTGGCAATAAGTCTTCTTCATCTGTCTTTTTCAGTCCAGTCACAGAAGATGAAGTTACTCAGACAATAATCAATCTCAAAAATAAAAATTAATTGGGTTGTTATAATACGAACACGAAGTTGTTGAGGTGTATATGCGGACATGTATCCAATCCACTATTAGATTTGTTAAATAAATGCATTTCGGAGAACATCTTCCCACCCGCGCTAAAAATAAGTAGGATTATCCCTATAAATAAGAATGGTACTGCGTCTGAGGTTATCACATTTCGCCATCACGCCCGTCATTTGGAAGGTGTTCGAGTCTATTATAAAGAAGAGAATTCAGTCTTTTTTTGCCAGACATAATTTGATGGATTGTAGACAATTTGGTTTTAGGGAGGGGCGTTCGACGATCGATGCCGTCTTAAAGCTTGTGGTGACGTTGTAAACGGTTTGGACATGGGATGTCGGACAGAGGGTACCCTATGTGACCTCAAGAAGGCATTCGATGGTCTCTCAACTGACATCTTGTTACGGAAACTTCATGGATATGGAATCAGAGGCTCTTGTCATAGACTTCTACTCTCATATAGGTATGACGCAAAAACTGCGGTATGTGGAGATAAATGGACAGGCGTCTGATACTATGCTGCAGAGACATGGAGTGCCGCAAGGATCTGTCCTGGGACCACTCATGTTAATGATCTACATAAACGATTTGCCGGATTGCGTTAGGGTCTCATCTGAGGTCATGTTTGCAGATGATACAACTCTTTACTCGAGTCACAGAAATGTGCTCGACGCAAGGTATATGATGAACGAGGCAGTGAAACAGGCAACAACATGGTTTCGTGGTAATAGGTTATCACTGAACGTCTCCAAAACGTAAACAATTACTTTGACTACGGACTGGAATACCCCGGCTAAAGGTTCTGTTTTTCTTCTGGGGATTTAAATAGATCAAAGGCTTACTTGATGGTCCTCGCATGTGGATCAGGTCTGTGTGAGGGCATCCGGGGGAGTCTATGCACTACGTAGGCTCGCTGATCTGGTTTCGGATGACGTCTTGAGGATGGCTCACTTTTCTCTGGTACATTCTCATCAACTTATGGCATTATACTATGAGGTGGACACGTGTTTCGCCTTACTGGGACTCATCAGTGTGATGCATCTAGAGTATCTGGAGGATGTTATCGAATGCATGGATGCTTAGACCGTCTTAAACCGTTTCTTATAAATAATGAGGACAGCTACTCATTCCAGGAAAAAGCAACATATTTGCTCCAATTTTGAAACGAGTATTACTGGAATATGAAATGATTGTCTATTCTTCATTCAATCGGTGGTCAACTTGATTTTCATACTGACTAGGGATTGCACTTTCGCCATGACCATTTCTCAGCCATTGACATAGTCCGTCATCTCGGATGAGGAAAGGCTGCTTGGCGAAACCTCCGTGCACAAAGTTACAGGGTAGCCGAATGTCCTTTCTAAATTTCGCCTTAGCTGGAATTTACCCTGCATGCGCCTTCGACAGATGTACCTCCAATGTGCGTTCTTCTTCTTCAGGCTGTCCGTTTATCGCAGGCCACTATGGGGATATCGCTTATCTTAAAAGATATGAAGATACGAAGATCTTAAAACTGCTGCGCAATTAAATACCTGGACTGGAAACTTGGTAATTTAATGATCTGTATGGTTTGTTACTTCTGGATGGTCACAGTCACAATAAAATTTAATAATTTTATTATATTTTCACTCAGTCATCAAAAAATCTTAGTTGTTGTGTCTCATAAACATTGGTTCAAATTTATTTAGAAATCATTGTACTAAGTAATTGTTTCTGTATTTATGACACGTTGCGATTGTTAACTGACTAGAGATTTCCCTTGGCTTAATTTATTTATTTGATCTTGTTCGGAGGAACTTATTCTCGCTTAATCTAAAGGTGAGCTCGTAGTTTTAATCGATCATATTGTGGTAATATTTTACGTCATCGAGATCGGAATCAGATATTATAATCTGGCGTCGAAATCGGAAAATTTGTCTCTCGTGGGTGCCTGTGTTAGAAAGTACGTACGTACGTAGTCGTGCGTAATTTTGAGGCGAGTGGGAAACAGAGCTTGGTCCAGATTTCGTCAACGTTTCCGCGGTCACCGTTCGGCAGTTGCTTTATTTCCCAGCCAACGTACCCCAATACGCGATTCAACAATAAATATACAACCAATCGGAACAATTACTATTGGAGACGATATACATTAGCATATATCCTGCTCGTGGGAATAGGGAACGTATACGCTAAGAAGGTCCTACATTGTGAGCATAGGCGAGAAAAGCGTAGTTTTCCAGTGGACCTTTCTGCATGGGAATAATTTGGAGATTTTCATTGCCAGAAAGTTGAAAGGAAGTTGGTTTTAGGCTTTTCCATTGCCAGAAGTTGGCAGGAAGTAGGTTTTGGGATCTATGGGAGAATTTTAGCTTCAGATGGAGCGGAGGTCGCCCTTTAAGAAAACCTATATGCCCGCGGATCTCATCCGAAGTACCATTCATTCTCCACGACACGTCTCGGGCTTACATCTCCGCCGCCAGGCCCTCGGTGAAGTGGTCACGTCTGTGTCGTAGGTAGATAGGTAAAAAGTACCTGCTACTACTGGGCACTAGATTTTCACAGCTTTCCACACGTGATTAGTGATTACCGAAATTAAAGAAACAACTTATTTTACAAGTTGATATTACTTAAAAGTCGATGTTGAACAAATCGAAAATAATAACGTTGATTAAAATAAAGAACGTAAAATAAACCGTTCCGATGCGTCAGAGTTCCCGGTAGGTACTACTACTGGTTCTCTCGCTTCTCTCCCCTTTGGCCGGCTATTCTTGCGGGAAGTCCCAGCTTACACGCAGCAATCACGTCGGTTGTGCGTGATTACGGGTCAACGAATAATGGTGTCTCCTTTTTATACATTCTACATTCTCAAGAATTTTAGTCGGCTCACATTCCGTGTCGCTTGTTTTATTTTTATTAATTCCCGTCTATGTCACGACGCTTCTCGTCAGCTATCTTTTCAGCGGTCGATTCTTTCTTAAATATGCTCATTCATCATACGATGAATAACTTAAGAGAGTAGAAAAATAATTATAAAAAAGATTATCTACCCTACTTACAGTTTGTTGTACTGAGAGTATAATTTTAGGGCTGTGGAATAAATGGAGTTAAAACGAGTAAATAAAGCTGAATTGCCCAACTCAACTATTATTGGCCTTTTTTTATATTTTCCCTTCGAGGGTTTGTCACCAGGAAGACTGATGATCTGCTTTGTTAGCAGCCCTTTGCAGTGACAGAAATTCAATATAACTGTCTAACTATCATAACAAAATATTAAACCCTCATCATTCACGTAATCCTTTTACCAAGCCTGAAATTAAATAGAATTCGCTCAATAGGTACCGCA
Organism: Malachius bipustulatus; assembly: GCA_910589415.1. Lineage (NCBI taxonomy): Eukaryota > Metazoa > Arthropoda > Insecta > Coleoptera > Melyridae > Malachius > Malachius bipustulatus. The sequence goes on from OU342632.1 coordinate 7,409,497, forward strand.
TAGTATTCCAATATTTTCAGTGCTTACGATTTTATCATTGAAGACTGTAATATTTCAATCGGATCAATGGTATTTTGCGATATTGAAATCTCGGTTGGAAGGATTTGACGTTATCATCAAAAGAATATTGCTCTCCGTCCTCCGTCTCTCCGCTACTACAAGAACTTATCAGGCCTGACGGCTTGCCTGACATACTTGCTATGTATATATATGACGCACCTCTTATCATGCGGTTCCAGTTTCATCCTCTCGGTTGTAAAGTTTACGTTCAGGAGTTGTTTGAAGTACAAACCGAATTGTTTTGCTGGAAGCTTTAAAATTATAAAGTTTGAACAGAGCGCAGATCGATACAAATAATAATGTAGTAAGTGAGACGGGTAGACCAAACAACTTTAGAACTCGCGGCATCGTGTAACAAACGCCTGGTCGGGCCCCACTTAACATTCAGTGAGGTAAATTCTGGTCTTAGAAGTAATCTTGAATAATTTACCTTACTTATGAAAGATATTCTATTATCCTACTGTCTGGTGTCGGATCGTCGTCACTTCTGCTCTTTATGAGTATCGCTACACAGGAGGATTCAGAAATCCTCATGGACACCCTGGCGTGGTTCTACCCTACCAGGGTAGTGCCGGACTCTTACCGGCCAAAGCCCCTCCTAAGCTTCTTCCAGCAGAACCCGGTATCACCTTAGGGCATTTCGTCGGAGTTATGCGAAGATGTCTATTCCAAAGCTGTTCTTCTGTTCTCTTCCTTTTCCTTTTCTTTCAATATGTCGCGCATCATTTTGGCGTTGTTCTTGTCGATCTCTGTTCCACATATCTCCCGTGCTTCGCTTCTTTGTCCTATCCACTGTTTACAGTGGAAAACAGTATGTTCTAGGGTGTCCTCATGTTCGCAGAACCAGCAGAGGGCGTTACTTTGTTTTCCAATCCTCTGTAGGTAACTCCCGAATATGCCGTGTCCCGTGAGGACTTGGGTGACATAGTAGTCTGTTTCTGCCCATTTATTAATGTACCACTCTTTGCCATCCTGTATGAAATTCTTGGTCCAGCCATCATATTCTTCCCAGATGTGCTGCCATTCCTCTAGGAGTTGTTCGGCTGCTTCTCATCTGATTGCGAATTTGTCCGCTACATTTAACCTTTCTGCAACCTTCAACTTTATAGGGGGTGTTTTGGCTATCACAATCAACGCAGCAATTGGGGTGGTTCTATAAGCCCCGGTTATCCTTAGCGCCATCCTTCTGTTCGTGCTTTCCAGAATATCCTAATAGTATTTGTATTTCAGGATGGTTTGCCAGACCGAGCATCCATTCAGAATACCTAACTGACATCACGACAGACATCAACAGTCTCCTCCTGCTCGTCCCGGGCACACCAGTCCTTGGCATTACTCGTGAAAGTTTGCCAATGATGTCGTTGGCTTTTTTGCAGGTTTCCTATACGTGTGTCTCCACTCTTTGTCGATACACGTGCCCATGTATCTTATGGCTCCGCTACTTTTTACGGTTGTCTTTACCATCGCAAATTCGATGGAGGTCAGTTTTCTTCGTCCTGTCAGTAGCACCGCTTCGGTCTTGTTAGGTGCAATCATTATTCCCATTCTCGTCATTTTATTGGCAACCATGTTTGTGGCATAGCTGGCCAGTTGTTCTAGCTCTCTTCCAGATTTGGCTTCTATGATGATTGCGAGACCGTCCGCATATTCCACCAGTTGTACCTGTGGCCCCATATCCGTGTATAGTATCTGGTCGTAGAATATGTTTCACAATGTGGGCCCGAGAACCGAGCCCTGTGGAACCCCGCAGGTGTTTTTACGCGTCGGCCGCCTTGTGTCAATATATGTATTCGAGAGATATGATTGTATAATCTGGATTAGATATCCGCTAATTTGTTTCTCTTTGAGTGCGTCTATGATTCCCTGCCATGGTGCGGAGTTGAAAGCGTTTTGGATATCGATCGTCACCATTGCACAGAATGGTCTGTTTCCTATGATATGTTGGCGATGGCTCTTGTTGTTTCCAGGACTTTGTCAATAGTGTTCATGGTGGTCCTCCCTGGGCAGAATCCAAATTAGTTCGGGTGTAGTCCTTTTCCTTCCTTCATTTCACCCTCAAGTCTGGCCTTGATTATGTTCTCGAAGAGCTTGGTTTCTGAGTCGAGAAGGCAGATAGGCCTGTATGTCAGCGGCGCATCTTGGGATTTCCTCTCTTTTTCAATTAGAACGAGTTTGTGACGAGTTGTAAGCATTCCTGCTCTCTGCGTCGTCTTCTACCTTAAATATTGTGTAAGGCGCGTCCAGAGTGTTCTTCATCTCTCGCAATTCCGCTGTGTACCAATTCATTCCTTTTGTCTTGGGTGTAATTTTCCTTACAGGAAACGCTGAGTTAATGTGTTCGATGACTGCTGATTCGAATGCAGAAAAGCATCCTGGATCCGAAGCAGTGAAGACTAGTCGGCTTCTTCTATTTCGTTTTTAAATTTCTGTAGGTTATACTAATTGATTATCCTCCTGTATATGCAAGTGTGATTGCTCTTCCCTGGCTCTTGACCCAATAGTCCAAAAGATACCCTCTGCATCAGATGATCAGCTATGTGCATGTTCTTTCTTTCGGATTGTCCAACAAGCACATCTGCTACCACAATATTGTCAACACATCTTCCTGATCCAACCCTGGACGGCTCGTCAAACAGCGCCTCACAACCATACCAATTTAAGAAGTAAAGTAAGGTTGAGTTGTTTTATGTAATTATTTTCAAAGTATTTTTGATCAATTTAATCAAAAACTAAGAAAACTAATCCGCTTAAACTCGTTTTATGGTATCTCTTATAATTTGAAAACTGTGACAAAAATCGTGTTTTCAAATATTTCAGTGAATTCCTGATGAATATAAGATTAGTTAATTCTCCTTGGCTACTATCGTATCGATGTTCACCATCACTGACAGTGTCCTGCTATGTTTTATAGTAATTATCATTATAAAAAGAGCTTTTGCATACGATGGGATTTTTCGTCCGACATGTCGGTAATTCCGAAGTAAGCCAAGACAATACTACGCAAGCTGAATTTTGAGTGAAGTTCATACACGATCAATCCAGCCACATGCTGCACAGAAATCGTATCTCTTTGGAAGACCGATAGGAGGATAGTACTTGGTAGATAGAACCCTTGTTACTGACCGAAGGGTTGTCTGGTTCATTGAAATTGTGCGGCCAAGAAGTAAGGTGATTGTCTAACTGACAGACTAAATTAAATACAAAATTAATAAAATTCTAAAGCAGGTAATTTCACAAGAAAGAAATGAATGAATAATCAAATGATAACAACTTCACTTATAAAGCTCGTTATAAAGTAATAATAATTATTATTATTGAAAGATGTTCATTCAAATTAAACAAAAATGCAGTTTAATGAAGAATATAATGACATACCTAAGTATTGTAACGGGATTTTTCTGTGGGTAGAGGTGAATTCCCAGGAATTGATAATTGCCCCTTTGTACCCGTGACAAGTCGATTAAATAGCTAAAGAAGTATATTTACAATAAATCGATCTAGTACTATTATCCATACAACTGATCTTAGGGTTGCTCCGTCCTCTGAGTGAGAGATAGTGACCGGATTGGCTACAGAAAACCGCGTCGAAGGCGGCCTCGTTCACCATTGGCCTTTCCGGTACTGCTGCTGCTGATGGTGTCCTCGCTGCTTGCCGTTCATCGTCAGTAATTCCGCCGCCGTCGCACGATCTGCGCTGTCCCCGACCGTATGCAAGGTGCTCTCTGAAACAAAAAGCCGCTCCCGATGCCTCACTACGACCTCGGGACGGCTGTTACTGGATCCGGCCCTCAATACAGGCTGGGTAGGGAATGAAGGGATCTGTCGGAACCTCAATGCAATTCCGGTTGATTACCTATTCTGATCGGTCGCCGGCCAGAGCTCACTTCACTCTGGTCGTGCTTCCGATGCCGGGTTACGGTTCGGTCAACTCAGTTCATCGACCTACTGTATCCGGCTATGTATACTGTATGGGGCACTCACTACATGCTCCAGCTGATCTCCGGGCTCAATTCACCTAGGAGAGAGAGTTGTTCGCGAGTCAATTCTTCACGATGCACTCTGTCCAGTCTTTAGCTGGTGCTCTTTATATAGCCGGTGCTGGTGGAGATAACCTGCTAATCACTGTCGTAAAAACTGTATACATAATTCCAGATAAACCCCTCTAAGAATGAAATAAATAATAATTATCAACGAAAGCCTCGGATTTCGTTACAGTACCTATCTAGGTATTTTGTCAATAAATGATCTTCTATTTCGAATATTTTTACAGAAAATTAAGGAGGATACGGTATTAATCCTACATACATATTATAATTTTTACTTACACTTATAAATCTCTCTAAAATTTTTAAATCTATCTACGTACTTATCAAAAATTGAAATGACATCTCAATAATATTAATCGACATAATAACCTAGTAACTACTATTCTAGTAAGAACGATCACCTTTATAACCTCGTAGACTTTTCACTCTCACACTGAACGGGGCCTTTTAGAGGAGAGCTTAGGCATGTTGCTGGATTGGCGTGGATACCTTCTCTCACAATTCAGCTTCTATATTGCCACGGATTACTTCGGAATAACCGCGTCCAACATGTCGGACGACAAATCGGACCGTGTGAAAACGAAAACGATCTAATGCAGAGCATTCAGTGACAAAAAATGGTGAATTTCAATCATTTTACTTCCTCAGTGGTGAAAGTGAGGACAATTCTTCAAAGGTACTTTTCGACTCAAAATAATCCCCTTTATTAACTGGTAGAATATCAACCACCTGTTATGGCTCACCTTACTGACCTATAGTAGAATATACAGTATTCATCGTTTTATGTATGAATATTTAATAAATTAGTTTAGAAAGTAGGAAACTTCTCTTTTATGTAGAAAGTTATAGGATTGGTATATTTTCCTTCTCAGTTTATTTATCCATTTTTTATTTCGTAACGGCGGTCCTATGTCTTCATTAGTCTCAGCCGCTCCCGTCGTTATTATCAAATAATGTACCTTACACGGACAACTTGCCTTTTCCTGTTCCGCTCTGTTATGAATTAATGGCCCTTTATAACCTGCCAACTATAACTCGGTATTATCTTCACACTTTTAGCTATGCATAATTAACGTTGTACTCTTGTTCTACCGACAGTGTTCTCCCTAAGGAATAATGTTCCCTGTATACTTTAAACAAAATATAGTAATTAATTTGGAATTACACAGCAAAAGCTTACCTGATATATGTAGGTTGTAACGGGATTTTTCTGAGGGTAGAGGTGAGTTCCCAGGAATGGATATTTGCCCCTTTGTACCCGTGACAAGTCGATTAAATAGTTAGGGTTTATTTACAAAAGAAGTATACCTATATACAATAAATCGATCTAGTACTATTATCCATACAACTGATCTTAGGTTTGCTCCGTCGTCTGAGTGAGAGAAAGGGGGTGGCCCTCGTTCTGGATAGTGACCGGATTGGCTACAGATAACCGCGTCGAAGGCGGCCTCGTTTACCATTGGCCTTTCCGGTACTGCTGCTGCTGGTGTCCTCGCTGCTTGCCGTTCATCGTCAGTAATTCCGCCGCCGTCGCACGATCTGCGCTGTCCCCGACCGTATGCAAGATACGCGTCTCGGGGCCCTCCGGGCGATTACCTTCGTTGGCAGGCGCTCTCTGAAACAAAAAGCCGCTCCCGATGCCTCACTACGACCTCGGGACGGCTGTTACTGGATCCGGCCCTCAATACATGCCGGGTAGGGATTGAAGGGATCTGCCGGAACCTCAATGCAGTTCCGGTTGATTACCTATTCTGATCAGTCGCCGGCCAGAGCTCACTTCACTCTGGTCGCGCTTCCGATGCCGGGTTACGGTTCGGTCAACTCAGTTCATCGACCTACTGTATCCGGCTATGTATACTGTATGGGGCACTCACTACATGCCCCAGCTGATCTCCGGGCTCAATTCACCTAGGAGAGAGAGTTGTTCGCAAGTCAATTCCTCACGATGCACTCTGCTGAGTCTTCAGCTGGTGCTCTTTATATAGCCGGTGCTGGTGGAGATAACCTGCTAATCACTGTCGTAAAAACTGTATCATTCCAGATAAACCCCTCTAAGAATGAAATAAATAATAATTATCATCGAAAGCCTTGGATTTCGTTACAAGGTACAGTACAGAACAAAAACATACAATTTCCGGAATTACTTTTCCAAAAATTTAATTTTCCAATTTTTAAAAATGTTTTCAAATTTTTAAATTACTTATTGATGGGTTTTTACAGACCCCCGATATCAAAATTTTTTTCCCGATCGACTAAGTAAGATCCCAGCTGAATTTCCCCACTCACGTTCTGCCGAACCGAGAAAGTTTAAAGTAAACAAATCATTCTATAATTTTCCTTTCTATTTCGAAGCTAGATTTAGGAAATATAATTTTAAATTGAGGATTTAATTTAATAAATAAATAAATATCGTATGGCTGTGGTAAAGCCCAAGTGTCAGAAGTTTTCAAGTAGCCTCAAGGGCCTCTGACGTAACCTAACGACTGCTGTGAAGCAGCCAATAATTAACGGGGAAACGAACTTGCACCACACAATAGGATACTACGTAAAAAGTTAAGATAGTGACATGTAAGCCGTTTTCCGATATCTTGGCCTATAAACTAAAAATATTTTGAAATGAAAGTGATTATAGGATAACCCTGAAGTCCCAAAATTCAAAATTCAAAGTTTTTTCTAACTACGAAAACTTGTAACGAACGTCTACCGTGAGAAACCCTGTATACTTACTTTCATTTCTGTAACACGTTCCGTAGTTAGAAAAAAAAACTTATTTTTTACATCCCTCTCAAGGGGTCGTGTCTCAACAGAAGAGGGACGAATGATTTATTTTATTCGATCAACCTGCTCAGTTTTCCACAAGGAATCGCCCCCTAAATTTTTTGCACCCTGGCCCTATATAGCGACACTTTCACTCCCGCGAGTTCAATTTCAAAAGTTTTGGTCTAATTTTACTTGCCTATCCAATGCATTTGAGAATTCATTGCAAGTTGGAAGCAGGGACTCTTGTTTTAGTTTACACTAAACTTGAAAAATTGATCCGCTTATGAAGAAATTTTAAGTTAAACATTGCTTCGAGCGTTGGAACCGAGAGGATGTTTGTGCTTGCAGCTTGAAGTTCGGTGTATACGCCTAACTCTCAGCTCTCAGAATAAAGGGAATTATTCCAATTATTTCTTAACCCTCCCATGTTATTAAAAACTTTGCCAGTCTGTGAAATAAATCCTTAACTAACATTAAATATAAATACCGGCTACACGGTTTTAATAAGGTTTCTATCTCTTTCTATAGCGAAAAGTAAAATAGGTCACAAGTAATTGAGCAGATCCTATATTAAAAAGCCCAGGCATCACGTACCGACTTATATCAAGGGTTTAAGCAAAATGTCGGTTCATGGTTGCCCATAATAACTGAAGAGTGTGCTCTATTTATTTCTGGATGGAAGCCGGAGCACTTGACGGGAAATAATGTCAACAAAAACCATGTGATAATGGAGGTGTTTATGTTTGTGTAAACAGGAGATGGCAAATATGCCTTACACTATAATAGTGACCTTAAATATCGTATGCAAAAGGGCTTTAGGCTAAATTCTGTGTAAAAAAAAGTAAAAACATTGGAAATTGTTCACTCTTCTATTAATAATCTTCTGCATTTCATTATAATATAATATTAAATGCTGAATAAAATTGGGCTAGTTTTTTGTAAATCACTCACACGAAAACCTGAATTATCTCGAAAACGGTGCGCCTTATGAAAAAAATTAGAGAGTACTTTTTTGTTCTAAAAAGTATGGGGCATTGAATAGAATTATTAAATTTGCTATTGAGTCAGTGGCGTCAATTTTTTTTTTTTGAAAAGGGGCGATGGCACACCCATATCTCCGCCACTGGTTTTTGCAATTTATCACCATTAGCCGTAAATCATGAAAGATACTTAGCTCATGCTGCGTGCCAAATTTCAATTTTTTTAAAACAGCCGTTTTGACAATATTCTCAAAACATTATTTTTTTCCCAAAACTTTTACACCCTGTATCTTGAAAAGGAAGCTTTCCCGGCTATAAGTGTATTAGAGAAACTGGCATTATTTTAACGTTATCTATCGTTTGGTAAAGTCCTGACGTTTTCAGTTGGACCATCCTGTATAATTACCTGTGTGTAACTTGAACCAGGGACTTATTTTTTCAGGGGTCGTGCCCCATTTTTGTTCTTTCATTCAATCGCGGCCAGGAATATGGATTAAAACGAAGATGATTAACTTCCGGTAACACTTTTGTTTATTCGCGTGTTACGACTTGATAATTGGAAAATTTAAATACTGCTAATCGAGCGACAGCGTTATCGCAACCGACCGCGGATATCTTATTAGTAGGTAATGCAAATTTTCGAAACGGAGTTAAACACTCGTTGGCCCTTCGGACTCGGGCACGAATATGGTTAATATAATTTTCTAGAAACTATTTAGTTTCTAGATATGGAGATAAGGGTTAAGATGAAAAGATAATAGGTAAGAATTAGATAATGTGCAGGAGAGGCTTCCCGTTCTCGTTCATCAACCTGCTTTCTTCCACTCGCCTCTCCCTTCTGTCTTATCGACGCTCTACCATGCGTCGCTCGTCTCCTCTCCAATGAGGAAACCTTATGTCATTTTCGGTCTACCCTATTCGCAACTTCTCACGCGTCTGTTCTCTTCTCTTTCTAGATTATTGTTTTTGGTATCTACGATGTACGCATCAAATGATGCCGTAATTGCAAGATCGCAACTCACCTCAGGTCCGTGAATTTAAACACGATGTCGTTTTAGAAAAGGTTGTTAACAATTTTTGCTCAATAAAATAATTTTTATTTTGACGTTAAAATACGCGTAGCTAGACTTTAACGCCGCTAATGCGTTACAACTCCACCGGCGGTGCACAAAACAACAACAAAAAATGGGGAAGAAAATGTGAAATGACGAAGCGGTTGCGGACGTATGTTTATATGAACTTTAGGCATAAAATAAGCCAAATAATTACCCCCTTTCGTATGTACGTGGTATTTAGGAACAGCCTGTATGGGGGATAGACAATAATTATCAATATACAAATGGGAATTAACACAATATGGGGGGAGGTTACGATAAAAGGATCAAATCCTTTAAATTATGAAATCTGAACACATTTTTTTAATTAGCCTGTAAATAAATAAAAGAAATATAAATCAAAACTACGAGTACTACGATAGTTGATTTATGACCTCCTATAAGTTCAGAAGACTCGCGAGGCAATAAAATCAGCAAATGTTGATAATAAGCTACTGTTGATATTCAAGTTCAAAGTTTTTTGTGTAAATAAACCTACCAAGTTGGGTGCTTTATAAGGGTTCGATATGGTCGATATCGAACTTAACGTAATTATTATACTTAACGTTTGCTAATTTGTCATCAATTTTGAACTTTTTTACTGAGTTTACTGAAATACAATTATGATTTTCAGGGATATACGAAACCAAGAGAGTACATTGTAACGGAGTGGCCCTTGAAGTCGACCCTGGGGGAGTTTTGGTCACTCGTTTATGACTACGAGTGTTCCGCTGTAGTCATTCTCTGCGTGCCACCACAAAATTCGGTAAGTTTCTGTTTATCATTAAGAATGATTAATTATTCGCACCGAAACAAATAAACAGTCCAATTGTAGTTGTGTAGGTAAATATTTTTGATTCTCGTGGTAACTTTTAAAATTATTTTTATATCAAGAAAAAACTTACAATCACAGAAAGCTAATTTTTGAAATCATTTAAAACCATTGAGTTTTTGACTATATGTACTAATATAAGTCATCTGGGATCATCAAATTTGACACCAAAGCAAAGGATGAGTTAGCCGAGCAAAGATTTGACAAAAACGTTACAAAAGTTAGATGTCTCTTTTCAGGGATAGGAGACCAGCGTCAAGTATCAGTCAGATGGTTACCATTTTTACAGGGTCATCACTTTTAAGACTGGCCAAAGGACGAATGCATTTGAAACAACAAATTTGCTTCCCAGGTGCTTCTCATTCTGACCGAGAGTAGAAAAAAAATGCACTAAAATAAAATAAGTTTGCCTATCATATGACAAAAATCTTCCAGAATCCATTTTGAATATTTACTATGAGCTTAAGATCGCACATCGCGTGCTCTAATCATCACCTGGATATAGTTTATCCGATAACCAAAAGTCTGCACAGAAATGCAGCTTTGGTCTAGGTAGATCTAATGAACCCCTATCATTGTTAGGCGTTTCTTGTAGGTAGCATTTGGTCCCATTCTAGTCCCACAATAATTATTGTTGGGGAAATAAAGTTACTGCGCCATAGCCCTATATGACGCAATTAGCGGGCTACAAACAACAGAATGCGCCAGGTTTCCCGAGGTTTGCAACATGTGTCGGGAAAGTTATCATAGTCGTACGTCATATACCTACCTACGTGGTCGCGCCATATTTTGCCAGAACGTTGTTAGTCGTGGTACGTACAAGTAGCGATACCATGTTTCCAAGTTTCCACAATCTAAAGCCGACTACTCATTTCGCGGTACTTGGCAAGTGAGTTATTTGGCAAGTACTTGTGCAAGTAAAAGTCAAACCGCACAAATTACTTCCGCCTAGCAGAGCAGGTTTAGTATGGTGTGGTCTTGCAAACACTTTGTAAGTACGTAACGACCTTTGACTTGGAACTTTCACAAATAATTACCGGGAAGTGTAGTGGTAAGTAAAGCCGAGTTGCACGCCGCATCATAGACCTAAAGTTGACTTGTCCATCGCACGGCTGGAATTGACTTTGAATCAGTTGCTAGTGAACCTTGGGGACCCACCTGTTCTTTTATCTTTTTGTTTCACGTGTCCTGTATAAAAGCCTTCTAATGGTCCAATCTTGGTAAGTTTTCCCAGTGTTGGAGAACTTCCCTCTCAGCCCAGTTTCGTATTGTTGTTTTGGCAGTATCCGTTGATATGCCAAATGCTGGTTCTGTTCCAATAAATTCGGTTTCGGCACCTTTCCCGGCCAGAGAGTCGGCAAGTTCGTTCTCTCTATATCCAGTATGGCCCGGAATCCAAATCAGAGTTACTTCGTTGCTTAGTTGACAGTTCCAAACTAACTTGGTCTTGCAATGGATGGAGCTAAGGCCTTTTAGAGCCGCTTGGCTGTCTGAAAATATCTTTATTGGTCTGCGTTGGCAGTGCATTTTCTCCTGCATCTGCGTTGTTGTTGCATGAAGTTGTTGCAAACCAGCTCTAGACACCCCAGTTCCAGTTCCTGTGGATATCTTGGATCCATTGGTGAACCATCTTAAATCTGCTCATAGGAGTTCATTTCAGTTGTCCTCCCACACGTGTCTTCCCGGGAGAAAGACTTTATAAGCAGAGCGGTTAATGTTGGTCTTTATATCCAAGGGCATACCCTGTAGACTGTGAGTTTCTATGTCATCCAGTAACCTGGTTCTTTGCAAGTTATAAGCCTTTGGTAAGCTTCTTGCCATCTGTATCACTCTATACGTAGTCCATCTGACCTCTCTCTCCAAATAAGGAGTAGGTCCAGTAGGATTTCCATAGTCGCCGTCGGTGTGGTATTAATATAGCACCACAAAGAGCCACACAAGCTTGTCTCTGTAGATTAAAGAGCTTTGTTTTGGCCATGACCTGTTGGCCTTTTGACAACCAAGCGGTACTGCCATACGCAATCATAGGTCTGACGACCTTGACATACAGCCAGTACATTTGTTTGGCTCCAATTCCCTTGAGATCCCCGCTTCAAATTTTCCTTCGATCAGAATGAGCATACGCCTGGTCGTCGACACCCCATAGTGAGAGAACGGCTAGAAAATCATCGACGAGAAGGGACCAGAGCAAAGGGGAGAGGACACCTCCCTGCGGATACGCCCTCGCGGACCTAAAGTCGATCTTTATCCCTCCCGTGGAGATCGTTATAGTTCCGTTTGCAAGCATATTGCGGATCCAACCACTTATGTATGACTGATGAGATCCCTCTTGAGGCAAATGCCTCGAAGAGGGATTCTCGTAGTATGTTGATAAACGTTCCTTCTATGTCGAGGAAGGCAGCCACCGCAGTCTCTTTTTTGTCGAGAGACCTGGTGATCTTGCTCACCAGGTTGTTGAGAGCAAGATCTGTTGAGTGTCCAGTCTGGTAGGCATAATAGCCCGCATTCAGTGGGCGGCTATTCAACACACTCCCTCTGATGTGTACCTACGCATCAAAAAGAAAATATACCTAGGTTAGAGTAATGTAATACGATCGCTTTTGTTCCGCTACCTGTTGCTCTGGAGTTTGAATGGTTTCCAGAGTTTCGTCAATCGTTGAGCAGTAGGTACTATTGTTTTGGTGTGTATTGACTTTAGACCATTTACACAGATAGACGCGCCGCTAACTCTCCGAGCTGAAGCAAACATGTACGTGTGCTGTGACGTCAGAGTGTGGCATCATCTGCTAAGAGCGCGCAGCGGCGTTCTATAACTTATGTTTCATTTCCTATAGATATGTACCAAATACAAGTATTTTTTTAATAAATAGAGCTACACACATTTTTCTAGTACATGTTCACAAGCACTAAATCACTGGCCCTATTATAGGTAAGTAAGTTTACTTCTCTTTATAAATCTCTTACCTGTGAAATGATATATCACTATCCTTTTTATATCGCTCAGTACAGTTATACGCACAACAGGAACGAACCATATTTATTTATTTATTGCTGTTAACACTATAATCTCAAAATGTTTATAACTTGACATACGTGAAAAGCGCGCGAAATGTCAAGGAAATGCCCCACCTGACGTCACGCACTCACCGCCGGAGCTGGCAGATGTTGGCTTCACTGAGTGGTGCGGACTGAGACGCCTTGCCCGTCTGTGTCTATCTATGTAAATGGTCTAAGGTATTGACGCTTGAATAAATCTTGACAAACTGTCAAATTGGACAGTTCAAACGCAGCCTTCCTAAATTAATGTTTTTTTATACACACATTTTTTTAATAACTCCTTTTCACAACGTTATGTTGTCCTGGGTTTAACAGGGAACGTTTTGTAAAGAAATGAATCACTTATGTCTTCAATATAATAATATTATAGTACAATTATGTTGAATGGAGACACGGTAACCTCAGGAAACTTTTTTTTTCTTCTAAGAAGTAAAAATTGATTTACTATTAGGACGGTTCAATATTTATAGTACCTACCTACAAATATGAAGGCATTGATAACGAAATGACTAGATTACCTTAACGATAATTAAATCATCTCATTACCACTTCTTGTTTATTGACACCACCTATTTTCAGTGTAGCTGACGCTTTCTGAACCAGATGACATTTACTCAAGTTCCCGATTAAAGTTGATAGGAGCCATATACCAGCCAAGTTCTGAAACTAAATTACCTTCACAGAGAATCTACTCAAATTCTAATAAGAACTCCAAATTTCTCGTCTGAACTGAAACTATCGTGACATCCTGCACTGGTTTGATAGCAAATCGATACGTCTCCTCTCGGCTGCCAATTTCCAGCGATGATGAGGATGCACAACCCGAGACATGACGTGGGTTATTTCTATGTTTCCCATCCCCTGTATTTGCATCAATCACCATCAGTTAATGTCATCCCCGATACGGGATATTGGATTCATGACAGCAACCGGAATACAACGTTCTAGATTTTCCCATAGCGGAGAAAAGCCCCATCTCGATTAATTCACACACAAGGTGGAATTTTAATAAAGAATAATAACGTTATGGCGTGTCTATTACTTTCCACATAATTTGATGTAATATATTAAATTCTCTACGATTTTATGCAAAAATCATCATACATACAAATTTCAAAATATTATATTATTTAATAATAGGCACCACGTTATCAAGCATAGGCATGCGTATCTAAATAAAGTGTCTGAGCCTGACCTTGTGGCCTGGCCCAGTCAATTCTACGATGCGGTGATTTCTTGTATCTACGGAGTTGTGATTGGCGCGAACTGGTGATTTTTCTCTTATTATTTCACCGGCTAAAGCTGTGATTGATTTAACTACGTGAATGGGCGTCTATATTATCATTATCTTGTCTCAGCAGGAATTCACGTCAATATTAAGCTGAAATCAACAGAGGATAGTGAACATTTTATTCAATGGTCGTTTAGAAATTAAATGAATATTGTTCCTTTTTAAAAATGTTTCTTGTTGAATATGTAGCCAGGATGATTTTTTTTATAATGTAAACTCATGCCGTAATGTAAAGATTTATGTAATTACTTTTACTAAGTAATGAATTTGTTTCAGCAGCTCTTTCCTACTTTCTGGCCTGAAGGGAGATCTTCAAAAAAATATGGACCAATTTTCACGATAGATCATATATCTCACAATCATTATACAAACATAAAGACCTGGGTGTTTCGTATAAAGAAAAAGGTAAGTGTTCACCACTGTTTTTTTTTTATTTGGTCGATTTTGACATTTTCCTCAATTATACAGGGTCAGTTTTCCGTAGCAGGACTTCACCAGTTTATAGAAGATGAATAAAAGAAGATGTTATAACGAATAAAAGTTCCCATAAACATAGGTCCGGAAAAGCTTAAAAAAAAAGATACAGGGTGTTGGAAAAAAAAATTGTTTTCTCCGCATAACTTGGAGATTTCTCAATATTTTAGCTTTGTACCAAGACGTTGTTAATTATAATTTAGAGCATACAAAGTGAAGAAAAATACGGGTGAAAAAATTCATCAAAGGCATACATACATATGGCTTGTCCAGTGAGTGTTGTCCGATGAGATTTTACACTGATCCTGACTATAAACGATTTGATTTTTTATGTTTTAATTCGTACAATTATAATAATTGATTTTTCTACTCCCAACATTTAATATGCATATTAAATATGAATCACCAGTGCTTTAATGGGTCTCATTAAGATACAAATTTTCATTAAAGCACTGGTCAAGCTATCCAATGGAAGAGGAGCATTTGCAATCCAATCGGTTCCTTTTCGCTAACAATCGGGTCGGCAAGCCAACCGAAGTCACAGAGTTGTCATACTCACGACAAAAATTGCCTTGTGATATAAGTTCTGTATTTCTGAAAAAAAATTCTGAACGTTTATTTAATTTAGAACATAAGTAACATTCAAAGGAAATTTATCAAGATTTTATGTTACCTTAATTAATTTGATAGGTAGGTATATCGTGTAAAAGATAGGAAGATAAAGTATTATATTATTCGTGGCGCTCCGTGATAGTATTCAAAGCGGCAACGCTGCGATCGTCGCGTTGCGCAGGTTAACAATATCGTAATTAATGGCTGTCGATGTTATTAAAATTATTAATTAATCTCAAAATCGAAGCGTAGAATTCGGGATTCGAACTTCGCGTAATAAAAATTACGCAGTAGTGAGTAGTGCCCTTTAAACTTGATACTAAAACATGTCTCAGCAGAATAATCTTAGCGACGAAGAGAAAATTTGGTAATATGCGTAAACAAATAGCAACCTATCTTAACCTCAATGATCCGCAATTGTACACGGTCATTGTTAAAATATATAATTTTTTAATCTTTTCTATGAAATAAAAAAGGGTCGTAGAAAAAATAGTGTATGGAACTCGCAGATAATGGCTATTAATACGCTCTTATGATGGTTAAGACACTCGCCTACGGCTCGTATCTTAACCATCATACTCGCGTATTAATAGCCTTCATTATAAGCTCGTTGCATAATATACTATTATATTATAATTATAATATTTATTATTAATATAGGTAATATAAATATTATAATACAATAATTGATTTGATTCGTACAATTATAATAATTAGAATTAGTACGAATTAAAACATAAAAAATCAAATCGTTTATAGTCAGGATCAGTGTGGCATCTCACCGGACAACACTCAGTGGACAAGCCATATGACCCATTTTTCGCTCAACAACTTCTACGCCCATGGACTTACAAGACCTTATATACCTATCAGCGTTGTATTCCCTGGAGATTTCTTACAAAAAAAGTATACTTATGAATACTCGAAATTTCCCATAGTTTTTGAAGTAAATTCAGTTCATCACTTCATCATCATCCCGCAATAATAATAAGCTCATTTTTTCGATATCAGTAATTTTTGTCAGTAATTCGATATCAGTATTGTTGGATATAAAATAATAATTAATAAATCAATCAATTTGCTTGAAAAATATGGGGAATTTTGAATATTTATGGATACACTTTTTTGTAAGAAATCTCCAGGGAATTCAACGCTGGTAAGTAAGGTCTTGTAAATAAATGGGTATAGAAGTTGGTGAGCGAAAAACTCAGTAATTACTCAATTAGGTACTCAAATATCTTTTTTTGAGCCATAATTTTTTTAACTCAAATAAATTTACGCAATTAGCAACAATAATTAAAGTAATGCTCTAAATCAATGATTCTCGGATTAAAAATTACCCTGAATTTATCTAAATTTGTTAATTCAAATGAATCTAACTATGGTTTGTCCAGCGAGTGTTGTCCGGTGAGATGCCACACTGATCCTGACTATAAACGATTTGATTTTATCGACATCCAAGTCAAACTAAAAACTCGACTACGAATGAATGGTCATAAATGTAAGGTGGCGTGCCTGTGTATCAGGTCAAAGCCAACAAAAACGATCATAAAAATTCCCAAATGAAAGGATAAGGCGATCCGACGAGTAATGCTCATTAAAATACAAAATGAGAATTCAAGAAATTATTGAATACGAGAGGTAAATCAGACAAATACTCCCGCAATAATCCGGGTAATTTTTAACCAAAGTTGGTTGTCTTCTTTATTTAATTCAAGTTGATGCTTGAAATGAAATCAAAGAAATAAGGTAAAAGGAAATGAAAGGAATGACATAATAATGAAACATGTCCTCTCTCGCCCTTCATCTTTTTATACTCTCCGGAAGGAAACCAACGGTTAACAACAAGTTTCAGTTAATTTCCCCGCTTTTCTGTAAAAAATTCAAAAGAAAAGAAAATCCAGGTTATAATGAGACATAGTAGATGCTTTTGCGCCATCCGTTTCGGATGACATACCTCAATCAAAGATCAGAGGTGACTACGGGGAACACAACGAGAAACACACAACGGTCCTATTAGAGGAAAATCAGGGAAAAGACGATCGCAGTTACTTTTTGCGAGAAAACAACGGGCCCGTGGGGGGGGGGGGAGGGGGATAACGTTAAATTATTTTGAAATAAGTGGTTCAACTGGTTCTTTTTCTCTCAGGTGATATCGTTAACGGAGCTAATGGCAGGGGTTAAGGCACCACCAAGGGTGGTTCAGCTATTCCAGTTGACCTGTTGGCCGATGGGACACCGCGTGCCTACTTCCACCAACTCCCTGGTCGAGCTTATGAATATGGTGGAGCGCTGGCGACAAAGATCGGACTATGGACCAGTCTGCGTCGTGTCACCGTAAGTTTTTTACCGTACTATTTTTAGCCTTTTCATTAATATACATATAGCCTTTCCTGCCTTTCCCTATTCTCTATCAACTTGATTTTTTTCAATTGTAAACACAAATTTACACAAAAATCAAACACCTACAAATTGAATTGATATTTCAAGGAAGTGAAATTTTGCCAACATGATAGCTCATCGTAAAATCATTTTTTAAAGTCATAGAAGTCATATAACCTTCAAATTGTCAGACTGGTATTGAAAGTAACAAACCAATAATTATAATGCAACTTCATACTATCTACTTCTGAAATGACCTTTAATTTAATAAAGATTATGTTTGTTGCAGAGACGGGCGTAGCAGGTGCGGGATCTACTGCGCTGCAAATGCTTGTATTGAACAGGTGATCCAACATGGCGAAGTGGACGTCTTCCAAGCCGTCCGAACCGTCCGCAGACACCGTCCGCAGCTCGTGGAAAATATCGTAAGCCCTCATTGTCCTTTCCAGGACCTTAAACTTAGATCTATCTAGAACGGAGTCCACAAGCGCAGTACGCGCTACTAACTGCGCATCCGTATTGCACAACGAATGTGGTCTATGTAGGATGCGTACTACGCGAATTTGTTATTACACTAACTATTTTACTGCAGTTATGCAATATTGGGTAGAGAATAATGGAGGGAGAAAAATGAGGTATCATAAGCTATGATCCTCGAAGATGATGAGGATTTATCTTATCAACATTAGTAGATGAAAGAAGGTCAACAGTGGTTTATATAAAAGTGGAAAAGATGAGGGTGCTTATAAAATTTAAATCCAAAATCATTTTTATTATCAGCTGCTATATCAACTACCATTTTTGTTGTTATTTTAAATTAATTACTCGCAAATATTAAGAAACACGTTGACATCAAGCACTTTCCGTTGCAACTGATACGCACCAGTTGCCCTAGCGGCTATTGCAACGGATATCCGCAACAACAATATGGGTGTGCAAGCGCAGTGCGCTGTACCAGGTGTCCCAACACTAGTGTCCACCCCCTAAATCGAGCTTAATTTTAAAGATAAAAAATTTAAACTTTGAGGATTTGTGTACTTGATATAGGACCACGGAATGGCATAATTAGTTTCATTAAAAAACATTTTTAATATCTTTTTAATAATCACTTTTTTCATGAGTCCATACTACGACACTGTCCAGTGCAGGTTCAGTATGCCGGCTAGCCCAGCAAGAGCCATCCTTCTATTTATTTAGGCCTTATTCACTTTGTCATAAAACTTATTGCACCTACCGTTTTCAGATTATATTGATTATATTGTTCAATTATATTGTCTACCTGTCATTGCTATATAATTATATTTTATTTAATTAAAGCCTTATAATTAGTTTTTTTACATTTCTTTCAAGCGATATTGATTTTATTAATCGATTTCTACGTATGTATTGAAAAAAAATCAATTTTTTTTTCGACAATTTACCACCATCTTACAGTTTTTTATCGCTGGCGCCCGAACTAAATTTTTTTTAATGAAACTGATTATGCCATTCCGTGGTCCTTTATCAAGTACACAAATCCTCAAAGTTTCAATTTTTTATCTTTAAAATTAAGCTCTATTTAGGGGGTGGACACTAGTGTTGGGACACTCGGTACACAGACAACGTGCATTAAAAGGCAAAATTTTTACAACCATTGTAGTGTAACCTACCTTTTAAATGGAAATCAAATATTTTTCAAATTTCAAATATTGCAAACAAAATGGCCGACATTTCTTACCCTTTGTAATCTTGATCGTCTAGTTTTCATCTCGTGGATCCTCTACGTTGTGTACGTTGTAACCTTACCTTGTTATTGGTTCTTTTTATACACAGACATGAAGCAAAAGGCGGGAGATTTAAGATTAATGAAACAAATGAATTTTAAAAACACCTGCTTTATTCTACGTTACTGAAATTCCTAACACTGCCTATACGCTCAGCCTGGGACTCCCGAGTAAAAGAGCGTGACCGAGAAACCTCTCTATCGCAGTCCCCAAATGAAAAGAATCAACGGTGGTTTCTGAAAAGCGTAGATCAATCGTCTCCACAACTGTCACCAAATCTAATGAACCCTCTTTCACACCGAGACAACCCCCACCCCTTCCCTAAACATTCGCGCGAATCATTTTAAACTGAACCATTACCACTGAAATCTAGAGCTTTAAGATAACCGTGGAAATGAGTCTTGTCAGTATATCCGGTTTCACGGAAGGTAGCGAGGTCCGGTTAAGTAGGCAACCCGCCCATAGTTGCGTGGATCCCTTTCCGGGGTCCGATGGTTAGGAGGCAACTCGTTTGCCTCCTTGTCAAACAAATTTGACTTACGGTCCGTTTCATCAAAAAGTATCTACCATAGGTGGAAAATATAGCATTTTAGTGATGCTTGACATGAAAGATATTACAAAAATGTTAACAAAAGTTATTTGACGTAGATATTCTTTTAGAATGGTACCTGAAATCTGCCCGTTACCCTAATGGGCCTTTATAATACTGGCTGGTAGTCTCGCCTAGATTGTTGCAGGTTGCAGGGAAGTGAAGTTCATTACGAGATGAATTACAAAGGTCAATCCTTCGATGAAAACAGAACGGTGTCTTTTCTTGGTTGACAGTCGACACTTTATTCATCAAGGTGGCACTAGGAAATAGAATTCATGTCTAAGACTATAACTATGTTACAATATTTTATGAGAATCTGTACAGTCGTTTTTTATGGAAAACGTTTTATATAAAAAACTAACTTGGCGAAAAGCTTTTTATTCCTCCTTCGAGATATTATCACTTTAATTTTGCCTGATAAATAATATGAGCGAAATGAAATAAGTCTCTGGCGGTTTGGCCTGTACATATTCGCTTACAGACAGACATTTCTTAAAAACTACTTTCTTAGACTCTGTCTTTCGTGGCTGTCTGAGCGGCCGGGACCTAAAACTTGTAAATTATTTAAAAACTCTTGGTAGGTATACCGATTTTTTAATGATCACAATCTCGCTCTATACAGGGTGTTGAATCCACCCCGAGAAATAGTTTGGAAAACAAGGCTGCTGCAATTCATGATTGACAATTTATTTTAACAACAATACAAGAAATGGAAAACTGTCTATACCTACCTAGTAATGTATGATCCTTTTCTTAGAAGGATAAAAGTTTAATAATTTAATTCAATAGTAGATATATGTGATAGGTTGCTGTGATTAGTTTTTATTATTTATTTTTGAAGTTAATTGAAATACATTGTGTAAACGTCATTTTAGTTCATCCACAGAACCATTCAGTCTTATTATTTTAATTGCTCTGCTAACTATCATATCCGATAACATTCTAATAATGTGTGTGAAATTTTGCAATCGATTTAAAATACCTTGATTGACGCTTACGATCATAGATGGCTCTGGCCGCACCCTGTCTTATTGAAACTCGCGATTTTCCAAAATTTCTGCCGATCAGACAAATAGAAAAGGATTTAGTATTGTATTGTCATCCAGTTCTAATTAAGCTATGTTTAAAGTTTCAAGTCTCTAGCTCTTCGAGAAACCAGTTTAAAATCGATAACAAGATTTGGTCCCAGACATACATACAGGCAAGAAAGCGAACTAGTATTGCGTTGTCATCCAGTTCTGAAATATATGTTTCAAGTTTCAAGTTTCAAGTCTCTAGGTCTTCTGGAGACAGTCAGATAATAAAACGTGGTAAAAAAGTTCTTCAAAAGTAAATAACTCAACTGTAGTGGTCGAGAGAAGCGGCACTTTTTTATAAATTTTTTAAACTATTTATTAGTTATGGCTAAAATTTATGAGAACATGTATTGTATTTTTGCCCGATAATTTCAAAATATTATATTATGCGGGGTGTTTTGAAAAAGTGAGTTTTTTGGTCAAAAATAATGAGACCACAATTTTTCACATAGACGCCCCGCTTTCAAAATACAGGGTATTCAAGTTGAAACAAAAACAACAAAAACAAATCAAAGGACATTGTAATTTTGTAGAGACGATGTAGAGAAGTTTTTTTAGAAATTTCCAAGTTCCAATCAAAATCAGGCAAAATTTTGGGCCGCGACAGTTTAATTTTTGCCTGGTGTAAGCTTAACCATAAAAAAAATCGGGTGACGGCGTGATGAAACCCACAATGAAAATATGAATACAGTAGGTATACTATGTTACTCAAATTTGCAGAAAAATAAATATACGGGGTGAGACCACTCCGTAACCCTCAGACTCCCCGGAAGCTGTTCGCCAAAACTGGTTATGCTTTCACAATTTTTTTCAAGGAAATTTCCTTTTTTTGGAAGACACACGTTTTCATATTACTCTAGTGTTAATGCTATCTAATGATCGTCACATTTTATAGTAGGTCTATGGTTTTAATGTTTAAAATAATGAATGAGACCAAAGCAATACAGTATAAAATAATGCAGTTGCATACCTTGAAATCGCTGCTTCTGCATTCGATGAGGGCGAATCACTTTAATTATCGGTTATTGAGATTGATAAGAGTGGAGAGATTTTAGTTTGAGTAATTTATTTTGAGTTTTAGTTGAGTAATATTCACGAAGGGCCGTAATGGTCACCGATTTGAATCAGCGAGAGTTCACTACCGATCTTGACTTCTTCGAAGCTGGTAGAGAAGAGTTCGTGTCGCGTCCAGACGTAGCTTTTCTTCGTGAAAACGGGGAGAGGGTGATAGGATAAGGGACGGTAATGCACCCTCTGTCTTGCTTATAATTTTGAATTTTACTCAAAGATGAAGCTTGCTAGTTAGTCCTTATCGCCGCCACTGGACTAGAAAATCTGTTTAAAATTAACTTGGAGTTGTTTAAGTTTTTTGTAGGTACAAAAGCAATAAGATAAAGGGCGATTGATTGGAGAAAGCTTCAAGAAATTGATGCGTAATATTCTATTCAGATTGCAATCCGTTTAATTATTCAAATCCCATTCGTTCTTTCAAACATTTTAGATATCGAATCGCAAAGAACGTCGCAGCTGACACTGCCAATCTTTGTTGATATTCGTAACGAATCGAGACTCAATTATTGTGTCACTGTATCGTTTCATTACAATTCAAGTTGATCGTCCTCGTTCAATTTAAAATTATTTTCATATCGATTCAACAAACCTGTACGGATTTTCGTTGAGAATTACCCTAAATATTTTTATTACATCTAAGTGAACTAATATTTTTTTACATTAAGAGCAGAAATAGTCATATTTTAGGGTGAACAATTTAATTATTTCCTTGTTTATAAAAATGGTAAAAATTTGTCACATCCGGTACATTCATTTGTATTTCTTGAGATTTAATTGCTCCACAGTAGCTAGTTCAGCTGTCTAATTACACAGTCTCCTTGATATCTCTTGTTGAAGAACATCTGTTGTCTGGTGTACCATTCCATCTCAGTTTTACATTCCGCTTTCATATTCTAGTTCCAGCTTGCCACATGTATCTCGTATAACAATGGGATTTTACTTTTTGCTACATTTGGTGGTTTTAAGGAGCCATCTAGTTGATTATTACCTGGAGCCTCGGGTCCTCTCTTTGTTTCTCCTTTTCAGAGATGATGTTCATCCACGCCGAAGATTACTGCTCCCGTCTTCGTTGACGCGATTTGTCCGCGACAGCACAATAAGTTATTCCAGGAATTCAGTTCGATAAATTTTTCCCGATTTTGATAGGGCATAACTTCCGATATCCTCAAGGGATTTAGATTTTGTTTTCGCGTGTCAGTTAGCCTTATCCTTTCTGCTTTCTGCTTATTTTTCTGCTTTATTGGATTTGAACTCAAAAGACTGCAAACAAATATTTTACAGGGTGATATGTATAAACGCGTTCACTCCGTGATTTTGATACCCCCATTTTCAAAGAAATTTTTCTTGCGTAAGTTTTGACGAGACAATTTTGTAGCTTGGTGTCTCACCACGAGATGGCTTTAGAATCTTTGATTCAACGATTGATTTCCATAATGTGATCTCAAAAAATTCATTGAGATTTTTACAATCAGCAATAGAACCGATTTTTTTAATTTTAGCTTCATATTCAAGCTAAAATATCGAACAAAACGATCCAGGAACAATAATTGAATCAGGATAAACATCAAAAAGAGTATATTGCTAATGTAAATATAAATCTAATATAAGTAAATAATAAATACAAAAGAATATTGCCTACATATTACGTAAATATTGACTCAAATCGTTGTCTCTCGCAGCCCAAGTTTCAACTTTCTATGTGGTTCTCGCACTTTTAAACCTCTACCTACCATTTCGCTCTGTCGCCAATATTTGCAGTCGCTCCATGAATGCGTTTCTTCTCTCTTTCTCTCTCAGTCCCTGAGTGTTGCTTGCGGTCACCCACGATTATCATTATGTTGATATCCATACCACAGTATACTACATACTACATGCTATACACCCAACCCCACGTACTCTAACCACCTACCCACCTACCTACCCACCTATCAACCCCCTTCGAGTGACAAAAAAAAAAAAGGAAAGATGGGAAAGGCCCCAAACTACCCCTGTTCACATTCTTTGTGAATCAGAGTCCTCATAGGGATCGGAAGGTTGTGGGAATAACTTTATTAGTTATTTACAAAACTACCCGAAGGCATGCCCGAAGGCTTTAGGTACAAAATTCCTTAATATTAATACATAAATGTCCAAGTTAAACAATTTTCCCTAAACTAAAATAAATATTCAAGGTAGAAAAAATAATTTTATAATGCACTTGTGAGTCTCAGATGTTACAAGGACAAATAATGTCCTCCGTACCGACAAGGTACCTGCTTTCGCTTATAATCGAGTGCCAGGTAAATCTTCTTTCCATCGAGGGGGGTCTCACGTTACAAACAAAATTATCACGTTGAAAATAAAATAATTTCTGTTATTTGACTCCGGTATCTCTCTTGCCAAATCTCTGACTGTTTTCTCTTAAAGGAAACATTTGAAATGGTTGACGTCAATATTTGGATGATATAGAATTTCGTTTGTCTCAATGGGCCAGACAGGAAGACGTTTAGCAAGGATTCTTCTTGCTTCTCTGAATTTGGGACAATGGATGGTTGCACTCGTCGCAGTCCGGGTTACCTCTCTTCCCGATTCGGAAGAGGCGAGTTCATTTCTGCGTGGTCGGTTAGAAATCATACCGTATCCAACTCAAGTGGCGGGGAATCGGTGAGCAGCCATTCTTGTAGTTTGGGAAGAAGTTCGTATAATCTTCTTCCTTTGGTTGAAAGGTCCCATTCTTGTTGCCATTGGCGGAGTGCAAAAGTTTTTACTTCTAGCTGGACTACATTCCAGGATCTGTACTTCTCTGCTACAATCTCTCGGTCGGGGAAATGAGCTCTGCCATTTCTTTTTAGCTCCGATAAAGCTCTTACCATGTCTAGGTGTATGTAAAGCGGTGAAACCTTGGGTAGCACACATAATAGTGATTCATTTGGCACCGTCCTATATGCACCCAGAATGCCTCTTAAGCATGATGCTTGTAAAGATTTAAGTTTGGATCTAATATGAACTTTCCATATCTTATGCCCCCATATGGTGCTCCCATATGATGCCATAGGTATTATTGTCTTGATGTATATCGTTTTAAGGGAGTTGCATAATTATTGTGTATTCCCCCGGTTTTTGAACGTGATTCTTCTTAGGATTTGAATATATTTCTGCATTTTTCTGATTTATTTGTTTTATGAGTGCCTTAAAGATCAGCTTTTCATCTAGTAGTATACCAAGATATTTGTAAGTGGCCACTCTTGATATGGCCTCATCTTTCATCCTAACAACTGGATTTCGATTAGAGGATAGTTTGCTAAACAATATGTATTTGGTCTTTGAAATTGAAATTTGGAGCTTGCTTCTGTTCACTCCATTTGTCAATTATGCCAGTGGTCTGCTGGGCTATCTGCTCAAGTTGTATCCTGCTGGTTGCATATTGTTATACCAGTCTGAGCGCAGCAGCGCATCCGTTACTATACGTTCCAGAGGAAGGGTCCCAAAACGGAGCCCTCTGGGCAGCCCTTAGTTAGCCACTTGCCTGTTTGCAGATGGTTGGTCTGATAGGTAATTCTTGATTATGTCCTGAATTTTTGACGGAAGGTTTCTTTTATAAAGTTCTTTGGCTAGGAATGGCCAGAGCATGTTATCAAAAGCGCCACTTTATGTCAACAAATATGACCATTGAGTGTTTTGTGTTGGACGTCTCTATGTGCTTCAGAAAAGAGTTTATTGCATTTATTGTCGATTTCCCCTTTCGGAAACCGAAACTGCTTGTCGCTGAAGAAGTCTCAGCTGCATGGTATGTTTTTATATGTGAGGGTCAAAATCATTCTCTCTACTACCTTTCCAAGCTCGGACAGAAGTGTGATTGGTCTTAATGATTTAAGATCCTGAGGATCTTTATCGGGTGTCTACAAGATGGTAATTAGTTTCCCTTGCTTCAACAGGGAGGAAAAATAGCCTATGGTAAGGCACGTGTTATAAAGTCTGGTCAGTTCAGCAATCAAGTATGGTCCACATAGTTGAATGATCTTTCCGTGCACCTGATCTGGTCCTGGTGCTTTATATTTTAAGATAGAGGCTCTCGTTTCTGGTTGGTCATCAGGCATGAGTCTGTTGACCACCTCTGCAATAGTTTCATAGTGTCTTCCATCAGTATGGTAGTAGTTCCATCTGCTTTTATGACACTAGTCTGTCCTTCGAATGACAGATGCGACTAAGCACATCTGATTAAATATATTTTTAATTTAAAAAAAAAGTAATTTTTACAAACTTGCTCTGTATAGTACTAGTACATTCCGCCGACTACATTCAACGATATTCATTCGTTCGCATCTAGGATTCCTTCAAATCTTTGATCTTTTTGAATTTGCTGACAACCGATGGAGTTCATTCGTCAAATATGTGACTGGCTTGCCCGGTTGCACGAACGTAATTAAAAAATCTTTCAGATGATTACTGGTTTAAATTGCGTATTTTGAAAATATGGTGAATAGTTCCAATGATCTGTAAATTTTTCTTGGTAATTAACTCTTCTAAAAGAGAGTAGAATTTAATTTCAGCAATATCAGACCAATATTTTGATAACACGGGGCATTTTACAATAGGTTATTTTATTGTCTGACAGAAATTTAATTATGTTCATACATGCAACCGGACATTAATCTATCACCACTATAGGTAGTTTCTTCCTTTCAGAAACTTTAAAATAACATTTCTTATCATAATTTTCTCTGTAGTCTCTGTAGTAGGTACAAAATTTATATGTGTCCTATTTTTCAGACGGAATATAAGTACTGCTACGACGTGGTGTTACATTACGTCCTCCACTATCTGCAGAAGGACCTGGAAGAACTTGAAGAGAAACAAAATAAATAGATTAATCACGCACAATAATAATAATAATACCTAATTATAATAATTAATGAATATTGTAATTGCCCAATTGTCTACTCTTTACAGAGAGAAGGAACTCCCGACTAGTCACGTCCACGCCATGTATTTTGCCTGTGATAATCGTTAACAATTCAGAAAAGGAAATTTTTAAAGAGGAGTTCCAGCTATGATAGGTAATATATTTATGTATGCTTCTATTTACACCTAAGTCCAACGGAGATTTCTAAATTCTATCTTTTACTACGAAATGATATACACGTGACTTTACAGATTACCTACTTTACTTAAAACTGTACTTAACGCTAAAATTTATTACGAAATGTATACGGGAGACCACTGTTTTCTAAATTTTTAAACGATACTCTATATGGATAATAGTTAGAGAAAGCATACTTAAGAATAACTAACGAAGGATTATCTTCACTCTTGAGTCAACTAAAAATCATTGTCGTATTTTTGTTACTTCATTGAGAATTTAACATTAAGAGTATATTTGATGTTGATTATAATGTATTAAAATTTTATGAATAAAGGTAGTCACCAAACTGTTTGATATTTTATTTACCTTGTTCATCTTACGTTAGCGTTTGTATCTTTAACCTCATCTCTCATGATCTTAAAACGAATCAATTGATAGGTATTATTGGTAAAATTAGCCATAGTATATTCAAAATACAGGCTGTCAATTTGAAAACTTGCCACCCCTGAATCCTCCCTTGAAAAATGTTTCTCAAAGAAATCCCGAAACAGGTCATTTTTAATTCAATTTACGTTCTATTGACGAAAAGAAAATTATACAGGGTATTCCTTGACTCAGTAATGACGGTATTGTCTATTTTTTTTTAAATGGGACACCCTATATAAGGTATATTAATACATTTTCAGATTGTCTGAGAAAATCCAGTAAGAATGACTTTCACTGAGTGCAACTGAAAATCGCAGTTTTTCATTTTCAAAACAGCTTGTTTTGAAAACGCTCCAAGATATCGGAAAACGGCTTACAAGTCCCTACCTTAACTGTTCAAGCGGTATCCTAATGTGGATGAATTTTTATATAGGGCGACAAAAAATTTATTAATTTCATTCACCCTGTATAAAAATTTCACCTACACAATGGGATAACGCTTTAAAAGTTAAGATTGGGACATGTTAGCCGTTTTTCGATATATTGAGCCGTTTTCAAAACAAGCTGCTTTAAAAATGAAAAACTTCGATTTTCACTTGTTTATAACTCATAAGCTACTAAGTTTAAACTCCAACTGTGAAAACACTGAAAACCATTATTAGTGGATTTTCTCAGACAATCTTAAAATGTATTAATATACAGGATGTCCCATTAAAAAATAGACAATGTCCTCAATATTGAGTCAAGGAACATCCTGTATAAAATTTTTTTACGTCAATAGAACATAAATCACATTAAAAAATTGACCTGTTTCGGGATTTCTTTGAGAAACATTTTTCAAGGGAGAATTAGGGGGTGGCAAGTTTTCAAATTGACACCCTGTATAAAAAAACAAAGGGTTGGAAGTAGGTCAATGGATATACAGTGTGTCCGTTTTTCGAGGCTAACCATGGGTCGCTTATCAGTAGAGACACAAGGTCGGTTAAATTGGGGCAAAGTCGCGTATTTTTATGCCGAGTAACAATCTGAAAAAAATTCAAGATGTCTTCAGTTGTTACTGAAATATCCTGAAAAATCGAGATTTCATATTTTTGCCATATCTTTTTTATTATTGAAAATTAATAGATGATTTTTTGTAGGATTACATAAGTCAAAAGATTTGATGTTTCAAAAATTTTCAAAGCATATACTAGATCCCGGAGTTTTCAAATGCAACTTTTGTTTTTCTTATGGACGCCATATTGATTTTTATGTTGTTCGGTATAAACAAAATCATGGAAGCCAAAAACTGATAACATTAAAAAAAAATCAAAAATGTTATTCCTTTTTTCTAAAAAAAACATTTTTTCAAAAATTACGTCAATAGGTATGAAGTTATATTACATTCCTTGTGATTTTTTAATTTTTATAAAAATTCGGCAAAAAAAGTTGCCTTTTTTTGAAAAAAAAAAGAATAAAATTTTTGAATTTTTTTTATTAATGTTATTAATTTTTGATTTCCATGACTTTATTTACACCGAAAAACAAAAAAAAAACAGTATGGCGGCCATAAGAAAAACAAAAGTTGGCTATGGAATCTCCGGGATCTAGTCGGCTTTGAAAATTTTTGAAACATCAGATAAGCTCTTGCCGACTTATGTAGCCTACAAAAAATCATTTTTTATTAATTTCCAAAAATAAGAAAGATGTGGTTAAAATAAGAAATTTCGGTTTTTCAGTTTTTTTCCGGATATTTCAGAAACGACTGAAAATATCCTGAATTTTTTTCAGATTATTACTCAGCACATTTATATGTCAATCAGTTCTGTAGGCATGGGTCGTTGGAGCTTTAGTTTTCGAGAAACAAGATGTTTAAACTTCTTCGAAAAATTTACAATTTTTTGAATATCTACAAATCAGCTGATCAGAATAACTCGAAATTTGTTACAGTTGTTGTACTAAAGTTTTTAAAAAAAACTTTAGGTATTTGTACTTCAGTCAAAGATCTTAAATTGATTTCATACACCTTCTTATTCAGCTGTTAATCTGTCAAAGCCACCAGTTCCTACCTGTGTTGGAGACATGCGCACAGAGAATTTGAGCTTTTACAAAAGGTCTGCTCTTGCTCTATAAAAAGTGTGGCTCATCAGTCTGTATGACTACCAAATTTCGAAATCCGAATCCTTCAAACAGCGAAAATATAGGGGTGTATTCATGGTAAATGCGACACACTGTATAATATTAGTCCATATTATAGGACCTAAATAGAGTGTGTTTTTCACTTTAAATGGAATCACCTCACAATAACTTTTTTATTTAATTATTAATGAATTAAAAAAACTTTTCCTGTATGTAAAGCTCCGGAAGCTTTCATAAATGCGTGAACAACATTTCCGCCATAGCAAATAACTAGCCTACCGTGATCAAAAATTAGAGCTGAAAATTTAAAAAACATATTACTTAGGCAGTTTTTTTTTCGGAAAATTTTATTTGAAAAAGTTCTTTGAAATACATAACTTCAAACTCCCAAATCTCAATAAGTTTAGTTGAAAAGAAAAAATCCCCAAAAAATTTTTAGTAAGCCTATATCTGCAGTAAAATCAAAAATAACTTATTCTATTAAGGAGAGTGACATATGAGATAATATTTATTAAATGTCTCCTGTACCTATTGTTTAAAATCTTGGCATTGTTTAAAATCTTGGCAATCTTTTAAGAATAAAATTGAAATATAATATAAAATAGTCTTGAAAATTTTTTGGATATTTTTTTGTTTTAAACCAAACTCGAGATTGGAAGGTTTGAGGTTATTTAAAATAACTTTTTTAAATACAATTTTCAGTAAAAAAAAAATGCCTAATATGTTTTTTTCAAATTTCAACGCTAATTTTTGATCACGCGGTAGGCTATTGTTATTTGCTATGGCTGAAATGTTTATGAAACCCATTTATGAAAGCTTCGGGAGCTTTACATAGAGAAAAGAAGTTTTTTTTAATTCATCAAAGAATAAAAAAGTGATTGAGGTGATTCCATTTAAAGTGAAACACGCTGTATGTCAAATTCTTAGGTGACCCACCTATAAAGCTCCAGCTCAAACCGCTTTTGACACATAGTAATTTAATTTTGCATAGCAGATTCACTTTGGGGTGTGGAGGGATTTTCCAAAATTCAAATTTCAAAAGGTAAAAACAGCTCTCAAAAAAAAATAGTGCAAACAGTTTGCCATTTTGAAAAACAACGTAAATAGGTATTATACTTTATTTTTTATTTAGATGGATTCCACCAAGTCAAAATTCTAGGGGAACGATTGGCAACAAGACTGATTAGGTTGGTTATGGTGATAGTTGTTACTAAAATATAGTCACTGGAATACAGTTACTAAATTAATTTAGGTTATGTCCATTAGTTGAAATGTCATTTTATTTCAAAATTTCAATCCAAAAAAAAAACTATAAACTCAATTTTTAGAGGTAAATTGGAAAATTTTAGAGACTTGTAGGTGTAAGTACATTAGCTTTTTACTGTTATAAATCTTATGTATGTAGGATTAGACCGATTCCTTCTTAGTTTTATGTAAAAATGTTGAAAATAGAAGAAAATCTATTATTGATAAATAGAAGATGAGGTACTTACATTATTTGATCATTTTTAAAGAATTTTTCAAGGAATCTGATTAAACAGTATTTTTGCTTAATCTGGAGAAACATCTTTCAATCGCTATTGTTTATAGCATTTGATGATTCCTTCTTTTCTTTCTTTTGAAATAAATTTACCTGCCTGAGCATTTTAATAATTTCTAATTTAATTTGGTTTGTTAATTTGACAACTTCAACTTTTCAGTTCCTTCGCGTTTCGCTGTGACTAGAGTGCCGACTCAGGGAGTAGACCTAGTTTTCGCAAAACGTCATTGGATATAGTCAATCCAAGCAACAGTTAAATTTGTCCTCAAAAAACGAATAACTACTAAAAAATGACTATTTTCAGAGAAAATAAAGTAATTTGAAGTTTTTAATTTGCGTTTTATAACAGTGGAACTTACAACAATGAAACATGTTTTGCAGGTGACGTCATAGCCTATACCCGAATCGGGGAATGTTGCCGTTACTTTAGTCACAACGTAAATTTTTTTCCAAGGTCGAGAAAACAGGCTACCATCCAACAATATGAAAATTACTGTTTAAAGATTGCACAGGGTACCAACTTGACAGCTGTTTTACAAGTCCATCTAAATAAAAAATAGACTTTAGGTACGTGTAATTTTTTTACGCGACTTTATCTAGGGGGTGTTTCAATACACATATGTGTCGGAAAATTGAAGGTGTACTTCCTTGGCGCGCTCTGAAAAAAAAAGTTCTCATTAATATACAGGGTGTATTATAACGTCCGCATAATATTAGCACCACGCGATTCTACATCAAAAACAGAACAAAAAAGTCCTTAACAGTTTTTACTTGATGTACAGTGTACACAGATTTTAAGATATGGACAATTTAATGTTCTTAAATTTTGCAACACTGGCGCTGGTATAAAAATTAAGATAACTTAGACGTGAAGTCACCTAACTGATTTGGTGTGCCGTTGCTATGTAATCGAAAAACAAGGTGCAACAATACAAATGTCATGCTGCGACGCGGAAGAAACAATTTGACGACAATGCCAAGCGCTTCGAAGCGTCGGTACAGAGCAGGATTGGCACCGGATATAGCACTCACATATCGTATCCAGACTATAGGGACTGATGTTACGCTTTTTGGAATGAAAATGCAAAATAAATGCAAATATCAAAATAATAATTGTGCTACTGTTAATTTCGAAGATATATTCCTTGCCCTGAAAGTGAAGGAAAAAATAGCAATGCTACCGTAGTGTCAAAGAGGCCTTGTCACATCAATAGCTGGTTTTAGCTTCTTACCCACCCAGCAATCCCTATTTCGCTCCTCGGTCCCGGAAAAATTGATGGAACTTAGGATACGTGGATGTAAATATTTACCATACATATTAATCCTAA
Source organism: Malachius bipustulatus (assembly GCA_910589415.1). NCBI lineage: Eukaryota > Metazoa > Arthropoda > Insecta > Coleoptera > Melyridae > Malachius > Malachius bipustulatus. The sequence goes on from OU342632.1 coordinate 7,442,061, forward strand.
TATTATATGTAATATGAGATTCTGAAGGTCCCGTCATCTGTCATCGTTCCCTTTTATGAATAGGTTATTAGGCATTAAAATTTTAAAAGGCACATTATTATTAAAAGACTGAAAGAAATCTGGCAACCCTCAATAGACGAAATTGTAGAAGGTATGTATTTGTGGTTGCCTATCCTACTCGACTGTAATATTTTATTCAGGGTTTCAACAGTTTAATTTGAAAGAACCTTTCTAATGATTTTATTTTTGTGTTCTTTCTGAATTACGTATTCTGTTATACACTGGGTGTTTATTTTAAAATTTTCCACCCCAATAACTTTTGACATGACTCAAATTTGTTTGAAAAAAATACCTACGCGGAAAGGTGGTTTGAAAAAAAATCGAAAAGGAAGTTAATAAATAAATGGTACCCGTGTATCTAATGAATTTAATTTTATGTTTCACCCTGTTGTAAAATGTTAGATTCTTGGTAATAAATCAAACTAATTTACTATCAATGACGCTGTTGTACTGAGCAATGACTGTTGTATTTCAAGTACAATAAAGAAATTTGTAATTGTAATTGTAATTGTATCGACTACAGTGGTTGATTGAAACGCCACATTAGAAAAAGTTCGATTCCATTTAGTTGATCTAGGAATCTGAAATTTGGAATATAGGCAACATATTACATAATAACGACTCAAAATGAAATATTACCAAGAAGGCGACTCATTTAAAAATGGCGAGCGAAACTGCCATCTTTGTTTATTTTAAAGGGGACACCACATATATTATTGCATTTTCAGATTGTCTGAGAAAATGTAATAACTAAATAACAATGGTGCTTATTGTTGCAGTTTAAATTGAGTATGTAGACTTTTGTGATTAGGACTGGAATTCCTCTGTAGAATATTATGTGTGTGGTTTATCAGCAATGATCAATGATCATTTAAAACTTGTGTGTGGCTGAAGGACCTTCGTCCATAGCCAGTTCATAGATAATAAAAAAAAAATTGAGTAGGCTATGAGACATAAACAAGAGAAAATCGCGATTTTTCAATTTTAAAGCCATTATTTGCTCAAGATATCAGAAATTGGCTTACATGTCCCTATAATCTTAACTTTTCATCTGGTATTCTACTGTATACATAGTTGATGAAATGTTTATACAGGGAGATGAATCAACTGATAATTTTCACCATCCTGTGTATAAAGATTTCAACTGCAAAACTAATAGTTAAAATAGGGACATGTATAAGCCGTTTTTTGATGTATCGAGCCGTCTTCGTGGTAAATGGCTTTAAATTTGGAAAATTGCGATTTTTAATTGTTTATAATTATAGGGACGAATATTCGGCAACTATTCGGCGAGTGTAATATTCGGCCATTTTGCCGAATATTCTATTCGACAGAATATTATTTCTATTTGTCGCCGAATATATCTGCCGAATATGTCCCAGTTTTTATGAATGGAAGTACCTACATATTTTTCAAGACATTTTAGGAAACTCGTAAATAATATAATGGCTTATTGCATCACTTATTGTTGTTGATCACAGTTCATCCCTTAACAATAGACTACCTATACCTACCTGAATATTTTTATAGCTGAATAGGATTTTTTTTCAAGCATTGACGGACTTTACACTTTAATTACATAATCTATAATTTAGCGGGTTTCGGCTTTCGTATCTTGAAATAGTATATTATTCAACAAGCGCATAATGATAGCTATTATCCACGAAGATGAAAATTGCAGCACGAGCCTCTGGCGAGTGCTGTAACATCTGAGTGGATATAATAGCCATTATGCGCGAGTGGAATACTATACTTTATCTACGAGTATACTTGAATAAAAATAATTTAAATTTTTTTAATTAAATTTTTATGTAAAAAAGTTTTATGGATTGCAGTTTTATTTATTAAAAAATATGGTTCTCTTTAAGTAAATAATTTGGTTATTGAAATATTGCAAAAGTACAGAAAATATTACATACTTCACTGTCGACTGAAACTTTGTAAAATAACTTTTTAAAAGGAGAAAAATTACAAAATCAGGGTGAAAGATTTCGTCGCGCATCGTATTTCACTTTTGATTTTGCAGGCAGTAAACCATTAATTGATGCATTTGTTGCTTTTTCCCTATTTATATCAGGTGGCGTATTATTCAAGATGTGATTTTCTTCGAAGAACATCCTGTATTATTCTGTTTATAATAATTTTAAGTTTAATTTTTAAATACAATAATTTGTATTGTAAAATTGAAACTAAACATAAACAAATGTGAATGTTAGGTTATCGTGATTAGCTGTCACTACTGTCAGTCGACTAAACCTATTGGCAGCGTTCCTAAGGCATCAGCTTTCACAGCGGTTGACTATATATAGGTCAATATGAAGTCATACTTGCCTTATGATTTTCGGTCTAAAAAGTTGTCTTTTTTTTAAATAAAAAAGAACAAAAATTTTTGAAATTTATTTTTTGAAGTTTATTAGTTTTTGGTTTCCATTATTTTTTTCATACTGGACGAAACAAAAAAACAATATGACGGCCATAAGAAAAACGAAAGTTGACTATGAAAACTCTAAGATCTAGTCGGCTTTGAAAATTTTTTAAATGTCAGATGGGTATAGCTCTTGCCGACTTATGTAAGTAAGCCTACTACTACTAAAAATTATTTATTAATTTCCAATTACAAAAAAGATATGACGAAAATAAGAAATCTCGTTTTTTCAGTTTTTTTTCAGCTTATTTCAGGAACGGTCACAGATATCTCGCATGTTTTGACGGATTCGAGATGGCCACAAAATAGAGCAGCTTTTCTCTAATTTAACCGAACTCGTATCTTCAGTGGTTTAAGATATCCCTGTAGTGGCCCTTTAAATAGTTCTTACCCTGCATATTTTCTAATTAGTCTAGTAGAGTCGAATTTGACAGAGAAATTTTACAACTTATTGTGGGGAATCCCGAACCTAATTAATCCAAGTAGGTTTATTATTTACTTACGCACCTAAGAAGCATTATTTTACAATTATTATTGTATGCAGGATATAGCAAAGTGGTAACTTTAATTTTAAGGGGCGATTCCTTGTCATTTTTATGGGATAATGTTCATATTAAACATGTGTCGTCATCACTTGCATAATTTTCAAAGGGCGACAAAATTTTATTAAAAAATTGACTTTTTTATTATAGTTATTCAAAAATCTCTCCGTTGACTTTTGAACCTTATTGGCATGTTTGTTACCATTAATTTAGAAGCTGATTTTGTTTTTTTTGAATAATTAATAAGAAATCAATTTTTTGCAAGTGACGACACAATGTTCATATGAACATTTTTTCTTACCTATCTATAGTTTTGTTTGTAAAATTTCAAGTTCGGATTTTGATTTTATAATAATGAAAAATACATAATATACCGGGTGTCCCAGACTTAATTGACCAGGCCATATCTCATATACAGGTTGAGATAATCGAGCCGAATAAAAGGCGTATTATTAAAATTTTTCAAGCTGTATAACATGACAGCATGAAAACAACCCCCACTCCAACATCCCCTAAGTTATAGCCCCCACCGTTGAAAAAATGAATAGCACCCTGTATATATTTTTGTATATTCAAAACCAGTATTCGATTGTCTATTCAGATGATTTTTCAGATTCAAAATTGGTTGACAAATAACCAAGAAAAGGTTCATCAAGGTGGTCATGACTTTTTATCTTTAACTTTCTCTGGATGACTTTTGCTGTCAAAATTGATCAATATTTAGTCATAGTTTTTAACAGGCAGGTGATAGTTATTATTATAATTAAAGTCCAAACAATTTATTTAATAATTCTGAATTATTGGGAAATTTTAAAAAATAAAACAAGAGACAAAGCACTTTATCATGAACCTTAATGATGACTGTGACCTGCTAATTAAAAACTATGATCAAAATATTGATAAATTTTGACAGCTAAAGTCATTCAGAGAAAGTTCAGATAAAAAGTCATGACCACCTTGATGAACCTTTTTCTTGGTTATTTCTCAACCAATTTTGAATCTGAAAAATCATCTGAATAGACAATCGAATACTGGTTTTGAATATACAAAAATATATACAGGGTGCTATTTATTTTTTTAAGGGTGAGGGCTGTAACTTAGGGGATGTTGGAGTGGGGGTTGTTTTCATGCTGTCATGTTATACAGCTTGAAAAATTATAATAATATGTCTTTTATTCGGCTCGATTATCTCAACCTGTATATGAGATATGGCCTGGTCAATTAAGTCTGGGACACCCGGTATACACTCCAAATATTGTATAAATGACCAATAATACAATATTATTTTTTTTTGTAATTTCTTCTCAACAGGAGAAGACTAACATGAATTTGAATCTTTGCCTCATTTGTGACGGAAGCTCCAATGATTTCAATGAGCCTACGATTAGAGGGATCCCAGTAATTACTCGAACCTTACAAAAAATCCCAAATCTGATATTAAAACGGCTCTAACTTTTGTCAGTACCAAGGCAGCGTGTCATAAAACGGGATTCTAGTGCCTCAAAGATCCCTTAAATATTATTTAAATATTATGGTATTATAACGGTCTAATATCTTTCTACTCCAAAAATTTTTTCTACCTTAATAAATAAGCGAAGCGAGTAAGCGAACTCTTTCCTCTCCACTAATAGATGGAGATTTTAAATTTAAATTTAAATATTCAGTTTTTTTTTTTAAATTTTTTTCAAAAACTATCGGAGATAACTAAACTTTTTTCATCATAGTTATTTTATTAGCTAGGGTGAAGTTAGCAACGAAAGTGGCTAAACATCCGGCTCCAGTATGATAATAATTTAAGGTCATTATTTACATCCGCGTATTCTACAGTTTCACTATGGCACCTATACAGTGTGTGTCACAGGCATGGTACACCCCTTTTTTTTTCTTTTTTTTTGGAGATAATTTTTTGAAATTTGGTACGTCGCATATTCTCGACAGAGCGCACTTTTTAGCAGAAAATTGAATTTTTTCCCACATCCGGTTTTTACGGAAATGTTACCAACTTTTTATTTTTAAATGGGACACCCTATTATTATAATATTTTTGGATTCTATACATTTGTACGAATCCAACAATACCACATAAGTACCATTTTGAATGTCAAATTTGTTTTTATTTAATTTTTTATTTCTCAATTATAGTGTGCCATGACTTCAGTTGTGTTCGTAACAGATGCAAAATGTGTACACCAAAATGTCCCATATTAAGAGTACTAGTAGATGGTACCTCGGTACCAATATGGTACCATTTGAAAAAAATGAATCCAGCTCAAAAAAACATTCCGGTGCGCATAATTTATCCATAAATCACTTAATTTAGTACTTTGAACAAAAAATTGATTTTTCTAGCATCAAATGATCCAATTGGAGTAAAACGAAATAATCATGGCACACTATAATTGACAAATAAAAAATCCAATAAAAACAAATTTGACATTTAAAATGGTACTTATGTGGTATTGTTGGATTCGTACAAATGTATAGAATCCAAAAATATAATAATATACAGGTCCTATTTAAAAATAAAAAGTTGGTAACATTTCCGGAAAAACCGGATGTGGGAAAAAATCAATTTTCTGCTAAAAAGTGCGCTCTATCGAGAATATGCGACGTACCAAATTTCAAAAAATTATCTCCAAAAATAAAGAAAAAAAAGGGGGTGTACCATGCCTGTGACACACACTGTATAGGGGTGGAGGACGTACCTATAGTAACACCAGGAAGGTATTCATTTGCTTTGCAAATTCATGGTTAGCCAAAAAGAACGACACTAAAAATCGGTTTTGATAGTACGGTCCTGGCATGAATCGCCGATTAAGTAGGCGGAGTCTCGGAAGTAACAACTTGGCGACAATGCCAAGCGCTTCGAAGCGTACAGAGACGGACCCGCACTATATCCGCTTTCTCATATCGTATCCAGACCACAGGGATTGATGTCACGCTTTTTGGAATGCAAATGCAAAAGAAATGAAAATTCAAAATCATAATCGTGCTACAGTTAGTCTCGAAGATTTCCCTTGCCCTGAAAGTGAAGAAAAAAATAGAAATGCGACCGTAGTGTCAAAGAGGCCTTTGAAGCTGTCTTTAACTTCTTACCCACCCAGCACCCATATTTCGCTCCTCGATCCCGAAAAAAATGATGAAACTTAGGAGACGTGGATGGGATGTAAATATTTACCTAATTTAATTACCTAATCTGCTATTAATTCTTGAACGACAATGAAATGCCACTTCATCAAGTCATGTGAGGATATTTGCATGTAAACATAAAAAATCCTAGCAACGTATAATTGGCAGTTCCTGCAGTTCAATATCATTTTTACAGCTGGAAATCTGAACTTTCAAAATTCGTGGCGGCGGTTCTGATGGTCCCGGACAAGACGAGTTTTCATAACGGCGAGACAGGGTTGATTTTTATCCTTTGTTTTGAAAAATAAAAACCCCAGCCACGCATCAAGGGCAATTTTTATAACCGAAAATCGAAAATTAAAACCCCTGAATATCCAGATTCGGAAATTCAAAAAATCACGGTAGCTGTTCTGGGCCCGGACAAGGCAAGTTTTCACGGGGGAGTGATAGGGTTGATCTTTCTCCTTGGTTTGGAAAAATAAAAACACAAACGGCGCACGAAAGGTAGTTTTTATGGCCCAAAATCGAAAATTACAACACCTTAATATGCGGATTCGGAAATTCAAAAAAATCATGGCAGCCGTTTCTGGGCTCGAACAAGGCGCGTTTTCACAACAGCGTGAAAGGGTAAATCTTTTCCGGTCGTTTCGAAAAATTAAAAACCCCAGCAGCGCATCAATGGCAGTTTTTATAGTTGAGTATGTATCAGGATATTCAGATATTGTAATTTTCCATTTTCAGCTATAAAAACTGCCTTTGATGCGTTGCTGGGGTTTTTATTTTTCCACACCAAGGAGAAAGATCAACCCTGTCGCGCCGTTGTGAAAACTCGTCTTGTCCGGGCCGAGAACGACTGCTATGATTTTTTGAATATCCTATTCCAGATATTCAAATGGTGTAATTTTTGATTTCGGCTATATAACAACTGCCTTTGATGCGTTGCTGGGGTTTTTATTTTCCCACGTAAAGGAGAAATATCAACCCTATCATGCTTCCGGCCCAGAACGGCCTCCGTGATTTTTTGTTATTCCGAATTCGCATATTCACGTGTTGTAATTTTCGATTTTGGGCTATAAAAACTGCCTTTCCTGTGTCGCTGGGGTTTTTATTTTTCCAAACCAAGGAGAAAGATCAACCCTATCATGGCAGCCTGAAGGGCTGCCATGAATTTCTTAGTTCAGACTTCCAGCTTTGAAAATGGTCTTGAACTGAAAGAACTGCCCATTATTAAGTTGCTAGGATTTTTCATTTTTACATGCAAATATCCTCACAATATGCTTCATGGAGTGGCATTTCATTGTAGTTCAAGGGTAATTATTTACATGCGGCTCCTCAGTTTCATCAATTTTTTCGGGACCGAGGAGCGAAATAGGGGTGCTGGGTGGGTAAGAAGCTAAAAACAGCCATTGCAAACTAATATCAAGGTCACCACTAAGGCCTCTTTGGCACTACGGTCGAATTTCTATTTTTTTTTCACTTTCAGGGCAAGGAATATCTTTGAGATTAACAATAGCACAGTTTTTATTTTGAATTTTGCATTTATATTCCAAAATACGCGACATCGCTCATAATAGCGGTCCGACTACGTTTGCATGCCATGTATGTTGCGTATGTTACCAGACCGGCTCTGGTGTTGATATTACGAGTTTCCGCCGTCCGCTCGACACGACCTGACCTGACCTGACCTGACCTGACCTTGCATGTTTATTGTGATTTTCGCTGTTCTAAACAGGCCCGCACTCATGAAGATCTTTCTTTTGATGTCCTTTTGTTCGCTTATCTTTCATTTGCAAAGCAAATTAATACCTTCCTGGTGTTACTATAGGTATGTCCTCTACCCCTATATAGGTGCCATAGTGAAACTGTAGGAGCCGCGGATGTATATAATGACCCAAACTAATATTAAGGTCACAAACGAAGTCCTCTTTGTCACTACGGTTGAATTTCTATTTTTTTCTTCACTTTCAGGGCAAGGAAAATCTTCGAGATTAACAGTAGCACGATTTTTATTTTGAATTTTGCTTTTATTTTGCATTTATATTCCAAAATCAATCAATCCCTGTGGACTGGACACGATATGTGAAAGCGAATATCGCGCCAGTACTTCTCTGGCACGCTTCGAAGCGTTTGGAATTATCGTGAAGTGGCCAGAAGTGGTTATTTCCGAGACTCGCGGTATTTAATCGGCACCTCTTGTCAGGACCGCACTCTCTCCGCACTCTCAAAACCGATTTTTTAGGCCGTTTTTTTCCTTCCCTTTTATTTGCAAAGCTAATGAATACCTTCCTGGTGTTACTATAGGTATGTTCTCCACCCCTATATAGGTGCCATAGTGAAACTGTAGGAGCCGCGGATGTAAATAATTACCAGTTCAAGAAATACAAATAGCAGATTAGGTAATTAAATTATTAATTAATAATTAAATCATCATATTGGAGCCGGATGTTTAGCCACGCCCGTTGCTAACTTTTCGTTGCTAACTTCACCGGATTTTACTATTGAGCTCAATCAGAGATCCCAAAATGTTCTTACCTAATGTAGGTGGTGTTTTGGTCATTATTTACATCCGCGGCTCCTAATACAGTTTCACTATTATGGCACCTATATAGGGGTGGAGGACATACCTATAGTAACACCAGGAAGGTATTAATTTGCTTTGCAAATGAAAGATAAGCGAACAAAAGGGCATCAAGAGAAGGTCTTCCTGAGTGCGGGCTTGTTTAGAACAGCGAAAATCACAATAAACATGCAAGGTCAGAGTGTCGAGTGGACGGCGGAAACTCGTAATATCAACACCAGAGCCAGTCTGGTAACATACGTAACATACGAACCGCATTCAAACGTAGTCGGACCATAATAGCGAGCGATGTCGCGTATTTTGGAATATAAATGCAAAATAAATGCAAAATTCAAAATAAAAACTGTGTTATTGTTAATCTCGAAGATATTCCTTGCCCTGAAAGGAAGAAAAAAATAGAAATTCCACCGTAGTGTCAAAGACTTACCCACCCAGTATCCCCTAATTCGCTCCTCGGTCCCGAAAAAATTGATGAAACGTAGGAGCCGCGGATGTATACAATTACCGTTTTTTTACCTAGTATACCTACCTACTTACCTATTAGCATTAGCATTAGCTCGAATTTGACTCACCCCCCTGCCCCCTGTATTATACCTAGCAGAGCATAGGTAGCTAAATAGTTTGAAAATGGTCTCAAAAACAAAACAAAGTCCGGTTTTTGTACCTACACTTTTATAAATTGTCATGGACGTCATTTTTGATTTATTTAATTTCAAATATTTCAGTGCCAACCGAGGTCATTACTCCACAGAGCTACGAAGCTATTAGGTAAGGTACCTACTACCACAGAATATTAAGTCTATTCTGTGCTACTACCTACCTAGGTTCCTAGGTATTATAAAGCCTTGAATACCTAGTCTAGTAGTGCTCATAGTAGATATTTCCTTGAAAGACGAGAAGTAATAGGTAATTCATGTTCCTAAATGGTACCTACTTTTAATTATTTAATCTAATTATTGAAGAATCATAATCCTACCAGGAGAATAAAAATAATATTAAGAAGAGAATAATAGGTAGGTAGGTAATTATTGTTCGATAGAGAAAACGCCAAATCCGCTCAACTAAAAGGCAGACTTAACAGATTCATCATCTTTCATTTCATTCTCTATTCTCTCATAAATTGAAATCACCACACAAGACATGAAACGAAGACAAGACAAGAGGCAAGGCGGCCCGATATTAAGCATTTTCATTTTATTGACGTGACGATGCTTTGTGATGCTTCGTGTTCGTCCGTTGTCACTCGGCCCGTTCCGCTTCTCTGGGGTATGGGAACGTTGTGCTTGCCTGGTCTCGTGTGCCGTGACTGCCGTGTACTACTCGGGTCGAAATTTGTTTGAGATTTTCATTTTTTTTCGAATTAATCTTTCCCGGGATGAAAAACGGGGTGTTCTAAAGTGTGTCACGGCCACTAACGAGCCTCTCGGGTGTAACCGACATCAGGAAACCTTCCCGTCGAGCGGGCCAGAGCAGACCGAGCTCGGTTCATTTTGAACGTGTCGTTACGTCCGTCTTTGAGTCGATCTAGTCAGCCGACATTGGCGTGTGGTGGCATCGGATTTATCACCGGAGAACAACGACGTTACGGTCCCACCGAGATATTATCCAGGAATTCCCGGGTGTCGTTCAGGAGTGTGATTGTTTTAAGTGGATGATTTATGTGTGTGACCTGTGTTGTTGAGTGTAAACGCGATCACGCTAGTCACCTACGTGCCTGTTTGTGGATTACAACTCGTCACGTCTACCGTCGGCAGCATCCAGGGTTTAAAATTACAAATCGACCGACGCTGGTGAGTAAAACGGGGATTTAGAACCGTGCCATTTATAACGAATCGTTTCATACCAATGGGGTTGTAGTTCAATTATTCGAGTACGGTTAACCACACCTAATAGTTTCATTTGTTTTGATGTCATTTTCCTCCTTCGATTGTCTTCCTTTATGCTCTCATCCAAGTCGTTCTCGTCATCTCTTTCTGTGCGTGTGCAAGAACCGCTCGCACTTATTCATTTCCACCAGAGTTACAGTACGGTGGTTTTCTGTACCCAATCAGAAACGCTGCGGGGTATGGCGGTATTTTTGAATTACCTGACTCTTTGTAATTAATTTTTATACAGAGTGGATTTGAAAATTAAGCATTGTTTGTTTATTGTTTATAATATTTTTTGCTTTGAGAGGGTTGTTTTGTTTAAATTAATTTTAAAATAATAGTCCATGCATGAATTGATTATAAAGTTGACGAGCGCATACCTAATTGACATTTAGGTATGTATTTAGGTAATTATTGCTTTAACTAATTTGACAGCTGGCTCATTATTCAGATCAGGGTAAGTAGGTATCTACCATACAATTCAAACCTCAAATCAGTGGAACTTTAATCTGAATAGATCTAAGACGGAATTTATTTGAAAATAAATACTTTGCTGTTTTCTTTATTTACTTAGACACATAGTTAGGTACATAGGCTGTCTTGTCATGTCAACAGATTCCACCTTGCACAAAACTGCTGTCAGATATGGATGGATATGACGCTTTTATTATTGCTTTTTAGAGGTTGGAAGCAGTGTCATTATGCAAACCTTTGTTATTTTTTATTTGTCTCTTCTACATTTTATTATGTTTATTTATGTCACTAAAGTAAATAAGTAGTGTTACTTACCAGTGACTGTTTAGTCACCAAAGTAGGCATTTTCTTCCTAGGTAGAATAAAAATAAATAGATTGGTGGATATGTGCATACGTATTTATTTTCCTCTATTTGTTAATAATTTAAAAATAATGTAAGTATGTTGGTTGCACTGTCAATCTTTGAATAATCCCGAACGAGCGGTGACAAATGGAACCAGAAGACCTAAATAAGTCAAAAATCACAAATAAGAAATGTATTTGTTTGACCACCTTTTGTTTTTGTGTGATTGCAATAGATTCCTATCCTACGAAAATTGAAAAACGAAATGAAAAATTCAAAATTCCCGGCCAACTCACAAAATCCTCAAATTGTGTACCTAAATGGTGACGTATTGCTCATTCGTTTGGCTATCCTTGGACCAGGTTTGTCTACCAAATAATTTAGTTTGACTAAGAAAAAAAGGTGCTCAAAAAGGACCTTTTTTGTGTGTAGATTTTGGATTCTACATAGAAATAAGACTTTTTTTCTTATAGACTTACAAATTTCCAGATATACCGCTTTCAAGATGCAGGTGGTCAAAGTTTTTTTTTTTTTTCAGTTTTTTGCCAATATATCAAAAATCATGTATAGGTATGAGATGCGACAATGTTCAGCTCTTATACGCACTTTGTGATCATTGTCTTCTTGTTTTCATTGTAAAATTAAAATTTAGTGGCTTAGATTTAGGGTACTTTTAGGTTTTTTTAACCCCACTGCATGGAATAAATGCAAATGCGATTTTAAGAACCCCTTTAGAACCGCCCATGTACTCTGAAGTCAAGGTTTTTCCGATAAAAACGACCAATTACGATGAAAAAATCGCTTTGGATGTTTCAAAACGTTTCGGAAAATGAAGGGAAAAAAACTTCGCTCAAGCCTAAAGTCTCCGCCAATTGCACATTTATAATATGACATGTACAAAAACTGAGCTCTGTATCTCGGAGATATTTTCAAAAAAACTGTAAAAAACTTTTTTTGACACCCTGTATCACAAAAACGTCACGTTGGGCATATAAGCTTGTATGAAAAAAGTCCAATTTTTTATGTAGAATGACTTCCTTTTTTAGGTAGATGCGATATCAGGACACTCTGTATTTTTTTCCCTTCCGGCTAACTTCACAATTCTTTCTGAAAGCTAAAGGGTTAGTTTCCGGGGGATGAAACTTGCTCATCCCGTTTGGCCATCGTTTTGCCATGTTTGACCACCCAATAGTTTATTATGGTTCAGATTATTCACATAAAGGTTTTGAGTTTTGAATAGAAAATTTGTTTTATTCACGAATCACATCGCACGTATTTCGTATTTCTATCAAATAATATTCTTCTTTATCATTTTTATCACATTTTTCATATACCTAAACATTGAAATATCTGAAAATGTTTGGATTTGGAATTATGTATTTGCTTGGAAATATTTGAGCAATTAATGGAAATATTTCGGGAAAAAGATAATTTATGTGCATATAAGACTAGCCCAAAGCATGACGTCCATTAAGTAGGAAGTACATCAAAGTCGGCAGAATCAAAAACATTGACAATTAGGCTAATTAAATGCCTTAATTAAAAATTTCCAACTTCGTGCATTTTTTCAAAAATGACTGTTGTGCTAGCTTAAGCTGGCAACTTAAGCTGGCAGAACATGCGCAAAAAGTGGTTTAAGAAAATCAAATCATAATTCCACTTGCACAGTAATTGAGGGCTAATTAAATGCCATAATTAAAAATTTAATTAGTTCTGCTATAGCTTAAGTTTAAGCTAGCAGATGCGCGGAGCTGGAAATTTTAAATTATGGCATTTCCTAATTTGCCTTTAATTGTCAATGTACCTATTATTTTTTGTTCTGCCGACTTTGCTCTTCCAACTTAATGGACATCAAAGCATGCTGAATATTTCCAGACACTGCCAAATATTTCCAAATCCAAATATTGCCAAATGTTTCCAAAATCCAAACATTTCCAAAGCTATGTGTACAGATATTTCCACTTAGTGTCCTAGCCCTCATAGGTGGAATGGCCCTGCTTTTTACGAGCTTTCAGATAATAATTTCGAGTTTTAGTATCCCCCATACAGGGTGATCAGTAACTCGCGCACTCAGAGCATGCTGCGGTAAACTTCACTTTTTAAGAGTGGTAAATTTTCTTACTGCAGTGTTGTAGGTAAGTGCTTTTCTTCCAAAGATATAACCATTTTTGTAAAAAAAAGGTGGCAACACCAACACTGCATTGAACATGTGAATAAGTTCGGGTTAGATGGTATTGTTGTTATTTTTATTTCCATAGCAACGATGAACGAAGGCATTTGAATATTTTCAAATTTGAGTTTCGGCGGTTGCAAAACTTCGAATTTCGTTCAGATTTACCTAGGTATTTCATCAATTTCCAACATTCTCAATTCCTCTGTAAAGAGGTTTTGTGGCAAAAAAATTGATGAATTAGGTATCCGTTCCAGATATTACAGTAACCTGAATTTTTCATTAATTTTTATACCTACCGGTTTTTGAAAAAATTTCCTTTAAACTCGGATGAGGGAAACTCTGTAACTTGAAAACCAACCGTTGGATTCAATCCTTTTTTTTTGCAGAATATCCTTAATTTTAATGGGCTCTATATCGCCCTTTATTCGGAGTGCGCGAGTTACTGATCACCCTGTATATTATTCTCGGGGAGATTTAATCGCGGAAGACTGCTCATCACCGAGCTGCTCACCAATTTCTCCAACTCACTTTACGAGTAGGTGAGAAATAGGCATGCAAAATTGCGGATGGTCTCAGAATCTTGAGTATTTTATGAACTTCTGGATGAGGTTTTTTTTATTTAGCCACACCACTATTATAGCTTTCCGGAATAACCGAGTTGAAAGTTGACTGCCAAGCCAACTGCCATGTTGATTTCAATTTCATAAAAGGCAGCCTTAGGTATATATCTCCGTAACAAAGACGAGAAGTTTTAAATTTACCATCCTTCTGAACATCCTCTCATCACTCGGTAGGTACCTATACCGTGTCCGCTATTTCGAGACCACCCTGTATACCTCCTCCAGTTTTGAGTCCCGAAAAATTTTATAGGTATAGATCTTCTTATCTAGGTATGGTATCACCTTCCAAGTTTATTTTCTGATGGAGTCCTGCCTGATTCTTTCAACTGGACCACACTAGGTATATGATCGAGTATATGATGGTAATAATAATAAAGGATGGTAAGTTATAACATTCATTGTTGTTTACCTACTTGGTTTAGTAATTTAAATTTATTTAATAAGCAGAAAGCTCCGCAGAGAGAGCTAACCGAGCCGTGAAAGGGGCTTTGTCTTCATATCATGTTCTTATAAGTATAGTATTAGGTCGAGTATTAGGTACTTTACTTAGTCGAAATTTTCCGCTTTATTGCGTTAATAATAAAGAGTGTAATGGTATAGGAAGAGTGCACTATATCACTATAATAAGACCTCGCATCACACTGTAATTCAGTAAGCAAGGGGAGGGAGAGGGGTCGCCACTTTCAAGGCTGCATGGTCAGGCCATATTCAAAATTGTGCGGTCTCCCTATATCACTTGGGTCGCGCAAAATTCAAACAATCAATTTTCATTTCAACATGTAGAAGATATTTATTATTATTAATAAATTAAAACACGTGCACGGGAAAGAGAGAGTGAAACGGCTGTTGTCT
This sequence comes from Malachius bipustulatus, assembly GCA_910589415.1. Lineage (NCBI taxonomy): Eukaryota > Metazoa > Arthropoda > Insecta > Coleoptera > Melyridae > Malachius > Malachius bipustulatus. Next base: position 7,457,125 of record OU342632.1, read on the forward strand.
GGTGAAGTTGTCAGGTCAGTGGTCACATACCCGCAGATGGCTGGAGGGAGAGTATGACTGGTCCTTTGTTCCCTAAAAGGGTACATGGTTGTCATATCGCCGTGCTGTTCTACAAAAATGTCATCAAATTTTTGACTAGTTTTGTAAAACACGAGTGTTCCATTCCAAATTTATTTAAAGTAACTACATATTCAGATGTGACGTCACACTAACCTTAAATGTCAAGTTGTGAACGAGCGAAAATTGTTGAAGGAATCATTCAAAAACTATGAATTGAACCGCTTACGTCAGTTTGAGAGCCACTGACAACTACATAAAATTTATTCACGTAATGACATTCTATCCTCTGTGTTGTGCATTTAATTCTCATTCAGTACCAATGTTGACGTATACTTATTTATGCGGGATGAAGTGTTTGGATAAACTGGACGGTTACTATGAAAACCACGTAAATGAAACAAAATAAATCGAACTATCAAAAGGATGTGTATTCTTAATCGATACGTATGACTTTTTAAACTTTATCGGACTATACTAATAAATTTGTCAGACTTGGGTATACCTAATATACCAAGACCAGAAATCAATACTTCATTCCAATAATTATCCATGCAATAATAATTATGTTATTCACTCGGTTATTCATATCTTGTAAACATAAAAACAAGCTAATTGCTGTCGTTACATATATCTCATTACTACGCGATTTATTCGTGATTATTGATTGGCATTTCCCATGAAAGTATACGTGCTTAGATAAATAGTAATTTAAAGATCATTTAGGTCATATAGCAACTCGAGTATCAAGGTGGTAGGTACGAGAGATAATATGTTTAACTATGACATGTGTTTATTAATATGGCGCGGTAGAAAAAGCGGGAAACGATTAATTTTAAATTACTGTATTTATAACTTGTTCCAGTCTCTTAGCGGTAATTAATTTCAATAATAATTGATGTTTTATTGACAGTATAAAATATCACGTATCGCATACTGTATAGATTTTTAAAGCGTAGGAAAAGTAAGTAGGTACCGAGGTAGGTACCTAACCTAACAGAAAGACAGCATAATGTTGTTATCACATTCTTTATTAAATAATATACAGGGTGGGCCATCGAAAATGCAACAAGCCTAATAATTTGGAAAGTGAAGATGTATGCGAAAAACGCCGAAACAGGTCGATTTTGTTATCGAGGGGGCCATATTTTAGTGACAAATTTAACTACCCAAGTTCAACCCCTTTGCAGGGGTAACCACCCCTTTGCTTATCATCATAGGGAACAGATATTAGATATCGAGTGATACATCATGTGAAAGCTACTTAAATTCTCTTTATAACCATATCCAACATTTTGGGTTTCGCTTACATACAGGTGGCCCAACCCAACGAAAACGTAACTCGCCTTAATAACTGCATGGAAACTGAAGATGTACACGAAAAACGAAAGAGAATTCAAGTAGCTTTCAAATGATGTATCACTCGATAGCTGTTCCCTATGATGATAAGCAATGGGGTAGCTACCCCTGCCAAGGGGATGAACGTGGGTAGTTGAATTTGTCACGAAAATATGTCCCCTCGATAACAAAATCGACCTGTTTCGGCGTTTTTCGCATACATCTTCACTTTCCAAATTATTAGGCTTGTTACCTTTTCGATGGCCCACCCGGTATATAGGTAAGACTAGTAACTTTGCCACGGCAGAGGTACGTGAAGTTGGCTCAAAAAATAAATATGACTGGGTGATAAAACGTCTAAATCGATTGTCCAACCTAGGACCATGTTTTTGCACCAAAAAAATTTTTATGGGATTTTTTTCGGACCAACTTCTCAAGCCGGGACCGGGTAGTAAACTAGAGGGTAAACCGTACCATTCTTGTCCATTGTCAATCGCGCGTTAAACCATGTTTTACCACCAATTTGTTTTGTTTCACCACCTACGTATAGAAAAAAAACTTTACAATTTTTTTTTTCCATAGCCGATACGAAATACTCGTAATGTGGTACCTAACTTGGGCCAAGTTTACGTTGGTGCTAAAACCAAATCGGGGACGATGTTTTGACATAGAGTTAGCAGAACAACTTGCTCAAATGAGAAAGTTACTATAGCGGCAATTTGTCGCTAATTATTCGCGATGAAACTAATTTTGTCGCCTGTTATAATTCTTAAAAAAAAATTTAAATTCATAAACCATCTAAAATTACCTACTTACTTAATCTTTTTGTCGCTAATTAGTTGCGATAGAATAATAATTGCGCGCGCGTAGTGCCATTATTTGCCTTTTTTGCCGTTAATTAGTTGTGCAAAAAATAATTTTTCCGCTCTTATTTAAAAAAAAATACAAGTTGTTTCGCTAACTTCACGTGAAGTTAGCGACGCAGTTTCTGCAAATGATTAGCAAATCGAGACGCGATAGCTGAATCATTTGCCGTTTTTTGCCGTTAATCAGTTGCGCGTAAAAAAAATTTGTAGTCCTGATTTAAAAAAAAAGGTTCGTTAAAAAAAGAGGGTTTAACTGTGGCAAAGTCTACCTGGAGACAACGAAGCACATTTATAAAATGAAAATAATATATAGTGGCAAAATCCAAAAAGGTTGCCAATAATTAAAACAGCCTAGAGGCTAATTCCTGCAAAAAAAATATATCAAAATATTTGATATAGGCAAAGGGATTTTAGGGAGTGTCTTTACTAATTTTCCTCCGCTCTAGACTGAAATAAGTTTTTTAAAAATGAGAATATTATAGCGGCAAAATCCAAAAAGGTCAAAAAGGTACACTGCCAAACGAATTTTTTTATTATTGTAATTTTTGCATTAAATTATAAATTATCTGCCTTAAATAGGCAGGTGATGCTCATTATTAACGTTCTGATAAAGTGCTTTGACTCTTGTCTTATTATTAAAAATTTCCCCATAAATCAGAATTATTTAATAAATTGTTTGGACTTTAATTATAATAATGACAGTTATACCTAATCATTTGTCTATTGAAAACTATGACTAAATTTATTTATGGTAAATTTTGACAGCTAAAGTAATTCCGAGAAAGTTCAGATAAAAAGTCATGACCACCTTGATGAACTTTTTCTTGGTTATTTCTCAACCAATTTTGAATCTGAAAAATCATCTGAATAGAGAATCGAATACTTACTTATTTTGAATATACGAAAATATATACAGGGTGCTATTAAATTTTTAAAGGTCGGGGGCTGTAGCTTAGGGGTTGTTATCATACCGCCATCTTATAGAGCTTGACAAATTATAATGAAATCTCTATTATTCGGTTTGATTATCTCAACCTGTATATGAGATACCTATAGTCTGGTCAATTAAGTCTGGGACAGTCTGTATACAAAAATTGCGTTTTTATTGTATTCTATTAAGTTTTGCCTGGATAAATTAGAGAGCATTTATGCGCCCCCGCTGGGAGGGTTTAACAATGGTTTCGCCTCAGTTCGGATGTAGGATTAACTGGGTGGTTTTATGGCCATTTACCTGAGGATTATTTTTACCTCAATTCGGATGTGCCCACCTTAAAGTATAAGAGGCTTTCGTTAGAGTGAAAGCAACTGTCCCCCTGAAAACGTGCTATGATAGTGTTGTTCACACACTTTCACACTATCGAGTATAAAATATAATTAGTCATAGCTTTATTATTAAAACACAAATACAATATACTAATTATCGAGTAATAGGGAACAATCTCCTTCGTGATAACGCTAACCGATAAGTACCCTGATCTCGGCCCTGATGTAAACTTTCATATAAACCTACGATTAGAAGATAATCAACCGTAATCAACACTAAAAACACAGCTTATCAACTACCTATTTAATATAACCTTTTTTGACAATAATTATATTCTGAATCAGCGTTCCGAGTACTACCAGAAAAAATCATCAGCTCGCTTTCGAAAAATGATTTTTTTGAAAAAAAAAATTAACAAAGGGTTCCACCTTTGAATTTTTTTTGTTTGACGTCGTTTTTTAATGAAATCCTGGCCCCTAATACTTATTAAGCCACGGTGAATCTGAAAACAAAGTCCGTTTTTCAATTATTGGAGCCACCGTTTCCGGGGATATGAATTTTTTAATGTCGTAATTTAGGACTTTTGACCCTCTTTGGGGCTCGATTTGGGACACTTCCCGGCTTTTACGACCCCTAATACCTTATAATTATTATGATCTCCACCAGCTGGCCTCACAGACAGGTATCTCAAGGTGTTGCAGATTGAGCTGCTTTTAAATTAGTTAAATCGTGTAGACACTGTCTATGTGTATGTAGACACAGTTTAGGATGAAGAAGAACTGAAATGTCGAAGTTTCTGTTAAATATCGATCCGGGAGATGCACTTCTTAGGTGGTCTTCGTGGAATAGGGAAAAAGTAAAAATGTAACCCCTGCTTGCCTGCGTCAGGTGTGCAAAGCAAGATTCGCTTTTTGTTCGTTGACCAGGACAGAAGTCCTGCTGTCTCTAATATTCGTATTATTTCGTATCGTTCGTTCGTCAGACTAAATAAATACCTACATACCTACTCCGACTTAATTCAAATTATTCATCTTACTAAATCGTTTAATCATATTATAATCGTCTACATAATTAGAAATTACCTTTAAATTGATTGGTTGTTCTACAGCATTGTGTAAAATTACTAGTTTTGCATTAAAAGATTAATTTAATGTGTGTCTATTAATTTATACAGTTCATTATTCGTTCTTTGTGTACCTAAACCGTACATAAAAGTGGTCCTTCGAGCCGGATTGTAACTGAATTTAGTGCAAATGGAAATTAATGGAAGTTGCTGGTGTACCATGGATGCAGTGAATACGTCGTTAAGCAAAATTGTGCAGTTTTAAGTGTCCAAAATATTTCATTGTCGACGACAAGTGTTTCGTGTTTCGTGTTGGATGGTTGTTGCAGAGAAACTTCTGTACGAGCGCCTGGATTGCAGACAAGTTCCTGGAGTCCACAAAGACGAGCACCTGGATTGCAGACAAGGCCCTGGAGTCCACAAAAACGAGCTTCTGGATTGCAGAGCAATTCCTGGATTCCACAAAAACGAGGTCCTGGATTGCAGAGAAGTTCCTGGATTCCACCAAACTGAGTAACGTACCTCTTCATTTATTATTCGAGGAAAGTTTCTTATTTCCTATTTCGTTATCGCAACAAAATTGCATATTAATCGTTCGAAGCCTAATTCGTCAGCTGATGAGTCGAAAGAAGCACTCAGACCCACCTACCTAATTAAATTCGTCGGTTTGGTTGATGTACCTACCTACTATTCGTGAATTCGTGAATAATACTAAAGTTGATAACTTTGATCGTAAAAATATAAATAATTGTAATTTCGTTCGTGTTTATAATATTAATATACCTGTAATTATCGTATGTCATATCGTAAGTACCTAAATGTTCGTCAGTCGTACCATTGTATGAAAAATCGTTTATTATATTATTCTGTGTTATAAAAATATCGTTTGTTAAGTAATATTGTAAAAAGATGGATAATTTGAAGAAAAAGAGGGGTTACGCGAAAGGATTAATTACAAAAATCGAAACGTGGGTTGAGGAGAATTTAAAAAATGAAAATAATAAAAATCAAATCGAAATTCGCAAAAGAAATTTAATAGCAGCTTATCAGAGTTATGTAAATATACAAGAATCGATCGCAGAGATTAAAGAAGATGCCACTAAAGATAGTGAGGATGTAGAAAGTAAATTTTGTAATTTGTTTTCGAAGTTAGAAAACAAAATTGAAGAGTTAACTAGTCTAAGCACCCAACAACCTAGATTAGATGGAAACGTAGAATTTCAGAATTTCGTATCGAATTTACAACAATCGAATAAAGAATTTGTAGCCGAATTAGTTCAGGGTGTTACGACAAGTATAAATACAAAGGGTGCAAATTCTCAAACAGTTAAGCTGCCCGAAATCAAAATTCCAATTTTTTCAGGTGATGCTGCAGAGTGGAATAGTTTTCATGATCTGTTTACTAAACTCATCATAAATAATGAGGATTTAGATAATATCGAAAAACTAATTTATCTTAAGGGATATTTGAGAGGCGAAGCACTGTCTTTAATACAGAATTTGTCGTTGGTAAGCTCGAATTTACAATCTGCAATTAAGTTGTTAGAAAATAGATATAAAAACACGTATGCGATAATCGAGGCGCACATCACCAATTTATTCGAAAACTTACCTAATTTATTGAAGCCAAAGGCTCAAAACCTGAGGGAGTTCTTAACTCATATTAATCAAAATATCGAAAGTTTGGAAAATTTAAATGTACCCGTAGATTCTTGGGACTTAATTTTAATTCACATTTTTTCCAAGAAATTGGATTTTCAATTGCAAAAGGCTTATTGCTTACATCGAGATACCAAGAACCTACCAACGTTAAAAGAATTTATTAATTTTTTAGAAAAGCAATGCAAAGCATTAGAGGAAATAGATGCAACAAAAGGCACTAGTCCTACACCGATTAGGAAAGTTAATCATTTTATTAGTTCAACTCATAATTCGACTCAACAACAGACAGGAAATGTGACAGGAAATCAATCCTATTTAATTTGTAATTTTTGCTCAGAGAATCATTCGATTTATAAATGTTATAAATTTAAACAATTAACTATTCAGGAAAGAAACAACTTTATAACCTCTCGAGGTTTTTGCAAAATATGTCTGTTTAGGAAACATTCGTTCGATGATACTTGCACTGGGAATAATTGTTGGCAATGTGGCAAAAGGCATAATACTCTACTTCATATCAATTTTGATCGAGAAGTTCATTCAAATCCTAGAAATTTTCAAATTCGTCGCACAGAAAGTCGCAGCCAGTGGCAGGATCTCCATAAACCTAATTCAGGCACAATTAATCGTCAATTTAATCGTCAAAATCGTATGTATGGTGTAAACGAGGGTGTAAACCAATATCAAAATAAACATTATTCAACAAACAATAATTCAAATCAATCAACGCCAGAAAATAAAGAATCGGGACAAATCGTAAATCAAAAGAATTCGAGTCAATTAGAATCAAGGTCGCAAGACGGTCCCAAGCAAAAAAGTATCGTAAATGAAAATGAAAATAAAGAAAATAAGCCCGAAAGTTCGTTATCGTTTTCCACTTATTCGGAAAATAATTCGCAAATCCTACTAGCCACAGCAGTGGTAACAATTTATAATCGCAACGGCGATCCAGTTTCGGCTAGGTGCTTACTGGATTCGGCGAGTCAGATTAGCATGTGCACAAAAGAATTGCTAGACAAATTAAATTCGAATACTTATCGTAAAGAATTGCAAATATCAGGAATCTCGCAAATAAATGCTCAATCAAATGAGATGGTTGATTTAACCATTAAGTCAAACGTTTATAGAAAAAATTCGTTCAAAGTTTCGTGTGCAGTATTGGAAAAAATAACTTGCGAACTACCGCAAACTACTCTAAACGTATCAAATTTAAAAATACCGGATCACATTATGTTAGCTGATCCAAAGTTTTATGTCTCGTCGAAAATCGACATCTTGCTAGGAGCAGACGTCTATTATGATTTAATCGTTCCAGGAGTGATTAAATTAGGGGCGGATATGCCAACCCTTTTTAGTACACTCTTAGGATATGTCGTCGGCGGTAAATTGGCAAATAATAAGCCAAAGCATTCTAATATTAATTCGTATAATGAACTAGGGAATAGTTCACCCAATTGTTGTTCTTTTTTAAATACGTCATCGAGTAGCGATGAACTGTTACAAAAATTTTGGGAGATAGAAGACATCGAAGAGAAAACAATTTTAAGTCCCGAAAAGGCAAAATCGGAAGAAATTTTTAAAGAAACGACGATTCGATTAGAAAATGGACGGTTTCAAATAAATTTGCCATTTAAAAATCAAGAAAATAAATCGTGTAGTTTAGGTGAATCGTTTTTGCAAGCAAGAAAACGATTTGCTGGTCTCGAAAAACGATTTCTAAGAGACCCAAATTTAAAATTAAAATATAAACAATTTATCGATGAATATGTAAACTTAAATCATGCAAAAATCGTCCCTCTAAGTTCTCATAATGAGAAAGGAGAAAATAAATATTTTATGCCGCATCACGCAGTTATACGTGAAGATAATGAAACAACAAAATTGCGTGTTGTTTTTGACGCTTCGATGAAAACTTCATCGGGTTTATCGCTTAATGATATTTTATTAAAAGGCTATACGGTACAACCGGAATTATTCGATATCATATGTAGATTTCGGATAGGTACTTTCGTAGTCATTGCGGACATTGAAAAAATGTACCGTCAGATTCGTGTAAATCCGAATCACACATTTTTACAGAACATCCTGTGGCGTGAAAATGAAAATGAACCTTTACAATGTTTAGAGTTATTAACAATCACGTATGGTACGAATTTCGCGCCCTTTGCTGCCACTAGATGTTTAAAAGAACTGGCTGAAAAAGAATCGCAAAATTACCCGCTTGCATCAAAAATGTTACTTTCGCAAACATACGTGGATGATGTGCTCGTCAGTTCAAATTCGAAAAATGAATTAATCGAAACTTCTTCGCAATTAATTAGTTTATTAAATACTGCAGGATTTAAGTTACATAAGTGGCATTCAAATGTCAAAGATTTTTCTACAGAGTTCAATGAAAATAATTCGAATGAGGATTTCCAAGTTGATTCAAATCAAAATAATTATAATTCGAAAAATAAGTACGACATTCAAAATGAAAGTTCGTCTAGTAAAGTGCTTGGCTTGCAATGGAATTCTCATGAAGACTTTCTCGTAATGGCACTGCCCGAATTTAAAGAAATTAAAAATTACACAAAAAGAGAAGTTCTGTCGAAAATTGCCTCAATCTTCGATCCTATTGGATTGTTAGGTCCCGTCGTAGTAACTGCAAAATTAATTATGCAGAAAATATGGATCAGTAAAATCGAGTGGGATGATAATCTCCCAGATAATTTAATGTCGGAATGGAATAAATTTTTCTTCTCGCTACCGTGTCTAAAAGAGGTGAAGATTCCGAGGAATCTAACTTTAAATTTGTCAATCGAAAGTATCGAAATCCACGGATTTTGTGACGCCAGCTTAAAAGCTTATGGCGCCTGCGTATATTTGCGTGTATTATATTCAAATAAGGATGTGTCGTGTAGACTAATTTGTTCAAAATCAAGGGTGTCTCCTTTGAAAAGTATAACATTGCCAAGGTTGGAACTCTGTGGAGCTGTGTTGCTCGCGAAATTGGTAGAAAGAATATGTCGAACTTACGAAAATAAAATTGAGTATTTAAATCGGTTACAAAATCGTCCGAAGTGGTTAAACCATTCAGAAAATTTAAAAATTAACGATCTCGTTTTAATAAAAGAAGAAAATACTCCTCCATTGAAATGGCCAAGAGCTAGAGTTATGGAGGTCGTCCCTGGTGTTGACGGCAAAGTTCGAATGGTTAAACCTCGGGTTAAATTAAAAACTCAGGGGGGAAATTTCATAAGAAGTATTTCAAAGGTTTGCCCTCTGCCAAATGAAGATTAACAATGCAAGTAATAATTTCGAGACTATTTGTCTATTCGTTCGACGATTTTAAAATAGGAAAAAATATTATTATTTCGTTCGAGAGAGAACCGCAATTATATGTTGAAAATTTTCGTATGAGAAAAAAAATTTATTTAGTGTTATTGAAGTCAGAGACTCCAAGGGGGGGAATATGTTGCAGATTGAGCTGCTTTTAAATTAGTTAAATCGTGTAGACACTGTCTATGTGTATGTAGACACAGTTTAGGATGAAGAAGAACTGAAATGTCGAAGTTTCTGTTAAATATCGATCCGGGAGATGCACTTCTTAGGTGGTCTTCGTGGAATAGGGAAAAAGTAAAAATGTAACCCCTGCTTGCCTGCGTCAGGTGTGCAAAGCAAGATTCGCTTTTTGTTCGTTGACCAGGACAGAAGTCCTGCTGTCTCTAATATTCGTATTATTTCGTATCGTTCGTTCGTCAGACTAAATAAATACCTACATACCTACTCCGACTTAATTCAAATTATTCATCTTACTAAATCGTTTAATCATATTATAATCGTCTACATAATTAGAAATTACCTTTAAATTGATTGGTTGTTCTACAGCATTGTGTAAAATTACTAGTTTTGCATTAAAAGATTAATTTAATGTGTGTCTATTAATTTATACAGTTCATTATTCGTTCTTTGTGTACCTAAACCGTACACAAGGGTCTCTCCAAGAGGCTGGCAATAATCCCCATCCTTGGGATGTTCGATGTGATTGATGTGCCCTCGGATGTGCCTTCCTGCTCTGCTGCTTATGCTAAGCTATCTATAACACCTGGAAGAATATTAATGTTTTCCTTGCTGTGGCAAAATAGTTGTCCGGATTATAAAAACCTCATAAAGCGAAATGCAGCTAAGAAGAGCTGCTGCTCCTTTCAGCACAGAAACCAAAAATAAAATTTCATCCTGTAAACACTTAAGCGACTCTCGCAACAGTTTATTAAGCAGCTTAATAATGCAACGCCTGACCCACTCGGCTGTACTATTATTAGCCGTACTATTATTATGACTTGACAGATCAAAGTGAAATGAATATGTACTTACTTATTCTTATTACTTATTGTAATCTAGAATACTCGCTGTTGGCAATTCGAATGGCATTTTCGATCAAGATTCGCAACGATTACAATTAATTATTACACCACTTGCTCTCAGTAGTAAACGTCTCTGTGATTGCCATTTGCCATACAGTTAAAATAATTGTTCCATTTAATATAATTGTTACAGAAATACACGGTCCTATAAAAGGTTGCTTTTTGCTCAATTTCAAATTTGGACGGTTTTTTTTTTTTTGAAAAGGCTCCTGGATCTATACTCTAAGATCGAGTAGGGCCAAGAATTTTGTTCTTCGATAATGCCAGAGTTCAGTTGGGCGAAAAACGACATTTGAGGGGATTATCACACATAATTAAACCGAGAATTAAACATAACTGGCCTGGCAAGAAAAGAAATACCTGTGAGGTCTTTCCCATTTAAATAGCAGTGTTGCCAGTATTATTTTAAATAACCGCTACTTGTTCAGAACTAATAAGGGTGACTATTCAAATAAGTTTGATGGTATTTACTATATTCAAGATATTGTTGACTTGATTAAAGCTTCGTGAAGTGAGCCGGGAAAACCAGATTGCTAAGCGCATTCGATTGACCATCGTTTGACCACCCAATAATTTCGTTTGACCACCTTTTGTTTTTGTGTAATTGCAAAAAGAAAAATTCCCGGCTAACTTCACAAAATTCCCAAATTGAGTAAATGGCGATGTTTGCTAATTCGTTTAACCATCGTTTGACCACCCAATAATTTCGTTTGACCACGTCCAGGAAAAAAGATATGATTTTTTCGATTATTTTTTTTATTTCCGATCCGGCCAACTTCACAATTTTACATAAAACGGAAAGTTCGAGAACTATCTAGTATCTATTAGGGAGAATGTCTAATTAATGCCTGTCAGAATGTCTAGAAGCTGCTCCTAGAATGGTTCAGGGAAAAAAGATTCGGAATTCCGGAAAGATATTCGAGAAGTGAGTTAATTTTGGAAGCGCGTTCCAGAAGAACACTAAGGGCTAAGGGAAGCAAACAGGCAGTGAGTTTAGTTCAGTGTAAACGTGAAGTCGAGCGTGAAGTAGGTACTATGCGAATAAGGTTAATCGATAATAAGTAAGAGCGATATTTTGTTGATTAGAAGCAGTTTGTTAATTAAAGTAAGCGATTAAATAAGGTAATTGAATCAGTCATTTTGGCTTTCCATATTGTCGGTGCACCCACAAGAAGAAAAATTACGTAGCAATTTCAACATCGACTCGATTTATAGACAAAGATTTATAGAAAAAGCCTATTCAGTTTTTTCAGGCCGTAAGTCAGCAACGATAGTCCAAATAAAAAAAAAAAAAACGCTCCTTGACAAGATCTACGGGCCTTTACCTTGGTGAAAAACTACCTGATATGTACACCCTTTATAATAAGAAAAATGCGATAGTTGATGATGACTTAGTGATAATAACATTAAGTATACCTATATCCGATTTAGTATTATGAATTATTATTATTATTGAATCATTCACTCCGATTCTAAAGGTTCTTTTGCAGAACAAATTAGAAGTCTTTCGCACAGCATGTGAGGTGAAAACTAAAGACATGGATACCGTTTCGTCCTTGTTATGGACTGATCAGCATATCATATCAGTCACACACACACACATACCCTAGGAAAGATTGGAAGTAATAAGTTATCTAACTAGTTTTTCGTGATGTTGGTGGCAACCAGAGAAACAAAATGCTTGCTCGATATGTTTCACGGATTTTCAGGTTTGACAATACAACACAGATGTTTAAGAGCGACACCTCCGATCCCTACCTCCGATCATGTTATGATGTGCATGCGGAAGTTTTTCAATTCGTTCTGTAAAGAACCTATTATAGAGGCAAGTTAAATTAGAACCCTACATCTGATATTGTATTAATAGGTACTACGACTATGATTACAAATTACAATCGATGATATTAGATTGAGTTAAATAATACGCACTCACGACATGAGTGCAATTTCAGGTTCATACTCGGGTTCATAATAATTCGTTATTTATTATCGATAGTTGTTTATCATTCTGTTTCGGCAAGAGAACATAATAATGAATGAAGACGATGACGTAAATAAGGTGATAATAATTTGAATTTGATTTATTATCGCTACGATAGCTTAGTACCTATACAGGTGGATCCCGAAATAGGAGACACGCAGTATCCAATACAGTGTTGTAAAGATGTTCAGAAAGACTGTTAGTAAAGGACACAGCAGAAAAACTTTTTTGATGGAAATTGGCTCCCGGGCAAATTTGTTGTCACTTTGAAATTCTATATTGTCTCACATTTCCTTCGTATTTTAATTCTCTACGTTTCGTTCATAGGGCGATTTAGATTACCCGCATCAGTGTTTCTTTTATAGGTATTTTAGCAAAAAAGATATTCGATTTTTTGCACTAAATGGTCAATAAAAAAAAGAAAATGGTAAACTCGAGTTAGGGATGTGCCCAACTTGACGAAGATAATTACCAAAATGTGTAAGAATTAGGAATTGAGAAAGCGTAAAGAAATTTAAGCAATAAAATTTACAAATTTAATTTCGTGAAATAACAGTGCAAAAGTTTTGTCAAAAACAGAACGCACTCAGACAACAATTACCTTCGTCATTTGTCATTCGATTTAATCGATTTAAACAATTTTGCTTTTTTGTTGTGTTCTGTATAAGAAAATCAATCGATCATGTTTTTGCATTTTTCGAATTTCTTTTTTACAAAGTTGGAGAATTTATTCCTTACGTTTGTCTCGCACTGTATAATAGGATAGCGCCGACGTGTGCCGTAAACAAAACGCAAGCAGGAGTTCTGTAGTACCTATACATACATACTTATACATATAAATTGAAAATAGTACGGACCGTACTAATTATTGTTCATGCTAAGAAATGACTTATCAAACAGATCACCTTGCTGTAAGTATTCTCCTGTTAATGTTAAGTGATTTTGTATAAAACATTGTAATTTTTAGTTTCCCGATGAAGACCTGAACGAGGTCGAAATATAGAAATTTGCATACAAGATCTCTCATTAAAAGTGCCCAAAAAATCAAGTGACCGCAAGCCTTTAATTTTACCTACATACTTATACATATACGTCGAACCCTCCTTAAGAATACTCGGCCCATAAACAAAGTCACAGTAATCCAGTTGCGAGAGAATCATCATGGCGTTACTTACCGTTGCTTTCGTTTGCTGATCAAGTAGCCACCTTCTTGGAATATAGCGTTCTCATCAGTTTAAAATAATCAGATCTCAAGCATCGTGAGATGTGAGACTTGAATCGAAGAGAGCTGTCAAGTATCAAACCCAAGCTACTTGCTCTGAGGAGGGAGAAACAACTGTATCTTCAACATTTACAAAGAAGTTATGCGTCAGTGCCGCTACACTAGATGGTGGGCCAAATAACAATAAATTGGTTTTAGAATAATTTATTTAGATGAAGGCAATGATTCCGCGAGTAGTTAAGCATGGCCTTTATATCTGCATTCATCCCGGCTGCAGTACTATCGGCCTCATACGGTGAAAAAGACCTATAAGATTTGAGTATCATTTGCGCATAGGTGACTCGAACAGTATTTAAAACAAGTTGGCAGAGAAAACGTGTACGCAGGGAGTGGAAAAGTGGACCAACAAGGGAACCTTGTGGCACCCCCGAGGTAATATTTCCTGTTTCATCCTTGTCAAGTAACTTGGTTCGTATCCTCGAAGACTACCGTTCCTACCCCTTCCTATTATTACACATCGGGGATGAAGAAGGAGGTATCCACCTGACCAGAAACCATAAACCACCGGAGTAGTCACTAGACAGTCGAGTAGAGTCGAGCTCGAATATTGAGAGAAAGAGAGAGAGCGTGTCGTTCGTGTACCTACACAGACGTTGGTGCTGGTGCTGTTGTCCCTTATTTGAAAGGATTTGCATAAAAGAACGCGCGAAAACATTGTCGTATAAATAATGGAACACTCGTACATAGTGAAGTGAAAACTAATAATAATTAACAACTCGCATTTCAAACAAGTGCCCACACTCGTCGGGCAGAAACACAAGAACCACAAAGTCAGTAAACTGAGAATTATTAATTAATAAAGTTTGTGTGTTCCTGTCAATCTTGGCATAAGCCTGGTCCTTCGTCCTCCCTTTACATTTTGGTCCTCGTCGCTGGATTCATACCGCCCGTCGTATACCTACATTTTGGCCCTTCGACCGGATCAAACATTTCGCCTTCGTCGTAAACGTTTCCAAATGCCAAGTTGGACATCCTCACAAGCTGACGTCTGACGTCTGCCAGAGAGATAGCTGGCCAGTAATAATAAGGAGCCTGCAGTCTCACCAATCCCAACATGAGAAACAACAGCGACCAAAGTTTCATGGTCAATGCTATCGAACGCATGACTGAAGTCAAAGAGTACTAATGCCGTCATCATACCCTCATTATTACATTTTTACTACTGTTGTTGATGTTTATTAAATAAGTAACTACTTAAATAAAATTCTCATGGAAATAAGAAAGGAAGTTTCTCTGCTCTATTAAATCCCGAATATTCCGATAGATGACCTATTAGCGTCAAGCATTGGTTGAAGTTGGATCATAAACAAGGATGGGAGATGTGAAACTGTCAATGGAGGAATGAAATAGGTGTACTTTTACTTTTTCTAATAGATATACCGAGAACTACCCAACCCGAGACCCAACCTTTTTCATTCGTCGTTTTATTTCAGCACAATCCCAGATTATTAAATGGTTAATTTTACTCTGGCAAGAAAACCAGTTTGGCCCTTGAATTTCAAGTTCATAGTTTCTTTGTTCCTAATATAATAGTTTGGGAATTTTTGGATTGCCTGAACTCTGAATGTCGTGACCTACAGTGACACATATGTTTAAGATTTCTGATGAATTATTTTTATTTTAGTTTGTTTTTATCGGAAATTCGGATACTCCACCCCAGTACATCTTATTTTTAACATTTTTATAAATAAACTCCAGT
Organism: Malachius bipustulatus; assembly: GCA_910589415.1. Classification (NCBI taxonomy): domain Eukaryota; kingdom Metazoa; phylum Arthropoda; class Insecta; order Coleoptera; family Melyridae; genus Malachius; species Malachius bipustulatus. The sequence goes on from OU342632.1 coordinate 7,472,743, forward strand.
ATTTTCTGTTACATAATTTGTAAATAAATATAAATATTCTGTACCTAGAGGTTTACATACAGTAATAAATATTGTCTCAATATTTCGCCGAACAAAATAATGAGGATGATAATTAAAGGCCTGTTCAATAACTTAACGATTTAATGTTCATTTAGAATAATATAAAAATGAGGAAAGCCCAGCGATGCGTCGTGTACCCTTCTAATATTCAGACCCGACTGCTGAATTTAAAACCACTAAAACCAGCACCAGCGCACCTGGCATGTTTTCATCCCCCGATCTCGCCACCAAGCTGGCCGTTTTCATCGCGCTCGGCTCGAGGTCGAGACCATCCATGCAGATATTCCTGCAGCCTGCTCCTGCTAACCTCAGTGTCAGAAAATAAAAACTCCTACAATATTCTGAAAAAGTTCGGCAAGTTCTGCAAAATAATATCAAATTTTGGCGTCGCCGAATGTTTGTCAAATACTCCGAACTTGCCGAACACCGAACTTTTGCCGACCATTCGGCACATCCTTAAAAAACTCGGGTGAAGTTAGCAACGGACTAAACATCCGGCTCCAGTACGATGATAACTGAATTACCTAATCTGCTATTATTTCTTGAACGACAATGAAATGCCACTTAATGAAGTCATGTGAGGATATTTGCATGTAAAAATGAAAAATCCTAGCACCGTATAATTGGCAGTTCGTGTAGTTCAAGACCATTTTTACAGCTCGAAATCTGAACTTAATGGTTGAACAAAATGCATGGCGGCCGTTCTGGCCCCGGACAAGACGAGTTTTTACAACGTCGCGATAGGGTTGATCTTTCTCCTTCGTGTGAAAAATTAAAAATCTCAGCAACTCATCAAGGGCAATTCTTATAGCCGAAAATCGAAAATTACAACACCTGAATTTCCAGATTACGAATTTCAAAAAATCACGGCGGTCGTTCTGGGCCCGGACAAGGCGAGTTTTCACGGGTGCATGATAGGGTTGATCTCTCTCCTTGGTTTGGAAAAATAAAAACCCCAGTCACGCACTTACGGCAGAACACAAATTATAGCACAAATTAAAAAATTACAACACCTGGTGTTTTATTTTTCGAAATGAAGGATAAAGATCAACCCTATCGCGACGTGTTAAAACTCGTCGTGTCCGGGCTCAAAACAGCCTCCATGATTTTTTGAATTTCCTAATCCGAATATTCAGATGTTGTAATTTTCGATTTTCACCTATAAAAACTGCCCTTGATGCGTTGCTGGAGTTTTTATTTTTCACATGAAGGAGATAGATCAACCCTATCGCGACGTGTTAAAAACTCGTCTTGTCCGGGCCCAGAACGGCCGCCATGAATTTTGGAAGTTCAGATTTCCAGCTGTAAAAATAATCTTGAACTATGCCCCAACATACGTTGCTAGGATTTTTAATATTTTTATATACATGCAAATATCCTCACATGACTTCATGAAGTGGCATTTCATTGTCGTTCAAGCAATAATAGCAGACTATGTAATTAAATTATCATCGTACTGGACTCGGATGTTTAGCCACTCCCATTGCTAACTTTTCATTGCTAACTTTAGAAAACGTGTTATTAGGATCTGCAGTTAGGATCTGGGGGTGATTTCGTGTGTGATGAAAAACCAAAAATCATTTCAATTATTTCAAAGATTTCTGAACCGCTAATTACTAGTTAACCCCTAAATTAAGCTAATTTTAGTAATTTGACCATCTGACCCATACTGACCCTCCTTATCTTCATGACACACTGTATACATATAAAATAATAAACAATAAACTGGCGAAAATTTAATCACATTTCTTAGTTACGAGGTCGAGTACCTACTACAGGGTCCATAAGGAAAACTTTTTTATTGTTGGTTTCATGAAAAAATGTATTCTTGATAAAAAGTTGTGCATGGTCCAAAACTTAAAATGCAGCCATCAGATATCGATTTTTTCAAACCGTATACGAGGTGTGTCAAAAAATAAAAATTTAACGTAAGAGTAAAGTACCTTTATTTTTGACAATATCAAAAATTGTTACTTAAAAAAGTTGATCAGCACTGCAAGTGACATTCAAATATGCAATTCATCAAATATTTGTTTTATCTAAGAGATGGGGTGTATCAGCAGCGGTTTAGCTTTTATGGTGTTTTTTATTGGTTAAGCAACTGCATGTTACTGCATATTTGAATGTTATTTGCAATTCTGATCAACTTTTTTGAATAACAAATTTTGATATTGTCGAAAATACAGGCTCTTGCGTTAAATTGATATTTTTTGACAAACCTCGTATACGGCTTAAAAAAATCGATATCTGATGGTTGGTTGCATTGTAAGTTTTGGACCATGCACAACTTTTTATAAACTATACATTTTTTCAGAAAACCAACAATAAAAAAGTTTTCCATATGGTTCCAACTTAAGCAGACACACTGTATATGCAGTAGGTATGACAAACGACAATATTACTTGGTTCTGAAAAAATTAAATTAATAAAAAGGTATTTAATGAAAAAACAAGGCTTATAAAAAATTGTAATAGGTATATACCCGGTATACCGTCGTGCGTAATGGTAATATTGAGTCTTTATACATGCACTAACAGAACAATAATTATTATTGTTCTGTACGATTACTGCGATTATGCTGGGCTGGATACTGAACGTTTCAGGGAGGCTCTATTTGAATGAGTTTACCTTTAGTAAATTACTAATAGTAATTATTATTATTATTATTGTTTGAAAATAGTAACTTGACTATTTCAAGTATAGTTTGATATTCTTATTTTTATAAATTAGAATCAGAAGATAGTTACCATACCATCTTCGATCCACAAAGGCAGGAGTACCTAGTATAATCTGTCTATATAAAAAATTCCATTTTGCTTTGTCTCTGTAAAATCTCCGCCCTGAGGGTGGATTGCGCTTCAAGCGAGGTGGATCTGAATCCAGGCGACCTCACGGAGTGAATTTCTGTCTCTGTTGAACCATTATTCTCAGTCTGTCTTTGTTTACTACTACCGGTCCTGTCTGTAATAAAACTGCCATCCATGTATCATGCGTCTCACCGAAGTTTGTGTTTACATTACAATACAAAATACTGTATTTTAATGGAACTGAACTGAACATCAGTCAAGCCGACTCGACTGAACTGGGTTGAGGCGAGTGGCGAGTGTTCTCAATGCGAGGCTGAATTAATAAATCTAATTTGAATAAAATATCCCCAGCATCGTTTGGATTTTGTTGTTTAAGTTCAAGTGTTTGGATGGGATGCACCTTGTGATATACGATCACGAATTGAAGTGAAGCGGCTGCTTTAATTGAATATTCCTTCCCTTCTTGTGTGAATCCTAATCATCCATGCTTATTTTCTCTCTTCTCACTACTCACACTCACAATGAATGGAATGGATCACCATGTACGATTTCCAATTCCAATTTCCAGTTGTGAATGAAGCGCAGCACAGCCATCTTGTTTTCTTGGATATTGTATGCGCCAGCGTATAATAACCATTTGCTATAAATAGTAGTATTTTTTTAGGGAACTTTGATGATCACATAAATTGCCAGACCATCAAATTAGCGCAATCCTGACTCGAATGTATTGTAACGTCGTTAAGGTTTTGTCCTTTAATAAGCTCCATTTAAAATTATTAAATGGGACCTTTCCCTCGATCTAAGGCTAGAAACACCCAACTTTTAGTCGTCACCGATTGGTTTTCGAAGTTCGTTTTGGTTAAACCAATGCCTAATGCTACAGCAGCTGCCGTTACAAAATTTCTTGAGAACCAAGTGTTCTTAATCTTCGGTGTGCCCCAAATTCTGCTTTGCGACAACGCTCAAATTTTTAAAAGCAGTCTATTTACTAATTTGCTGAAAAACTACGAAGTTAATTTGTGGTATAGCGCCAGGCATTTATCTCAGGTGAATCCGACCGAGAGAACGAATCGTACCATCCTTACAGCCATCTCATCTTACATCCGTGACAATCATAAAGATTGGGATAAAAATGTTTATAAAATTGCACAAGCAATTAACTTATCGGTGAGCGAAGTTACTAAACACGCTCCAGCTTTCCTACTTTTCGCTAGAAATGTCCCCGTAGACGGAACCTTTTACGGTCCAGTCTCAGATAATTATCTAGAATTACCTGATGATCTGTCTTATGTTCATCGAGAACAAGACATATCTAAATTACCTCCTATCTTCAGCGATATACGTGATAGGCTTAAGAAAGCTTACGAAGTAAGTAAGAAACATTACGACTTACGCAAGCGCCCCGATGTTTTCACCGAGGGTGACCTCGTCTGGAAACATACCTACCCACTTTCGAATGCCGCAAAGAATTTTGCTGCTAAATTGGCCCCAAAATTCGTACTATGCCGGATATCTAAAGTAGTGTCTAAATTAGTGTACGAATTACAAGACCAAGAAGGCAATCCCCTAGGTCGCTGGCATTCTAAAGATTTGAAGGCGTATCGAGGCGAAGACCCGCCGAAAAGCGACGAATAGTTCCTTGTAATATCTTCTCTTTAACTTTATTTCCCTACCTATCTTTATCTCGCTTTTTGTATTTGACAAAAATCCGTTTAGAAAATGAGGCCTAGCAATACGAGAATTGAGAAAGCTCCGTTTCTAGTTGTATCTTAGAATGAATGAAGAATGTATGCAGAATGAAAACCGTATCTTTCAAAGCATTTCTCAAGGATCTCGAAACTAGCTGTGTGAATGTGAGCTCAAAGTGTAAATGTTGCTAATTTTGGGATCGGTATTTGCTATTCTCAGGCTCTCATTTTATTTTATCGCTTAAATTTTTGAGAACCCATATCTTTCTGGTTATCTGAATCATTACCTTGAAAAGTAACTACTCGCCAATCTTGTCTGACTAACGTTTACAGGTCTAATGTTATCTTTTAAATTTTCTTATGTTCAATGAACTAAAGAAAATACTATCTTGCCGTTGTATCTACCTTATCTTATCTTTTACCTTTATCTTACCCACCATCTTTCAAAGACGGGTGCTTTCCTGACAGTTTCCGCCCTGCTACGTGCTAAAGTGAAAACTGCTCTGCTAGTCCAATCAGATGACAGCAGATTCCTTTATCTTATCTACCATCTTTCCAAGTAATGGGTGTTTTAAGATTTTCCGCCCTGCATGGCTAAAGTGAAAAATCCCTCTGTTGTCTCAACGGAAGACAACAAAATATCTCTACCTTATCTTATCTACCGTTCAAGAAAACGAAAATTGAATTTGCGATTTTCTTCTTGAAAAATGACAGGCGTAAGCTTTAGTCAAAGCTTCGTGCCTTTCTTATCTTTAATTTCTTTTCAAAGAAAAGGAATTATTTTATCTTACCTTATCTATATCTATTAGTACCATAAATAGAATGGTAGCTAATATTTATCTTCTCTGTGAATATTTTCCAAAATGGAAAATAAAAATCTATGTGAATTCTAGTTTTGAATTTGCAAAGATGACTTTAGATATTCGGTGTTAACATAAATGAATTTGAACATGGATATCGAATGTCCCCTACCTTAGCGATGAAAATGGTTGTTCCATTTTTCTTATCTTACCGAGTGAAATAATTTATCTTACCGTTACCTCAATGTTTATCTAATAATCCAGGCGATTATTGATGTTTTCTCTGTGCGATTATCGAATGTTTATCTATGCGATTATTGGATGATTTATCGATATGATTATTGCAATTACGCTATTTGATAAGCTACGCAATGATTATCTGCAAACTTCCTTTCCCTTAACCACTTATTATGGAGTCGCATAGACGACGACATAGTCAAATTTTGACTGGTTCAAAGATGAAAATCTTGCCCATGGATTACCCTTGTGGACTCCAAAACTTATCTTTCCCTGTACATAGATGTTTTGATGCCCGAGTTTGGACAGCATCAACCCCCTTGAGGATCGTGTTTCACTTTTCCTTTGTTAGACTGGCTACTTGACCTCGACAGTCTCATTCCAGATTTCTCCGCGCCCCACTGTTTCAGTGGCGGTGCATGCTCCAAAGCAGAGCGCGGATTGTCGTTGGTCGGGGAAGCGGCGTTCAACAGCAAGGGAAATGTTTCGTGCCCACCTCAGGAGATTTTTCCTTCTTAGGAATTCTAATTTTATTTATTTTAGAATGTTCATTACTGTGATATCTGACAGTATTATTGATTTTGTTTATCTTAGTATGTATCTTATCTTATCGTACCTATCTTATCTTATATTATCTAACCATACCTTATCGTATCATCATATCTAGTTATCTAGAAATTATTCCTTTGTTTATCGACATTGTTCGGCGAGAACAATTATCGTTTAAGAAAGTTATCTTAATTATCTTATTACTACCGTTACTAGCATGTCTTTTATTTTGTTACCTTTGCAAAGAAGCATGAATATTTTATTTTTATACCTTATGAATAATTATTACCTAGTGCTTAATATTTAAGTGGCATGTAATTTTAGTAAACCTAACGCTATTCCCTTTGAAAGTTGCATGTTACCTTAGTAAGCATATATAAGAGAAATTTTATTCATTCAATGAAACAGATCAACGATGTCGTTGACAATTTGTTCGTTCAGAATTGTTATCTTATTTCCTCAAAAGGTTCACCACGATATTTAGGAACGTGATTTCTGAATCATATTCGCTAAACTTATCGTCACCTAGTTGTCCCGCAAACATACCCTTCTTCGGGTATAGTAACAACTTGAAATACGCCTGTGCTTTTTCCAGTTGGTTTATCTTTAATTCTTTCCTTACCCCGGTAAAGAGAGGTGTGTAACGTCGTTAAGGTTTTGTCCTTTAATAAGCTCCATTTAAAATTATTAAATGGGACCTCGTTATCCAAATCCTTGGTATTAAGGTATTCATCAAGCCACCCTTCTTAATTAATAATGAGAAGGAATATAAGGTTCCTAAAACATAAGTTTCGAACTAGCATCGCCACCTGTTGCCGAGTGGTAAAACTAACTAAACTAGGCAAGTTCCAGATCCCTACCTTTTAGTTTGATCTGAAACTCCTTCTCTTACAATCTTCCTTTTCGATTAGTTAGAAACACAGATGTCCCTGTGATGTAGTTTCGAGAATTTAAATACAACAACCCTTCTTCGAGTTGCGCAGAAAAGGTGCTACGGCATTCCTGAACAGGCTCGGCCATCTTCCAATCTCGGTGCTCGAAGCGACAAGTCGCACCCTATCTTAACTCTTTATCTAAAGAACCGATATTAATAAATCGGGTAAGTAAAGCGATCCAAATTACCTAAAACTTTCTCTAATAGAGTTTATATATTGTTATAGTTCTTTCTACCTACCCTATCAATCGGGGTACTATCTTATGTCATCGGAAAACCTATCTACGGAGTTGAACCCCACCTGTCTTCGCGGACGCCATATTGGTTTCCATATCTTCTACATCCGAATATCCGCTTTTATGGAAGGAATCTCTTACATTATCTGAAAGTTTTGCTGCTACCTGCCCCTGAATACTGTATCTCAACATTCGGAGCCCCATATTTTCGAGTTTCATCTAACCTCGAAGGACGACCACGCTAGCCAGGGCTAGGCACGTGTTCCCACGAGACGCGACACCATCCACCAGTCTTTCTGCCACCCCAGAGGGAGACCACGGTCTCCTATCCTGAGATTTCGTCCAGGGCCCCGCTCTCCAGTCTCAGCACGACATTCCAACGATGGCAAAATGTCGTATCAGTAAGCAAAGCGTGACATAACCTTTATTGCTCAGAGTGATATCAGAGAAATCTGTTAGGAGTCTTGTGTCTTTTTAATTGCCTTATCTCGTCTAAAGATTGATGTTTTATTAATTAAAGCTTATAATCATAATAACTTTAAAATACCTGATATACAATTATTACCGTTATTTTTCAAGTAATACTTGAAATGAATTTGTCACTTATTATGTGAAGGAAAGATAGATATCTATTTTCTCTACCAGTTAAACTGTTAAATGAGATATTTTACGATTAACTTCATGATCAATTAATTAGTAATTTCATAACCATAGAATTTCAATAATTTATTTTGTAAACAGAATTCATAAATATACTTTTCATTAAAAGATCAACTCTATTATTCAGTAGGTAGATACAGTAGTTAGAAATTATTAACATCTCATAACCTGAGTGAATTTTGATGCCTTTATAATTCAGGTTACTTTAGATCTATTATTCAAAAACCATAAGGCACTGGCATCCCACTATCTTTTATCTTAGAAGTAATTAAACAGAACCGCTTTATGTTGCTGATGTCACTACAGTCGCACGAAATCTGAGTGAGATTTTGGTGCATCAATCAATTCTTCGGCCCAACGAAGGTAAGTCGGCAATTGTTTTTCAACAACGATCGAATTTTAATTGGCCCAGAGTCAATTCAAATTAGCCCGACCGCAGCAGTATATACAGTGATCCCGAAATGGCGGACATGGACAGCATTTCAGCATCCATTGTGGATTAAAGATTCTAGTTCATTTACTTTTTTCTCCATAATGACTCTCTTAAAAAGATATGATCCACTTTTGTGGAAAATAAAGTCGCAACGTAGACTGGGAATGGATACCTACCCTTCTTTATACATATAGGAAGAAAAATAGTGTGTTAGGTCTATCCACGGTGTAAGATTACACCGTGGGTCTATCAAACCCAGAAAGATGTTACATTGAAAAATTTTGTTGAACTCTGAGAATAGGTAATGTCTGTAATTCCGTTACCAATAAGAAAAATAAATAAAACGCAAACATTATCGTAATAGTCATGTCAAATCATGTGGTTTGCCAATGGAGGTTGTTTAGTTTGACTGCCATTTTGATGTCTCTGTAACGAAGCCGAGAAACAATTATTTCTGTCTCGATTTTTGTTTTGTAGGTACAATCTTTCTGAATATCCTCTACAATAAAAATACCATGTCCGCTATTTCGGAATCACTCTGTAGATTTATCTCGCTTAAGTATGTTTAGAGATACACAGTCGGTTGAATTGAAACAAATTTTGCAAATTTTTATGCTGAACAGTAATCTGAAAATTTAATCTTTATTAGTTGTCAAAATATTAGCAAAACAACTGAAATTGACAATTTTCATTTTATTTTTTAATGTAAAAAAACAATCAAGCTAGCTGTTTTTAGCCAAAACATTATAGGAATTCTTTTCAACTAGAAATCCAAAAATAATTTTTAAATCCCTCTGCCAGGTGAGATGCGTACCACTTATTAGTGGTAATGATGACTTATATAATTAAATTATTAGTTAAATTAGCACTAACGCATCTATGCATGAAGTCTGTACCAAATACGAAGGGACCTTTCCACTTGAAAGCGTACAAAGAAAGTAATAAGACCCTCACAGTAGGGAATATACATCATAAACTGTTGTAATGTTAACCCTTAAAATTCCTTGTGCTATGCGGCATTCTCGACGACATTTTTTATTGTCGTGACTAATTTTTCTCTTTATTTGGAATTATGAAGGTAAACATCCATTACCTTCTGAAGTGGAAAAACGATTTCATATTTTTTCCTATAGCCTTACTCGTATGGAAATAGTAATGCACTCTTTTGCATTCTGTCTTAACGTTTTAATACTTTGTTCGATCAATTTTTGCGCGCCGTCAACTACTAATTATATAACCATGTCAATTCAGAATTTCCTCTTTGATAAGACAAGTGCGTTCCGATGTTGTTGTATCTAGGTGTATGGTGGTGCAAATAAAAAAATGTATGAAAAGTTTTTTACGTTTGTGTATTATTGGTCGCGTAATAGGTATGTAGATGTAACATTGATGCAGATGTTCGCAACACTTTGTGCTTTTGTATAAAACGAAAGTTAAAAACAATAATTGAACAGAAACAACCATGACAATAATACAATAACACTAAAATTGACATTAGTTTTGTCTATCAAAAATTACAACAAATGCTGGAAATGAAAAATTCGTAAAAAAAAACAATAAAATGAAAAATGAAATGCACCGCTAAATTACTGATTAAATTTCCTTTCAAATCACAACGTGGGTCATTCCATTTAAGATTTTCATGGGTAATTGATGGGAGCGAGGGGGTGAGCGATGCACATGTCAGTATACGTCAAAAAGTGTGCGGAGTGTGCCCCTACAAACAAAAATCGGCTTATCTCGGCAATTTTGAATATGGTTGATGGTGTTTTGTTTACATCAGTTGTGGACGTTCGGATTCACGTTCTTCAAGGCCAAGGACCAAGGAAAACATCCCGAAATTACTACAATAATTTCAGGATTTTATTCCAGCATTATTTCAGCATTTATTACATTCCTATAGAACCTATAGCTCAGAAAGATTGCATTAAAAATGCTTGTTAGGCCATAGAACACATCTAATTGAACGTTATATTCATATTGTAACAACTTTCGCTATATTCTCGTAATTAGCTTTATTAATCGGATTTTCTTATATTAATTGTACACAATAAATAAAATAACAATGTCTTACTAATAAGAGCACCTAATAAGTAGGTACTTGGGTTCGAATTTTTAATTCACTTTACTTGACTACTTTTACAAACTGTGCTCACTAGGCTGACTAATTCTTCCTAAAATCCCACTATTTAGCTCTTCGAACCTCTCTTATTTACTTTCCCTTATCGCTTGCATACTTCGCTATGGGCTCTTCATGCACTATGCCTGCCGAACGCGCCTTCCTTATCTGTAAATGTTCGAACATCAGAGATTCTCGAAACGTCAAGGGAGATTTTATGATTTGCTGTCTAGATCTAGAACATGGATGGCTACCTACCGGTCCAGAACAGATGTTTCTCCGGAATATTTCGTTTGTACATATTCGATAACATGATACATATACTGCTGCGAGATAAGAACTGATTATATTTATTTACATTCGCTAAGGACAATAAAAACTGAGGTGAAGTTAATCAGCTGTTCTGTTGTCTTATTCTTGTTAATTCGTCTTCTTATTTTATTCTCGAACAATCGTGATCTGTTCTAGACAGTTGAGATGACGTGTCAGCTATGTTTCCACATTCCAGAATAACTCTAGTTCTAGAATGAACTGAGGCTGTCAATCTTGACCGAATACAGATCATAACGTAATTTACTGGACAGTTCGAAGTGTTAGGTATATAAAACAATTTCAAACAAGTGTTTTTAAGACCAGTTATCCACGAATACTTTCCGCTTTTTTTTATATTAAATTTTGAAATATCTCTCAGCGAGTCTCTCAGTATGTAATTATTTTATTTGGTACTTCCGGTTAGGACAATAATCAAAAAAGTTGACCTAATGCATTGTTAACCGACAGTTTTTTCTCGGGTTACGTTAATGTTGTCCATGGTAACTTTCAAATACACGTGTGTTTTAATGTTGCATGTATTTAAACACGCTCAGGCGTGTTTTAACTACATATAAAGATTACATCTAATGGCACGGAGACGGGCCGGGTGTTAAAACGTGGACGTGCAGGTTTATTAATAAATATATTTTGAATGGCTGCATTTTACATCTGACTGGGACGGACTGACAACAAAACGTCTCCGTCAGATGTAACTGCAGCCATTCAAAATCAATTTATTAATAAAAACGCACGTCCACGTTGAACACCCGGCCCGTGTCCGTGCCGTTAGATCTAAATAGGCCTTTATAAGGGTACCAATAAAAAAAACTATCAATGTAATGTAAGTAATAATGTTATTCTTCAAGGAGCGGAGAATGATGACGAGGACGAAACTTCGGCGAGTGTTGGAACGTCCAAGTGAATAAATAAAATAATTAATCTGCGAGATGAAGACGCTATTTTATCTACTGCTTTAAAAATATTATATTAAGAAGTATCTAATATAAGGCACCGCGTTATCAGTTATAGGAACATTAAGATTCGCTATTGCAGGGCAGTGTATCTAACTAAACCTAAGTTAAAACAAGACAATGGAATAGACTGTGTACGGTTTAGGTACACAAAGAACGAATAATGAACTGTATAAATTAATAGACACACATTAAATTAATTTTTTAATGCAAAACTAGTAATTTTACACAATGCTGTAGAACAACCAAACAATTTAAAGGTAATTTCTAATTATGTAGACGATTATAATATGATTAAACGATTTAGTAAGATGAATAATTTGAATTAAGTCGGAGTAGGTATGTAGGTATTTATTTAGTCTGACGAACGAACGATACGAAATAATACGAATATTAGAGACAGCAGGACTTCTGTCCTGGTCAACGAACGAAAAGCGAATCTTGCTTTGCACACCTGACGCAGGCAAGCAAGGGTTACATTTTACTTTTTCCCTATTCCACGAAGACCACCTAAGAAGTGCATCTCCCGGATCAATATTTAACAGAAAATTCGACATTTCAGTTCTTCTTCATCCTAAACGTGTCTACATTCACATAGACAGTGTCTACATGATTTAACTAATTTAAAAGCAGCTCAATCTGCAACATATTCCCCCCCTTGGAGTCTCTGACTTCAATAACACTAAATAAATTTTTTTTCTCATACGAAAATTTTCAACATATAGGTAATGCGGTTCTCTCTCGAACGAAATAATAATATTTTTTCTTATTTTAAAATCGTCGAACGAATAGACAAATAGTCTCGAAATTATTACTTGCATTGTTAATCTTGATTTGGCAGAGGGCAAACCTTTGAAATACTTCTTATGAAATTTCCCCCCTGAGTTTTTAATTTAACCATTCGAACTTTGCCGTCAGCACCAGGGACGACCTCCATAACTCTAGCTCTTGGCCATTTCAATGGAGGAGTATTTTCTTCTTTTATTAAAACGAGATCGTTAATTTTTAAGTTTTCTGAAGGTTTTAACCACTTCGGACGATTTTGTAACCGATTTAAATACTCAATTTTATTTTCGTAAGTTCGACATATTCTTTCTACCAATTTCGCGAGCAACACAGCTCCACAGAGTTCCAACCTTGGCAACGTTATACTTTTCAAAGGAGACACCCTAGATTTTGAACAAATTAGTCTACACGACACATCCTTATTTGAATATAATACACGCAAATATACGCAGGCGCCATAAGCTTTTAAGCTGGCGTCACAAAATCCGTGGATTTCGATACTTTCGATTGACAAATTTAAAGATAGATTCCTCGGAATCTTCACCTCTTTTAAACACGGTAGCGAGAAGAAAAATTTATTCCATTCCGACATTAAATTATCTGGGAGATTATCATCCCACTCGATTTTACTGATCCATATTTTCTGCATAATTAATTTTGCAGTTACTACGACGGGACCTAACAATCCAATAGGATCGAAGATTGAAGCAATTTTCGACAGAACTTCTCTTTTTGTGTAATTTTTAATTTCCTTAAATTCGGGCAGTGTCATTACGAGAAAGTCTTCATGAGAATTCCATTGCAAGCCAAGCACCTTACTAGACGAACTTTCATTTTGAATGTCGTAATTATTTTTCGAATTATTTTGATTTGAATCAACTTGGAAATCCTCATTCGAATTATTTTCATTGAACTCTGTAGAAAAATCTTTGACATTTGAATGCCACTTATGTAACTTAAATCCTGCAGTATTTAATAAACTAATTAATTGCGAAGAAGTTTCGATTAATTCATTTTTCGAATTTGAACTGACGAGCACATCATCGACGTATGTTTGTGAAAGTAACATTTTTGATGCAAGCGGGTAATTTTGCGATTCTTTTTCAGCCAGTTCTTTTAAACATCTAGTGGCAGCAAAGGGCGCGAAATTCGTACCATACGTTATTGTTAATAACTCTAAACATTGTAAAGGTTCATTTTCATTTTCACGCCACAGGATGTTCTGTAAATATGTGTGATTCGGATTTACACGAATCTGACGGTACATTTTTTCAATGTCCGCAATGACTACGAAAGTACCTATCCGAAATCTACATATGATATCGAATAATTCCGGTTGTACCGTATAGCCTTTTAATAAAATATCATTAAGCGATAAACCCGATGAAGTTTTCATCGAAGCAGTGGCGTAGCTACAGTACCGCAAAACCCCGCGGCCGCGGGGGGGCCCGACGTCAAGGGGGCCCTGAGCTCTGGACCCCGGCTTGGCCCACAAAAGAGCCCCAAATCAAAAAATCAAATAAGTATTACTCTTACGCATATTTAAACTGACAACTGACGACATTAATAATTATATTACGAATTGAGAAACAACAATAAATAATAAATAAAGCTTGAAATTATGCCAGTAATGACGAATACAGTACATTTCTAATATAACCCACCCATCTTCAATAGTTCTCAGAACCAGAGGCAAAGTTATTCTGGTCCTATTGTAATTGTAATCTCAGGATGATTATAATAGGATAATATAATACAAAAAATTATTATATATGAAATCATCCGTGTTATTTTATTACTCCAGCATGGGCTAACTAAGAGCGGCAATGGATGGAATGTGATATGTGCTTTCAGTGCTTTCGCTTTCTTTCAGTCACCTCACCACCACAAGCCCATAACACAAATATGTAGAGTATAATACGAAACCAATCATAAAATTTAAACCTGTTCCCGATTAAGGACAAGGGTGCATAGCAAACAAAAAACAAAGTAATAAAAATAGTTATTATAGACTGAAAGATGATGGTAAAGTGTCTAACATTTGGGCTATATCTGATGCACGGTGTATAGTTATCTTACACCGTGATATGATGTAATTATTTTTTTGTAAAAAAATTAAACTCTTGAAAAAATTGCATAAATACTATTGCACATTATTATTGCATAAAAGTAAAAATATTGCATTTATTATAAAAAAACTAATTGATACAATAAAAAGTTATCTCAATTACATTATCATTGACAATCATTTTCGCAATTTATTGAAAATTAATAATTATTAATATGAAACTATTCGGTCCTTGGAAAGTAGAAGAGAATTTTTCTATAGAATTGTTCGGGGGTTGGGGCTACTCAGAACTGTAATCAAACTCATTTTCGGCACTTGTTTTATCATAACTTTTTTTGATTATACTTACTTATTATTCTGAATCATTTTCGAAATTGTCAATGATTGAAGTATGTATTGATGTCTCGCTAAAGTGGAACAGATTTTCTGTAGCACTTTTCGGACACTATACTCGGAGCCCGGAGCCCGGAGCTCTAAAGAATTAATTTCTACTTAGAAAAAACCTCTTGCGCTTAAAAAACTTTCACCTAATAAGGTACACTTTATTAATTAGATTTAGTTAATTTTTTTTTAATTTTTTTTATTTTATTTTTAATTCTTATTAAATACAATTAATTTAAGACTATACATAAGTAATGTGGCAAAAATATTTGAAGTAGTTTTCAAGAAATAAATAAATAAATTCACAAATAATCTATTCTGGCATGACTAGATTTCTTATGATGGGATCACAAAGGGCAGTAAATTTCTTAAAAATATCAACATCTGTTGATTTTATTGCTACTTTGTTATATTTTTCTTAAAGTTTCACAACTGCCGATGAACCGAATTTGCTACTTTGCCAGTTTAGTTGATCTTCGTCTGTACGGAACGTACAGTCTGTGTTTACAGTTTACAAACGGCTTTTTTTATACATTTTAAATTATTTTCTATATTATTTTTATTATACATTTTAAAGTTTATTTTTTGTTATTTACATAGTAACTATATAGTGAAGTGGCTACTTCGTGCGCTTTTGTGTTGCGTTTTTTTTTTTTTTTGAAAAGACACTTAATTATTTGTGAAGAATCGTGAATAGTTAATTAATTATTTAGGTGTGTATTTACTATAAATATTTATTCATGTGTCAAATTATTATATTCATATTACGACTTGATATTAATCTTACTTTTGTGCTTATAAATAAAATTATTTTAGCAATATTATAGTATCTAGCTATTCTATACCTTTTCAATGTCAGATTCAGAAAAAGATACCTCTATTTCAGAAAAAGTTAATTCATATTCAGAAAAAGTAAAATCAAATACACAAAAGGTAATTTCAAGACTTGCAATTTAGACTTGAAGGTCTCCCTGTGAATAAATTATCTATTATAAATGAAAAACGTTATTGTTATTCTTTAATGAATGCATTTATTGTGCATAATATGCTTTTTATTTTTAAATTTTGATAATTTTTTCGGTGTGCTGTATGGTGTTTATTTACTGTGATGTATTAGTTATTTTGTAGGGCACCCCACAAAGGGCTCCTGGTGCGTTTCGTTTTTTTTTAAATCTTAAAAAAAAAATAATACTTTCATCAAAGAACCTAACTCCTAATAAATTAAAAGACAAACATTCTAAAAGCTAATATATTAGTAAGCTTGTAAAAAATTAGTACTTTTTCCTAAATGGAATTACTTATTCTGAAATTTCCCTGAAAAAGGATCCCCCCCGAACCCCACTTTACTCTTGGGGGATACTCCATACCCCCCAAACCCCCCGGAGGTCCACCTTATTGATTATATACAATATGCTAATAAAATTAAATTTTTGAAATCACGAACCACCAATGAAGAAAACTTTAAGTGGGGGCCCGTCAAAAATATTTGGCGGGGGGGCCCCAAATCTGAAGCTACGCCACTGCATCGAAGCGTCAAAAACAACACGCAATTTTGTTGTTTCACTATCTTCACGTATAACTGCGTGATGGGGCATAAAATATTTATTTTCTCCTCTCTCATTATGAGAACTTAGAGGGACGATTTTTGCATGATTTAAGTTTACATATTCATCGATAAATTGTTTATATTTTAATTTTAAATTTGGATCTCTTAGAAATCGTTTTTCGAGACCAGCAAATCGTTTTCTTGCTTGCAAAAACGATTCACCTAAATTACACGATTTATTTTCTTGATTTTTAAATGGCAAATTTATTTGAAACCGTCCATTTTCTAATCGAATCGTCGTTTCTTTAAAAATTTCTTCCGATTTTGCATTTTCGGGACTTAAAATTGTTTTCTCTTCGATGTCTTCTATCTCCCAAAATTTTTGTAACAGTTCATCGCTACTCGATGACGTATTTAAAAAAGAACAACAATTGGGTGAACTATTCCCTAGTTCATTATACGAATTAATATTAGAATGCTTTGGCTTATTATTTGCCAATTTACCGCCGACGACATATCCTAAGAGTGTACTAAAAAGGGTTGGCATATCCGCCCCTAATTTAATCACTCCTGGAACGATTAAATCATAATAGACGTCTGCTCCTAGCAAGATGTCGATTTTCGACGAGACATAAAACTTTGGATCAGCTAACATAATGTGATCCGGTATTTTTAAATTTGATACGTTTAGAGTAGTTTGCGGTAGTTCGCAAGTTATTTTTTCCAATACTGCACACGAAACTTTGAACGAATTTTTTCTATAAACGTTTGACTTAATGGTTAAATCAACCATCTCATTTGATTGAGCATTTATTTGCGAGATTCCTGATATTTGCAATTCTTTACGATAAGTATTCGAATTTAATTTGTCTAGCAATTCTTTTGTGCACATGCTAATCTGACTCGCCGAATCCAGTAAGCACCTAGCCGAAACTGGATCGCCGTTGCGACTATAAATTGTTACCACTGCTGTGGCTAGTACGATTTGCGAATTATTTTCCGAATAAGTGGAAAACGATAACGAACTTTCGGGCTTATTTTCTTTATTTTCATTTTCATTTACGATACTTTTTTGCTTGGGACCGTCTTGCGACCTTGGTTCTAATTGACTCGAATTCTTTTGATTTACGATTTGTCCCGATTCTTTATTTTCTGGCGTTAATCGACTTGCATTATTATTAGTTGAATAATGTTTATTTTGATATTGGTTTACACCCTCGTTTAAACCATACGTACGATTTTGACGATTAAATTGACGATTAATTGTGCCTGAATTAGGTTTATGGAGATCCTGCCACTGGCTGCGACTTTCTGTGCGACGAATTTGAAAATTGCTAGGATTTGAATGAACTTCTCGATCAAAATTGATATGAAGTAGAGTATTATGCCTTTTGCCACATTGCCAACAATTATTCCCAGTGCAAGTATCATCGAACGAATGTTTCCTAAACAGACATATTTTGCAAAAACCTTTAGAGGTTATAAAGTTGTTTCTTTCCTGAATAGTTAATTGTTTAAATTTATAACATTTATAAATCGAATGATTCTCTGAGCAAAAATTACAAATTAAATAGGATTGATTTCCTGTCACATTTCTTGTCTGTTGTTGATTCGAATTATGAGTTGAACTAATAAAATGATTAACTTTCCTAATCGGTGTAGGACTAGTGCCTTTTGTTGCATCTATTTCCTCTAATGCTTTGCATTGCTTTTCTAAAAAGTTAATAAATTCTTTTAACGTTGGTAGGTTCTTGGTATCTCGATGTAAGCAATAAGCCTTTTGCAATTGAAAATCCAATTTCTTGGAAAAAATGTGAATTAAAATTAAGTCCCAAGAATCTACGGGTACATTTAAATTTTCCAAACTTTCGATATTTTGATTAATATGAGTTAAGAACTCCCTCAGGTTTTGAGCCTTTGGCTTCAATAAATTAGGTAAGTTTTCGAATAAATTGGTGATGTGCGCCTCGATTATCGCATACGTGTTTTTATATCTATTTTCTAACAACTTAATTGCAGATTGTAAATTCGAGCTTACCAACGACAAATTCTGTATTAAAGACAGTGCTTCGCCTCTCAAATATCCCTTAAGATAAATTAGTTTTTCGATATTATCTAAATCCTCATTATTTATGATGAGTTTAGTAAACAGATCATGAAAACTATTCCACTCTGCAGCATCACCTGAAAAAATTGGAATTTTGATTTCGGGCAGCTTAACTGTTTGAGAATTTGCACCCTTTGTATTTATACTTGTCGTAACACCCTGAACTAATTCGGCTACAAATTCTTTATTCGATTGTTGTAAATTCGATACGAAATTCTGAAATTCTACGTTTCCATCTAATCTAGGTTGTTGGGTGCTTAGACTAGTTAACTCTTCAATTTTGTTTTCTAACTTCGAAAACAAATTACAAAATTTACTTTCTACATCCTCACTATCTTTAGTGGCATCTTCTTTAATCTCTGCGATCGATTCTTGTATATTTACATAACTCTGATAAGCTGCTATTAAATTTCTTTTGCGAATTTCGATTTGATTTTTATTATTTTCATTTTTTAAATTCTCCTCAACCCACGTTTCGATTTTTGTAATTAATCCTTTCGCGTAACCCCTCTTTTTCTTCAAATTATCCATCTTTTTACAATATTACTTAACAAACGATATTTTTATAACACAGAATAATATAATAAACGATTTTTCATACAATGGTACGACTGACGAACATTTAGGTACTTACGATATGACATACGATAATTACAGGTATATTAATATTATAAACCCGAACGAAATTACAATTATTTATATTTTTACGATCAAAGTTATCAACTTTAGTATTATTCACGAATTCACGAATAGTAGGTAGGTACATCAACCAAACCGACGAATTTAATTAGGTAGGTGGGTCTGAGTGCTTCTTTCGACTCATCAGCTGACGAATTAGGCTTCGAACGATTAATATGCAATTTTGTTGCGATAACGAAATAGGAAATAAGAAACTTTCCTCGAATAATAAATGAAGAGGTACGTTACTCAGTTTGGTGGAATCCAGGAACTTCTCTGCAATCCAGGACCTCGTTTTTGTGGAATCCAGGAATTGCTCTGCAATCCAGAAGCTCGTTTTTGTGGACTCCAGGGCCTTGTCTGCAATCCAGGTGCTCGTCTTTGTGGACTCCAGGGACTTGTCTGCAACCCAGGCGCTCGTACAGAAGTTTCTCTGCAACAACCATCCAACACGAAACACGAAACACTTGTACTCGACAATGAACGATTTTGGACACTTAAAACTGCACAATTTTGTTTAACGACGTATTTACTGCATCCATGGTACACCAGCAACTTCCATTAATTTCCATTTGCACTAAATTCAGTTACAATCCGGCTCGAAGGACCACTTTTATGTACGGTTTAGGTACACAAAGAACGAATAATGAACTGTATAAATTAATAGACACACATTAAATTAATTTTTTAATGCAAAACTAGTAATTTTACACAATGCTGTAGAACAACCAAACAATTTAAAGGTAATTTCTAATTATGTAGACGATTATAATATGATTAAACGATTTAGTAAGATGAATAATTTGAATTAAGTCGGAGTAGGTATGTAGGTATTTATTTAGTCTGACGAACGAACGATACGAAATAATACGAATATTAGAGACAGCAGGACTTCTGTCCTGGTCAACGAACGAAAAGCGAATCTTGCTTTGCACACCTGACGCAGGCAAGCAAGGGTTACATTTTACTTTTTCCCTATTCCACGAAGACCACCTAAGAAGTGCATCTCCCGGATCAATATTTAACAGAAAATTCGACATTTCAGTTCTTCTTCATCCTAAACGTGTCTACATTCACATAGACAGTGTCTACATGATTTAACTAATTTAAAAGCAGCTCAATCTGCAACAGACTGCTATCGTGTTATTTCGTTTGTCGTTCGAAGGTGTTTGTGTCATTATTACCTATTATCATCTTATAATTATGTATTGTGATAGTGCTATGAAGGTGTGCGATGCTCTGATTTCTTGTATCTACGAAATTGTGATTGGCTCTAACTGGCGATTTTTCTTATTGTTTCGGCTGAGCTGTGTTTGACTTGAATTGACTACGTGAATGTACATCTATTATCTTATCGAGGGATGTAGATACGTCATTATTAAACTGAAAGCAGCAGGATAATGATCGTTTTATTTAATAGTCGTAGTTAAAGTGAAGTACCTTTCAAAATTAATGTTTAAAATCGTTAGGTGACTGACTTGCCTATCAAGCTCAAGTTTGTGAGTGTAGTTGCTCTTTAAATGTAACGCCGTGTCCTAGCTGCATCCGGGTAATGCGTTGCGTGCGATGCGGGGAACGCACGCAACGCAAACTCGCACGAGAAATTTTGAGTGTGTCCTAACTGAATGCGTGCGGTGCGGGCGAGAAAATGGTTTCCAGTCCAACTATTTCTGGTGCAGCTTCAGATGAAATACGTTTTAATTTGGAAACCAGTAGGTTGTTGGAGCTTGAAAGGCTTAAAAATCACAGAAAGAAACATGTTACTTAAGAGAAAGAAACAATAAGACGCAAGTAATCTATAGAAATAGGTATAGATTTGATAGATAGATAAATAGAAGGTATAGGTTAAATAAAAATAGGTCTACAATAGAAGTTAATAGACCTCATATACTTACTTTAAAAGCCTAAATTCGAGACATTTTCACATTCCCAGTGTACCTTGACTCTTGTTCTTGTAAAATAGATTTCTCTTATTGCACAAAATGTTTCGCTTTGGCACGAAGGCAATCGAAATTAAAAAAATTTCCTGCCCGCCGCAAAAATCGCAAGATTTTGACAGATGAAAAAACTAAATATTTCAATTTAAAACAATGCGTGCGTTGCGGTGTCGTTTTATCGTACGACTTTGCGGGCAAATGCCTCTACTGAGGACACTCCCATTGCTTTGCATGTGTTTTATTTTAATCGTTCCCCGCAACGCACGCACGCAACGCACGCAACGCAGTCCCCGGATGCAGCTAGGACGCGGCGTAATGGTAATGCCTTGTATAATAATCACAGTCAAATGACATTTTGCTTCCAGGGTAAATTCTCGGGTAAATGGCTTCTGAGTTCTGAGTATGTATAGTTCTCAATAAATGTTAATCAGACTATTGCCCGTATTCACAAACGATAATTTCCTAAATAATTACGTAATTATTTAAATGAGTGACATGGAGATATGCGTTTTTTTTGCAATAGAATGAGATGGGGATAATTGATTACGTAATTATTTAGGAAATTATCGTTTGTGAATACGGGCGTATAGCTCAAATATTTATGTTTAAATATACTTATACTCGCTGTTATACTTTTACTTTCAATATGTACTTCCTTCCTAGCATTGTTATTAACCAACCAGCTAGCTAGTCAGATATAAGCTTGGAATTATTGGAGTGCCGTTTTAATCTATCGTTACAACGTAATCGTTAAAAAAATGAGGTAAGAAGAATGGAAGTGTGACCACGAAGGAGCTTCACGCTGCTGCAAAGTTGGTATAATTTATATTTTCCTAGTTTATCTCTAAAATTCCACATTTATTTGCACATGACATTGTAATCCTCGTTGTACTCTTATTATAATTTTTATTAACTCTAGAAACTCAGTACTATTATTGTTGTATTATTCTGTCGGTAGTACTATTATTGTTGTATTATTCTGTCGGTAACAAGTAACAACCAGTTGAACACAGCTACTTACCTCTTATTAGAGCAGTTATATTACTTACAATAACGAATATCGCGATGTAAAGTCATGCGCTATGGCTTCTCAATAATAAGCGCTTATCATATTTGTTCATTTACTCGGTAATATTGCAACGTTCTTACTTTTATTGCTTCAAATTAAAAGTCTTACAATGATATATTTAAATCAGTCATAACACAAATATGTATAACAAACTAACTCTAACCTCCAAAGTCCAAGTTCAAATAATCATATCTTCCTGTTTATATACACACTACTAAACTCAACTATGCTCTTCTCAAAAGACTTTTTCCACCAATATCCACTTGTACTGTCACAATCACTTCACTTGTCACTATCTTCCTCCACCACTGACTTTAATCCAAACTGACTTCCAATCTAAAACTGACTGCAGCTACTTCCACACATACTTATATACACGCCGGGCGTAGCTCTCGAAATTTCTAGACGCTCCGCTGCAATTATAGCGTATCTCTAGACACGCCGTTCGCTTTCGAACGTGTGCAGAATTATTCTGGTATTCTGTATTATTAGAATATGACATTCCTGTCTTGTCAGCTTGTCAGAACTATTGCGAACCAGCTGAATTGACCGACCATCAATTATTATTAGAGAATGTATCTAAACAAATATAAACCCAGGATAATTCCTCATAACCCCAGACTCAATTTGCACCAATAATTTATTTACATAAAGAAATACCTAAGTAGTAACTGAATTTATATGTATATATCATCACCAATACTTGTATTTATCTGTACGCCGCTGCGTCCGTTTTATGACCGATCCCATCAGTTTCTCGGGCCTGTTATTTACTGGAACCGATAAGGGGACGAATAATCCAGACTCGTAAGTCTAGAATTATCTGGTGCTTATCATCATTGTTGCGACGAGCAGGTTTCCAGAAACAGTCTAAACATCCACGGAAAATGATGATTGCATCTCGAATCATCTAGTAATCGCCGCTTGCTTCGCCGAGCCCGTTTCTTGGAACCCGATGTGATTCAGCGGCACCGGCAGTAAATGCGTAAACAATGCTCTCCTGTCTTTCAGAAGAACCCGGTACCTTTATGTACTTAGTAATCGCTACAATAATATGTTTAGTGCTATTCGAGGTGCTATTGCTACGAAATGAAAAAAAATGCATCGAGAACTGAATAGATTGATTTACATTTGCTAAAGGTACGGCTTCCTACGATAACGGTGTCGTACCCTATTAAATTCTTTTAATTGGAATGCAGTTGTATGGAACATTCTGTATTTCGTAAATGTGCTATTCTATAGACATCATTGTCATGATGTGTCAGTTGGTCTGTTTCAAAAATTACTGTAGAATGAACTGCGTCTTATCACAAACGTCAGCGGTTCCGTTTGAGGGTAAAAACATAGTAGAACGACGAGGCTAGAGGCACAGCGACGAGGTAAGCGACGCGGCTTTTATTTCATCGTGTATGGTAATGAAGCCAAACATAGTGAAGAGGTTGACGCAGTACTAAGCGACGAGACAAGCGAGGCGATGCGCGTCGAGATAAAAATTGGATTTATTATCGCGTTGATACTAGACGGTTCTAGCTGCATTCTTTTTAAGTTTTGGCAATTTCCATTCTCATATATTCAAAAAATCGGTCTGGGTGCTGCTTGAGCTCAGAAAATAATGTATGGTACTGTCCAAACCATTTGCGTAGTTTATTAATAGGATGTACAGGATAAGTTCTGTCCAAACTTCCCATTGCAATAATAATAAGCCCTCGAAGCGTGGAATTATCGAATAAAATTTCATCTTCACTGTCGGAGAACATTGATCATACTAAATTGATTTTGGAAAGTCAAAGCAGTAAATCGCAACTTCTGTCTCTTCACTATGTGCATGTCTCCTGTCTCGTCGCTTATATCGTCGCTTACCTCGTCGCTGTGCCTCTAGACTCGTCGTTCTACTATGTTTTTACCCTGAGACTCGGTTCGAGAATATGTCAAGAATACATATAGATTTGACGTTCGGGAACGTCCATCTAGAACGTCACTCACTTGTCAGGGTGTGAGTCTACTCCGTTCGCGCATGACAGTCAGTTTGTATGGGATGTTATGAAAGTCACCTAAGTTGGAGGCTATCAGAAAGCTATATAAGTGAACAGTGGAGTATAGTTTTGAACGATACGAAAGTAACACGAGAAGGAAACCTAATAAGAAGAATTGGATAATGGAGAGCATAGGTACTTCGGAATGTGATAAACTTCATTTGGAAAACTAGAGAAGTAACTCTTGCTACAAAAGTGTCCTGATCAAAGGCAAAGGTATAATTCTAAAAAAGGCTATAAGAGTGAATCGAAAAGGTCTAGAAAAATATTTGGAAGTAACACCAGACTGCAGACAGTCCAGGCTGTGCCGGTTTGGACAATAACAGACTGGCCTAGATAATCAAACTGAACTGGAAGGAGCTTATACAAGGTGTTGAAAAACTCGTGGAAAAAATGAATGTCTACTTTCAATTTTGTTCTAGCTACTCTGTTTTCCGAGAAGACAACTTCAAATCACCATTTTGCGCAAATCGAAATTATTATGAAATTTAAAATGTAAAACGACTCTTTTAAGACATTGGGTGGAGTGCTAGAACGCTAATTAAAGATTTGTTAGATATTTATTATTGATTTCAAATTGAAAATTTTGAAAATAGGGTGAATATTTTGAATGGTCTTTCATTTTTTATCAGTAATTAACTCTTCTAAAAGGGAGTAGAGTTTATTTCCAGCAATATCAGACCAACATTTTGATAATACCTACAGGGCATTTTAAAATCAGTAATTATCTGGCAGATCTGTAATTAACGTTCTAGCACTCCACCGATTATGTTACAGAAGCTATGTGTTAAAATGTTGGTTAAAACATCATAGTATTCACAGTTAAAGTCATTTTCAAAACACATAAAAAGTGGGGAAACATTACCAACTGGAAACATTGGCACCAGCAAGTTGGGAAAGTTGGTAGGTACGATTGAATTTAATTTAATTTTTCAACTAATTTATATTTGTCATAACATGTTTATAATAAATGTTTCACATAGGTAAAAAATAATCTCACAGAGCACAATAATACCAATTATTGTGCATATTTCCTCCCAATTTAAACGACTTTCATCGTGGATTTTACGCTCGGCTGGATTGTTGTTTTCCGCTTGGCTTGGCCCTACCTGCACTTCCGGTTTATTTACAAAATACACTATTAAATTTAAATGTAATAGTATAGAGAGCATATAGCTCGAAATAACTATTTATAGCTCGCCAAATAGTTCATTTATATGGGAAAGATGAAAAAAGCAGAAGCAGAACATCCTCATGACTAAACAGAGAGGTCAGTAGTTGCTAGCCGGTGGTCTACCCAAGCGGCTCCCATTAACGCTTGACAACCCACCTGTGACGTCAAACTTATTTGACTGAATTTTATAAAACGAAACTGCCGCTCCACTTTTCTAGATATTGCGAATCAGTGATTAACACACATCAGTCCAATGTTTACCGTAATCATAAAACGGTCTGTTAGAACATTTAGCTTCAGTTGCACGTAACAAACCCGACAAATAAGTTCCCGGAATTAAGCTTAAGCTATGGGATCGATCAACTCGCCCCTGGAGAACGCTGCCATTCCGCTCGAGTTAAGATGTTCCAGTTTCGAAGTCCCTGCGATGATGGATCTCTCCAACTGGTTGAATAAAGTGCTGGACTTCGGGAAAGTGAATCATAAAAACTTTCTGAACGTGTTGGATAATGGTGTGGTCTTGTGTCATTTAGCACGTGTTATTTGTAAAAAAGCGGAGGAGGTAGGAAACCTTAATTATGTGGTGAGTTTACCGCGACCAAGAATGAAAGAGAAATTCTTCGAGAAGGCGATTCGTAGGAGTTTTTTCGCTCGCGATAACGTCGCCAGTTTTATCGAGTTTTGTAAATCGTTGAAAATCCACGATGTTATCCTCTTCGAAAGTGAAGATCTAGTGCTGCAGAAGAAGCCTTATAATGTGCTCGTTTGTTTAGCTGCCGTTGCCAATATCGCTTACCTTTATGGATTGGAACCCATTGAATGGATCAACTGCAGGAGATTCATTACTATCACACATCAACGCACGAGCTCACTCTTCTCCAGCGATTCAAAAAGTCCTTGCGACGAATCCACAAATTATGACTCCTCAGCTCAACAACTTTATGGCTTCTTCAGTGTTTCCCATCAGCAACTCGAACTGCCATCTATTATGGAATGCAGTAACGTTTACAATGATTTGGAGCAAAAAAGTGTTACCAGTTCTAATGATAATTATTCCATCCACTCATCAGAACAATCTGTATCTACTCCTGCATGTTACATCAACAATGACATTCCAGAAGTGCAAGACAATACTCGTACCCCTAATTACCATCAAGTTCAGCAAATGCCACTAGATATTCTCTCTAACATTCAAGAGAAATCTACAGACGTTGTAGATTTAACTTACGATTTGGAAAAGAAAATCCACGAGATGTCTCTTATAAGTGAAGAAGAACCTCCTGTTGTGCATCCTTTTATACCAACTTTGGTAGACACTCCCATTTACGATCCGCTAGCTGGAGGTGACACAGACATCTCATCGGCGATTATGTCCAGCCCAAAATACACTTGCAGAGACAAGGAAATCGATTTAATAGCCGTGGAGCAAATTAATGATAACTCGGAAGTGTCTCTCGAAGAGGAGGTGATTGGAAATGAAAGAAAGCCCACAGCTGCAAGACCAACTGCGCTGGATAAGAGCGTCGACTTGGCACTGGAAGGGCGGCAGTGCGGATGCGCCGGACCTAGACGATTGAGCGATGGTGTTTACATGATAGCCGGAAAGAGAATGCTGGTCAGGCTTCTAAGGGACAAGAGAGTGATGGTAAGGGTAGGAGGCGGGTGGGAATCACTGGAGGGTTTTCTCGGCAGGCATCTCGCCTGCCGGCATCGTAAGGGAATCTAGCAGGGGTTTATAGTGTAGGGGGTGTGTGCGCTCGGTTGTGTGGTGATGGTGAGTGTTTTAGAGTAGGAGTAAACCATCCGTCTTATCCCGAGAGACGTGTCGACGTGTGTGTGTGGAGAGGTTGACATAAATTGACAAGGGGTTACATGGAGAAGGAGGCAGATAGACCTTGCATTTCAGAAGGTGGTGCGGGATGGCTGTACTCTTATTGTTAGTCCTGAGATCTCTCTTGTTGGGCCAAAGAGATATCTAGAGAATTAGACGTAAGTTGATTTTAATTTTTTAATTACCGACTGAAATATTTTGGGTTTCGATGTACCTAGATCTTTTTTTTTTCATTTAGATAGGTATTGAAAATATTTTATTTAATTCTACTTCGAGATTAATTAGTGGTCACTGGTCAATCCAATTCGTTATGTGAACCGATTTCATTTGTTTAGAGCGAAACCGAACTCCGAAGTGAAAGAAGTCTGCTCCCGCCACCGAGTTGGTTACGTTCCAGCGCGCGGCGCAAGTCCTACCTACGTAATTACAGTTTCTCAATAATTAATTGTCAAACGCCCTATCTGCGTGAAGATCCTGGGCTCTTTTTGCGGTGTTTACTTACTCGTTTTTATATCAAAGTGGAATTTCTGAAGTCCAGAAGCCCTGAAGTAACACATTGTAGTTTTCTTGCCTGCATCAGGATTCAGGTCATTGCCGGTCAAGTCTCTCATTAGGCATTGACAACTTAAGGAATAACTTTTCTCTAATCAGTTCTCCTTAGTTCTTGGTGACAATGGTGAATACGGCACTTCGACATCTGCTTTTTATCTCGAAATGTAGCCCTGCGAAATTTAGTTAGTTGTTAGTCATATCAGTCGCGACTCTGTACACGTGCCATGTACTTTGTATCTAAAATTTTGCAGTTTCGCACCGCATAGTCCACGTCTAAACGTTAAACATCCCTTGCTATGAGCAACCACGGCGGCTGTGACGTCAGAATTCGGACTTCAACAGCCTTCACTCGTTTGTTGATTCAACGACTTTTAAATGTTTTCAAGTGTCGTAATTGAATGAATTTTCAATCATCCAGCTACATGAATCTTTTCACTCGACCAAAACTCGTTTATTGAAATTGCTGTGTGAAAAAGCGCATTGTCGTCAATCGTGATGCAAGACAATGTCTTGATAATTGATCTTTTTTGATAGTCGGAGTTTTCAACGGCAGGAGAGGTCGTTGGTTGATTGACTGTTTGCGGGCTTGTGTTTTCGTTGTTCTGATGTGCACAAGTCTGAAGCAATGCCTGATAGCACACCTTTGCTCTAAATTTGTAAGTGATATGTGCCGACTCATTTTTAAAACGCACAAGAAAAAAGTAAAAACTGTTGCAAGAAAAAAAAAATTCTAAGGACAATCAAAAATGTCCCTATAGCGAGTAAAAAACTCACACTGAAGGCATATTAGGTACAAGTTACCTTTTTTTTGTGGTTGAAGCGAAATCCGTTACCTGACATGGTTCAATTCTTCCCACCAGTGCTAGTATCGGACTCTTAACGGCTTAAAACAAAACCCTCCCATTGCTTATCACCTTTTGGTGTTCTGTGTAGGCCAGTTACGCTGTAGGACTTAAGTTACACACTGTAACGGGTAGGTATTTCAATTTGAATAATTCGTGCGTGGATCATTCCCCAAGTAACCCGTTACTAAGATATTTAAAGATAATTTTTATTTACAAATTAACTATATACAATAAACCAAATAGTATTATCAAGGGCGATGGCGGTTTCAGGTATGTGGCTCCTCCCACTGGACGGGCAGGCCATAGTAATCCGAGGTCCCCGTTGGTTTCCGGAACTGATTGGCTGCAGCGCTTGGTGATAAAGAGCGGGTCGCCGCCAGCCGCCGCTGTACCTTCAGTAACCCTCGACACCTCGCTGGTACGCGTCACCCGTTTTACTATGCCACAACACGCGATTGATTCTTGCGGGCCTCGAATCTCGTCCGCCTGGAGAACGGGAGGTAGCAGGCCCCGTATGCTCTCAATACAAGCCACACAGCCGAGACCTGCTACATAGTTAATCCACGTATCAATAAGACGTGAGCCTGACAAACTGAAAATAAAAGAAAATTAATCACCGGTTCTCCGCTCAGAGCTCGTTAGACTCTGGACGAGAGTTATGGGACTATGATAGATAGGCCGACTCAATGCATCGGCCTTTTCCCCTCGGTGCACTCAGTACATGCACGTTGGCTGTCCGGTCCTGTCCTGTCTCTGGGGGCTCACTACACCCACCAGAGAAATGAAACGCGCGTTTGTCAGTACCCAGCTCGCGTCTCGCTGCCTGTTTACCCGGTCGGTGGAGTGGACTGAGTACATCCACAGCGGTGTGCTGGCTCCTGCAGGCTCAGTACGCCTGACAGGAGTTGAATGCTTGATGGTCAATACCCAAACAAGCACTCTCCGTTCTTCGGATGCCCTCTGCTTTTATAGCCGGCGGCGGAGTGATAAGGCCGCTATCGCCGCCGCAAAAACTTTGTTTTCCTGCTTCGAACTGATTAAATGAAATAAACTGTTTCTATTAAGCAACTAATTAAAATAATTATACCTACACGAAAGCCTCACGTCATATTTTACATCGAGCTCCATCAAGTCTCCCTTGACAGTGGTAGCTTAAGCCAGGCGGATGCCACCTCTATTTCACCCAGTGCATAATAATAATAATAAGAAATGAGAAAATATTGGATCCCATTATAGTTAAAATACCAAAAAAAAAGATTAATGAAACATGAAACACAACCTACAGGTAACAATGGATATACATACCTACAGGTAACAATGGATACCTACAGGTAACAATGGATATGCATCCTAGCACTGCCAACGGAGACGTGCCAAATCCGCAACTCCGAGGAGTTTGTCTCAAGGAAACTACAGCTGCAATCGAAGCCGATAGTCTCGCCGTCAACGGTATAGATGTGGCTTGGTCGCTTTCAAGTCATTGAAATCCAATAGACTGTTGAAACTACGCAGATCCTGGGCAGACAGTAATCACATCCATCAGTCTCATATGGCACGCTGATGAGTCCAGAAGGAGATCGAAACAGCTGTCCGGTGTCTTCAGATTTGGAAAGCTCTAATTGTCAATCAAAATCAATAATGGACTATTCGGGGACGAAATCAGTAAAACTATCTGTATGATTCCCTTAATGGGTAATCAATCTGGATGGGGGTTGATGTTAATTAGGAATTTTTAATAGGTCGGCTTGTAAGACCGAAAAGCTTGTTCGAAATCTGGACGAAGGACCAGGGTACAGGATACACCGGGAGATAACAGACAGGATTAACAATAATTGTTATGGCTTAATTATTTTTACTTATTGTTTCCTCTCGTACCACTGGGCGAACCACTAACCCATGCAGGGAATGCGGAAATCTTCAAAGAATGCGGTTTGTGCAAATGGGGGGCAAAGTACTGCGTGTACTACACCCACGAGTAATGCGATCGGCCTTTTAATAGAACACGATAATGATGATGCGATTGCGGGAGTCGCGACGTATCACATCAACTAATTAATGGTGTTAGGTTAACTTGCTATGGCACTGTCCTTGACGTTGCTCACGGGACTTTTGCTGCGGACTCTACTCGTTCTGATGCTCAACACTCAACTGCGACTGGTCGTGGTGCTAGTGGTGAATATTTGAAAAGTTTGTTTTTCACCACTCGTCTAGCGTAAAGCACGTCCTCTTATCGTAAAATTATAAGGTTTAGGGATGGACAACAGGGTCGTGCAAGTGAAGGATAAATTCCGTAAGGAAAAGTGGAATTAAAATGAATGGGCATGGATGACGGAACACTATCTTTCAGGAATGTGTAGGGAAGTGTAGGACATCTTTTTTACGTTTCCAGATCCTGTTGAATTAAAGGCTGTTTATTAAGTACTTATTATTTTATTTATTGACAAGAGGTAGTGAAAAAGTAAACATACATATAAGTACGTTCAAACCTTCCAGTGTAAATAACTGCCTGAGTGCTCGCATTAATTCAGGCGCATTTTGAAGTGTGTTAAAGTACCTGTAGATTAAAAGTCAGATATGATACCTATTATTCCTATTAAGTACAATAATAATTATTATGGATAAGAGCCTTTGCACACAATTATACGGGCATGCGGTAATTTCCGAAGTAATCCGAGGCAATGAAAATTGAGTTGTGAGTGAAGCAGTGAAGTTATCAACGCCAATCCAGCAACACACCTAAGCTCGCCACTAGGAGGCACAGTTTAGTGTGAGAAAGTACTAGAAAGGATGAATAGGAGACGTGTCACAATAATGGTGATCGTTGTTACTAGAAAAGTCACTACCTATAAGTTATGTCGATTAATTATTGAGATGTCATTTCATGAATAATTCATAATCCGAAAAATAATTATTGCTATTTTTGATAAGTATTAGATAGAAATTTTAGAGACATTTATAAATGTAAGTACCTACCTATTTACTTTTCAAAGTCTTCTAATATACAGAGTGTTGGTAAATAAGTGCGACAAGCTTCAGGGGGGGGGGGGGGGGTTTTGCCCGTATGTGCGCCACTGCTGATATGATATGAACACAAAATTCGTAATCGCATGTCAAAAAATGCTCAATAACTTCCTCTTAAAACCCACCAAATTTAATTTGCATATCTCGACCGATTTCGGAGCAAATAAATAAAAATGGTTAGTTTTTAAGAAAACCCGAGAGAAAACCTATAGCACCCCCGAGAGCACCCCGTATCTGGAAAACGAAGCACTTGCACGCATAATACGCTTATATGTATAGAAAACTGTCATTGTATTTTCATGCAAAATTACCCCCTGAAGTTTGTCGCACTTATTTACTAACGTATAATATGTATGATTAATACCATATCCTTCTTAATTTTCTGTAAAAATATTGAAAATAGAAGATCATCTAGGTATTCGTATCTATTGACAAAATAGGTAGTGTTTGGACCAATGTTTTACTAATGGTAATTTTGATGGTACATATAGGATGAAGGACCAGGGCTTGGCCCAGCGGGAAACAGGAGTAGGTAGATGCACAGTAAATGAAAATTGTATAAGTATAAATATAAGTCTGTATCTTGATGTTTGGTGGTAGATCACTTAATTTAATTAACCATTGTAAACCGCGGTCGTAAAGCGCGGTTATTTTAAGTTCACGATACGAATAATTGTTTCGAATGGTGTTAACACGGCTTAGGGAAGGTATCTGACGACCCTTCTCTGACGAACATTACGAATGCGAATCTCGGATGCGACCGACTCCGCTCGACGACTTCCACGGACCGATCTGGACTCTTCTTCCTTTCTCGCTTCTCTTTGCATATACGGGTAAAGGGACGGAAGGATTGTTCTTCGAACCACGAACCTTGCGATGACGAACGAATTATTAGCCTAATATCATTCATCGGGATTACGATATAAATTCATAACGACTAAATAAATCAATTACGATGGCGGATTCTTCATTTTGTCAAAACTGCATGTTTGTTTAATTTGGATAAACATCTTTCAACAATAATTTGTTGATAGCATTTATTTGATTATTCATTAATTTCTTTCTTTTGACATAAATTTATTTTCTTTCAAAGAGATACGATTTCTGAGGAGCATGTGACTGGATTCGTCATTTTTACATTTTATACAGGGTGGGAAATTTTTGTACCAATACTCCCGATCGTTGGAATCTCGTAAACTATAAAGGTCAGTTAAATTAGAAAAAATTTATGGCATCTTATCCTGAAAAATGTTGCTTTCTCATACTTACTTTCACAGGGTGTTGACTTGATGTATGAATTTAGCCATAATCACGACTCCGTTCGTGATATCATTTATATCATACTTATTTATATGAAAATTTTCTCAAAAAAATGCATTCGAAGGCTGTTCGCTGTTCCCCATCCGCATTAGTCCAGAGATTTATCACCATATTTTTGAACCGCCGAAAGCGCCGGGACCAGCTGTATGGCATTATAGGACTCCCACAACAGTGGCAAAAGTTACTTTATTTTGAGGGTGAATGCGTGGAGCTCAAAGAGGGGTTATAGGCCACCCGCGGTATATGCACCTTGTTTCAACAAACTTTAGCAAACCAAGCTGGGAATTCGGAACTTCAAGTTAGTAGTTATAGTTAACAATCAGAATCATCGGATTAATGCAACAACAGATTCTACCTCGAATTTCGGATTCAACTCAATTGGCTCTACAGATCTAGAGCACAACTATAGTTTCATTGTTTCTGTTTGGTTTAGTTTGAATGTGTCATCGTGCCGACGATTGGACGATTATCATTGACAATTTCACTCATACGTTATTACACCCATTTGATTTCTCAAATAAATATCGCTGTTTGCTATCGAATATTTTGTATCGAGGAAGGAAGAAAACTTCTTGTTCATATGTTGCTATGGCAATGGCTTGATTCCTGGGCACAAACTAATTTTATTATTTGGAAATATTTTATATGGAAGAAAAATAGTTTCCTGCCCTACCGGGGTTCGCCAGGGTACCTTCGAACGACAGTCAAGGAGCTTATCCACTTGGACACACACGCCTGTTGTAAACGAATGCCAGAAGTGCTGATATAGCTACCTACCGTTTGCCATTTGATTTTTATTAGAAATATCAACAAAAAATACAAAAATTGTGTTTTTAACAATAATATTTGTCCTTTTAAAAGATATGCTTTGTATTGTTAACTGATAAATAACGTTTAGTACCTTATTATTCAATGGAATTGTCTAAACAAATAAACTCGACCTTAGATGTAGCGGGATATTTTTATATGCAGTTGTTTTCTTATACTTACTTGCATGTAGGCAATTTAACTGGAGCGCTCTCGTGATTTTTTCAACAGCTCTCGTTAAATTTCCAATGCACGTAAGTATTCGAAACCAACTGGCATAAAATATCCGGCTAAATCTAATTCTCTCGGTATTTATCCCATAACACA
This sequence comes from Malachius bipustulatus, assembly GCA_910589415.1. Lineage (NCBI taxonomy): Eukaryota > Metazoa > Arthropoda > Insecta > Coleoptera > Melyridae > Malachius > Malachius bipustulatus. Next base: position 7,507,031 of record OU342632.1, read on the forward strand.
TAATACCGTAATACGATGAGCATTCAAAAATATAAACTTTTTATTAACTGAAAAAAGTATGTGATCTTTTTGATACTATTTCTTCACGTCTCGCTGGACGGCTTTCCTCCTGTTGCCTTGGTCCGGTTAACCCTTGGGTTAACCCTCGGGTTAACCGTATGAACTTTAGCATTTTCAAATAAATATGACCCAATAGATTTGCTGTGCCCCATTTCCTGCAGTTTTGCTTATTCACAAGACAATGAGGAAATGAGCTTTATTGCTCATTTTGAAGCTGGCTACTTACTACCTGGTACTTTACTTATGAACATTTTATTTTTCCAAACCAAGGACAAGGATCTACCCTATCATCCCCTTGTGAAAACTCTTCTTGTCCGGGCCCAGAACGGCCACCGTGATTTTTTTAAATTCCGAATCCGCATATTCAGGTGTTGTAATTTTCGATTTTGTGCTATAAAAACCGCCCTTGATGCGTTGCTGGGGTTTTTATTTCCAAACCAAGGACAAGGATCTACCCTATCATGGTCTTGTGAAAACTCGTCTTGACCGGGCCCAGAACGGCCACCGTGATTTTTTGAAATTCCGAATCCGCATATTCAGGTGTTGTATTTTTAGATTTTGGGTTAAAAAATTGCCCTTGTTGCGCTACTGGGGTGTTTATTTTTCCAAACGAAGGAGAAAAATCAACCCCGTTCAAGCAATAATAGCAAATTATGTAATTAAATTATCATCGTACCGCAGCCGGATGTTTAGCCACTCCCGTTGCTAAGTTTTCGTTGCTAACTTCACCCGAGTTACAACATTTAGCATGGAAAAATATCAAAAATTCTTGTGAATTCTGTACAGGGTGCATGGTCCATCACGAATGCCCACTCCCGAAATAGAAGTTAATTTCAAAGATAACAAATTGAAACTTTGAGTATTCGTGTACTTAATCTTAATAGGACCATAGAATGGCACAATCAGTTTAATTAGGTATGTATTTTTTTTTCATTCGGCCACCGGTCATAAGAATTTGGTAGTAAAGTGGACAAAATAAATTCGATTTTTCTTCAATACCTACATCGGTAAATTAATAAAATCAAAATCTCTGAAAATGAACAATCAAAAACTAAATACATTATGTATAATGCTTTAATTATATAAAATTCATAAAATATGAAAATAACAGGTAGAATTATTAATTATTGATCTATGATAGTAATAAAAGTGGCCAATAATCTGAATGGGGTAGGTGTATACCATAAATCCCTCGATAAATCCAAAGTAAAAAGTCAGAAGAATGCTCATTCGAGTTCAATGGCACACTACATTGGGAACCTTTTACTTACTTAAGGATTTTCGATAGGTACTTAACTTTTGATACCTACTTCTTTTCACAGCGATTTTGATTTTATTAATCGATTTCTACTGATGTTTTTAAGAAAAATCGAATTTATTTGGGTCACTGTCGCACCAAATTACAGTTTTTATCGCTGGTGGCCCAATGAAAAAAATAATATGCTTATTATGTCATTCTATGCTTCTATAATTATTATTAATTACATACACGAGTACTCAAAGTTTAAATTTTTTATCTTTAAAATTAACCTCTATTTCGGGGGTGGACATAAGCGATGAACCACCTGTACCATACCGATTTATGGTGGTGGTAACTTAAAGATTCTTTATATACAGTCGAAGCTCCATCATCCGGAATCCGCTTTATCCGGAACAAAATTGGTTTTAAAACCGCCGCTTTATCCGTAATGATCGTGGTCCGTATCCGAAATTTTAAAGAAAATTAAAGTCTTCCGCGTTATCCGAAACCGCGCTCCTTCAAAAACTCCGCATTATCCGAAATTGTAATATGTCCTGCCTATATATAAGTTAAAATATATAAAAATCGATCCATAATTGAGCGAGGTACAAGCGAACAAGCATTCGAAAATAAATTCCGAGCGCGCGTTCCCGGCCGATCGTAACTGTGCCCGGAGTATAGACAAGCGGAGAGCGTAAGCTCCGCCCACGGCTGCTCGGGTATCTTTCTCGCCTGGTTTAAAGAGAGATCTTCATGTATAACTCGCGCGCGCGGTGAAGATACGCACGAAAAAAAAAATTGACCCTCCCTCCGGCCCGTCAAAGTACTCGGTGGCACCCTTCCTCTCGCAAAAAATTGACGCCCTACTCCACCACCTGCCGAGCAAAAGTCAGTTAAATTTTTATTCATTTTTGCACCCTTAATATCGCAAGTTGAGCTAAAGGGTTCAGGTCGGAACGAACTTCCGTGTTTAGTCAAGCTCTTCAATTTTCGATACCATAATTTTTTTGTCAGATCAAATCCGGCTCAGATATACCCGTTTTTCCGATAAAATTCATTTTCAGTAAATTTTAAAAGCGTGCCCCTTCTACCACCCCCCCCCCCCCCCCCCCCCCGGACCCCACCTAAGACACATGTCAAAAGACAGGGAAGGTCCGACTCCATCGACTGAAGAAATAAAAAGAATAGATTTTCCCGGTCTGTTTACGAAATACCGGTCCTGCTGTGTTATATCGGTTTTCTTGTTAAAGAAGCATTTATCGCACATGCAGAAGCCGAAGTAATTTCAGTAGCGTTTCAAACGTTATTGGGTAAAAAGCAATAAGTGATGGAGCAATTTTTAAAATTCAAATAGATTTTTGTGTTTGAGTGATTATTGTGTTGAAAAACAAAACAAAATATGGCCGATAACATGGTTGTTAGGGAAAACAAGCGTATCACTCTGATATAACGGAAGTGAAAATTTGAATTAAAAACGTTTTTGATGGTATAAGAGAAAGAAATCCTAATTTATCCGTGACAGAAGCAGTGTTAATATGTAGCAGCTTAACAAAAATGGGAGAGAGCAAGAGCAGCGTGTATAAAGCTATAAAAGAAGAATCTAGCTTTACTACCAAAGTAGAAACGCGTGGGAAAAAAAGGACCATTCTTGACGAGGACACGAAAAGATCCATCCGTCGGAAAGTGCATTCCTTTTTCTTTAAAAATTAACTGCCATTACTGCCAATTTTGGCAAAAATTTTAGCCGCTATTAATGCTGACGCCGATATGCCAAAAGTGTCAATGCGAGTGCTAAAACGAACTCTCCATTTCATGAACTTCCGTTCCGATATTTGAAAAGAAATCGAAAGAGTGTTCTTTTAGAAAAACCTGACATCGTTTTATGGCGGCGTAACTACTTGCAACGAATTCGTCAATACAGGATGGAGAATCGCAAGATTTATTATGTGGACGAAACATGGCTAAACGAAGGCCATACCGTTCAGAAGGTTTGGCAAGACCTTAGCTTTCATAGAAGGTTTATCAACAGGGTTGAAAGCTCCTTCCGGTAATAATAATAACCAATTTGCATTAAAGTCAGTGGCGTGCAAATTATTTATTAAAAAACGTAAAAACAAGCACAGATCTCCGCCACTGGATTGAAGAATTTTTCATCGGAATATCAAATCATGTACTTCAATTAGCACAACTACTGTTCAAAATTTCAAAATTATTTCAATCAGCCAATTTTTTTATATTTCAAAAATACGATTTTTTTCTTAAAACTTTAACACCCTGTATTTTCTTAACGAAGCATTTCCCGAATATAGTTCATAAAGCAAACTCATATTATTTTTCGATTCTCTATCGTTCCCTGGAGTTAACAAGATGAAACCTGAATCACCCTGTATAAAGAAAAGAGTAATAATTATTATTACAAGTCTCATTTCTGAATCCATGCGCCACCACGGTGTAGTCATTGTGGCAATCGTGCACCTACCTAATCTGCTTCTGTCTGCAATCTGCATTTGCTCACTGCCATTATTGGGCGTTCGCGTTATAATATTATGTAATAAGATCACAATACATGTCAGAGTGCCAGACATTACGAACCCAGCCATGGGAGACATTATAAAGTTGCCGTACCAGTACACAAATACATAATGCATTGTAAAGTTTCCTATTTGAGGCTTGATCGAAGTTGTGTTTGGAAGTTAGTTTAGCGTGTGCTCTAGATATACTCGAAGTGGGCTTGAAATCCTTGAATAATCTGTTTGAAGTTGTAATTTATTGAAATGCCTGTTCGCTGGTTAACTAGGAGAATTGGAAATGTTATACTCGTACCTATAAAATAAAAAATAACCTTCTTATCTTCCTACTATTCTTCTTAACCTAGTATCTGGAACAAAACAGCTTCTTCTTTTATAGAGCTTCGTGGTGTCTCATATATACGTTCATCTTATTGGGTAGGCTTTTTTAATTTCATTAATTCCATTATTCTATGAAGAACTAGTACAAGAGTTTCTATGAGCTCTACTCGCTGTAATAATAATAATTATTGTAGTGTCAAGGCGAGTGTTAATGCGGGTAATACACAAAGTTGGACCAACTCTTTTTCCCTGAATCTTTGGTCTTGTTAACGGCGAGTCGTTCTTTTCAGATCTGTAAATTTTACCCTCCCTATTGCTAATTTTTCGATTTTTTGTATCACATTCGTTTGTTCATCGTAGATCCACGACTGCCCACTAAAAAGTTTTTTGCCATAAAACATTTTTTTTTGTAATTTTTGATCAGCATAATTCCAAAAAAAAAAGATTGCATAATAGATCGTTTGTCTACAGTTGGCCCACGTTTGTCCTGCCATTAACTGACCTGGAATCTTCACCTGCAGAAGGCAATTAATAAAAGTAAAATGGCACTGATGGCTTGCAGAAGGTCATTCAGTAAAACATGGGGACTATAGCCACGCATGGTACATTGGCTGTATATTGCCGTGGTTAGACCCATACTAACATATGGCTGTCTAGTCTGGTGGCCAAAAATCAACTAGAAACAAGCCATTATGAAAATTCAACGTGTTCAAAGGCTTGCATGCTCAGGCATCACGGGAGCCATGAACACTACATCAACGACAGCACCGGAGGGCATAAGGGCGAGGCTCGTTTGGGTGCCTACAGGCTGAAACAAAACCAAAACTGGGATAAACCTGGGAAAACCGGGCATTCCAGAATAACTGATATTACCATCGCAGATCCTATCCTGTAAATGCAAGTCGATGGTATGAGTACTACGATATCATTTGTAAAACCATTTAAGGTTCTAATAGACTGGAAAGAATGGCAACAAATGGAACACCTGTGCCTGAAAAAATGGCTGGTCTGGTACACAGACGGCTCAAAGACAGAGACAGGTACCGGAGCTGCAGTGCATGGGATGCTCCCCAGATGCAGTATTTACTGGGGATTCATGCCAGTATCTTCCAGGCTGAAATAAATGCAATTAGGCTATTCGTTGGAGAGTATACCAGAAGGAACTATCGAGGTAGGGAAATCTATATCCTCTCCGACAGTCAGGCTAGCCTGAAAGCCCTTGCAGCTTATGAAATTAGATCAAAACTGGTCTGGGAATGCCTGCAAGACCTCATTAACTTAGCCAGGTGCAACGTGGTGACACTAGTTTGGATTTCGGGTCACCGTGGGACGCCTGGTAATGAGGCTGCAGATCAACTAGCCAAGAAAGGCGCTGGGATGAACTACACTGGTCCCGAACCAGTGTTTGGCATCCCAAGGAACACTGTACGCGGGGCGGTGGCTCAGTGGATAAGAACCCAACATAGAGCACACTAGAACCGTATAACAGGAAACAAACATGGTTAAGGAGCCCTCTCAAAACCTTGTCAGACAGATGATACTGCAACTAAATAGAATGCAGATCAGAACGGTGGTGGGTCATCTCACAGGACACTGCCACCTAAGAGTAGACCTACATAAACTGGGGATATACAGAGAAGAACCAGTTTGAAGACTGCAATGAAGAGGATGAAAGAGCTTCTCATGTGATATTTGAGTGTCCAGCACTCGCAAGAACGCGCTATGCGGTCCTGGGACCATTCAGCCCCGGGAGCCTGCTGGCGGGAAAAACCTTGGTTAGCGAACTACTGAACCTTGTCAAAGGAACGGAGCTCTTCTAATCAAGGAAAATTTAAATGTGAGAAATACAATAAGCCCCCTGGCTTCAGTGTTTGGGACCACATAAACCATCTTTCAAATTTAGTTAAAATACCAAATAAAAAAGTGGCAATTTTTGTTTAATTTTCGATGTAAGTACCTACGTACCTACCTAATGCGTAAAAATAATAAATCAGATTGGTTATTTTAATAGATACTGTTTTGTCGATATTTTTTCAAAAGAACCTTGATAAACGAAACTGTAACCAGTGGACAAACGTGCGCCTATGATAGAAAAACTATTTGTGCGATTTTTTGGGATAGTTGAATGAAAAATTTTTGATAACGAATGTTCATAGAAATGGCCTACGATGGCCAAACGAATGCGTAATGTGTTTTTTATTCGCATTGGGCGGGGGGAGACAAATTCATAGACCTTTAAATCGTGATGCCTCCTCAAAGGGATCATCATCTTGTCCTCTATAGGTTTTTTTTAAATACCTAATGCAATCATTCCTAATGTAAATAAATTATAATTAATGGAAATTTAAAACATGATGTTAATAATATTAATATTTTCATAAAGCGTGTTGTAAATGGTAATAATTAGTGAAATATAAACGAACTGTATTGTTTCAGGGATAAGATGCAGTGTGGGCTGGGGTGTGTTGCCGCGGAGCAGGCTCTCGGCGGCGGCGCGGCCCTGACCAGCGGCGGCGACGCATGGAGGCCTCAATGAGACCGAGCAGCTCGCAGGTAATTGATTAATTACATCCCTCATCTTTGAATTATAAAACTCCATTATTCAAGTCTATGCAGTATGTATTATTATTAAATCTTTGCATTTTTTGAAAACTAAATTATGTTCCAAGAAGAAAGTTTTTTTTCATTAACATAAAAGTTTTATAAGTTATATCACATATACCTTGTTTCAATGAAGTACTCCTGGAAAGTAGACGATATTCCATTATCTGAAAAACGAAACTTGTAGTTTCAACATGATGGTGTCCCCGCTTAAATTACTCTTCAAGTTATTGTTATTATTTAAATAATCCGTTTCATCATCGGTGTGATGAAAACGGGAAGGAAAACTGGTCGCCTGAGTTCGAGTTGACAATTTTCGATAATATCTTAGTGTGGAGCTGTTTGAAGAACAAGGTTTATGAAACTTTCTCGAAATCTGATGAACTTGGAAAATAAATTTAATGGGCTTTCACATTCCACATAATTGTTACGAAAAGGACGGGCAAAAATAAATACAATCAGTCTTAGATCTTTTACAATTATTTGGACTCTTGATTTATTGTTGCCTAATCGACCACCTGTAGCATAGGGTCCGCAATTATTGTTGCTTCAAACCGTAACAGATTGATGGGTGTCCTCGAGACATAAAAATAGGTATTTGATTTGCAAATATTTGCTCTCCTATACCTTGTAGCACCCCTTTTTAGGGACACCTACATTTGATTTTTCTAGATTAATTAATTCTCAGGTAGGTTCTTTTGAGGATTACTTTGCATCAATAAAGGAAAGGGTTATTTAATAATACCTACTGCACTATATTACTAATTACTATTAATTATATTAATTATTACATAAGGAGAACACAATTACAAATTTGTAACCAACAAATTACAACTTAAATTCTAACATGAAATCAATAAAGCTCAAAATGGTTAAACACTCACGGTACCATCCAGGGTTGGGGCTCTTGACTGCCACTTTTACTTTAATTATTAAAAGTAATATTCCTCGAACTGATGAATACTCGCTGTTTGGTAATTATTAATTGTTAAACTGAAGAATACGCTGCTTTTTGTTTATTTAAAACTGAACTATGTATGAATACTGCAGATTAGGCACGAAGTATACCTAATTATACTTGCTTAGTACAATTATTAATTACTATCAAATTAATTAACACTTTTATATTTATCCCGGCAACCTTTTTAAGTTGACCGGACATTAATGTAACAGACAGAAGCAGGAGAGACACCGATCTTGCAGAAAAGGGTCTCCGCACCTTCGTCGATCACTGCTAGTACCCGACTCTCCTGGCAATAGTGGAAACTCGCATTTCCTCCTTACACAATCCAGCTTCGTCACCTCACTAAAATTCACTCCTTAGTTTACACAATACAAGTATCCAAACCTTTGGCGTGCTTCAACCTTTATTAAAGCAAAAAAGATAAAGTGAGAGAATCGGCGAGAATTATTGTAAAATACATTTTTAGATTTCGTGCTCTTTTGAACTGCTTTACTCTTTTCAATTCAAATAATTTAATGAAACTTTTAGAAAAGGACCCCACACGGAGCGTGGAAATCAGTCCTCGTTTAAAATTTCTGAAATTCAAGTTTGTTATTCAATTGTTCATCGTGATCAAAAGTCTTCATGGGCATGAAGTGATTGTGGCTACGCTACAGAGACAAGGCGATAAAAAATCTTCTGATAGGTTCTCCCTCACCGAGGTTTTGGTTTAATATACTTTGACATTATAAATGAAATAATGCTTAACCGTATTATTTTTTTAGTGCGAATTATATTCACTCGCATGCCTTGCATAAGCCGTTGGCAAGACTCCACACATCCTCAAAGTTTGTTAGGATCTTGTTGTTTATTCATTTTAGACCTCCCAACGATTCTCGTTAACTTCCTGAGTTAGTAGAGCACAGAAAGTTTCAATCGGACTCTAGCAAGGACTCCAACCTGTGACAAGTCCTAATTAATTGTTAGATGATTGTTAGGTACGAGTACTTATTATTTTTATGTTTACGTTTTTCCGGAAGCTTATATGTTACGGTTAAAGTGTTTACTTAGCTATATAGTTTATAGCCTAGCTGGATAGTATTACAAACTATCCAAACGTCTGGTTATTTTGATTGAAACTCATCTTTGAACTAAAATAATTAGGACTATTGGTTGGTTTCTAAAAGTAAAACCATTAGACAATTGCACAAATTAACCGATGTTTGTGGCTAGTTTAAAAACTATCCACACTATTTGGATAAAGTGTAAACTCAATATTCCTAGTAATACACGATAACCAATCTTCCTTAGTTAATTTATTTTATAAAAGTAAAATAATTCTTGGTCAAAATAAAGCTTATTTATCAGGTACGTGAAGTGTGCCCGAAAAAAATTCAGGCTGGATGGTAAAACGCCCTAATCAATTGTCCAACGTAGGACCACGTTTTACCACAAATTATTTTCGTTTTACCACCTTTGTTTTTTTTATGCGAATTTTTCTATTTGCGGGCCAACTTCACAAGCCCGAAAAAAACCGCGGACCGGGTGATAAAACGTACCATTCGATTGCCCATCGTAAGACCACGTTTTACCCACTAACTCATTTTGTTTTACCATTACCACCTACAGACAAAAAGTTATGTAATAAATAAATAAAATAAGTCGTACCCTAGCGGATACCTATGTGGTAACTTGGAGCAAGTTTAGTGGGTGTAAAATAATCACGACGATGACTAAGTGGTGGTTAAAAACGTTATACATCTTTATACTAACCCGGGAAAAAGTTACCTTTATACCTTTATTTATCGGTTCAACAAAACAAAACAGAAACTCACAACATTGAAACCACACATGTACTACTTCTTATTTATTGGAGCAAGTTGCACTGTTGTGGCACTTGCTGTTACACGTATATCCAGAAGCAAGACATTTACACCTTTTATTTGTGCAACTCACCTTGAGTTGAACCAACGACTGAAAAATTTCCTGCAGCGCTTCGTAATGTTATTATGTCAGTGTCCATCTTGACATTTTCCAACTTTATTGATTGCTACTTGCATATTTCAAATTCGTTGCGGGAATTTTGCGGCAGTTTTTGCGGTAAATCTTGTATAGTTTGTAAACTAACTGGATAGTATAGAAACCAACTAATAGTCCTAGTTATTTTAGTTGGAAGATGAGTTTCCATCAAAATAACCAGACGTTTGGATAGTTTGTTTTGTATAACTATCCAGCTAATCTATAAACTAGCTAAGTAAACGCTTTAACCTTTAACCGTAACAGTGCCCGCAATTAGTTTGGTTTGCGGAATCGATAGTGAAATAATAACACCGTGACATACCTACCAACATACGAGAATACTCTTTCATCTTTTAAATAGAATGCATTCTGTTGGTGTATTTTTACTGAAAAGAAAAAAAATAGGACTGGATTTTTCAGTTGGAATTCAAATTGAGTAACTTAGGAGTATACATATACCGGGTGATCAGTAACTCGCGCACTCGGAGCATGCTGCGGTAAACTTTACTTTTTAAGAGTGGTAAATTTTCTTACTGCAGTATTGTAAGTTTTTTTCGAGGTTCTTTTCTTCCAAAGATATGACCATTTTTGTAAAAAAAAGGTGGCAACACTCCACTGAACATGTGAATAATAAGTTCGGGTTAGATGTATTAGGAACATTGTTTATTCAGTTCAATAATAATTATACAATAACAATAATGACGACTAAGAATATTAACATTTGTATATTGACTGGATGACGGTTACACATCAACTAACTCGTAGGTATTTTCTATCCTAAGATCCTCTACACATCCGTCTTTTCCCAGGTTGCGCATCCTGCGCAACATTTCACTAATACATTGACCTTTCTGTCGTTGTTAATGATGTCTGCATTCCAATGTGTAGTGGATCCTAACAGATGGTATTGTTATTATTTTTATTTCCATAGCAACGAAGGGATTTAATTATTTTATATTCTAAATTGCGTTTAGGCGGTTGCCAAACTTCAAATTTCGTTCAGATTTAGGTATGTTAATTTATCAATTTATAGCAATTTACAACATTCTCAATTCCTCTGTAAAGAGGTTTTGTGGAAAGAAAACTGACGAATTATATGGTATCCGTTTCCAGACATTACAGCAACCTGAATTTTTCATTAATTTTTATCACGGTAATGAAACAATTACCTTCAAACTCGGATGAGGGAAACTCTGTAACTTGAAAACTAACCGTTGGATTCAATTCTTTTTTGCAGAATATCCTTCATTTTAATGGGCTCTATATCGCCCTGTATTCGGAGTGCGCGAGTTATTGATCACCCTGTATACAAAGATCAATACAAGTACAACGAAAACGGATCAAGATAGAGGAAACCGGCGTACATGTCCCTATCTTCACTTTTTCTTTCTATTCCTCGTTGAAAAATCCCAGATTTTTTATCACCCTGTATAACCATATCATCCGTTTTCCCTATATCTTGGGCCGTTTTCTCTGTACACTGTCTTGAACTTTGAGAATTGCGATTTTCACTTGTTCATAACCCCTAAACTTCTCAATTTAAAAACCAGCTGTAAAAATCAATCTTTTTTTTCAGACAATCGAAAAATACAATAACAGGAGCATTCCATTTAATAGTTATTTGATTTGTATACGTAGGCCCCGAAATCATTCTTTAACTGTACCGAGAGATAGATTGCCGTCGAGACAAGGTAAGGCAATCTCGAGGACGTTAAAGAATGACGCGGCCGCAATGAGTTACAATCATTAGTTTAATAGCCGGCGATATGACAACGGACGCGAAATTGAATTTTGCGGATAGGCGAAGTTGCTACTTCGCACTTCGCGTCCAATTGAAAAAAAAACATAACTTTGATATGGCACAGTCAAATGGGGCGGACAGTATACTTCTGTATACACTGAGAAAAATGTCAGCGTGTAATAAGCATTAAATCCTGTTTCCCTGACTTGTGTATAATGGTTAAACCGGGACTAAATACTACAAGTACGTCTTGCCATGCCTAGTAATACCCGTTTCCACCTGAGCAGCGCTGCATCCCGCTTCCCGCTTCACCAGGCGTCAAACTTCAAAAGATCCATTTCCACTTGCGCTTCACCACGCTTCAGGACGCGAAACTTTGTTCCCACTACTTGGGCAGCGCTGCAGCTGTCAAGTTGGCAATGTCTCACAAAGAATTCGAGGCGTCAAAGCGCCGGCTGTCGTGCTGTGAAGTTCAAACAAACTAGAGGACTGAAATGATCAAACAGCAAAAAGAGCGTCATTTTTTCAGTACAGTACTAAGGATACGCGCTCATGATTGTGTAAAAAATATTGTGAATATCAAATCGTCTTTTTTAAATTATTAGTAGTAGGACTAGTAGCTATGAATCCGGAAGTGTGAGTTACATTACAAGTCATGATAAACTTTGACCCCATGGCGGTAACCATTCTTTAGGCTGTTACTAAATAATATTGAGGGGGGGGGGCAAACTCTCCTTGCAAAAAAATCAAAATAGCGGCTGCTTAAAACCTCGCTATAGTATCTGTTACGTCCTTGGTGAATAATCGATTCGTATTCTCTAAGACACCACCGTTTCCTACCCCTTCCTATCCCTTTACACATCGGGACGAAGGAAAAGGACACCTGACCGGACAGGACCACACATAGAGAGAAGAGTCGAGGTTTAACATCGAGAGAGGAGAGAGCTCGACCAAGAGTGCCGTTCGTACCAGACTCGTCGATGCTGGTGTTACGAGAACGGGATACCTAGTTCTTTAATTAAATAAGGAAGCGGTATAAAGTAGTGGAACAATCGTGGGTACCTACATAGTGGAGCAAGTGAACAATAATAATAGTTACAACATCTCGCAAATTAAAACAAGTGCCCCTTTAGTCGGACAAGACACAAGGTCAGTAATTTCGATAATTATTATTAATAATTGTGTTCCTGTCAATCATTGGCAATTACAGCCTGGTCCTTCCCTAAATTTTGATCCTGTCATCCGTGGCGATTCGGTATTACCATCGCGGCATCGAGCCGCATTAATTTAGCCCCCTTTCAGGATCGAATCGCGTCGTTAATATTTCGTGTTGCTCTTTGACGCGGAGTTAACATTTTTTTGGTCCCTCCGTAGTCGGATAGGAAAGCTCGTGGAAATATAGTTCATTAATTGGTTGCATCATTTGTTTGAAATTAGTTTCTCACTCACTGTGTTAAGGTAGCCTGTTTGTAGGTCAGACGGATTCGAAATAGTCGATCCAAAAGGACGCCAAACGGTCTTTACTCATTCCACTATTTTACTCCATTCTACCTCACTCCACTTCTTCGTTCGTTGCAGGTGTTCGTTTTAAAAACTTCTGTAAATATAGTTGAAATATTTTCTCTCTGAATTCGCAGGGCAGAATATTGATTTTGTATTCACGGTATACTGGGTACACTCGGTATCTTAAGTATTGTTTTTGGTGAATTCGAATTCAATAATTTATTTTCAACTCGATATTAAATAAGTAACTTTCACTTGGTTAGGTACTTATTTTTGGTATTGCTCATCGTTCGTTGTTGTTGTATTTTTACGGGTTTTTAACGAATAACCCTTTTTCGTTGTTACAGGGAAAATATTGATTTTTGTATTCACGGTATACCTACTGGGTACACTCGGTATCTCAAGTATTGTTTTTTGGTGAATTTCAAAGTCAATTTATTTTCAACTCGTTTTTAAATAAGTAACCTTCACTTGGTTAGGTACTTATTTTTAGTTATTGTTCGTATTTCGTTGTCGTTGTATTTTTTACAGGTGTAAAAAATAACCCTTATTCGTTTATTGCTTTAGTGTTTTGTTGATACTCTTTAGCAAAATGTCCAACACTTTGGTCGGAGCAAACGCTTCTGTTTCGAAGTTTTTGACTCGTTTGAACTCGATTCTGACAGTAGTTTCAGCACCCATTGATGAAAAGTCGCGTTTTATTGTCCTGGCTGCATGCGACAGCGCTTCGGATTTGTACAATCAGGTGCAGGAGGTTGATAAAAATATCCTGATTACGGTTGAGTCGGCAGATAAGAGTGCTTTGGTCGTAGATGTGTCATCGGAGATTTGGAAATCATACTCGGGACTACTTATCGAAGTTGATTCGGTTTATTTTCAGATTAGAGCGGTTCAATTGTCGTTGGAATCGACTCAGGATACGGTGGTGAAATCACGTCATGGTTCGAGTGAATCGTTGAATAGTCGACAGTCTGGTGCTCCCGCACTACCCTCCTCTGCAAGTTCACATGTGAAATTGCCTCGTATCGGTATACCTACTTTTGATGGTTCGTTGAGGATGTGGTCGGTTTATTATGATTTGTTTAGGACTTTGATTCATTCGAATGATTCGTTAGCTCCAATTGAGAAGTTCCAGTATTTAGTTTCGACTTTGTCGAAGGAACCTCTTACCCTTGTCAAACATTTACCACTGACAGATGACAATTATTCGATAGCTTTCGATACTCTTGTCCAAAGGTATCAGAATGAGCGAGTACTTGCGACGTGTTATTGGCAGGCGATTTGTAATGCTCCCAAAATAACGGATTCTGATTCCTCACAATCGCTTCGTGAATTGTTGAATACCTTTTCAGAAAATATTACAGCTTTGGGTCAGGTCTCAGGCGTCTCTCTCTGGGATTTCACTTTGTTCAACTGGTTGCTACAGAAATTGGATAACGCTACTCGAAAGCGTTTCGAACTCCAATTTGCATCTGAAGAGTTTCCATCATATCAGGATTTGCACAAGTTTTTGTCGTCACAGTGTCGTGCATTAGAATCATCTTTGGGGAATGACCTATCTCCGTCTGCAGTCGTTGGTAAGCGGAGTAGCGTCAAGTCTGGTGGAAAAGTGGAATCGAGGAATTCACATGCATTTTTGTCAACGTCGAGTGCGTCTTCATCGAAGCAGTCGTGCTTCCATTGTAATGGAGAACACCCGATCTCGAATTGTCGTTCTTTTTTGAAGTTGGACCCGCGCAAGCGTTTTGAGGCTGTGAAGGCAGCGCGCTTGTGCCTAAATTGTTTTGGCCCTTCACACTTGGTGAAGCAGTGCCCCTCTTCTCATTCGTGTAAGGAGTGTGCAGGTCGGCACCACTCTTTATTACATTTCGTTAAACTTAGTAATTCGGATGGAGCAGCTTCTCATCGAGTTGAGCCGCCTCCAGTCGCATCCACGGTTGCCATGTCTTCTCTCCCATCCTTTCAGGATGTTCGTTCTCGTTCTCGTAGCAATACTACGGTTCTTTTAGCAACCGCATGTATTGAAGTTCAAGACAAGTGGGGCAACTATCAAGTGGTTCGTTCTTTAATTGACTCTGGCAGTCAGTCGTCTTTTATTACTGATCGGTGCCGCAAGCGTTTGGGCTTGCACTTGAATCGATCATCAACACCTATTTCTTGTTTGGGTCACGTGACCTTGGGATCGGCCCAGGGATCATCTGATTGCATTATTCGTCCCGTTGGGGTACCATCACCTACTTTTAAAGTAAGTACTTTGGTCTTGCCCAATATTTGTGGAAAACTTCCCAGTGTTGACATTTCGCCATCGAAGGCGCTTGATAATTTGAAGTTAGCGGATCCTAATTGGTACACGCCTGGTTCTGTCGATGTTTTGCTAGGAGCTGACATCTTTCCCAATATTGTTCATGGTGGTTATTTGTCGGGCAGTGATAACTGTCCAGCCGCAATGAACACGACGTTTGGTTGGGTTCTTTTGGGAACCATTTCGTCGAAGGTTGCGGGCGAGGTTCAAGCTTGTTTTGCGTCGGTAGATTCGACCCTTGAAGAGACTCTTAAGGCATTTTGGAGAGTTGAGGAGGTGCCTTCAGTTGAGGTTTGCTCTAATGAGGAACAAGAGGCTGAGTCGTTGTTCGTTGAGTCTCATTATCGAGAAGAATCAGGTCGTTTTGGGGTATTGTTGCCATTTAAGGATAGCAAAGAGTTGCCTATCTTTAATGATTCGTTGAATGTCGCAGATCGTCGTTTGCTCGCTTTGGAGAGACGATTGTCGAGGTTGCCTCACATTAGAGACATGTATGTAGAGTTTATGAAAGATTATTTGGAGGCTGGGCACATGTCGTTGGTGCCATTGGAGTCGGAATCTGCAAACTCTTATTACATTCCGCATCATTGCGTTTTTAAAGACCCTGGTGTTTCGATGTCTTCTGATGTGTCTTCGCTCGCCCCAGTATCGTCGAAAATTCGTGTCGTTAGGTTCTTGTTACAACTAGGTCAAGAAAATTCAAAGAAGTTTCCTCTCACTTCGAAAGCCATTCGTCTCGGGCTTTATGTCGATGATCTTGCCATTGGGGCAAATCAAATCGAGGAAACCTTGGAGTTGAGAAATCAGCTCATTTCGCTATTGCAATTGGGACAATTTGAGTTGCGGAAATGGTCTGCTAACAATCCACAATTGCTTCAGGATCTGCCGGTTGAACATTGTCAACAGCAGTCATCCAACTTTGATTCGGAATCGGACTTTTCCGGGAAAATTCTCGGTCTTCAGTGGCACTCGGCTACTGATTCATTTTCGTTCGCGGTTAAGTCTATAGATTCACCTTGTACTAAGAGTAGCATTCTCTCGGACGTCGCGTCTCGGGGCTTGTTACCAGAGGAGTTAGTCGGGGCTTCCGCATGGTGGGCGGGGCCTGAATTCCTCAGATTGCCGCTGGAATCTTGGCCAGCACTCGTTCCTATTGCTCCCACTTCTGATGTTGAACTGGAGAAAAGGAATATTGTTTTGTTCGCTACGATAGAGATTTCGGATGTCGATGTTTTGTTGAAAAGATTTTCTTCTTTGAGGAAAACTCAGGGTATTATCGCTCGTTGTTTTCGTTTCACTAACAATTGTCGTGCTGTCAATAGGACCACTGGTGCATTGAGTGTCTCTGAGTTGCATGCTGCTCTCATGCACATTGTTAGAATTGTTCAATCTTCGGTCTTCTCTTCGGAATTGGAGAAAATTCGCTCTGGTAAACCATGTGCCAAGTACTTGCAGTCATTGTCGCCCTTTATTGATGATTTCGGTATTTTGCGAGTCGGGGGTCGACTGTTGCATTCGGGTTTAGCATTCGACGCTAAATATCCCGCATTGTTGCCAGGAAGGCATAGGTTGGTTGAACTTTTGATTGATCAGATACATCGAGGTAATTTGCACCCAGGAGTGAACACTACTCATTATCTCCTTCAACAAAATTTTTGGATCCTGTCTGCTCGTAGGGTCATTCGTAGTTATTTGTCGAAATGCAATCGTTGCTTTCGCACTCGTCCCCTCTCGTTGGAGCCTCCCATGGGGAATTTACCTGTCGCTCGTGTCTCCCAATTGAAGCCTTTTAGTTGTGTCAGGGTCGATTATGGGGGACCCTTTCCTATTGTCTTGTCGAGGTATAGGGGTGTCAAAACTTCTAAAGCCTATTTATGTTTGTTCGTATGTTTCGCGACTCGCGCGATTCATCTCGAAATCGCTTCTGATTTATCGTCAGAGACTTTCCTGGCAGCTCTTAGGAGGTTTGTCGCTCGCCGCGGTCGCTGTAGTGACATCTACAGTGACTGTGGAACCAATTTCGTCGGAGCTAACAAGGAGCTCAACTCAAATTTGAAAATCGCCGCAGAAGGGGAAGGTATTCGATGGCACTTCAATCCACCCTCAGCTCCACACTTCGGTGGACTGTGGGAGAGCGGTGTTAAGTCCGTCAAAACACACATGGCCCGTGTTATTGGTGGTCAAATTTTGACTTATGAGGAGCTGAACACCTTCATCGTTCAGATCGAGGCCGTCTTGAATTCGCGCCCCCTTTGCCCCATTAGTAGCGACCCCAACGATCTATCCGCGTTGACCCCTGGTCATTTTCTGACCTTGGAACCTCTGTCGTCGGTGCCGGATGTGAACTTGTCACATCTGAAGATTTCTCGTCTTTCTCGTTGGCAATTGGTGCAACGGATGCAACGTGATTTTTGGACACGTTGGAGGGCTGAATATCTTCATAATTTCCACCAGAGGAGTAAATGGTCGAAAACCCATTTGTTTGAGTCAACGGATATCGGTTCGTTGGTGTTGATAAAGGATGAATTGTTGTCTCCTTTGAAATGGGCTCTAGGAAGAATTGTTTCTCTGCACCCTGGTGCGGATGGTGTCGCCAGGGTTGCCTCGGTTCGTACGACCAGAGGTCTTTGTAAACGACCTCTGGTCAAACTTTGCCCGTTACCTAACCAGTAACGGACTCAGGGAATTTCGTCCCTGACTTGTCGTTTCGTTTCGTTTCGTTTTTGTTATTGTCGTTAGTTTCGTTTTCGTTAGTTTCGCTTTTGGTTCAATTTTCTGATAGCGGAAAATTCCTCCGGTAATTTTGGTGGGCGGTATGTTACGTCCTTGGTGAATAATCGATTCGTATTCTCTAAGACACCACCGTTTCCTACCCCTTCCTATCCCTTTACACATCGGGACGAAGGAAAAGGACACCTGACCGGACAGGACCACACATAGAGAGAAGAGTCGAGGTTTAACATCGAGAGAGGAGAGAGCTCGACCAAGAGTGCCGTTCGTACCAGACTCGTCGATGCTGGTGTTACGAGAACGGGATACCTAGTTCTTTAATTAAATAAGGAAGCGGTATAAAGTAGTGGAACAATCGTGGGTACCTACATAGTGGAGCAAGTGAACAATAATAATAGTTACAACATCTCGCAAATTAAAACAAGTGCCCCTTTAGTCGGACAAGACACAAGGTCAGTAATTTCGATAATTATTATTAATAATTGTGTTCCTGTCAATCATTGGCAATTACAGCCTGGTCCTTCCCTAAATTTTGATCCTGTCATCCGTGGCGATTCGGTATTACCATCGCGGCATCGAGCCGCATTAATTTAGCCCCCTTTCAGGATCGAATCGCGTCGTTAATATTTCGTGTTGCTCTTTGACGCGGAGTTAACAGTATCAATTGAATTAGAACCTAAATTCCAATAATTCTCAGATATTACATAGGTAATCTAAGTGGTTCAATTATATAACTTTTTTTTTAGAATAAGTACATAATATGTAATGAATTGATCAAAACTTCAAGTAGATAGATAAACAAATGAATGAATGAACTGAAATAAGCAAATGAACTGATTTGTAACGATTTGTTCAGTTAATTAATTCCGTTCTGGGTCCGAGTCCCAGTTAATCCGTTACTACGTTTTAAATTTAAATCAATTCATTTACACAAATAACTATACATACAAAATAATAAAAATGAAATATTAAATAATAAATATAATACTGTTAGGAAATGCTGGCCTTTGCTTGGTGCCGTCTGACATCTCCTTGCCGGCTCGCCTGGAGTTGGCTATGGTATTCGATGATTATAAAGATATATCGCCACGGGCAGTCGACGCTGTGCTGGTCCGACTGTCTTTTTCTTCTTCTTCGCGAACCTCTTCTTCTGTCTTGGTGACGTGAAGCCCGCGATCTGTCTTCTTGCGTCACGTTTGATCACCCCGCTGGGAGACGGGGACGTTGCCGCTCGTATTTGACTCTCAATGCAAGTCAACCGGAGGGATTCGTTGATCAGACTTCTTCTCAATACAACGATGGAGATGATTTTTCGCGCAGAGTTAAATGCACTTTTGGCGACGATCAGTTGGTAGGACAAGGACATGCTGACTCAGTACATCAGCCCTTCTTCCTCTGTGCACTCAATTCATGCACTTCGGCTGCCCTGCTTCTCTGAAGGCTCAATATACCTATCAGGGAAAGGAGATACTCGCTGGTCAGTTCCCGGTTCGCTTTTCCCTGTCGGATTTTTACAATAAATGTGGCAACAATAATTTGATTAATTTATAATGTATGTTGTAGGTAGACTTTGCGTTTCTGCATGATCGCATTTTTTACATTGAATTGAAAGTCAGAGAGCACATGTACCACTGTCCACCGAAAAATTGCATCGAAATTATCTTCACTTACACGCCAGAGAGACAGATAGCTCATGCATCTATCGTCAGTTGTCACCACTGTATTGTGTTACAGAGTCACTGTACATACATACAATGTAACACGACGCGCGTATTTCGAGGCCTCGACCTTGAAGTAACTTCTCGATTTTATTTGTATATTCAGGATTGGAGTTTGATATGATTAATTCATGCTTTTTTCTTATCTAATTGTTGCAGGAAACGTCGGCGGGCCACCGACCGAGGGTGGCGGACTCGAGCAGCGGCGCACCCCAGCAGCAGGAGCCTACTAGCGGCACTGGCGGCCAGAGCCAGCCTCCCTCCAACCCCCCCAACTTCGAGTACGATGACAACGAGTGGGACATCGGAATCGGCGACCTGATCATTGACTTGGATGCCGACATCGAGAAGACCACCGAGCAACAACAGCGCCACAATCACCACCCGCCACCGCCTACCGTGACACAAGCCATCGGTAATTTTTAATTCAATATTACCTACACCTTTGCAGCAGCCCCTTTTGAAACGCATTGTGTCCGGATAATAAAAACGCGGTGTATCAATAAAAAATATTTGAATAATAATAATTTTCTGCTTTTTAGTGTTGCATGTGTGTGAAATGTGACGTTCGAGCTGCTCGTCGACGCTCGCGTTTTACCACGTCTGACCTGGCTCCGCTCATACACTGTCTCATTGGCGCTCGGGATTTTCTAATAACAGTTTTGCTGAACAAACACAAGAGTCGAGAAAGCGAGCAGTATTGCATTGTGGTCAAGTTCTGACCTATGCTCAAAGTTTCATGGTAAAAACCGCCCATGTCTTCAGATCTCACATCACATGCTCTATTAAGAAGTTAATAAGAAGTTGATTTATAATATAACTTATTTAATTTCATTTCATTTCTGTAATTATTTTTGATTAGTTAAGTCAACTCATCAGTTTAAATCGAATATCTGAATAATTATTTATGAAATAATGTATCTTGGACAAATGCTAATACAGGCAACAACTGCCCAATGTGAATTTCTGGGCCGAATAAGTATGTGGTGTACCACCAAGTGGTGACCGCCAAATGATTCGATTGCAGGAGGCATGGCGAGCGCACCGCAGGCGGCCAAACAAGCGGCCAGCAAACAACTAGCGATCGAGCACTCGGCGACCGTGGACAAGGGCCTGAAGATGAAGATCAAGCGCACCAAACCAGGCACAAAGACCTCCGAGGCGAAGCACGAGATTGTAAAGCCCGGCGAGGCGCACCAGCATCAGCAGAACGGGCAGGCGGCGCTCGCCTCTGCTGCGGAACAGCTCTCTCCCGCCGCGATCCTAGGCCAGGCGACGGCCGAAGAACAGCTCGGCAAGGGCCAGCCGCCGGTCGCGAAGCCGGCGAACTGCACGCCGACGACCGCGGCGCCCGCAACCACCGCCAAGCGCGGTTCCAGTGGACACCGAAGGTAAACTTTTCGGTTTAAGGTTTTTACCAACTTTCTTGTGTAATTCTATCCGCTGAGGGACAAAAACGACACCACTATTTTATAGTTTTTTTTTTTTTTTTAAATCGTTATACACCATTTTTTCGTGATTTTTTATAAGCTAGATGTAAAGAAACTAATTATTATTGTTTTATTTGCAATTTAAATTTTCGACCCCCTTAAAACTCCAAGGCTTACAGTGGGTATTATAAATGCTCATTAAGTTAATGGGCAGATTTCTGTGGCCATTTCTGAAGAAGGTATCGAGTCTAAGTGTAATTTTTTTAAATTTATCTATTGTTGACATGAAACTAATAATTAGTTTCATTTTTGAAACTTAATAATTTTTCATAGTTTCATTTTGTAATTATTACAAAAATGTTGATAAAAGTCATTTGACGTCGATATTAGCTTCAAAAACGATCACAGAAATTTGCCCGTTAGCCTAATGAGCCTTTATAATATTGGCTGTTACTTAAATATGTTATGATGAGATTGGAGATTGAAATAAAGATTGGTATAACGGTTTTTGTTGTCTCTGGAAGAGAGACAGTCATACTCGGACAGTATATGATCCTCCTCCTTGTAGGTCCTAGTGCCTCCCTAGTTTCGCTATAAATAACTACTCCTGTCGAGCTACTTGTGCTTTGGTTCCTAGAACGAGTTACATAAATATTGCCCAGATGTAGGTATGTAGAGTCCTCTTAGGGAATTTCCATGATGATGGTGAGAAGTTGTGAGTAACAGTAAACCCTCTAAGCTAGTACCTGAACCTAATCTCGTCATTCTCGTCCAACCTGCCCGTTTTCGACGACTTGTTTTGATAGTATGGACTAAGGAGGTGTATTGAGACTGTTCTCAGACGCTCATATTCGACCCGACTTAGAATGGGCCAAAGAATTCCTGAAAGCGAAAAACAGATATAATTTTCATTCTTCTTTATATAATTTCTTCAACGATCCCGCCATCAATTCCAGCTTCCTTAAAGCTGTAGTTTGAAGATTAGGTCTCTTTATAATAACGTATTTAACTGCATAAGTATATAAGATAAATAGTTTTGCCGAAGATAAAATATTGTCAAATGCAACGTCCCCTCCGTCACAAGTGACGGGACTTTCCTTTTTTAAATTGTGCTAATTCGACCAGCAGGGACAAGACGTCCCGCGACAAGCACCAGCAACCGGGAATCGCCTCCGCCCCACCCACTGACAAGCCGACCGGCAAGCAGCCCGCCGAGATTAACGGAATTGTGCGTCTGGGCGGCCCGCAGAGCGGGGGCGCTCCCAGGACGGTTTTCCCGGCAAGCACGGGACCCGGACCACCGCCGCCGGCATCCTCTCCCGCGCCCGGACCTCCGGCAGCCTCCTCGCCGGCGTCCGTCAAGCAGGAGCAGGCTAGGGTGCCGCAGGTGATCAATCCTGCCGCTCTAAACGTCAGCGTTCTACAGGACGACGGCAGCGACTCGCCGCCGCCCTCAAAGAAGCTCAAAACCGAATTCAAGGTAAGATTTCCTTTTTAATTGAGATTAGTTTAATTAGATTACCCACCCAAAGATGGGACTGCATCTATGTGCCGCGACTGTAGCATTAAAAAGGTGTTAAGTGCCATGTTTTAATTTGTGTTGACTAATGGTGATTGGACGCGTTCTTTGAAAATGAGTAACAAAATATGGAGGATATAACTGAAAATGCTCAACCAGAAGGCTAACTACTCTACTGACAAATTAAGGTAATGTGAATGGTTCTCTTAATGGGGAACCAATCTGCTGCGGTTTGATGTTAATTAGGAATTTTAATAGGCCGGCTTGAAGGCCGAAAAGCTTGTTAGAAATCTGGACGAAGGACCAGGGTACAGGATACACCACGAGATAATATAGATAGGATTAATTATTATTATTATGATTTTTAATTGCTTTTTATTTTCGTACCACTGGGCGAACCACTGTGACCCGTGCGGGCGATGCGGAAGTCTTCAAATAAATGCTTAAACCTTTTAACTTTGAAACTTTGAACCAGAGGAGTGCGAACAGGTAAGTTGGGGAGGTCAACGTGTTCAATAACTCCCGTTTTGTCGTTCGCGCTTCGATTCTCGTTGAACACAATTTCGCAAAAAGTGCGCCTGTACATATAAGAAAAAATGAATGCAAAATTTCAACCGCATTTCTTAAGAAGAAGAGTTATGATATGAATAAAAAACGTTTGTCCAATTTTAACTGTAACACCATGTATCTAGATGAGGACGCCTTGCTCGGCTGAAGTTAACGACGGGAGTGGCTAAACATCCGGTTCGGCTACGATGATAATTTACGTTCGTAATCTGTTATTATTTCTTGAGACAGTGAGAAATGTCACTTCATGAAGCCATGTGAGAATATTTCCAACGTAAAAATAAAAAAAAATCTAGCAACGTTTCTTTTGGTCTAAGATCATTTTTACAGCTAGATTCGAATCTGAATTCCAAAAATTCATAGTCACCCTTCTGGGCCCGGATAAGACGAGTTTTCAAAATGACGTCATAAGGTGAACCTTTCTCCGTCGTGTAATGAAATAACACCAAGGGAGCACCAAGGGTAGTTTTTATAGCCGAAAATCGAAAATGATAACGGCAGTCCTACCCCAGAAGGGCCGCCATGAATTTTTTAATTTCCTATTCCGGGTATTCAGTTCTTATAATTGTCAATGTTCGGCTATAAAACGGCCATTAGTGCGTCGCTGGGGTTTTTATTTTACTACACCGTCCATTTTATGACGGCCTGTTGAAAACTCGGTTTTGTCCGGGCCCAGAAGGGCGACTGTGAATTTTTGAAATTCGGATTCGAATCCAGCTGTAAAAATGCTCTTTGACTAGAAAAAAACTACCCATTTTACGTTGCTAGGATTTTTTTTTATTTTTACGTTGAAAATATTCTCACATGACTTCATGAAGTGGCATTTTACCGCCAGTCAAGAAATAGTGGCAGATTATGAAATTAATTATCATCGTACCGTACCCGATCCGGATGTTTAGCCACTTTCTTCGCTAATTTTTCGTTGTTAACTTACCCGGTGACGAATGTTTGAAAAATGATTTCAGGAATGTCGCATTATTTTTGGCCAAACGAAACAATCCTGGGTTTATGATCTTAACCTACTTTTTTGCAACACCCTGTATATGACGTAAGCCGCTTCAAACAAAAACATATAGGTAGGTATAGTCTCTTTCTTCACAGAAATACCTAACAATAAAATTTTTATTGCTTTGCAACATGAAAATTCAAGCTTTTATTTGAATTAATGCGATTGTTGACATTTTTATGCCCCATCTCGGTCTGGGCTCATTTCACTCTATGGCATTTTTGATAACGTAAACCGTAAAAACCTGAAAATGCGAGGATCAAATACCTAAATAGTGAACATTCCATTCCATCACTGGCTAACTGCTATCGTCGTCGTCGCCGAGTCGATCTAGCTCTGGGGCCGTCGCCCTCCGTCCTCCGTCCCCGAAAGACAGCCATCCCTCTGGGGAACGGAAAGCCGTCGCTGGAGGTGAAATCAATACTCGCTCTGCGGTCGGCAACTTCCGGATGTTACATCGCACCAGACCTTGTGTCAGACCCTTCTTCCTTCCCTCCCCCGCCCTTCTCGCAATCGTTCGTTCTGCTACAGAACTAAGAGACTTGGAATAGATTAGAATAGATTTCTAGATTGAGATTCCTTCAGAGTTCAGGAGTTCAGACTGACTTTGAACTCTTAACTACCTCTCCTCTGCTCTGATTATCCTTATCCTAGGGATATTTGGCATTTAATGCTGAATAGTTCATGTGTCTATTATTTTCTTACTTCAGGTCTGCGTAAATTAAATTGGTTGTGAATTTTCGAAATTTGTGGATGCCAGAATCGCTAGAAACTTTTACGGTCATTATTTACATCTGGGTATCCTACAGTTTCACTATGGCACCTATATAGGGGTGTAGGTGTAGGACGTACTTATAGTAACACCAGGAAGGTATTCATTTGCTTTACAAATGCATGGTTAGCAAAATATCACGAGAAACGACCTTGCGCGCGAGAGTGGAGGTGGGAGTTACAGGTAGAGCAGCAGATGAGAATCGGCACTCTGACAGCAAATAGACTAGGGACTAGGCCCGGCCCTGAGATCAGAGGTAAACAGTGCTTGGATCTACTCCCACTCTCGTCCGTTTCTCGTGATGTTCAGCTTAATTTTTAACATTTTTCTCAACGTTTGAATGCAAAACCAAGGTGAACGTTTTGAAGTACGGAAATTCTACTTTCGAAATAGTTTTTGTAAATTGAAATCCGAGGGGATGTTCACTCATGGAAATAAGTGGAAATAGTGTGGAAATAACCGAAAATAACTGGATATTTCCCAAGTTGAAATAATGTAGAAATAAATAATGTGGAAATAAAGCAGAAATAAATGGAAATAATTTGGGAATAAATTGATGATGGATGTGGTTTGGCCCTTTCCGAGGTATATTCACTTACGACGCATTACGATGCGCTAGTTTTTGAAATCGTGCCGAAATCACTTAGTATCATGACTCCTTTCCATTCCTCTCAAGGGAGATCCAATCGATTTTGAGTTAGGATTTAGGATGATATTTTTAGAAGAGAAAACCCAAAAAAATCATGTTGTCTGGTTCTATTGAACTATGGGATCGGATCCATTCGCTCTGATAAGAATGAACAAAATTGGCATTGTAAATTCATTGAACATGTATGCTCAGTGGTGGTGAATAAAGCTCGCAAGATGCGCAGTTCACGACTAGCTTCTCGCCTTCTTATATAAATTATTGGACAGTAGAAATAGTATATTCTATATCAAGGGCGGAAAGAAGTTCATTTCGGCGAGTATGAAGTTATCGAGCCGAGCGGAGCGAGGGTTGATTGAATACGAGCTGAAATGGACTTCGGATCCGGCCGAGATATAGACGCTATTTTTTAGCGCATCGCGTTAGAACACTGAATACTTTGGCTTGTTAGCTTGTTGGCGAATATGTGGTGGCGTACAAATTAATTCAGTGTCAGTGTAATTTTCCTGTCTAGCGTTCATTTTGTTACTTTATTGACGAAACCTCAGAAACTAGTAACACCCGTTAATCCTTATAATTAGATAGGTATACCTACCTGTTATTATTATAATTCCAGCTCGTTTAGACTTGATTAAAATATGCGCGTAGGTATAGTGGTCTCGGTTTAGTTGTCAGCTGTGTGCTTCAATAATTTCGCTCTCACCTGCCGCGAATCACTAACTGATAACACTATCAGTAGTTGCTGTAGTAGGTCTCTTTCACACCTACGGTTTTCTAACGGTAACCGTGCCGTAGCCGTGCCGTAATTTAATTTGACTTGTGTTCACACGGCACACGGTTTTTAGTAGACAGCGCGGCACTGGATTTTTTCTAAGTATTTTTGTCAATTGCACCTACGATGGATGAACGAAAAATGCGTATATTGTTAATAATGCTATGACATCGTCGTAGACGTAGATAGTCGCGAAAAGCAAGAAAATTTTGGAGACAGTCGATGGGGGAATTTGCAACATTGTTTCGCGAGATACGAAAGGATCTTCAACAGGTGTAATTAGTAGTTCATGATCTATTTCAATAACCTAATTTCGTTATTAAAATTTCCGTAAATTTAGAAAATGTTATTAACGTCCGTACGATACAGAGAGCAAAACTAATACTGAATATTATTGGTAAAATATACGTGTCAACAGTATCAACACACGGCACGTGTGCATGCTTGTATTCACTTGTGTGTTTTTCTGTTGCCGTAAGCGGCTCCGGCACCGTGCCGTAGCAGTCAACTAGCCGTGCTGCGACGGCAGCCGTGTACGGCTCCGGCAACAAACCGTCTTGTGTGAAAGCTTACGTTTGTGATAACGTGTTTCTATTAAGCACGGCTCCGTAGCCGTACACGGCCACGGTTAAAAACCGTAGGTGTGAAAGAGGGCTAACTCCTAAATCCGTCCGCCCTAGGGCCAGAAAAAACGTTCGTTGCGGGCTGGAAAATTTTCTACGCTTGGAAGCGAGCTGCTGTTGCATGCAGGCTGCAATATGCGTCATTCCGCCGGCTACTGAGCTACTGAAAAATCGTCTTTCAGAGGCGATGCGCTAAAAACTTATAATTTCCCTGTTTTCTTTATCTTATTAACATCGGTTAAAGCACATCCCACATTTAGATGAGCCAATTAAACACGCTAAACTGCCGTCTTCGCCTCTTTGCCCAATAATGTCATAGTTTATTATCTCACAATATTTAAAGCTTTTAATATTTAAAGCCCTTAAAGCTCAATCCATCCCATTTATGAAATTTCAAATGGCAACCCTCAACACTTGTGGTACCTCATTTTAAAGAGAATTCCAGGTAGAAATACAATGGTGCTCGTGTGTTGAAATCGATTCATTTTTATTTTTATGGAAGTTATAAACAAGTGACCATCACAATTTTCCTTTTTCATAGCAGTTCAACTTGAAAACGACCCAAGATCTCGAAAAATGGCTCACATGTCCCTATCGTAACTTTTTATACAGGGTGGGCCATCGAAAAGGTAACAAGCCTAATAATTTGGAAACTGGAGATGTATGCGAAAAACGCCGAAACAGGTCGATTTTGTTATCGAGGGGGACATGTTTTCGTGACAAATTTAACTACCTAAGTTCACCCCCTTGGCAGCAGTAGCTACCCCTTTGCTTATCATCATAGTGAACAGCTATCGAGTGATACATCATTTGAAAGCTACCTGAATTCTCTTTACAACGATATCGAACATTTTGGGTTTCGCTTACATACAGGTGGCCCAATGAAAACCTAACTCGCCTTAATAACTTGGAAACTGAAGATGTACGCGAAGAACGCCGTGTAAGCGAAACCCAAAATGTTGGATATCGTTGTAAAGAGAATTCAAGTAGCTTTCAAATGATGTATCACTCGATAGCTGTTCCCTATGATGATGAGCATGAGTATAATACGAAAATATGTCTCCCTCAGTCCCTCGATAACAAAATCGACCTGTTTCGGCGTTTTTCGCATACATCTTCACTTTCCAAATGATTACCTTTTCGATGGCACACTCTGTATACTAACTATGATAAATTTTTGTACAGGATGATGAAAAATCTGATTATTTTCACTTCTCTGCTATAAACATTTCATCCTCACAATATAATAGTATATGGGGCGAATGGAGTTTTAAGGATTGATTTACTATGTCATTTTGTTCTCCTTCCCTATTACCCAATTTTTTACCCTATTACCCACGGTTTTTTGCGATTTTTGGCACTTTTATTTTAAAAATATCGCCAATTTCAACTTTAAAAAATGTCACCCTGTCCTGTTTACTTAGGGCAGGATCTAACATTAAATAATTCACCAAAATGATATATTTACTCACAATTGGGGAAATACCCAGGGTATTTACCTGATACTTAACCATAAAATAAATACCCGGGTATTTTACATCACTACTACTTGTCATTAACCAAAATTCCAGGTAGGGTGAATACACCGGTAGTCGGACAGTTTTGCAGAAATTCAACTTCAATTATTCATAAAAAATATTTTATTAAAGATTACAGGTAAAGTGTTCCACAGATGGTTTTGGCTTTATATTTCTCCTTTTAGTCTTACAACTGTTTCAATGCTCTGAAATTTCCGAAATTTTTTAGAATTTTCTATAATCAAAAGTAACATTTGTGCCAGTAATTCGGACAGTAGAGCCAGTGCCCGTCCATTAAATTGCTAGTGGTCGGACATCTTAATTATAGCCGATTTTATTCAGGTCCGTAATAAAAATGGTTAGATCGGATGTGTATAGGGTGTGCTATTTTAATAAAATAGATTATAATACTGCACAAAAACAACTCAATTTTATTTTTATTTTTTAAGTAAAAAAATACCTACATAATATAGGTAGGTATGTAATTGTAGTAAAATACCTACGAAAAAAATTCAAAAACATTAACATTAACAATCCAAAACAAATCACATTTATGGAAATTGAAAACACAAAATAAATATATTTTCTTATAAAAATTGAAAATCTAAATTCTAAATAAAAAAAAGTTACAATAATACTAGGTAAGTACATAAAAACAACGCAATTTTATTTTCATTTTTTTAAATGAAAATAAATTACATAAAATTATACAATAAATTCGTAGAAAAACAAAAACATTAAAACATAATATAAACAAAAATCACAGTTATAGAAAACAAAAAATTAATACATTTCTAAATAACAATAACAACCTAATTTCTAAACAAAAACAAAAATTCCGAAAATTACAACAAAAAATAATATAAAAAATATCTCATTGCATATTATGAAAAATAAGTAAGTCTTTGGAAAATAAAATCTCGGATAAAAAAAAATAAAAGGAATTCTAATGCCTAAATGGAGAAGAAAGATCAAGTTTCGCATAATTGACAAACATAATCAGTTGCAGCAGCTTCTTCATAGGTAGACTCGAATAATTTTGTGCAGCCTAGATGGAACCACCGAGGACACGTATCACAGCCAATATTTTTCTCGTTCTCAACTTCTGTGTCACTTTCAAGAATCTCGTCACAAACTGCACACTGCTGCTTGCTTGTTTTATGATTATTGTCATCATCATTATTTGTGCCATCGTCATTATTTGTGACATCACCATCATTTGTGACATCATCGTTATTATTTGTGACATTATTATTTGGGACCACTAATTCTATTCCCTTACTCAATTTCTTTCTACCTTTCGTTCGCATCTTGTTTTCTTTTTCTTTATCTTTCTCTTCATAATGCTTCCTCCATGCTTCTGAAGATATTGCACTTGGCAGTTTTTCTCTTTTCCGTTTACTCGCTGATTTTTCAATTGGTTTAGGAAAAGATAAATGTTCCCTAAATACATTTCCAATCTTGGACTTCTTATTTTCATCCTCCTTCAAGATTTCATTTTTTTCTAAAATCGATGTCTTAGGTAACAGATTTTCAAAACTAGTTCTGTCATTTAATGGTCTAAGTTCTGCATCGGTTGCGATATTATTAATATCAAAATCACTATTTTCAGGAGCTCCAATATTTTTTGTGCTTTCAAATAAGTCTTCATCGTTGATATTTGTTTTAGGTTCTTCAGATGTAATGATATTATGTTCCCAAGTGTCTCCAGTTTTATCGCCTTCGAGAATTAGTGTTCCGTTTGGATCAGATTCTTCTATCTGAACGGGATCCAAAACTATGTCTTGTAACACCACGATTTTAGGCGATGCGTGTAAGTTTTCATTCGCAAATAGGTCCTCGTTTGGCATTACTTCTCCATCAAAAATTACTTCCATGCCATTTATATCTTCTTCTGAGAAAACAGGTGTGATATCTTGGCGATACAAAGACTTCACTGAAGTTAATACTAAATTAGTATCAATTCCTGCTTCTTCTAGTTTATGTCTGAGCTTCGAAATAACTTTCTCCGTGCTCCTAATATCTTCTTCGGTGATCTCATCATTGTCATATTTCTTCGAAATATTATGCAGATTTATGTCTTCTAGGACGTTTTGTACGCATTTTGAATAGTCGACCTTATTCGGGTCAAATGGATAAAGTCCGCAAGCCTTAAATCCGTTCTTACAATAGGTAGGCAACTTTGGATTTTCAAGAACTTTGTGAAGTATGGGACAAAAATCGGACTTTGTGACAACTTTGTTGACGTTTTCTGTTTGCCAAACACGTACTTGTTGACGCCAATACTCTTTCAAAGGCTTGAAGACTGCAACATCGGCAGGTTGTAAAAGATGAGTGGCATTGGGAGGAAGGGCGTATAAAATGATGCCATTATTACTGCAAAATTTGCTCAGTTCCAATGACATATGTGACTTATGACCGTCAACAACAAATAAAACAGGTTTTTGAATTTTTTCGTTATCCAGCCACTTATTCAAACAATTGGCCACATATTCAAAAAAGACATCAGATCGCATCCACCCTGATTCGGATTTCCCAAGAATCCAATCAAAAGGCACACTGTCAACAACTATTCTTGGAGGCTTTACGTACGGAAATACTACAACTGGAGGACAAAGTCTTCCATCTGCAGTAAATGTTATTAAAACTGTCAGGTTGTCTTTCTCGCTTCCTCTTTTTACTATGTATGAATTATGCCCCTTTAAGCCCAATATTTTTCCAGTTTTTGGACACAGGCTAAATCCCGTTTCATCAGCGTTTAGTAGTCGACTTGGGTCGTCTAAAATATCTAGAGCGCCCGACTCTGCTAAAAATGATTTTAGATCTCTAAACCAAGATCGAATATATTCTTCTGTTACTTGTGCCCTGTACTTTTCAAGGGCTTCTCCATTTTTTAACACAATATCCGGATGTCTTTTCAAGAATCCATTATACCATTTCTCGCCTGGACGATTGTTTTTAAAGGGAGTTTTTAAGTTTTTTTCTTTGACAATCTTTTCTACCGATTCCAGTAATTCAGATTTTTTTAGCGGAAACCCACTTTTCGCCAAATCAGTTACCCAGTCGCATAACTGTTTCTCATATTCCATGCTTATAACAGGATCTGGACCCATTTTTTTACATGTTTCCGAAATTCGACCCTTAATACGGTCCAGTACCGTAGACTTGGGCACCCCGTACCTTCGGCAAACTTCTCTTAATTTACCACCAATTTTCACTGCTTCAATGGC
Source organism: Malachius bipustulatus (assembly GCA_910589415.1). Lineage (NCBI taxonomy): Eukaryota > Metazoa > Arthropoda > Insecta > Coleoptera > Melyridae > Malachius > Malachius bipustulatus. Next base: position 7,538,819 of record OU342632.1, read on the forward strand.
GCTTTTTAATTTATCATCATCATATTTTCGAAATTTTGTTTTCTTTGTAGCAGACATGCTCTGAAATAAATTGAAATCCCATTTAAAGAAAAATATAACGGTATTGCATTCAAAAGTTAAGCTATAAAAAGGGAGTGTCCGGGTACTGGGATCAAAAATATTTCGTAGTATTTCAGTGGTCGGACAGAAGAAGTAACGTAAACCGTTTAATTGTGAAAATTTAAATAATGTCCGAACACTGGCTATCTTAGAACACACGGCTATGTGCCTTAAACAGAAAACAGAGAAGGTCCTATTACCTCTTGTTAAATAAGAAAGAGATGTCTAAATAGGAGGCACCGATTTCTAGTAGTCGGACAGTTGTCCGACCACTAGCTTTTCGATAAATCATAACATCCAGTGTACCGACCACTGAATTATAACCACAAAATATTTAGCAGGTGTGATTTTTCTTCAATTTTCAAATGGATTAATCATATTTTTAAGGATATAATGCATGCTCGAATAAAAAATATGCTTGTATATTACATTTTACGTACCTTTAAAATTATAGTGTATCAAAATTCTCAAGTACCTTTTTCACACTCACTCACGTGACGTTTTTTTAGCGGGAACTAGGAACTTTTGGCTGTGTCTGTAGAGGGCGCAATTGTTTTGGAATGTTAGTAGCATTGCGCAGGATCATGTATCAATGATTACGTCAATAAAATAACGGTTAAGTTTGAAGTTATTTGAATAAAAATATGTTTTGTCCGACCACCGGTAGTGTCCGACTTACTGGTACATTCACCCTACCCATCTTGTGTAAATATTAACTCATCATCCAAGTAAATTTGGTAATTTTTTTTATGTCAGACAACAGAAGGTTACTTGTGTTATCACTCTTATCTTATATCTTATTACCATATAAGAAACAAAGGACCAAACAAGAGATCATCAAAACGTATCAAAGGAAAATTTGAGTTTTCAATCTCTCTGTGGCATGGCATGCATTCTTAGTTGAAACAGCAAAGCATTTTATTTTTATATACATATAAATAAAATCAGAGAAAAAACAAAATTATAATAATTGACCTCGCTAGCGCACGTTAACTTGACAAATATTGACATATTTTAATAAATAAGCGGATTGGGGGAAAACACCAATTTAAATTATTTTATTGGTTTACCGAAATCTGGGATGAAACCTTTATTAATATTAATATGTTTATAAAATATATTTCTTTATTTCTTTATTTAATTTTTTTATATGATGATAAAGATAAGAAAGCACAGAAATAATAGTACATCGTAGATCAAGGACGGAAGGAAGCGCATTTCAGTGAGTATGATGTCATATCGGCCCAAGCCTTAAACGAGGGACGATGTGCTTAAATGTGCTTCATTTGGCTGAGGTATAAAGGGTATTTTTAGCGCGATCGCGTTAGAAAATGTACGTACCTATATTAGGTACCTACCTAAGACTAAGAAAATCAAACAGAATCAATAAAAAAACTAAAAAAAAATATAAAAAAAGAAAAACAATAACGTTTTCTGAAGGACACAACCCTAATGGTATGGTAAAGACAGAGACATCGATGTTTCACTGGTTATTTCAAGCTCATCAGTCTGACATATTACCACCACCAGAGGAGTGTGAACAGAAAGAAATCTAATTTGCAAGTATGTACAGTAGAGTCCCGCTAATCCGACCCCTCGCCCTTCGCTAATCCGAATATCCTCGTAGTCCGAACATGTCCAATAATATCCTTATAATCCGAACAGCCTACCTCTTCAAGCAAACATCTTGATAAAAATAATAAAATTGTGTGCGTGAGATATGTGATGTAAATGTTTTAGCAGGCTGAATGAAATTTACGACTTCCAGGAAATAAAAACAACCGAATGCTGGGAACAGGTTCATTCGATCGAGACAATTGCCTGTTCGAACTTTTTTTCTCAGTCGGTCATCTTAACTTTTTGTATACTTTTTTCCGAATAACATATAAAAATGCATGGGTACATAACTATTTTATTTTCTATACAGTTTTTTCATGTGTTTCAGTACCTAATTCGCACGCACTCGCGGAGTAATGATTTTAGATTCACTAATCCGCAAATATTCCGACTAGCGAAATATGGGCTAATCCGAATATTCGCTATTCCGAACAACCATGTGCCTGATATGATTCGGATTAGCGGTACTCTACTAATAACTGACAAATAATTGATTTCTCGGCATATTTCTTTCTGTTGGGCACACTCCTCTGGTGATGGTTGTATGTCAGACTGATGAGCTGGAAATAACCAGTGAAACCATCGATGTCTCTGTCTTTATCATACCATTAGGGTTGTGTCACTCTAAAAACGTTATTGTTTTTCAATAAGTATCGAGAAGTATAAACTTTCAGAGGTGACTCGTTAAAAAATGTAATGTGTACAAGAGGCAGTGGTGTTTCGGCATTATATTATATAATTAGCAATTTAATATTATTGATTATGTCATTTTTTGTTATTTATTCGGGAATATCTTGCAGGGAGAACTGAGCAATCTTCAAAAAACATAAAGGAGAATTAAGTACAAAAAGCATAAAATAATAATAAACAATGTTATTATTCTGATTAACTAAAGTTCTATTGTTGGTGTTTAATAAACAATAATAATTCCTGCATATTTTGAAATCCCCTCATTTTTTTTTGGCGCCCATGGGGACATTTTATCAGAATGAGTCGCTTGACATTTTTGACTACATAGTTTGAAACTAAATTGATTGAAACCCAATTTGCCTTCAAAAACTGTGGGGTTCTATGGAAATCATTTGCCAACTATGATTTTCATTTCTTTAATGTTTATTTCACAAATCCAATAATTTTATTTAAAATTTATTAATAGTTATTTATTATACAAGAGAAAAAAGTGATAGATTTTAGCTCGAGATGTGATTTCGTCCCCGACGCGTTTAGCGGAGGGGACAAACACATCGAGAGCTAACATCGCACTTTTTTCTTGTGTGTAATATACAATTTTTTTCTGCGAGAAGAAATATCCGTGTTAGAATGTCGAAAAACGTAGTTAGATAACTGAAAATTATGTCGGAAAAATGATTTATGTTAAACTTGGATTTTCAAACTGTCTTTTATCGTAATCGACGTTGCCTGGTAACGAAACGATTTAATTCGATAAACGTCATAATTTAATTAAAATTTTAGATAGTTTTGCAAAGATTCGTGTTAGTTTTCGATGAGTGAATTTAATAATATATGGATAGTGATTGTTATGAAAATTCCCTTAATAATTGCCATTTGAATAATAAGGTAACTTTCCTTTACGTATATTTGATATAAATTTAATGATATCTGAGTGTTAATAGTAGCTATACCTAAGCCGCCATTTCGGGGAAATAAGTACTCATTTTTTCCCCTGCTAATTCATTTTTTTCCCCGATAAGAAGCAGCTCATATAATGAGGCATTTTTCTACCTGTCAACGGGGAAAAAAGGTCAAACTTTTAGCCCGTCGCAGAAAAAACAATTTAATTTGGTCCATAATTTTGAAATTTGATATTTGTGTACTATGTGGAGGCCTAAATGTTGATTCTAAACAACTTTTTCAAATACATTACTTTTTGTCATATTTGCTACATATTTGTCATATGAATGCATTTTACAGAAAAAAAATGTTTTCTATAAATTTCCAAGGCTTTTTTTCCAATATTTCCAAGAAAAGTTTTCAAAACTAAAACTATACAAGGTGTCCAGGTATGAGTGTAAGAGCTACACGTGGCGACCATCCTTGGACTATTTTGAGTAAAAAATCTTAATACAATAATGCTCTAAACGTCTTCACGGTGCCACAGGAGGTCATCAAAGTTAGAAATTCTGGGTCACAAATATGCATATTATTGAACTTCTATTTCCTTTTGCAGTTACGGTTAACATTTTCAAAGACTTTTGCAAAGTCATATTTCATTTAATTTTCATAACAGTGCAATTATTAACTTTTTTAACATATCCTATTTTTTTTTTTTTTTTTTTAGAAATGTATAAAAAGTTAATAATTGCACTGATATGAAAATTAAATGAAATAAGACTTTGCAAAAGTCTTTGAAAATGTTAACCGTAACTGCAAAAGGAAATAGAAGTTCAATAATATACATATTTGTGACCCAGAATTTCTAACTTTGATGACCTCCTGTGGCACCGTGAAGACATTTAGAGCATTATTGTATGAAGATTTTTTCCTCAAAATAGTCCAAGGAAGGTCGCCACGCGTAGCTCTTACACTCATACCTGGACACCTTGTATTAGAATTAATTAGTCTTCAATCAAGCAGGGCTGAAAACAAAAAAAATTAAAGTTCAGATAGAGAATTTTTTTAATCTTTTATCATAAGAGTCATTTCACCTATACAGGGTGTACCAGCTCGATTTAGACAACGGTAAGGGCCGTGTAGGTCTCCTCAAGACGAAACGTTTTTTTATTTGAAGTTTTTAGATTTGGACCTTCGTTGCGGAAATATGACCGACTTCCGGTTTTTAGTTTTTTGGCTCCAGTTTCGGCATTTTTAGGTTCTCGCCCAAACTGAAACTAGTTTTGGAAACTACTTAGCTTCAGTTACAACTTTCATATTGAAGTCAAGGTTCTATCTCTGTTGGATTCAAAATCTTAATTTTTCAATTTGATTCAATTTGAATTGATTCATAGACTTAAAATTTAAAGCCTTGGGCATGTCGCCATTTTGAATCCAACAGAGATAGAACCTTGACTTCAATATGAAAGTTGTAACTGAAGCTAAGGAGTTTCCAAAACTAGTTTCAGTTTGGGCGAGAACCTAAAAATGCCGAAACTGGAGCCAAAAAACTAAAAACCGGAAGTCGGACATATTTCCGCAACGAAGGTCCAAATCCATAAACTTCAAATAAAAAAACGTTTCGTCTTGACGAGACCTACACGGCCCTTACCGTTGTCTAAATCGAGCTGGTACACCCTGTATACACACTGTATATGTATAAGTTAAAAATACAAATGAAAGTTCCAGAGACTTCTAATGTTTCTAGATTGTAATAATTAAACTGGTTTATTTTGTAAATTTTTAGAGACTGTTCCACTGGTCATAAGTTAAAGTGAGATGTTGATAATGGGAAAAAAAGTTATCCACTCAAAAATGTAATTGACCTGTCTGGGAGTTTCTTACATGTATATTATCATTAGCATTATTTTCCAGGACCTCCATGCACTCTGGGCCAACGAAAAGGTGTCACAAGAGACTCTCTGATCGCTTTTATTATAATAGTTTCCACAAGCACATTTTGTATTATACTCAGATAAAATAAGTCTATGAGGCAACTGAAATTAAATGTAAATTCCATTGTTATAGGAGACAGCAGATGTCTGTGTGGGCACTTCAGTGGGAACCATCACGGAGCCTGATTGTCTGGGGCCTTGTGAACCTGGAACCAGTGTCACCCTCGAAGGAATCGTCTGGCACGAAACAGAAGGAGGTGAGTCTTTCAACAGTAACAACTAGATGATATATGAATTATTATTAATGTTTTAAAATCAAATTAGCTACTTGGAACTTGAAGTTCTGTATGTGAAAACTGACATTAACTAATTTCAATTCACTAGATAGCAAACAAAATGAGTTATTTGAATTTGTAATTTTGTTACTTTTAGGTGTACTGGTGGTGAATGTAACGTGGCGAGGAAAGACTTATGTGGGCACCCTCTTGGACTGTACGAGACATGACTGGGCCCCTCCAAGGTATAGCCTTTTTAATTTTAAATGACTGAATAAAACTTTCATGAGATAATAAACTAAACATATTGCTTTTTGCAGATTTTGTGATTCTCCAACAAGTGACTTGGATAACAGGACTCCCAAAGGAAGAGGTATACTTAATTTATATTTTATATATTTTTATAGAGTTGGTTGTATATGTATACACAGTAGACTCTAGACATTTTCCGAGATGTTTAGGAAAATTAGCTTTTGGATAATCAAATTCACAGTATTTGGGTAGATTTGGAAAAAATAATTTAAAAATGGTTAAGAAATTTATTCCCAATCTGAATATTGACAGATTTTTGTTGTATTAGAGTATGAAAGGTGGACGGATCATTCTGTAGTGACATGCATGACAAAAGTGCTTGGTGAGAGTCTTCAGAGTCTCGAATGACTCTACAATGAACTGAGGCTTTCGCATGTGCCTGCTATACTGTCTAGAATGTCCGGCTAGAACGTCACTGTTGTCACCTGTCGGGATATATAACAGAGTCTCAGATGAGCAGTAGCATAGTTCCAGAAGCTATTAGAGAAAAATCAGTTGAAGTATTTGGGACAGAAATGAACAGTGGAGTGTAGTGTTGAATTTTATGAAAGTAGGATCAGAAAGAAAGTAAAGATGAAAAGTAGTATGTATAACTGTGTATTAGTGTCTGTATTACTAGTTAAATTTTTCATTCTTTTTAGGGCAGTTCTCAGTTCCGACATTTTCATCCTGTTTCTGTATTCTCTACAATTTCTACATGTGTTTTGTTTGTGTTATTATTTCTATAATTTTTCTGATGCTACCCTTAAAATAATCTGAAGCTTTCATATATTTCCTCACCTGTTACAATAATTATATTGTCTAATTTTATTTTATTTTATTCCATTTTTGTTCCTTTCAGCTTATAATAATTTCTTTAGTATTTTCACCATTTCCGAGGGTTTATTTTTTTACTGTTGATTTTTTTACTATTCATCTCCTAATTTCATTTCCGTATAATTTTATTTGCTCTATAACATTTTGATTACCTGTATCTGCACATTTTTGACATAGCGGCTTTACTTTTTCACATTCTTTAGTGATATGACCAAATTTCCAGCACTTTGTTTCACGCTGGGTGTCTTTGTATGAGAGGCTTTTCAACCAATATGCATTTTTCCTTTCTTTTTGATCCATTTGCCGGGATCATTTGAAGAATGACATTACTTTGTCATTACCCTTCGGTCTTTGAATGTTATTGGTTCTCCTGAGCTTAGGATATGTTGACATTTTTTTGTAAAATGGTTTTATTCAGAAAACAATCTTCATTTCATCTTCCAACTCTTTTTCATTTTCATTAAATTCTTGGATTGATCTTATTGGGAATTTTCACTTCATAAGTTTCTCCTAATTTTTCTCCTTTTTAATGTCATCACTCATCACCTTCACTTTGAGCAGCCCCCCCTTCCCTGCATTTTTTAACTGCACCCCCATCTCGAATCACACTCTTGATACTCCCCCTCCTAGTTGCATGAATTGATTTTTTCCCACTTAATCGATTTCCTTTTTTTACTTCATACGCTTAGTGTTTGCCGGTTTCACTATTATCATGTCTTCTCTTGGTTTCTTCACTTTCTGGTTATATCCATATATTGATCGGGTGTCCTCATTTTTTTTTAGATCTTCAATCTCTTTTTATAACAAATGAAAAATCTGTATCTTTTATTTGTTTATTTCTCCTATTATACTTTCTTAACTTGCTAAAACTTTTTCTGAATCCCCCATAGTAAGCCAAACAAAAGCATGGTAAATAGGATAGGAAATAAAAGAATAGTACTCTTCACATATGAAAAGGTGATTTAATCAGGGAAAAAATTTGATCTGTATTCTTAGGCCGATCGCATACTTATACTGTAACAACCACCCCCTACCTCCGATGATCGTCTATGAAAATTGCTGCTAGAACCCACTCTCGTTTTGTAGTTCTTTTGTAGCAACCTTCAATTCTTGGATAAGGTGTGCAAAAGCTCAGGAGTCAAGAAATACCTGTGTGATAACTGATAACCTTTCTTCCTTTAAGATCATAGAATCAAATGGTATCACTATTTCATCTATATTTCAAATCAAACTATACTCTAAGCATACTTGTAAGCATACTCTACCTTTTTGATGAAAACCTCCCTTTGTTTGAATTTTATTGTTTTTCGTTTCAAAACACTATTAGCAAATTTAGTTTAGGAACCATTCTAGTAACAACTATCACTTGTATACATAATATAAAATATGTTAAACAATATCAGACACATGTGACTTCCCTGTGGAATTACCTGATGTCACAAAGATCGCTTTAAGGAATACACCAATTATTCCCAATATATTGAATATATTAAATAAATAAATAAAATCATTTGTAATTGCAGAGACCCGCTCATCAGTGCACAGCAAGCTGCGCAACGGCGGTGGAGGGGGTGGAGCTAAAGGCCGTCGTGGAGCGACTGCCGTCACTGCCACGGCCGTCTCTAATGGAGCTGGCACTTCTGCCGGCGGTCCCGCTTCTCCAACCCCTTTCTTGCCGCCTCGCCCGGAGCCGGGGGGCAAACGCAAGGTCCGTAGCGGCGAGGAAGACACGGCGGCGCAGCAGCCGCCTACTGCCGCGGGTGGACTACAGACAGGCAAAAAGGCACGACCCCCGGCACCCCCCTGTCAAGTCGCTGCGGTTAGTCCGCCGCCATCGCCCGTGCTGCTCGAGTGCCCCGAACCCAACTGCTCTAAGAAGTACAAGCATATCAACGGATTGAAGTATCACCAGTCGCACGCTCATGGGGCGACTGTCGACGATGACGATACAAAAGGTTGGTCAATTTGAATTTTTTTTGTGAAGATTAATAATTTATTTTTACTAAAGTCCTATAAACCCTTTCTACTTAAATTCATAACTTAATCTTCATTTAAAATATTTGAGTTCTAAGTCTCAACGAACATCATTGTATAATGGGAGGTCACATTGTTACAGACATTACTTCGATGTCGGAGAACGACGAATCCAACATCGAACCACCAAGCCCAGCGACCCCCGTAAAGTCCCCCTCGTCCGCTGAGAAAGGGCGAGAAAGCCCAACACCCGGGAAGAGCAAGGAAGAAGAGACGCCGCCACTACTACGGATAGATGTGCCCAGTCAACCGGTCACTCCACGCAGCACACCCCCCTCTCCCGCAATGCCTCCTGAGAGCGAGGCCACTCCCGAACCGCTCAACAAGGTCGTCAAGCCCGGTGTGCTTCGGTTTGCCCCCGAACAAGAGTACCCGCCACCACCTCCGGTCTTGGGAGCATTTAGTACTGCTAAGCCACAACTGCCAGGTAAACTGGTGTTTTTACTGTTGGGATCTAATAAAATCTATAACTGGATTGATGTCATGAAAATTAATTAAAAGCATGTTTTACAGGACCCCCGATGTCGACTACAGGTCCAATCCCCGCTCGTTCTGCACCCGTTTCTGGTCTTCAACCCAGTAGCCAGCCCCTCAATCCCTGTGAGCAGCCTCTTAATCCTTGCGACAATTCCGGACAGAGCCCGCAGCCTCCGTATTCTGCACAGGTGCCTCCCTCTCCGCAGCAGCAACAATTCCTACCGTCACCCGGTCTCATTGTCCCCTCTCAACCCGTTAGCCATCCTTTGCCCCTCTCTCCTAAGCCGCCCGAGTGCCCTTCACCTGGCACCAAAGTTTCCACCCCGTCTCAGTTCAAAGTGAAACCGACAGCTGCTCTCATGCCCGACGAGAAGAAACTTTCACAGCCGCTTTGTCCCACTGCGAAATTGCAAAGTTTTAAGAAGAAAAGCAGAAAGAGCCCGGCTGGCAGCCCCCACCCGCAACCAGAGATGACAATTTATGGTGGTCAAGAGCTTCCGGGCGGTAGGGAAGAGGTATAGTTTTTCTCGTGGTGAGATTAATATCAAATGGATAATGTGTCTCTTTGTTTTACAGGTACAGAGCCCGGCATATTCGGACATATCTGATGATGGAGCACCGGTTATTGATGCCGACCTGACTGACAAAAGCAAGGTTAGTGGTGAGAAAAAGGGCGACAGTGGTCAGCCCTTACCACACATCCCTCAGTATGGTATGTACTACTATGGCCAGCCTCAATACCTTGTCCCATCGGTACCTGATAAAGGCAAAGAACCAGACAAGCCCGACAAGGTCATTGAGAAGGAAGTCGTAAAGAAAGATGCAGAGTATGGAACAGCGGGACCACAAAAGGTTCTGCCGCAGCATTATTATCCTTATTATATGGCAGGGTATCCATACGGAATGGATCCTGGATATGGAGGAGTGTCCATGGTTGCAGAGGACAAGGTAAAATTGCATATCCGATTTGATTCGATTAATGTCTCATCTTGGTTTGAATTTCAGGTGGCGAAAGAGGATGGCGGGAAAGAGAATACTGGCCCAATGGTTGATCCTCAGGGGCCTAAACAAGTTGGACCCCCTATGCCCATCCCCAATCCTATCCAAGTACCCACACCGGGCAAAGTGAAAACGGATTCTAGTCTGATGAAGGATAAGCATCAGAACGAGAACCATCAGATCATCAAAGAGAGCATCGAGATTAAGAATCAGATGAATCCATACTCCTATCCGAGGCAGCCTCCTCAACAGCAGCAGCAGCAGCCACAACAACAACAACAGCCTCAGCAGCAGCCGCCACCACAACAACAGCCCCAGGTAATTTTTTTTTGTTTGCGTTTTATATACCATGCGAGTATTGAGTCTTTACACATAGGTGAATTAAAAACTCATTAAAATAGAACCAAATACACTCTCAACTAACAATACCAACACTCTCCCTCAAATCAACGGACAAGTTTTACAGCACCCTCATGCGCCAAAGGGTGCCACTTACTTTACTAAACACAATGTTACAGAATTTGTTATTTATTGTCGCACTTATTCGTGATCTCACAAAGAGCTAAGGTCTAAGGTTTTCCTATTTACAATAAGTGATTGAGGTGTGAAGTAAACCATTTGGGAAGGTTAGAAAATTTACTCCTTTTTACCAGAACAAATAATTTCAGACAAATAACCAGCATACTATAAAATGTATCGCCAGATCTTCCATGCTATCCTCTGAGAGGAAAGTCTCCCATTTCATTGCTGCCAGATATTTGTTAATACCTTCATCATCATCAGTTTTTTTTAAAGTTGTAACAGAATTCTTCGAATTTGAGCTTATTCCAGATAGCTTATACAGCAGAAAAACAATGATACTCCCGGATTTAAACTATTTGGTCACAATAAATCCACAAAGTTCCATCTAGGTCCGAGCAATGAGTGGAATATTAGTTCCAGAGATACATTTCTGCTAATTTCATAATTTGGAACGTATTTAAATAACAAAAGTTCTGTGCCATTCCAATTGCGGTTGAACCCTGAGCTCGACTCCAAACCCATCACTCGACCACATTACCACTTCAACATTATGTAAATTATAGTCACCAAGACCAATATCACTAGCTTAGCTCCATGCATCTCTGAATGAACCTCCAGTATTGACAGGTTATGTGACTCAAACTTTTCCCAACTGGACCCAGGAGGAATATACACTCCTTCAAAAATGTGGTTACCATGTATATGACTGATACATAAAGCTTTACATAATGACTGACTGCTGAGATGACTCGATAGGTTGAGATACAAACTTGTTCGAGATTGCAAGCAGTGCACCTCCCCCGTACTGAAAATAGGCTGATGAGTACAACCCTGTCCTTTCAATAAATATGATAACCATCCACTCTGAAGAATTTTCCACCAAGTTTCCATCTGTTGGATGAAATCGTACCTGGACAGCAACAGACTACATGTCAAACTAGGAATCTTCAATTTCGGTCCACCCACATTCTGTACATGGCAACTTAGTTATTTTTTCTCATTCATTGATCCCTAAATTTGTCTTCCTCCTCTTTCTTGTTTACTGGGTGAACTCACTATTGACATGCAAAATAAAACTTTCATAAAGATGATAAAGAATTGTGCAAATTGTAATGTAATGAATGTTTTGATTTTAGGGCGGTGTGACTCAGGCGGCTCAAGTGCAGGCACAGCGTGAAGAGGAAGTGCGTCGGTTCTATGTGTACTCGGCAGAACAACGACGAAAGGAGCAAGAGCACAAGGCTGCGAGTAATGTCCAACAAACTGGAATCCCGGGAGGCAAGCCCATGCATGGCCAGGCTCCTCCAGTTTCCGGGCCTGTCAAGCACAAGGAAGCAAAGACGGAGGAGAAGAAGGAAAAACCGCTCGAGCAGCCGGTCAAGCAAGAACAGGGTGTCAAACCAACCATGGAGACACAGGGCCCGCCACCGCCCCCTACCAGCCAGTACGCCTACATACACCCTGGTGAGTTAATTTCGATACAAACCTATTTTTTTTTTTTTTATTAAGTACCTATCTAGATAATATTAAATTGTAAACTGTTAAGTTATATTTTTTTGCACAAATATTATACAATCAGGTAAGTAGGTAGTAAGATTGGTGTGGGAGGTTTTTTTCAGACATTTTTGGGACGACTACTAATGCTAAACTAACATAAATGATGTTCTCAACAAATCCACAACAAAGTTAAACATAAAAGTAGTTAAAAAATTTTATACAGGGTGATGAAAATTATTATATTTTTACATCACCCAGTATAAGAAAACATGTAAGCCGTTTTAACTGTAAAAACAATTTTTATTGCATTTTCTCAGACAATCTGAAAATGTAAAAATATACAGGGTGCCCCTTTAAAATAAGAAACTTGTTGGTTATTTCCAGTGTAATCAGAAGTGAAAGGGAGCAGCTGTACATGTTTTAGTTCAGTTCGTCGAAATTGTAATCATACATGCACAAATTTTCAGACTTATAGACTAATTAACGTGTATCTCTATTTTTCCAGGTTATATGCAATCGGCCCACTATGGCACTCTCCCATTTGACCCGAATCACCCGATGTACCGTGGAATCATGGTCCCGGGTCCCTATGGCGGTAGCCCTTACTTGCATCCTCAACTGCCTCGTTATCACGCCGCTCCAGAGGATCTGTCCCGTGGTCCGCCCGCCCCCGGGCCCGGGCCCCCGTCCAAGGCGCTGGACATGCTGCAGCATCATGCGCAATACTACTCGGCTCACAAGATACACGAACTACAAGAGAGAGCCATCAAGAGTCCGACTCCCGGAAAGGGATCGGTTTCGGCAGTTGGTCCCGGGGCAAGTCCTCAGGGACAACCGGGTGGCCAACAGGGTCCAGGGCAGAACCAAGGTGGTGGTCCGCAGACGGCCCCCGGAGGTGGACAACAAGTGGGAGGGAAGCAGCCCCAACAGGGGGAAGGCAAGGAGGCGAGGTCACCGCCGCCTCAACGACACGTACACACTCACCATCATACGCATGTGGGCTTGGGGTATCCTATGTACCCGGCCACATATGGAGGTTAGTAATAATGGGATTATTTTTCTTACTTTATGAGTGTGAGGTGGTTTGTTGTAACATATAGAAGGGTATTTTATCTGTCCAGCTACAGCCTGATATAATCCGGATTAGCGGGTACTGTACTTTGAAGCACTAGCGTGTAAAAGAATATCATTTCGAAACTGAAATGGCATCAAAATCTGAACTTTCTGATAAGATTTAACAAAAAGCTCTTTAATTATTATTGTTATTTATGATTAAGCCTTTAAGCCTGTAATTAATATTTATATGGTCACTTGCAGCTGCAGTCCTGGCCAGTCAGCAGGCTGCCGCGGTGACTGTGATTAACCCGTACCCGACCAAGTGAGCCCCGCCACAGCATCCGTACCCACTGTGACCCAAGCATTCCATTAGTGGCATCTTGTCGTAATGCGCACTACCTGACCCTGCAGGGTTCCCACGGCCCTAAAGCGGGCCCCCGTCTCCGCCTCGCCGTCTACTCGTCTCGTCTCGTGTCGCCAGCAACTCCAATGCAGCGCTGCATCGCTATGTTGTAAATAATGTAAAGGCTAAAAGTCTTTATTAATTTCCTATATATAGGCAATTACTATGTAAGTAGACTGATCATAATATTATTACAATTCAACTATTAGAACTCTGTATTTTTAAAGTGAAACTTGATTTTTTAACAAAAAAGATTTGTTAATAATACTAGTGTTAATTTGTATTTTCATTGACCTGTTCCAGTTTTATTGGAATGGAGAATGTTTATATTATGGAAAATGTTTTTATTTTTTACTTAAACTTTGCAGTCTGTACATTTTGTAATCTTCTGTAAATATTTTTCGAATAAATCATTTATACTCGATTTTTTTTTGTTATTCTGTGTTGTCTATTTGACACTTTCATGTTCCATCGTTATTGTGATGATAGGTTGTCCCTTGAAAAATTATCACAAATAGACAAAAAAAAATTGTAAGGGAATAAATTCACAAGTGCTTTAGTGATGTGTTGCACTACTCGGTTGGTTCCCTTAAACAATTATTTTTTATATTGCTACTTAAGACTCGACTAGATTTTAAGGAGAAAATCATGTTCCCGTTCATGACTGGTAATATAAAGAATTAAGCCTTATTGAACGCACTATTTCAAATTGCTTTAGTCTGATAGGTACAACACGTAGATCACTTTCTTCCATTTTGAAATTTTATGTACATATGTATACTTATTATTATTATTAGTTATTAACTCTTATTGGCTTTGGCCTGAAGAGAATATTTATAGCCATTACTTACTGTACAGACTACAAGATGCTTCAGTGTCAAGTTGCTGAAATGAAATAAAGTACTTGAGTAATAATGAGTTTTTTTTATCGTACTGTGTAAATATGAAAATTATTGGAGGAAGGCTTCCAATATTTTTCAGATGTGTACCTTCACACACTCATGTCCTTAATCACAAAGAAAATCATGATGACATTTGACATGTGAATTTTGAGATCTGATTAGCTAATTCCAAGGGGCGAGCTAAAGTCAATTTTAGGTCAATCAGAGTTCCAAATAGAAAATTCAACAAGTCGAATGTAGTCACGATGCCTTTGTGAATACAGACTTTCAATAAGTGAAATTAGATGCAAGTAAGTTATTAAGTTGTGAAAGTTTAAGCATAATACTTTGGATATTATAAGTAGAGTATATTGAGATATGAAGAGTTTCGCTTTTTATTAGATACAATGTGTACAAAGAAACCCATTATGCTCTAGAAATAACTGGATTCGTGTAGAATAAAATCTAGCGAGAACACGACACTTGATGTTTGGAAATGTCACCTGCATACAAGGAAGCACCGTTAAAACATTTCTCTAGTTTGGATGTTGTCAGAGTAACTTAAGTTGGAGAGTTTGTCAATACAGGAATGAACTTAAATTACAGAAGAGCTTCACCTGTGCTTAGACAGGTAGAAAGTGACCAAAGTGAAGGAATTGAGACAAGTAGATTAATAAAAAGAAGTTTATGTGCTCATGCTAACTGTTGGGCGCCTTTATTATTTATTATGACTAGCTCTTTTGCAAAAGACTCTTATGAGTTCTAAAAAAATCAACTCTCTCAGTTCAAATGGGTGTTACATGAGACCCTCAAATAAAACGAAACCCTTTTCAAATTGGAACATTTAATAAACTTAGATATAAATTTGATCTGCAATAATACAGTTTCGCAATACACAAATTAATAAAACATTCGAATATTTATAAATTAATAATAACTCAGCATGCTTCCATACCCTATCTACAGTATTCTTTCTTCTGGGCCCTTTATTTAATAACCGGTCTTGTAATTTTAACGGAAGATGTATTATAACTTTAATTTTATTTGTGAAATTTCGATGAATGAATTAATTATTATTATAAGTAGCTTTTATAATTTATAAATTAGCAAAATGGAGTACGACCTTGATTATGGTGGCTCCTCTGCAGTAGCTGGTACTTCGACGTTCAAATCAACACTTTCACAAGATAATTTCCTATTATCCTGTGGCACTCACAGTTAGATTAGAATTAACTAACAAAACCAAACGCCTTCGAACCAAGGAACACGCTGGCTTTTCTACCGCAAGCCCTCGGACAGACTCTCGTCTTCCGTATCTCGGTTATGTCTACCCGACCAGGTCTGCACCCTTGCTTGGTGCTTGCATTTTCAGCTTCCTCCGGTCATTCTGTCTGGACTCCCACCGTGATTTTCTCGCTATCTCACTTCCTTACAATTGTTCGTTCACTTTTTATTTTGACACGACAACATCTACATCCCGGTTACCTTCCAACAATCTGAATTGGATGAGCCAAGGTCAATTCACCCTGAATAGACGAGTGCAATTACAGAAGAGCTTCACCTGTGCTTAGACAGGTAGAAAGTGACCAAAGTGAAGGAATTGAGACAAGTAGATTAATAAGAAGTTTTATTTTGAAGTTATTGTTTTTGAAAATATTGTAAAGGTAATTACAAAAAAAAAGTGGATTTCGTTACAATAGTACCATGTAAATTTGTAGGGTAATAAAGTTCATCCATTAGTGAAACCCTGGACTCCATTGTTGTGCATTTCCTATTTGCAAAGTTTAATCCATTTAATTTATAATCTCCAAATTCGAGTCCATAAATTATGTTGTAAGTTCTGTTGTAATTGAAGGGATAATTTGATTTTTTCTTTTGATATGTTGTTTATTATCCATGACGTGTCTTAGTCGCGATAAAACGAAACAATTTATTAAATTATCGAATCTGAAACTGATTAACGGAGTCGTGACGCTAATTAATTGCACTTTCAGGCCAAAGAAGCTCATCAATTTGTAGCTCTATATAATTATGTTTCACAGGCATATTTTCTTAAAATTTCAAATTAATATCTTTGTAATTATTACAATTGGCATTTTTTGGGTGGACACTACTGTTGGGACAACATGTACAAAACCTGCAATAGACAAAGTAAACAGCTTCATCAAAATTTGCTTACAAGAGTTATAACCAAAAACTTTTATATACAGGGTGTCAATTTGAAAACTTGCCACCCCCAAATTCTTCTTTGAAATTTTTTTTCAAAGAAATCTCGAAACAGGTCAATTTTTAAATTTAATTAATGTTCTATTGACGTAAAAATATTTTATACAGGGTGTTCCTTGACTCAGTAATGACGACATTGTCTATTTTTTTAAATGGGACAATTAAATGTATATTATTACATTCTCAGATTGTCTGAGAAAATCATAAATTACATAAAAAATTGACCTGTTTCGGGATTTCTTTGAAAAAAATTTTTCAAGGAAGAATTCGGGGGTGGTAAGTTTTCAAATTGACCGCCTGTATATTTTTTTAAAGTTTGACACCCTGTATCTTTCAAACGAAACGTCATTTTGAGCTGAAATTTATATTTTTACCTTATATTTATGAGAGGAAACACCCCATTAAATTTGGACCAATTTCACTGAAACACTCTGAATATACAGGGCGATGTAAAGCCCGTTAAAATTAAGGATATTCTGCAAAAAAAAAGTTGAATCCAATGGTTGGTTTTCAAGTTACAGAGTTTTCCTCATCCGAGTTTAAAGGTAATTTTTTTCAATAACCGTGATAAAAATTAATGAAAAATTCAGGTTACTGTAATGTCTGGAACGGATACCATATAATTCATCAATTTTTTTTCACAAAACTACCTTACAGAGGAATTCAGAATGTTGTAAATTGATGAAATACCTAAATCTGAACGAAATTTGAAAGCAAAAATGCCTTCATTGCTATGGAAATAAAAATAATGAAAATACCATCTAACCCGAACTTATTCACATGTTCAGTTCACGATCATATCTATGGAAAAAAGAACTTGCAACACTGCAGTAAGAAAAATTACCACTCTTAAAAAGTTAAGTTTATCACAGCATGTTCTGAGTGCGCGAGTTACTGATCACCCTGTAGAGCTTCAAAAAATAAATTCATATTGCTTTTTATCGGTTCACATTATCTCAGTATGTTTGTGAGATGTCAGTTAAGCCTGGGACACATGTATGTCAATTATTATTGATGAAGGACATTCCTGTGAGCACACAGGTAGGTATATTATATGAATATTAAATTGTGACATCATTGATTTTATTGCAGTTAATTATGGTAAGTAGTGCTCTACTCAGTCAGTACATGTACGTAACAGTGTACAATAATACGAGTAAATAAATATATTGGTTATATTTTCAAATCATATAATTATATTGTTATATCATTTAAGAATGGAGTTAAAGATACTTCAGTGGGGTAGTCATTTATGTTTAATTCCAAATTTTGATTTCTATAAAGGGTGCATGAGAAGTAGCAGATTGACTAAGTGTCATGTTATTCTAATTCTAATACTATATCTGTGGACTCTTATTAGTATAGTTAATGAGTGGTGTAGACTAGAGTTTCGTAACGGTTTTCATTTCTTATCCGAATATATCTATTTGTCATTTGAATTATTCGCATATTCTTGTTCTGCATATAATATTTTAATGATTAATAATGGAAAATGGCGTCATTTTTGGAAAATTATGTCTTCAACTACCTCACAGAAATGGTTATCTAATCCCACCATATTCGCTACATTAATTTACTTAATAATAAGTCAATGCTGTGGTCTGGTGGAATTTACAGTGAACATAACTGTCAATGATTTTCATACAATCTCTATCTATTCCTCTTCCTTTATATTATATCATTTCCATTGCATTCTAGTAACAATATTAGTAATATTCGTCAATAAAATTTACATATTCTCCAGAAATATAAAGATTTACTTAAACTACAACAGGGAAATGTTTGAAGGTGATATGACGGACAATGTAACAAAAGGATTTGATATTAATGGAATAAAAAATAAATATATAAAACTGAACCAAATAGTAACAATTTTTAATGTAATGTGTGGTTATCAAATTCTCTTCATTCTAATGAGAGTGTTCATTTTTGCTAATACAGTAGAAGCTCGATTATCCGGAACTCGGTTATCCGGAACTCCGTTTTATCCGCAACAAACAAGTTTTCTAATACCTCCGTTTTATCCGAACTATCGTTTTTGCGTTCTCCGTTTTATCCGGAAACAACAAAAACAGTAAACAGAAAACACATTTGTTGTGCCGTGAAACCCTGCCTGTTCTCATGAAAATGCAAGAGATTCATAACGTGCTTAAACCAGTCGCCATCGCTCGCCACTAGTACATAGATAAATTAAGGTTATTATATACTGTAGTCATTATTATCGGTATTTCTTTTAAAGAGGTGGAGGGACTATGCGTCTAGAAAACGTCTGACTAAAGTAAAACAATCATTAATTACCTCATATGAATTTGCATTGAATAAGCATATGTATTAACATATACATACATACAACATAATATGCACTTTTTAATAATAAAAATTCATAGCAACAAGTTTTCAGTTTTAAATTATTTTAGCAGTTCCTTCCTAGCAGCGTCTACGATGGTGATTATCATGGTGAATGCGTTGCATTATGTATAGGGTAACTGGTTACACCTATCGTGAGTCGCTTATTATAAAAAAACCCTCTGGTTTATCCGGAATTTCGTTTATCCGGAATGGGTCTGCCCCACATTATTCCGGATAATCGAGCTTCTACTGTATGTCATTTTATACTGCTATAAGAAGGTCATATTTTTTTGATAATTTTGTCGTACCATCAAATTTAATCTTCATATTTATATACTCTGTAAGTATTTTAGCAAAAAGTTTATGATATAGGGGGTTAAAAATGATAGGTACCTACTTTAAATATTATACGGGGTCTTTCACAAGTGTATGAAGATAGGGAGCGGGCACACGACTAAGTTGCTGCTGCTACCATCGACTGGGTTCGAATCCCGCAGTCTCGCCATGTACCTTTGTCTATAAAATATTTATACCATAAAAACGTGATAAAAAAATGAAGATTTTTTTTGTTTATACAGGGTGTCAGTTTTTTTTTTTCAGCAAGACTTCACTAGTTTATAGAAGATCTGTTTTAAGGAATAGAAGTTCCCATAAACATAAAATATCCGGTGTTGGAGAAGATTTTTTTTTTTAGTTTTGTGCGGCATAACTAGAGCATTTCTCAATATTTTAATTTTATATTAAGAGGTTATTATTTATTATAATTTAGAGCACGCAAAACGAAGAAAATGACGGATGAAAAAATTCATCAGTGGCGTAGATACAGGGTATTTGACCCCTGTCTCGCTCAAAACTTCTACACCCATGGACTTACCCTTACTTATCATCGCTGGATTCCCTGGAGTTTTCTTACCAAAAAAAGGTACACTTATGAATATTCGAAATTCCCCATAGTTTTTAAGTAAATTGAATCTAAACTTCATGATATCGCAAAAATATAAGCTCATTTTTTCGATATTAATTATTGTTATCTTTGGATATAAAATAATAATTTGGAAAACTGTAATTCTGTTCAGCTAAATGAATGGCATGAGGAAGTTTAGACTCAATTTACCTAAAAACTATGAGAAATTTTGAATATTCATAAGCATACATTTTTTTGTAAGAAATATTATAAGAGAATCCAACGCTGATAAGTAAGATCTTGAAAGTCCATAAGTTGTTGACCGAGAAAGGTGCCATATACCCTGTATCTACGGCCTAAGCCAGTGGTGAACTCGGTATAAAATTAAAATATGGAGAAATGCCCAAGTTTTGCGACGAAAACTGAAAAAAAAACTATTTCAACACCGTGTATCTTTTTTTCTAAGTTTCCGGACATTTGTGTATGCAGGAACTTTAAAACAGGTCTTCTATAAACTGGTGAAGTCCACTACAAAAAACTGACTCACCCTGTACTTTTGAAATCCCAGTGGTATCATAGCATGTTGTTAGTTTTTTCCAGGAGGTTTTATAATTAAAATTCACGTGAAGATTCATTGTTTTATTTTATGGGCGGTGGGAGGGAGGCAGGTTTCAGCACAAAAAAATCAGCCTATCCTGAGAAGTTGACAGTCCTTCAAATGTAAAAAAAAATATTTATTTTTCTGAAATGTAAGTAAAAAATAAATTAATACAGTGAACACCATTACAATCAAATTATTTCTGAATCTTATTCTTGGAGATATTTCACTATTTTAGTTTGTGAACTATATAAATTTTAGATACTGTAGATCTAGATAATCAATGAATATTGTCTCTTTCACAAATTCACTAGACTCTATTATAAAAAAAAGTGTTTTAAAGTATGCATTCTGTGCAACATAAAAAAATATATCAAAAGGAATAAAAACCAAAAACAAAAGATCAATGAGTTGATCATGAGAAATATCACATGAATAGTTTGTGGACCAGTTTCGGGCTCTTAACCCATCATCAGGACAAAACAATTGTCAATTTTTTTATAAAGTTTCGGAGTAAAAGGAGACTTTTCCACAATTTAATAAAATATATGGAAATTTGAGGATCCTCGAAAACTTTCAAGACGAAGTTTGAAACCCTTAACAAGGAGGATGAAATTCAAGGCAATTCAATACTAAGTGCTGAATTGCAAGTTCAACATTTTTATGAATTGAGTTTACCGTATTAAAATTGAAAAATTATCGAAAGGGTGAACCAGAGAGCTCGTGTGAAAACCTTCAGCAGGGAGAGGTGCTTCACACCTTCACCCCCAACAAATGGAATAATTGAATTGAGTTGCGTTACAAAAGTTGTTCCAGATTTATTTATAACAGAACTAAGTACGCATTTCTAATAATAAAAATTGACTAAATAGTATACCAGATTGGCTATTTGTCAAAATTAGTCGAAGCTGCTAAAAGTCAGGTGTTAGTCATTGGTAGTTAAATTGAGAATTATTAAGGAAAAAACATGGACTACCTCGATGGAAGTAAACACAAATTTAATGGTTATCTGTGAAGTAATTTTGAATCTTATTAAACATTTATTTTGAATAATATGTACATTCTTGATGTGGGGCTCCCATTTATATTGCAATTTTTTAGAGCTATAAAAATTGTATTAAAATTTATTTTATTGGTTCGATTATCTCAATCTGTCCATGAGATATAGCCTGGGCCAGTTAAGTCTGGGACACCTTGTATATCAATTATTAATGAAGGACGTTCTCTGTGAGTACATATTATATTATATCAATATGAAAATTACATCCGAGTTTATTTATTGTGACATCATTTATTTTATTGCAGTTGATTATAGTAATGGCGCTTCATTCTACTCAGTAGGTATATCAGTCTAGAACCAATAAGGTATATTATTGCTTTTGTTTTGAATTCAAATATCAAATATTATATCATATAAGAATGGAATTAAAGATACTTCAGTATGCTAGTCATTTATGTTTAATTCCCAATTTCGATTTCTACAAGGAATGCATGAGAAGTAGCAGATCTACTAAGTGTCACGTTATTCCAATCCTAATATTATGTCTGTGGTCTTGTATTAGTATAATTATTGAATTGTGTAGAGATTTTTATTATGATTTTGATTTTTTATCCGAATATATCTATTTTTCATTCGAATTATTCTCATATTCTTGTTCAACATATAATCTTTTGATGATTAATAATGGAAAATGGCTTCACTTTTGGAAAACTATATCTTCAACTACTTCACAGAAATGGTTTTCAAATCCCACCATATTTGCTACGTTTCTTTACCTAATAACAACTCAATTCTATGCTTTTATGGAATTTGTAGTGAACATTATTGTCTATGGTTTTCCTACAGTCTATGTCTTTTCCTTTTCGTTTATACTATATCATTTTCATTGCATTCTAGTAACAATATTAGTAATATTCGTCAATAAAATTTACATATTCTCCAGAAATATAAAGATTTACTTAAACTATAACAGGGAAATGTTTGAAGATACGATGGACAATGAAACAAAAGGATTTGATATTAATGAGATAAAGAATAAATATATCAAACTGAACCAAATAGTAACAATTTTTAATGTAATGTGTGGCTCTCAAATTCTCTTAACTTTAATGAGAGTGCTCATTTTTGTTAATATATCATTTTATGCTGCTATACAAAACTCATATTTTTTTGCAGCTTTTGACATGACATCAAATATATTCTTCATATTTATGTACTCTGTAAGTATTTTTACAAAAATGTTTGTGTATACCTAAGATATATGGGTTAAAAAAATTACACCTTATACAATGATCTTAAATGGCGGACGCGGACATGGTATATAGAGTGTTATAGAGGCAAGACTGTAAATTTAAAACAAAAATTGTTTCCTCAGCTTTGTTACCGAGATATAAGGTTGCCTTTTTTTTAATTGAAATCAACATGGCAGTCAAATTTAACTACTTCAACTGACAAAGCACACAATTTTACATAACTATTTGGATAGCGATTGTTGTTTTTTTTTAATTAACAGTAACTGAATTACGAGAATTCAAATTCTACCTATTCCTCGAGTTCGATAAAATTTGTCAATGTGGCATCGTTTTTTAAGTTGGGACTTGATAATGGAACGAAAATAGATTTTGAATAATATTATCAGATATATCCCCCATCGGATATACAGGGTGATCAGTAACTCGCGCACTCCGAATACAGGGCGATATAGAGCCCATTAAAATTAAGGATATTTTGCAAAAAAAAATTGAATCCAACGGTTGGCTTTCAAGTTACAGTGTTTTCCTCATTCGAGTTTAGAGGTAATTTTTTCAATAACCGTGATAAAAATTAATGAAAAATCCAGGTTACTGTAATGTCTGGAACGGCTACCATATAATTCATCCATTTTTTTTCCACAAAACCTCTTTACAGACAAATTGAGAATGTTGGAAATTGATATCATAGCTAAATCTGAACGAAATTTGAAGTTTGGCAACCGCCTAAACTCAACTTGAAGTGTATCCAATGCAACGTTATCATTTTTCCCACAAAACTGGTTATATCTTCTTAAGGAAGCTATACCAGCGAAAAAAGTAAATGAATTTAGAATCCCTAATCCACAATGAATGTGGTACTATTCGGGTTCGTCATTTCGGGATCACTCTTTATTTCATGCACCTTACTCTTACATTCCCGTCTGCATCATGGAAGTGGTCCCCTTCTAAGGATTAAGAATCCTTTCCTGAGGCCATGGTTTCGGGAGGTTCCTTACTCCACTTGTTGATTTTCTTGTCAAGCGATCTTCTCAAGAGACACGCCTTTTCGCATTCCTTTATTATCTTCTTGTTTATTTTACTACATCTTTGTCTAGGTGTTTTCCTATGCAATTTTAGTAGGGGAATCACTGAACTTTGTTTGGAGACGGCTCTTGTGCGAAACACCTTCTTCTTATTTAAAATTAAAATGGCCACTGGTGAAGCAAATTTATTTTCACTAGCCAAATGCTTTCTAATAATCAGTAAAATAATTTCCTGTTGAAATGTGAGAAAAAATACATTGCGTTTCAAAGACTCCTAGTAAAGCTCTCTCTTTTCATATTAAATTTTTGTACCTAAATCAAAAAAATAAAAATTATACTTCAAGGTATTTTAGAAAAAAGGTATGTTTCGATATCTAAACATACCTACAGGGTGTTGATTTTCAAAGCGGGCCACAGGGACTTTGCATAGCATTATAATTATTATTCACTTAACGTCATTATTGTTTAAGCAAGACATCCCATTTTTTCTTTAAACATTAAAAATTTTCACTAAAGAATTTTGGTAAACAATGTGAAATTCAACTAATTTCTGATATCAAGCGCTTTGCGCAATAATTTTAGCTTTGTTTTGATACCAAAGTCATTTCTGTCAGTTTAAACGGCGAGCTAGAATCCTTAAAAACACTTTCGCATGGTTAATATCCCATGGCTCGTTTTGAAAATCAACACCCTGTTACCCTGTATAATATTATAATATGTTACTAATAAATTTTTAATTAATAATACCTACCTACTTCAAAGAATCACTCTCAGAAAATAAACATTTTGGGTTAGTTACCTTAGGGAGAATATATGTCTCCAATCAATATGTAAAAAAAAAATAAATCAGCATGAAATTATTTCAATACGTTCCTGAGCCAATAGGTCCACTTGTTTGTCTAATAGTTGAAGCTGGATAATTTTTTTCTTTGATCGCGACACATCAAAAAGGACATTACATCTTTTGTATGGAGTATAATACAGAATAATTCATTCAACATTTGAAAATACGTTAATGTGTTCTATAATGATTCATTATGGTATACAGGGTGTTTCAGTTTGTATGTTTGTAACTCCAGCACAGCGCACATGCAAAACAATTAGCTTAATGAAGTTGGCGCCCCTATAAGTACGAATTTTTGTAAAATTTAGACGGCATTCGTTTGTCCAAACAAAATTTTCGTTGGTCCACCTTCAAAGAAAAAAAAAAGTTACGGCCAAATCAAAATTTTTTACATCAGCACCTGTGTAAACATATTTCATTAATTTTCAAAGGGGATACATTTGTCCACGATTGGTTTATGTTTGTTCACCCCACATATAGAAAGTCACAAATACATCATAAAAAATATTCTTATAAACAACCTGAATTGACAGTTAGAAACATACTGTTAATTAGTACACAAAAAATATACAGGGTGCACCATATATCCTTCTCTATATTGCTATCTCCTGAACGCTATAAGAGATACAGGGTCGGTTAAATTAGAGAAAAAAGATGCGCAGTTTTGTGGCCATCTCGAATATCTGTGACTGCTCCTGAAATATCCTGAAAAAACTGAAAAATCGAGATTTCTTATTTTTGCCATCTTTCTTATTATTGAAAATTAAAAAATAATTTTTTGTAGGCTTACATAAATCGTCAAGAGCTGCCCATCTGTCATTACAAAAATTTTCAAGGCCGACTAGATCCAAGAGTTTTCACAGTCAACTTTCGTTTTTCTTATGGCCGCCATATTTTTTTTTAATGTCATTCGATATGAAAAAAATATTGGAAACCAAAAATTAATAAACTTAAAAAAATTTAAATTTTTATTCTTCTTTTTTCAAAGAAAAACCTAAAAAAAATCGTCGAAATACGTCAACATTGTTAAAATACGCCGAAATAGTGCTTCTCTTATAGTTTTTTAATTTATCTATGAAATTCGGTCTAATAAGTTATATTTTTTGTAAAGAAAAAAGAAGAAATTTTTTTTTTTTTTTTATATCTTGAGATGGCCACAAAATTGCGCTTCTTTGGACTTGTTTAACCGACCCTGTATCTGTTAGCGTTAGGAGATAGCAATATAGAGAAGGATATATGGTGCACCCTGTATTGAAGAGAATTCATTCGGAAGTGCTCAGGGCAGTTTGTTATCGGCTATATTTTTTTGTGTACCATGCAATTAACAGTATACGTAACTGTCAGTTCAGGTTTTTCATAAGAATAAGTTTTTTATAATGTATTTGTAACTTTCTATTGCAGGGTGTATAAACAATCCTGGACAAAAGTATCCCGTTAGAAAATAATGAAACTGTTCATCAATGTGCTGATGTAAAAAATTTTAATTTTGTCGTAACTTTTTTTTGAAAAGTGTACAAACGAAAATTTTGGTTGGATAAACGAAAACAAATCGTGGACAAACGAATGCCGTTTGAATTTTATGAAAATTCGCATTTGGGGCTGCTGACTTTTTTTATTTGGTCATAACTTTTTTTGAGGGGTGGACAAACGAAAAATTTTATTGGACAAACGTGTAAAAATGATGGACAAACGAATGTCGTTTGAATTTTATGAAAATTCGCATTTGGAGATGCTGATGTCAGTTTTTTTTTATTTGGCCGTAACTTTTTTTGGAAGGTTGACAAATGAAAATTTTGGTTGGGCAATCGTGGACAAACGAATGTCGTCTAAATTTTACAAAAATCGCACTTAGGGGTGCTAACTTCACTAAGCTAAAACAATTGTTTTTTTTTTCATAAAGTTGGGCTATAAAACGTTTTATTTTCGACATACAGAGTGAGTGTTAAACTTGGAAGAAAAAAATAAATTATTGAATATCTCCTAAACCATTGAAGATATGTTTCTCAACTTTGGTGTAGGTAAATATTCATTGAGGGTTAAAAATTTTGTGGTATAAATGTTCAGACGAAACCAGTAGCGTAGTGATAGCAGTTCTGTTTTAGTTTAAGCTCCCAAACTTCTTCGCTACTGAAGAAAATCAATTTTTTTTACTTATTTTGAAAGTTTATATATTTTTTTCATTTCCTTTAAAGAAAATTGTACCTATTAAAAAATTGAAATTACTTTGAGCA
Source organism: Malachius bipustulatus (assembly GCA_910589415.1). Lineage (NCBI taxonomy): Eukaryota > Metazoa > Arthropoda > Insecta > Coleoptera > Melyridae > Malachius > Malachius bipustulatus. The sequence continues at coordinate 7,565,740 of OU342632.1, forward strand.
TTTTTTATTGTGAATATTAATTATTATTTGTCATAGCATATCTCAAATTCAGATAATAATATGACATTTCAAAAAATCATTTACTCCAGTGGAGTAGAAGTTTGGAGGCTTAAAATAAAAAAGAACACCAATAATTACCCCACTGTTTTGGGGTTTATTTTTAATTAATATTACCCTACTTATACCAAAGTTGAGAAAAATACCTTCAAATAGTTTACAGGATCTTCAATAAATTTGATTTTTTCTTCCAAGTTTAGCACTCGGTATAGCTGGAAAATAAAAAGTTTTAGAGCAAAACGTTACGAATAAAAACAATTATTTTTACGTCGTGTTCTGTCATTTACCGGAGTTATGAACATATAAACTGAAACGCCCTGTATGTAATGTATTCTTTTGTGGAAAAAATGTTTTCAACACCTGTGAAATATTACAAGGATTGGGGTAATAAACATATTGAATTGTTCAAGTGTGGCTTATCTCGTGTTTCTAATCAAGGAAAAAGAATGAAGAACTATATTAAAATAAATAAGAAAATTTAATCAATGGCAATTATTAATCTTAGTATCCCTGCTTTTTGTCCATCCTTTCAATTATTCAAACAACAGGTAATATAGTAAAATTGTGTATACCCATACCGTTTGATTTATAATTCACCCATTATAGTGATGGGAGATTAATTATTAACATTCCCTCACTCTAATAAATTATTGGTAAACAGCAATTTGAAAATTATCTCATGTTATATACCACAGCATTTATTTTTTATTATAACATAAATGGTACCTACTCTGTTTCAACTGTCACCATCGGTTGATAATAAATTATAAAAACTGTTTTTATAAAAATTCGATCAAAGTTGTTTAATTCAGAATGGATTTGAAGATACTTCAGTTTGCTGGTCATTTGCTTGTGATTCCGAATTTCGATTTCTATAAGGGACGCATGAGAAGTAGCAGATCGACAAAGTGTAAAATTACTCTAACAGTAATGTTGCATCTAATATATCTTATTACGATTACTAGGGATTTTTTACGAATAGACTTTCATGATGATCTCTATCTGTTATTTGTCAATATATACTATGTATCAGAATTCGCTGCATATTCGTGTTTATCATACAACATTTGGTCGATTAATAAGGGAAAATTTATTCTCATGTGGAAAACACTATCTTCTTCACACGCTTCAAAGAAGTGGTTTACCAATTTCACAATGTTGGGAGCACTTCTGTACCTAACAATGAGTCAATGCAGCATTGCTCTTGAATACATCTGGCTTATTATTTCAGGGAAATATGTCAGACTCTTTGAGAATATTATTTTCAATACATTGTTACAGCTACATTCTGTTTTAGTAACAGTTTTAATCATTTTTGCTTATAAAATTTATCTACTCTCCAGAAATATGAAGCTGTACTTGAATGAACAAAATGCTAAGTTTGATGATGACATGGATATTATAGAATACACAGTAAATGAGTTCCATTTCACTGACATTAAAGAAAGATATATTAAACTAAATGAAGCAGTAAATATTTTTAATACCATATTTGGTTATCAAGTTCTTTTCAAGCTAAGCAGAATATTGATATTAGTTTTAATGTCTTTTTATGGTGCTATAGTCCGTCCACATATTTCTAATGCTCTCTCAATGTTCATCATGTTCACAAGTTTGATGTTTTTACTTGTGTACTCCGTAAGTACCAATTTAAATGTTACCTTTTAAGAATTTTTTTTTATGTAAAACTAATACTGTCATGAATTCTTACAATGTTAACCATACTTTGATCTACGAGTACCTACTAAGTTGAAATTTTGCACACACTTCTTTCTTATACCAAGTGTTTTTTTTTTTAATTTATCATATCCCCCCCCCCCCCCCCCCACCCGAATTTATAGAAGTGTAATCTGAAGATGAAAGACCCGAAACAGGTCAATTTTATGATTCACTTACTATTGATGTAAAAAAAATTATATAAGGCGTTCCTTGTGGCTTAGTAATGACGACATTGGATGCCCTGTATATTATTACATTTTGAGATCATCTGAGAAATTAGGAGTTGTTTACGAGATGCTGTAACTTATTTGACTACGGGTCATCGATCAACTCGCTGATTTAGGCTGCATTAAATCATGTAGTTCCAAGAGTTTCGTAATATGTAGAAAGAAAGTTCCCTGAAAAATGTCGAATAAATGAATTTATTTTAAATAAATAATTAAAATAAATTTTAAGCGGAGGTGGGTGAGAGGCAATGAAGAGCCTAGAAAAGCGGGGAGCTTCAATGCCGTTTTTAGGGTCAGAACCTTTCTGCGGACAAGTTCTGTCTTCAAAGACAATAAGATAAGAAAGGAAGAAGTAACCCAAAGGGAAAACTTCTGGAAGAACCTTCCGGGACTAAGACAGGCCAAGATAATGCTTGGGAAGTTTAATCAAAAGATATTTGAAGCCTGCATCAAACTCAACAAAAATGGGTTACGAAAGCTAACAGGCTTCTTAACGGGTCATTGTAGACTCGGAGCACATCTCAACAAGATAGGTCGGTCTACAAGACATGCAGATTCCGCGGGGAAGGGGAAGAAACCCCAATACACATCCTAGCAGAATGCTATGCAGTACCACAAAGAAGACTCCACTGCTTAAACACATACCTACCAACCAAAGGAAGAAGATTTATAATCTCTAGAACCAACAAAAATTCTAAACTTCATCAAAGAATTAGAATTAGAAGGGGTGTTGTAGGGGAGGCACAAAAGATCTCACCAGGTCGAAGTGTAAACAAACTATATATCCTCATATAAACTATCAACTATCACTATGCAAAGCTCGGGAGCAGGGAAAACTTTTGTGGACCAGATGAGCCTGTACTTAGTCTGACAAAAAGTCTTCTAATCGAGGCTATTAAAAATGAACCAAAAAAGGTTTAAAAGGTTTACAAAAGTATTAAGAGACAACAAGAGGCTGCAGACAGGCCAGACTGTTCATAACCGAGCCGGTCCGGACAAAAACAGATTAGCCAACATGAGCCAGCTTAGCCAGAGGGAGCTGAGACTACTACCTAGTTGGTGTGCTCTCACCAGTTACAACAGTCTGAAAGGTACTTACAACATGGGATCAATGGTTTTAATACTTATAGGTTTTAATGTGGAAAACTCTTAAAACACTGATAAAAGGGCAAGGTTATACGAGGAATACGAGTACAAGGAAGTTGTTTACCAGGACAGAATCTACACTGACCTGGGACAGATATTCATTTAATTAATACTTTATAGATATCCTTGAGGATATAAGAACAGTATTCCACAGAGTTCGATAGCGACGGTAAGGGAATATGATGGATTAATATCGAATTGGGGATGTTAAAAAAATGGACAAATTTTAAATTCTTAGATGAGAATAAAGGCCGGTTCTCACTTGTACGACACCCGACGACAACGACAACGCGACAACACGAAAAAATTGCGGGGGGACTTCACCCTGAGTCTGGTTCCCACTTGTATGACACCCGACGACATGGCACGTCGGTACAAGCAATTTTTTCGTGTTGTCACGTTGTCGTCGGGTGTCGTACAAGTGAGAACCGGCCTTAGTTAAGAGATTATTTCTTCTTTGACAAAAAAGGGTAATTCCAATGATATAAAAATGAGCATGATACATCTTTCAAGTTGACATTGAACCCTTTGATTAACATTGTTAATATGTAGTTCTTTAGACACAGGAATAATTCCAGAGAAAACTAAACTGAGTACAATTGTTCCAATAAGAAAGGTAAGAGCAACAAAACTAATTGATGAGTTTAGACCGGTAAATATTATAACCAGTGAAGCTAAAATTTTACAAAAAGTGGTCCTTGAGCAGTTATTGGATCATATTGATCAGTGGAATATATTTGTAGAACTTCAAACAGGCTTTAGAAAGAATCATAACACAGAATCACCTCTACAATACCTTAATGGTAAAATAATATCGACATAAACAAGACAACAGTTGTTGTACTTAAAGAAATTGAAGGGTTATGGAGTGGACGAGATTGTATTAAAATGGTTTGAAAACTACCTGCACTGAAGGAAACAAAGGATGAAGTGTGGTGAATTTGTGTCAGGAGAGTTGGAAAACAATTTGGGTGCACAGCAGGAAACCATCTTGGGCCCAATATTGTTTTTGCTTTATGTGAATGTAATGGCATTCTCTCTTAAAAATTGTTTGTACCATCTTTTTGCGGATGATACAATTATTGTTGCTAAAGGAACATCTTAAGGGGAAATTGATGGTAAGTAGCAACGAAAAAACCAAAGCCATGATCATTAAGGGAGGGGGTACTATTGGAGAAGATATAAGTGTAACAATAACTTACGACAAAATAGTAATTGTTAGGGAGGTAAAATATTTGGGGTAGATATTAAATTGAATTTTAGTGAACATAGACTACATACTGGGTGTCCCGCTAAGGTCGGCCACCGGCCCTATCTCGGAAATTATTAGGCCTAAAGCCTCAAAATAAACAATTTCAAGACATAAAATGACCGTGAGAAATTCAATGAATTTTTTGCTAAATAAACCACTACTACTACTACTAGTGAGGGGGGACACAAACTGTCCCAAACGTGGAGCATGGCACGAGGATTCCTGTCACATAGCCAGGTAGTAGCCTCAATATTCACTTCCTGACCCGAACTCCCTGTAGTACCTCCTCAGTTAATCCATTTTGTAGCAATATTATTCAAAAAGTTTTTTGAAGTTTATTATAATAGTGGTGGGGAGCACTTTTTTGTTACGATCCATATTTTATGTTGGGTTTCTGTTAAAATATGCTATAAAATAAGATGAGAATAGGGATATTTCACAAAATAGGTACGTTTTGACAGTGATATATTTTCATGTATTTTTAAAATGTTAAAACGTTCATGTACGAAAAAAATAGGGACTCTCGGGCCAATAATCATTTTTCCAAACATTACTTTAAAATTATCCTACAAATCCAATTTGATCATTTTTAGAATAATATCTATAATAACCAAGTACCAATTTCGTCTTAGAGGCCCAGTGAAACCAGCATGTCACCATGTTTATACAAAAACAAGTCTTTATACATTTATTGTGATAGTAAAAACTTTCGGCTGCTGAATTGTTTTTTAACGGCTTATAGCACTAAAGATATAAGTACATATACCTAATGTTTTATTAAAAAATGTTTTATTTGTTGATATTTTTTTGAAAAATCTATTGTGCTTGCCGGTGAAATATGAAGAAAACTTTTATTTAGTTTCGTTTGTAGCAATCAAGAAAAAACCTCTACCCCAATACCGTTTTCTATTGTAAAATATTTTTCGGTAGGTAATAATTTGCTGTATGAAGTCGCATAAATGTCATACAGCCTGCCAGTCCCAGACATATATGAGACCACCGTGGTCTCACCTGGCACTCAACGTGTTAAGGAGCACTTTTATGCACGTTTTATAAAATAAGATCAGAGTAAGCTATATTTTATAGCTTATTTTAATCAAAAATCAGCTAACTACTATATTAGATGCACTCAACATTTCATGAAAAATACTGCTCTTTTCTTTTCTGTCCTATGCAATTTTGTAGGCCTTGAAAATTTGAGTTCAGTATTATTATATTTCATATTCTGCACGGGGTGGCTAATTTTCGCGCGATGTTAGGGAATCTCCCTAACTTTATGAGATATATCAAAAACACAAAGAAAATAAATAAATCGGCCTCATACGATACATTGAGTAGTTTGATGATAAAAAAATTAAAAAACACAAATTAGTCACAGCTCTGTTTACCCATTTAATGTAATTTTATAACATATTTTCGTAATTGTAACAATGCAAAACATACCTTCCATCAATCTAAATCAATTATTGATAGAGTAATTTGAAAATGACCAACTACTTGTGATTACTTACTCTAGTGGACATAATAATATACGCTCTAGCACCAAAAGTACCTAATATAATAAACCAACAAGTTTGCAAAAGAATTTTATAAAAATTATCCGTCGTATTGTATCAGAATGGATTTGAAAATGCTTCAATTTGCTGGTCATTTATGTATGATTCCAAATTTCGATATCCATAAGGGATGCATGAGAAGCAGCAAATCAACCACTTGTAAAATTATTCTAACTCTAGCGCTACACTCGTTATATTTAATTATTATGATGATTGATTACTTTCAAGAAAACTTTGAATTTCACCTTTACCTTTTATTCGTCCATTTATATTTTACATCAGAATTTGTCGTGAATTTAAGGTTCACATTTAAAATTTGGAAGGTTAATAAGAGTCAATGGATTCATCTTTGGAAAACTTTATCTTCTACACCTGATTCAGGGAAATGGTATTCTGATCCTGTTTTTTTTGCTACACTTCTGTATATCTTAATAACTCAGTGTTTCATTTTATGCCAATACATCGTCATTGTAATTGATATAAGGCATTCTGAAAAACTACTTCTGAAGATTCTTTTCACTCTGTCATTGGAGCTACATTATGTTCTAGTAATAGTTTTGACAATTCTCATTCATAAAATTTATTTATTCTCCAGAAATATAAAGCTGTGTTTAATCGATACAAATGCAATGTTTGAAGGTTATACGGAAGAGAAGGCTAAAGAGTTTGATTTCACTGATATTAAAAAGAGATATATTCAACTAAATAAAACAGTAAACTTTTTCAACACGTTGTACGGTTTTCAAATTCTTTTCACTTTAAGCAGAATGTTCACTGTGGTTATAATGTCATTTTTTTTATTTATAATCAGTCAATATATTACTACTGATTCCGCAATATTATTAATGATATCGAGTTTAATATTCATGTTCGTCTATTCTGTAAGTATTCAAGCTTTCCATGGTATTTATATTATTTTTCTATAAAAATGATATTAAAACAAATTCATTTCTGAAATAAAAACATTCAATAATATGTAGTTCATCTGTCGAGTAATACTACATGCCTTTCTTAATATCTGGAATTAAAGTTAAAAAAAATTACAAAAAAAAAGCGCTCAGGTTCCCAATGATACCCTAAAACACTGTGTTTATTTACTATTTTTGTGTAATTCTACTAAATTAATCTAACTTTTTTTCTAGTACGAGTCTACATTAATAATCCTCACTTGTGACAAAGCTACCAAAGAAATAGAAAAGTTTTCCGACTTATGCTTTGAACTACAAGAAAAGCTGCCATACAAATCTGAAATGCGGAGAGAACTTATGGACTTTGTAATTTACACCAAGTGTAACAGGATTTGCTTCACTGCGGCTGGTTTCTTTGAAATAAATCGCACTACTTTGTTCTCTTTCATAAGCACTGTGACTACATATTTTATTGTAATTATCCAGTTTTCAAAAGCGCATTGAAGAATTTACTGAATTAGGTATAGTAAATTAGAATAAGTATTATTATTGATTCCATAATTTCGTAGTATTTGCAATCTCAATTGAAAACTAAAATGAATTTAATGAAATGTAGTACGAAAACTTAAAAATATATTTAATAATAAATTTTATATAATTAAATATAAAAATTTAGTTGTGAAAAAAACATGGTATACGAATAATAATTTCAATTCATAGGAAACTAATAACATTGTTTGTTATTATTTTAAACATTTTGTATTTTATTCATTTCAGACTATTCAAAATCTTATTCACACCTTCCTGTAATGGAGTGACTTAAATTCTAGGAAGAAAGAATTTACCAATTTTCATCACCAACTATTATATTCCCGAATACAGAACGAATGAAAGGTTTCAAAGGTCTCTGAAATGCCATATTAAATATTAAAGGGTTAGTTATACAAGGTGGTTCAATAAGTACCACAAATTGACAGCCTTGTAGATGTTAAAATATGAAGAACATTCAAATAAATTTTTTCCAAAAATACTTTTTAACTGAAATACAACAAGATTTACGAGTAAGTGTCGATTTACGGAACAGTTTTTTATTGCATCTTTCTACAGAGTGGACCAATAATTGTTAATTTTTGTGTATAGGTTTTCCATTTAATAAACCGTACGTATTTGTCGAAATTGTGGGCATAACCGAACCACCCAGTAGTGTAGAATCCGGGGTGATAGTCTAAGGGATGGCTGCATGAACGTAAAAAAAATCTTTCAGATAATTATTACTGATTTTAAATTGCAATTTTTTTAAATATGGTGAATATTTTCAATGATTTTTCATTTTTTATCGGTAAATAACTCGTCTACTCTGCATTTATAAAATATAGATGGAATTTCTTCAATCATTTTTTGATATTTTTTATTTTTATTATAATTTTATCTATCGTCACTCTTTTTCAGATATTCAGGCTCCTAATTTTTCCACTGTATCCAACAGAGTTTCATATACCATGTCTTCTATCTGTCTCCAAATGAAAAAAAAATCACGACAAATACAAAGATTGCGAAGGTAGAAATATAGAAAAAAAGGCCTGCGAAATTTACAAAAGAAGAATATAAAATGCATATATTATATAAAAAATAAAAATACCAGTGTTATAATAAATAAATCTGTAAATATTGTAACGTTTAGAGACAAATAGAAGACAGAGCTTATTCACCTCCGGTGGATATTGTAGAAAAAGTAGGAGAAAAATGTCTCCAAGCACAAACTGTTAGAGTGAATATTGAATTTTTCTCAAAAATGGTGCTTCCTATTCAAATTTTAGAAGTGTGAATTCAGTCTGGTATTCAGAAAAATCAATAAAAAAAAAAAAATGACAAAGCAGTTGGGAATTTTTTTATGACACAAAATGCATCATGTGACACTCGATTCTACCATGATACAATGACATATAGATGATGTTGTTTGTTGCTAGATACGGAAGTCGGTTTTTAGGTCCCTGATGCTGCAGTCATTTAGGTTTATTGTATCTTTCCGTAGCTATTGGTTCTTGGCTATTCAAATAACTCTACCCTTTACAAGGTTCAGAAGTTTGCTTGCCAGGGCTTTCCCCGACGTCATGTCATTGGTATTGTTCCCCATGATTGTGTGTCGGGTTCGATTGAGTGCTGGACACTTAATGATTACATGGAAAGCTGTTTCGTCTTCCTCATTGCATAGTCTGCATGCTGGTTCTCCATTGAATACCCAGCTTCTTCAGGTGTTGTCTCAGGTGGCAGTATCCTGTGAGAAGTCCCACCACTGTTTTAACTTGCATTCTGTTTAAATGAAGTAGTTCATTGGCAAGTTTTGGAGATGGTTCTTTTACCATTAACTTGCTATGCTTGTTGCCTGGTATGTGATTCCAATATGCTTTGTGTTGGTTACTTGTCCAACTAGCTATCGCGTCACGTACCATGTTTCTGGTAGTTCCAAACATTAGTTCTGGTCCAGTGAAGGCGACTGCGGCGCCCTCTTTGGCCAGTAGAGATGATACTAGGCGGTCTTATTTTTGTCAAGTCAGCGAAATGACAACAGGATCTCATAAGCGCGCGATATTTGAATTTGTATTGACTTGTGCATGGATTTTCAGGTTTTTAAACATGTCCACTTTTTAAAGCTTTCTTCAAGTGTTTATTAAATTATTATACCTACATGTGATCATTTAGTAAAACACTTTGTATGAAGTATTGTCATTTTAAGGATCAAATATAATTCAATAGGTACTCTTTCAATGCAATAATGCAATGAGGCAGGGCCGGGCCTAGCAGGTGTGCTAGGCGGTAGTTCATAGGGGCGACGTGCAGAAACAAAAATACAATCATAATTCATACAACAAGAACAAAAAATATCAGAATTAGTTATTAGTACAGCTAAGGTGGCGGGATGCTCTTGCAGCACCCGGGGAATCTTTCCACAATATACAGATCAGGGCCTTTCTAACCTAAGGGTTAATAGGGCTGTAGTCCAGGGGTGCAAGCTTTTTGGGGGCGAAAGTTTTCATTAACATTTTCTTACTTGTTTTTTTGCAAAATATTATCGGGGGAGGACACCTGAATCCCTGGCCCTCATTCCTAGGGGATACTCCCCGTACCCCTCAGATTCCTCGGTTGCACTCTAATGCCAACATATCTTTGACATAATTCACTTAGAAGCGTAGCGTAATTTACTTAATCTAAAACGTACATATCTATTTATTAGTGTTTCATTTTCATTTTTACCTATAGGTACAAGAAATTGCTGTTTGCCTTTTTAAGTTTATTGTATCATGGGATTCTATGCCATTGGACGCATTGGTTATACCCAGAATTTTTCCAAACGCAGGTTATTAATCAGTTACAAGGTACATCTCTATAGAGATACTGCAAATCCTGTTATATAAGTTGTTCTTTGGCTATATTAGAAGATAAAAAAAAGCTTTTTAGTGCTATCATCTTCTTAGAAAACAATAGTTAATTGAAAATTTTGTAGCGTTTCTTTGGAGACGTTCCCCGGTTAACGGGTCAAACAGAAAACTTATACACAAAAATTCAGAATTATTGATCTACTCTGTAGAAAGATACAATAAAAAAAACTGTTCGGTAAATCGACCTATATCTAAGTAAAAAATAATTTTAGGAAAAATTACATTTTCTTCATATTTTAGCTATTTACTTCAATATACATACAGGGTGTCCCGTATCGTTATGTTCAAAATTCTTGAGCATATAGTAGGCTTAATTTTGAACCCAAAAAACCCAAAAGTGACAGGTCTATCTTTATTCGTTACGAAGTTACAGGCCTAAGAAAATTATGACTAGTAAATAACAAGATTCAACTTTGTAAGCCACAAAAATTGCCACACATGAGTAAACGTCACCGAAATAAACATTAGTAGAGAGTAGAGGTTCCCCTGCTCATACGAAATGGCATTAGGATTCAAATAGATGCGGCACCAGCATATTTCGGAATTGGTGTTTGTAACTAAATTCCAGAGAGAAATTATTATTTGATCGTATTCAGCAAGCTGGTCAAGAGATAGGTACGCGAAAAAATACGAGAAAACTGTTACTTTTGCTATTGCAAAAGTAACAGGCCTTCGAGCACAAGCTTGTATTCAGCAAGGAATAGGACATTTTTAACACATGATAAGCTAAATATTTGGTCAATAAAATAAGTTTTATGTGGTTTTCAAAGTTAAATCTGGTATTTACTAGACATTATTTTCTTAGGCCTGTAACTTCGTAACGAATGCAGATAGACCTGCCACTTTTGGGTTTTTTAGGCTTAGAAATAAGCCTACTATATGCTCACAAAATTTGAACATAACGATACGGGACACCCTGTATAATGGTACTTACCACTGAATCATCTTGCATTCCAAAATAGTAATTAAAATGATAATTTTTTTTTCAAAATTACAGTAAGTACTTGCAGAATTTTCTAGATTAACTAGAAAGTGTGGTGCTGTGAACTATGATTATTAACTGTAGGTCCTGTAATTTAAAAAAAATTTGGCCATGATTTATTATCTTATCATCAGATAAAAAAAATTATAATTTAATAATATATCAACAACGATCTGAAATTTGGCTGGAACTTGTATTCAAATGTGAAACGCTATTATATTGATGCTAGCCCATAAAATCATTCAATTTTTTCCTGTCTCAACTGAGATTGCAAAAACTATACAATCAATTAAGTAAAATAATAATGAATAATAGTTACCTACCTATTATATTAAGAGTGCAATAAATAAAGAAAAACATAATGTTATTAATCATCCTATTCCTGGAATCCTGCTACGATGTAAGCTTCAGAAAGAAATTGTAAATAATTGCAACAATCCTTTTTTTCTGAAACGGCTTTATAGATATAAATACTCATAAGAGTTGACTCTGCAGCTCCCATTACTTCTTGTACGCTCAGCTTTTCGCAAATAATCCTTAATATTAGGATTATTCTATTATAGTTTTAAACCTATTATATTGTATTATATATATCCCAAAACTCAACATTATCCCTTGAAGAGCTGTTAGACCAATAATTCATGACTGACAAGAGATCTTAGTAAAAAATTGTTTCTTTTCGAGATAATGGTACCTACTTTTATGAATTGTGTGAAAATCGATAATTTAGATCAGTTTTTCGAGTGCCACAGTTACAAAATTCTTACATTCTAAATTTTGTTACACAATGCTGCGTAGTCCTGTTATTAATCAAGTGTCAAAGAAATATTCTGGTGCCATACCTTTAGGGAAATTATTAATTTTTTTGCCTGATTGAAAAAAAATTTCTTAACCGAACTTTGGCACTTCATACGTAGAAAAAAATTACCCCATGAACCTGGCTCATTTGATCTAGTTTCTGCAATGGCGAAATATTTTCTATGCTTTGGTGGTGTAATCATGGTGAAGCATTTGCTTTGTAAGATATAGTCTAGGGAAAACCCCATGAAAAACCTAGACACACCATCCTGTTTAGATTGGTTTGAAGTTTTCCAATCACTTTACAGCATCCGGACTGAGGAAATCTGACTGTTAATGTAGATTTTGTTTACAAGAGTTTCAAATTCTGTAACCAGTCTATTATTCTGTGGAAATTTCATGAATTGCTTTAAAACCTCCAGCAAATTTGGTTAATTGACAATGTGATTGATGGATTCTTCAGGATGTCCGCAAATACAGGAAGCGCTTGGTATTAAATTCCATTTATGTAACATTGAATTACATCTATCGTGTCCTGTTCTCAAGCGATTTACTTGTACCCAGACTTTACTTTTTATTTCAAAACCGTTGACTACTGACAAAGGATCTTTGATTAAAGTATTGTTGAATAAAGAAACACTTTTATTTCACTCCATTCATCTTCAATTTTAAATGGTCGCTCCAGGTATGTTTCTAGCCACACAGGTTTTCGTGATTTTAATCTCGATGTTGGAAGATTATTTAAGTCTGATGTTAATGAAAAATCATCTGGAAATGCTCGGTTTTTATTCATTATTTTGTGTGTTGCTTGTTGTCTGCGGAGATTAGATGGAGCACTTGATTTCAACAGTGTAACACAAACGTCACTACATGTTACCGTAACATTGTTAAATGACGTCATTGCGATTATCATATAATTTTACAATGCGCTCCTTTTGCAGTCAAATAGCAATGTCACGATTTACAGCAATTACACCATTGGAGAAACTAGATCAAATGAGCCATTTTTAGGGATAGCTTGCCAGGTTCAAGGGGTAATTTTTTTCATGTATGAAGTGCCAAAGTTAAATCATGAAAAAAACTTCTTTTTAATCAGGAAAAAAAATTTCCCTAAAGGTGTGACACCAGAATATTTCTTCACCACTTGATCAATAGCAGGGCTATGCAGGTATTGTGTGACAACATTTAGAATAGTTGGTTTTGTAAACATGAAGTTTCCTGCGATCACATGAAATAACTTGCAAATAAAAAAGTTCACATTTAATTTGAGATACCTATGAATATTCTTGCAAACTGAGTATCCCTAATGATTATTTTTACTGTTTTTTTTTTAATTCCTGAACATTTTTGATGCCATTTTTGAATCACTCTGGATATTCCATGTAAATAGCTGACAACAGTGCAAGATGTTTCCTTGGACGGTGACCTGTCTAAGTACAAATTATCCCATCAATGCTAAACTTTGATTATCCGACATGAGCCAGGTATTCAAGCTATTCTTTTCAGAACATTATGGTAAATTGTACCTCCCAAAATAGATAAAGCGAAGTATTGGGAAGCTAACGCCTGCAAGGGCAGACCAAGGGAGCAGCATGAGATTGGGGCAGCAGCCTCAGGCCCCAATCTCAGGGGCCAATTTCTCAACAAATAATATAAATATAACGACGAATAAATAAATTTTGAAAAGATCTTAGGTATGATAGTCTTTGCAAAGTCAATAATGAATACTGATTTTTAGAGCACTTTATGGAAATTTTTATGACTTCTGGCTAATTAGGTGTACGAAATGGGTTATTCAGAATGGGGCATTCATAAAAAAATACAAAAAAAAACATAGAATAAATTAAGTTTATAAATCAATGATCTTATTTATCTGTGCTGTTTTAATTTCCCAGTCACTAGTTCCGAATTAACCATCATGGAATACAACGCAGTGCTTCGGTTTCCAAGCAAATAAAAAGACGGGCACAAAAAATTAATGAAATTAACTGACGTGGTAAGAAAATGGATTTCGATTAAGATTTTCTAAGCTTTTTTTTAATTTTCTCAGGAGAGGACCCGGAACCAGCCTCCCTACTGGGGGATACTCAGTCAGTACCTCCCAGCCCCCTAGGTCTGATTCTAATGCCAAAATTTTTGAAATATTACTCTCATAAAATTTTCTGATAGTATAAATACACCACAATTCTTCATCCAACTCTACTTGTAATTACCTTCTTTTTTAATTACCTAACCTAAATAATTAATGCATGACTCTGACATTAATATAAAATGGTTAAAGAAATTCTTCCTTCCAAGAAAAAGGTGCCCCTTCCTAGGAAGGAGAAAATTTTAGAGTTCGCACCAGGTGACAGAAATCCATGCTATACCACTGGGGGCCCCTCATATGATCCACCACTGAACAACTATGCTTTAGATTAACTTGCACAGCAGATTAAGTAGTTGTTAACGATGTTGAATTTGTCTCCTATCTGATTTTACAACTTTTTAGGGCCAGTCAACCAGTTACTCGAACTTGAGCTTTGCAGAAATATTTATTTTTTATCATATTACATTTAAAAGTTTTCCAAAGATATTTTTCTAGGATTTAGGGTTTTAAGCTAGAGAAGTTGAACTCAATAGCTTAAACTGATCTTGGCACAAAAAACAAAATATATGGTATTTTTTAAACCTAAATACTAGTTTTTTACAAAAAAGTTTTTTTTTCAAATCATTGTATTTACTCAATTTGAAAAACTCAGTTAGGATATTCCAAAACCTACAAAAATTAACTGTGGTTATTTTAAAAAACCCAAAAAATTCAAAATAAAAAAATAGATCATATAAAAAGCTAAAGTATATTTACATAGAATATCGTAATTAGTCCCCTTTTCGGATGAATGTTAAGGCTCTCATTATGGCTTTGGCATTAAAGTTCACACGAAAAGGGGACGAGAGCTGCTTTTTATTCTGAACGAACAATATATTCTTTTCCCATACTGAATATCAAATAATAATATAATTATATTTTCCTAGGCACGTGTCAACAAAAACATTGAGTTAAATATAATTTCTCTTTATCTAAATTTAAACCTGTTTTCATATAACATTTATTACAATTTTCTTTACGTGATGTGAGCTTCATTTGTTCCTTGTATCACATGAACTTGTTTGCCTTTACTTTTATTGTAGACCTGTCCAACACTGAAAGGCTCCAGACGAGACTGACTCTCTGGCCTATTGGACTTATCTGTCAAAAAAATCATAATTTATACTTACTGTAAGACCCACTGGATGGATCACGGTCATTTGTCATTTACTCTCATCTGCTGTACATAGGTAAGTTATTTCTTTACATTTTTGCTCAAAATACCTGACAATAGTAAACATAGTTTCGAAAACAATGAATGCAATCTGTTTAAAGTTCACAGAGAGAGAGAGAGTGTCATATGAGCACAGGATCCACCCAATATAAAAACTCACCCCCAGTATTATTCGCGGTGATGTATTTCGACATTCTGATGAGCGGCAATGGTAGGTGTCCGCTACTAACTGGCATCACATCCAATGACACCGTCTGAGTGTCGGCGGTGTCGTCAAAACTGATCACACCCGCCGATCTCCCGCAAACAGCCCACATGCTCTGCTCAGCCAGGACCTCGTACATCACCGCCTGTGCGAGCCTGTCCGGAGAGGTATCGTCTCGTTGTTCAGTCGTCGTTCTGGAGATTGTCATTGACAGGTGGCAGACGGCACCCACGCGGCAGAACTCGTTGCCTTTCGGAGGCTCTACTGATGCTTCCAAGATGTAGAGTGTCTGTAAGTGGTAACGGGTTCACGAAATTAGGTTTTTTTCTCTCAAATATTTATATTTTTAAACATTTGTCTCTTTTTACTTTGTGTGGAATCAAGAAAAAGTTTAAAGATTTGTTTGGCCCGGATGATACTTGATCATCTCTAAATAACTCTGAGATAAAAATAATGTAAACATCATTGAAAGACCTTCCGTCTACTCCCGAAATGGGTGGACTTCTTTCAAAAAAGAAAGCAGAGAACAGTTTTAATCGGTGCGTACCTCTTCTATATTATACAGGGTGTTTTAGTTTGTGTGTTCATTAGGGATGCCGATTCAGTAATCGATTTTCATAAGAATCAATTTTTCAGACTTGAGAATAATCGATTATTTGTGTCAGGGTTGTCACTATTGTCATTCGGCTTAGTTATAATATATACATTTTTTCATAAAACCAACAATAAAAAAGTTTTTCATATGCTTCCAACTTAAGCAGACACAGGTGTATAAGGTATCTTGAATACAGATGTCCTTACGAAATTTTTTTACTAGCGTAATCCCACTTACTTTTCATTGTTCTACCTATCCTAGCCACAGGGCCACCTTTTATTAAACATCCTGTATACAGGGTTATAACTATTTCGTTGCTCACTATAGGGATACAGGAAACTTTAAAAAATACAGGGTCGGTTAAATTACCAAAAAGCTGCTAGATTTACGTCTCAATATGTTAGTGAAAACAGATCTAAAATATCGCTGCTAGTTCATGGAATAACTGCAAAAAAACAAAATTGTTAAGTTTTTGTTCAAATTTTTTTGTTTACAAAAAAATTATTCTGAAATTTTAAAATTTAAAGTCTAAAAGCAGAAGCCAAGACTTTTAATGAAGCAAATACCGGTATTAAGAAGATTGTAAGATTTGTTCGTGGTGATACAGAATTAATTGAAATAAAAAGTAAAAATAAAAAAGGTACAAACAAGAAGGGTACTACTTCAAGTAATCGTAATGGACCTAACATCAATAATGATGGTGCTCTTTCAAAAAACTAGGAATGTCAACGTGTGGTTCCCTTTTACTGTATCATTAAAATGCAAATGGGCTAAGGACCAAACTTCATTTAATCTCTACTAGTATTTGCTCTTTAACACCTGTACCGGACATTGTTGTGCTTTCTGAAACTTGGTTGCATGTGGGGATCTCTGATGCAGAACTGGGACTGCATGGCTACATGGTTTTCAGAAGAGATAGGTATGGTACTGCTGATTCCCATTTTGGTGGTGGTCTGTTGATTGCAGTCAAGTGTGGTTTGAAAGCGAGAAGAATTCCTATCTGCGATGACTTTGTTGAACAATTATTTGTTGAGGTCCAGGGATTAACAGGAAACCTTATATTAGTCAGTTTTTATCCAACACCAAGGGAAAACATGGACGTATATCTGTCTCATGTTACTGTAATTGATGAACTTATTGCATCCTATAAAAATGATGAATTTTTTATTGTTGGGGACTATAACCTGCCTAAGACAACATGGACCAATAGTTCTCCATTGTCGGATTCTCTACTAGCACAATATTCTGGTTCTGATGGTGTCATTCAAGGAAATGTGGATTTGATCAGGAACATGTTCTCGTGTTTTGGTATGTTCCAACATCATCCAATTCATCCATGTAAAGGTTATACGTTGGATTTGGCTTTCTCCACTCTAGATGACGGAAGTGTGTCCTGTGTTTCGTCGCCCGATTCTCTTGTGCCTCTTGACCCTCACCACAATCAAGCTTTCTTTGATATTAAGTTTAAATCTAATGACTTTATTAAATCTGTATCACATAAGCTAAACTTTCAAAGTGCTGACTATGTAAGTATTAATTCTGTGTTATCTGGAATAAATTGGGAAGACCTATTATCTGGTGACAGTATTGAAGTTGATACTGATAAATTTTATAATGCTCTGAATAATTGTATTGAGGAATTTGTTCCTACAAAAAAAGTCGCCTGTAGTACGTACCCTCAATGGTACTCTCCTGAATTGAACTCAAACATTATAAAAAAGAAAAAATTACATAAGCAATGGTTGATGTTTAACAGTCTTACGGACTATATAGAATTTTAAAAAATTCGAGCTATTTGTTTAAAACAATCTAAAATAGAGAGAGCCAAATTTATTGAGGATGTTGAGATCAAGTCATCAAAAAATATTAAAGCTTTCTGGAACTATGTAGACTCATTAGCTCAAACCAATCAAGTACCAGATGAGATGTATTTTAAATCCAGAGTGGGTAGAGATAGTGATGAGATATGTAATTTATTTGCTGGGAATTTTGAATTGGTTTACTTGAATTATGAGACTCTTTTCCATCATCAACTGCATTTTGATAATGAGTTGAGAGAAAACATATATTACTCCTGTGTTTAAATCTGGATATAAACAAAACATAGTTAACTATAGACCCATAGCTATACTGGGAGCAGTTTCAAAGGTCTTTGATGCCATCATGGCTAATAAAATAAATGATCTGTGTATCTGTCAGATTGTGAGTGGTCAACATGGGTATGTGCATGGTCGTTCAACGTTGACTAATTTATTATTGTATAATAACTATATTGGAGATGCGTTGAACGACTATAATCAGGTGGATTCTATCTACCTTGATTTTGCAAGAGCATTCGATTCTGTGAATCATGACTTGCTAATTTATAAACTTTCTTTGTATGGTTTGAAGGGTGGGACCTTAAAGTGGATAAATTCTTATCTAGAAAATAGAGAGTTATCTGTTAGAATTAAAGGTCATCTTTCTGATCCTTTTATAGCCAAATCAGGAGTTCCTCAGGGCTCTCAGTTAGGTCCATTGTTGTTTATATTGTTTGTTAACGATGTGACAGACGGGCTGGTTACAGCGTCTGTCTTAATTTATGCAGATGATATAAAAATATTTTATCAAATAAGTAGTATGAATGACCAAAAAGATTTGCAAAAGGATCTTGAGAGTATCTACAACTGGTCACAGTGTCACAGTCTAATCAATTGAAACTAAATTGTGATAAATGTAAGACTATCGGCGAGTATTATAACGGATTAATGAACTTTTTAACGGGCTATTAAGTCCAAACGGGCTATTAAGCGTCTTATAAAGGTTTTGACAACTGAAATCGTTAACTTTTCTCATTAGGCTAATAGATCGTTAGGCTAATGGGCAGATTTTTTCATTAAGCGTCTTATAAAGGTATTTTTTACCATTTTTAGGTTAGAAGTAGCTCGTTAAGTCGGGGCAATAACTAATCACCAGAATTCTACCGATTAAGGGACTTAACGAAATGAAATGTCAAATGGATCGATATATTTTCATTCTAAATAAATACAATTTTGACTGAATCTAGTTTTTATTCAATAATCCACTAATTTAGAAAGCTTTTTTGAATGATTACTTATAGGTTTAATGAGAAAAAATAATGAAAATTGAATTTTTCATTCTTATCAATAGCACTACCTTTATTATACCTATCTATTAATAGTATGTAGGTAGGTACCCATAGCTTGATAAAACCACACACCCACCCATTTCATTGATGAACTTTACTATAAGTAAGCCAAAATAATAATTTCAATACTTACCTTACGTTTAGATACTTCGTTATTACTCAAATTACACCTACCTACTTCTTGGTAAAAAAGCTAGGAAGGTAATAAATGTGTTTCAAAAATAAATAAATAAAAAATAATTATCATTACACCCGCAGGAGCCAATTCAAGTAGGTAATAACACAATCAGCCAATGTATTCTTAACTTCTTTTCTTTACTTTGCTACAGTATCTAAGTACTATTATTAAATAATAAAACCAGCTAAGATTAAACAACTTTATTATGCATTACAGATTGACATTACATTGAAATAAAATAATAAATAGGTATGAAATGGTGTATTCAGAATGTCTGAGCTCTCATTCATTTCTCTCATCTTCTGACAAAGAGGAACAGCACCGGGTGACTCTCAGAAGTCCTAGAGACAGGTGATCTAGTCCTGTTGACACTTTCGAACTATCCACTCACATTTAAATTATTGTCTGTTTAGTTTTTAACACAATAATAACACAAAACACAACACACAACAGCAGCTTGCAGTTAGCGCGGGCTCATAGGTAGATGTACGACGCACTGGCACTGACAACTAACCCAACTTATTATTTTTCACAGTGACAGAGACGCCTCGCCCGACCGCGTGACGTGGAGTCTGGAGTATTCTATTATTTCACCAGCATCGGAACCTTTCGGTCCGTAGCCTCTCGTAGGCACAGCCATTCGTTTGAATTCGGCCCAAAAGTTCATTAAATTTCTCATTAAATATGACGACTTCCGTCTTTAACTAATAGCTCGTTAGGATCTGAAATGTTTTGCTTTATAATACCCGATCGAAACTTAATTTTTCATTAAGACTAATAGACCGTTTGTTAACGAGCTACTTAATGAGCCTTTATAATATTGGGGGTATCTCTTTTGTTAGGAGTAGGGTAAATGAGTTTCGATTTGATTATCACATGAACGGTACTGCACTCGAATTGGTGGATAGTATTAGGGATCTTGGGGTAATCTATGAGAGTAAGTTTGAATTTAACATTCATTTAAGCACCGTAACCTCTAAGGCTTTTCAAAAGTTGGGTTTTATTAAAAGAATAACTAGAGAGTTCAAAAATATTGACACCATTATATATTTGTATAAAACTCTTGTACGACACATTGTAATTTACTGTTCGCCAATTTGGTCTCCTACTTACGAAATACATGTAAAAAAGCTTGAATCAGTGCAACACAAGTTTTTCAAATACTTGGCCGTTAAAAAAGGTCAACGAGTGTATGTGATCATGATTATTCGAGCCTAGCTAATTCAACCAAATTGGAGTCATTAAAATCTCTACATGTTTACCATGATCTGCTTTTTGTTAAAAAAGTGAAACTTAATTTAATCAATTGTATTGAAATCGCTGATATCTTTAAAGTTAGAAATTTGCCTTATCCTCTCAGATTGGCTAGGGAATTATCAGAGCTAAATTCGGCTCGTAATTACGTGCATTATTCCACTATTCCCCGCTTAAAGCGAAAGTGGAATAAAATTGTTAGCTCGGACGGTTGCCTGGCACAGTCTGTACTCTGTCACTGTTTAAGAGGCTAACCAGACTTGCTGTAAATAGATTTATCTAGACATTTGTTATGATTACCAACTGTGTTCAAACTGTGTACTCATGTATTAAACTTAAACTACATATTGTATAAAGGGTATTTACCCGTTGACTATTATAAAAAATTAAAAAATAAATAAATAAATTTGGTTTTTGAACATGAGAGGACTAGTTTTCCTAAATAGCATCATTATTTTTTTTTTGCGTAAAATTACAGATGTCATTTAATCTACTTTTATCTAGTCGGCTATAAAGTATTAATTTTATTCAAACTAATCTATTATGTGTCTTATATGTTATTAGTATCAATACTTTGGAAGTTGAATATTAATACAAATGGTAAAATTAATGCTTTAGCCAACAAGGTAAAAGTAGATTAAATGAGATCTGTCATTTTATGCAAGACCAAACATCGCTGGATTTGTGATTTTTTTGCATTTTATAAATTGAAAATTCGTAAGAAAAAAAATTAATTATTAGAGTCTCATCTCAAAAACGAAACAAAGTAAATAAAAACTAAAGAGGCTTTTTAGAGAAACTACTCCTCTCATGCCAAAAAACCCATATTTCAGAAAAATATCTCCATAAACAAAAGAGTTATGACAAAAAACAAAAACTCAGCATTTTAAATTTTTTTGCAGCTTTTCATGAACTAACAGCGATATTTCAGATCTGTTTTTACCAACATATTAAGACGGAAATCTAGCAACTTTTTGGTAATTTAACCGATCCTGTATTTTTACAGCTTTTGATATCCATGTAGCGAGCAACGAAATAGTTACAACACTTCTTATTAGGAAAAACGAAATAGCTCTCTCTTTTAACACAACTTTAACTGAGATATAAAGGAAATTAAAGAACAAGGTAACTCGATATCATCAGGAAAGGATCTCATTTCCAGGATTTGGTCACAAGTTGGTTATGTGTATTTATGGCAAAATGGTTTGTATTCAAAACTTAAAAATTTTCTATATGAAAACTCTGCAGCTCTAAAATAAAGTCACTGTAACTCAACAAGTGAAAAAGTAACAATAAAACTCGACTAATTGTTATCTTTCAAGCTGATCCGTTTGGTTGGGAGAGAATGGGCGCGATTCCAACTGCTTTGTTATAATTTACAACTCGCCCTGACTTCAAATTTTTATTCTTTAGAGATTCCAAATCAACTTCTGCCAAAATTCAAGGAAAGTTAATGTCGTAAATAACCGGCTGAACTGTTTAATTTAATAGCTTAAAGATGAGAGATTTCGGTTCAAGTGAAGCATTTTCATGTTGTGTTTGTAGAATTTTTAATGCGCTAATTTCATAACAGTTTCGAATCCGTTAAAGCCTTGTCATTTAGAATGTTACTTTAACTTACAGGTCGTTAAAACTAACCGTCAAGAGCCAAAGCAAGTACATTAACATTAAAGCAAAGCAATTATTGGAATTATTGATCAGAATATTGTGTTTGTTGCCTGTTTATTGGAAATCTGCCTTCAAGTCATTATTTGTATTCATGCAGCAATAAAAAAATTGTTTTCTTACTTGGTAATCGGTAATATCAAAGAAGTATCGGAAAATTTTATCTTCATTACTGGAAGACTGTTCAAGACTGTAGACAAGTGAGAACTCGGCTCTCATTGCTGGCACATGTAGATCAGGAGTAGGTTTAATTTCCCACAAATAGGAACAACTTTGTCCTTCTGAAATTACCTACAAACAAATAATAAAATAATTTAATCAATAGAAAACATCCATTAGGGGACATCACCAATAACAGGATGAAGTGAAAAAAACAAGATGACAATATTATACAGGGTTCTGCAACAGGTGCTTAGTAGCTTCTTTCAGAAATATGCTGAGCCATTGAATATCTCAGTGCTGATCGGTGTGGATTTCTTTGAATAGATAGGTTGTCCGACACCGTTAATTCCTTGGGGGGTTTTTACTGCCCATAGACTACCTCAAAACTTTGAGGTGACATTACCTGTATTATCAAAGCCTCTAGCCCATCTCGTTATTGTTTTGCGGGGTTGGAATTCTCCCATGTCTTGGAACATTCAACTCGCAGCGAAAGTGGCTTTGAACTTACACAACTGATTGATGTGCTCTAAACCTATAAACAGAACTGTCACCAGCGAAAAATTAACTATGGTCCACTCAAAGAAGGTGATACCTGTTGCAGAGTCCTGTATAATCAATTAACGAATAAGACAAACAAAGACAAAATAACTGTCCAATAGTTTACTGAATAAAAAAATGAATACTCACTTGACTAGATTCGGTATCATAAGCGATAGTATCGCAGCCATGTATCGAAAGCTTAGCACGCTCAGCAACCATTTCTCTTTCCGCTTGACCTGTGATCGTGACTTGCACTATCTTCCTGGCGCCGACCGTGTGCAGCCTCCACGAGGCTCCAAGAGGACTGCTGAAATTCAGCTGTACGATCACTGGCTTAGAACTCCACGGACAAACTATGGTCACACTGTGCTCCTTAGAGAGGAGGTCGGCCGTAACGAGTAGCTTCCTTCGTTGGCTGGAGAAGGAATTGCAGACACCAACGGGCAGTTCCAAGCTATTGCCCGGAGAAGCGTCGGCAGCTGTAGCGATGTGAAGACCGGGAGATGCTGTGAGCTTGATCTTGGATTCCTACATCAAGTTTATATGAAATTATTCCTTGTTCTAAATAATTGTGCGTATGTTATCAATCACAAGGTGAATAGATAAGAAAAGTTCGAGATTGTTTAATGTTTACTTATCACGAATTTACGATGGTGGATTAGGTATATTAGCAATGAAACATTTTGTTTCCATTATTAATTTATAACGGAGTGTCCCGTTATAAAAATATGTATTTTTATAAGCCATTTAATAAGCCCATCTTGGTAGTTTTGGGGAGCTATGAGAATCAGATAAATAGTAGTAGAAACAAAAACAATACAAGTAAATAGAGAACAGGTTAACGATTATTTTGAAATCAAACAACAGGGAAAACAAATGTTAAATTTTTAATCATTAATTAATGGTGAAGATGCCAAAATGAAGCATGGTATGTTTGCACCATCTTTTAGAGCGACACAGAAGCAGTGGAGCGGGGGGAATATCGAGTCACGCGTTCAATGAGTGCTAGCTTTCTTCAAGTATAAGACTACCTCCGCCAGTAGATTTATTCAGTTTGGCTCTTGGCTTTGAAATGTAAGATCGCACTAACCTGCCTCCCTCCAGACTAGCAATCGGCGATGTATAAAGGGCATAAGTAAAATGATTACTCCGTCTCCGTAAGTATTTTGATAGCAAGGAGAAGATTGTGCACCAGGCTCTTTTGGCAATGGCTATGGGCAGTCCAGTGAAGTGAATATATCGAGTAATAATTTCATCCTACCTAATTGGCAATGGAAGTATTTGCTTCAGGCCTCTCAGAACTTTGAATTCAGCAAAGCTCTCTAAGTCAAAGTCCGATTGCGAGGGGAAATTTTCTTCTTGTAAAAACCAATGCTTCAATAATTTCAGTAACATAAACATTGCCTGGTGTGGCACCATCGGCCAAACTCACTACCGTTCATGCAATAAATGATCTCACCTTAATGAATAGCTTGTAGTGTTACACGCTTGTAATAAATAGTTTAATATGCCGTGTTGCATGATTGTGGGATTTAGTCTAACTAGCATCCTAGGCATAATTTTGGAATAATGTACAGAATAAGAATTAAAGCATAATTTAGTTAAATCGAGTTATAAAATTCTGCCACCACCTCTAAAAATTAAAACGTTTTCTCTAGCATTAATTAGAAGCTTGCATCCCAACTAACACTGCAAATTAATAAACACCTCTAAATTCCTGGATAGAAACCTTCACTGAGTTATTACTTATTGTTGGCAAAACCATAAACGGAGATTCAGCTGAATATCTCCTGCGGGGAACTGACCTCTTCACCTGTAAAGGGAAAATAAAGTTGGCGTCTGAGGGTTAGTAAGAATAATAGGACACCCTGTATATCGCCAAGCAAAATGTCACCGGGATTTGAGATGTGACATTCGGCACCCAAACAGGTCTCTTTTTATTAGTTCTGTGGGGCTAGTTTTTGGGCGTGACAAATTAGCTTTTTCTTATTTTATTGAAAATTCACATGCACTGCAGGGAAATCCCTATGACACTCTGGGAGCGGTGCATGAGCGGAGATATCGATTCACCTTTGACTTTGAATCACTGGAGGTTGTATTCATCAGGAAACACGGCCTTTGGGATGCTATTCAAAAGTTCTATACATGGAAGAAGCCCGAAATAAGGTGATACGAGGTTTAACGAGCTGATCCTAATAGGGATGAGATGTTGCAGCTCGACATGTATTTCTGCCCAGCCTCGTTCTATACCATACCAAAAGATACCTCATTGTACGATAATATACCTACATAATTTATGATTTTTTTTAAAAGAAAAAATGTGTTTTTGCAGAATAATGTTGAAAATTCAATTTTTTTCTAACTGTAACATTGCTCTTCAAATTATAAAAGATCATGGCCCTCATGATTTTTTTTTCAACAGCTCTCGTTTAAATGCCAAACAATTAAAATAAAATTAAAAATCAAAGTAACACTAAAAGTGGTGGAGTAATGGACTACTGATGGCAGTATTCTCGGTTCTTTTATTTAGTATGTGATGGCAGATGGCACACCACTGTCCATCTATAATGATGTCACGGAACATCGATCCCATCACCAATTGAAGGGTACAAGGGAAAAAGGGGTCAAGTCACATTTCATCATTTTTGAGTTACAGTGATTTATACAGGGTGTTCTACAAGCTCTATGACAAACTTTGACAGATGGTAGGTTGCTTGATTTTAAACATATTTTTTTTAATAAACATGGGTCCGATTCGTTTTTGTTTAGAAGTTACAAGCATTTAAAAAATCGTAATTTTTCAAGTTCAAGGCCCTGTAAAAGGAAAACGGTTCAAGATAGAGAAAAACGGCTTACATGTCCCTATTTTAACTTTTCATGTACTATCCAATGATGTAGATGAAATGTTTATACAGGGTGATAAAAAATTTGAAAAAATCTGAGATTTCTCCACATTCAAAAAAATCAAAGAAAGTACAAATGTTTCTATACCATAGGATAGTCCATAAAAAGTTAAAATAGGGACATGTAAGCCGTTTTTCTCTATCTTGAACCGTTTTCCTTTTACAGGGCCTTGAACTTGAAAAATTACGATTTTTTAAATGCTTGTAACTTCTAAACAAAAACGAATCGGACCCATGTTTATTAAAAAAAATATGTTTAAAATCAAGCAACCTACCATCTGTCAAAGTTTGTCATAGAGCTTGTAGAACACCCTGTATAAATGACTTAGCCCGTTATTCCCCAGTGTACTCATTCTTTTAACGCAGATTACTTGGAACCTAGCTTGTTATTCCCCTGTACAAGTTTACCATCAGATTCGACTTGATTTTCTCTACTAGATGGCGGTCTATGTCCAGAAAAATAAAAAAATGGACTTAACCCCTTTTTCTCCTGTACCCTTCAATTGTTTTCATCTGATTTTGCTGACAGAATACCCCTAAAAATAAAATACGAATAATTGCAAAAATTAACAATAATTCTTAAAAGATGCCCATAACTATTGAATAGAATAATTTTTATCAAGACAACTTAAAATTATTGATTTCCAAGTATCGCAAAGAATTTGTAAAATTTTGCTGATAAATTGTTTCATGTTTGCATCTGAATATCTATAAAAATTGAGGGGTCTTAAACCGAGATGATTAGATGGGGTCGCTCATGTGAGCCCATCTAATGATCTTCAAACATATTTGTTAACTCTATCTCAACATTTCGAGATGAATGTGGTGAACCACTCTCTAATTGGTACCTGCATCAGCTATAATAATATTTAAGGGTTAAAAAACAAAGCTATTTTCTCTCTTAGGATTCGTAAAAATAATGCACAGAATAGGAATTTTCATGATACACTTCGTATTTCATTATTCGTAACTATTAACTATACTGTATTCCAACTTTATTCGGACCGCGGTTGGCCATGAAAAATCAGCTGATTTCACCTGGTATTCCAATATTGAGAGTTTTTGTCAATAAACTATGAAAATGAATTTTGACAGTGGATGTCAGCTAGGCTATCTCTTTTTAGCTTTCTTTTGTTTGACCGACTTGATCTGTGGATGTTGCCAAGTTGCCATAAATTTAATTATTCAAAATGTGATCAGTAACTATCATACAAGAAAATTACAGAAATATTGACCAAAGAAACTGAAATTGCCTTAAAATGCCTTCATTGCTTGAATGAGGTAAATTATCTGCCTGCAGCAATAATTTCACAGTTTTTGCAGACATTTACTGGGGTAAGTAGGTATCCATGAGATAATTTTTATTGTATTGAAATTCTTTGGATTGGAAGAAACTCTCAAATATAATATTCCTCAGAAATTGGTGGTACACCATTGGTACATTAAAAAAGCTATAAAAAAAGACAATAAACAATTAAACATACATTTTGTTTGTCTAGAAATCATAAAAATAATATTTTTATAGAAAAAAAACAAACTTATAAACATGTCCCTAAAGGAGTTTGATCTTCGACCACATCATCACGAACGTTTTAAGTATGTTTGGCAGTATTTCTTTAATCTGAGCAACCTTTACACTTGTCAATGTGCTATCAAATTTATGATGAGGGGTTGATCATTCTCATAATCCACAGCCAACTTGATCCGAATAGAGTGGGAAATACTATTAATACAACTTACGGCATCGACATTATAACTGCCCATCGTTACTATTAAATCCATTGTTTGTTCTATTCCAGACAATAAGGGTGCTGCTCCCTTATAAAGCTTGACTGATGGGTGTTCGTCTTTGACTTCTACACTCAGCTGGGGTACCAAATGCGAAGACACAAGTTGCAACTTGCCCATGTGAACAGCTACTTGACCTGCAAGCACAACACTTTGAAACATAAAATGAAGCTTAGCTCATGTTCAAAACAGATAATTCAACGCACGGATAATCTATCCACAGATAATCGGTACTCTACTGTATTTTTATCCTAACGGGTTATGAAAAATTTTTTTTCGTTAGTTTCTGTATTAAAGTATTGCTGAATGCCCATGTAGATATATGAGCAGTTACATGACTTTTTTTACTGTTAAATTTCACATTTTTGGTAAAAAAAATCCCATATATTTTTAAACTAGCCGAAGTGGTATTCTTTCAAGCGATGAATCGACAAACTTCCACTGCATAGTTTGTTCTTTTATTATATTAAATTTATTTAATTAATTATACTTAAAATATTCAAAGTAATTATTTATTTACTTCAGAACATTTTGTTGACACAGTTAGCACATGTTGCTAAGGAAATGTCAAAAAACAGATAACTTACCCAAGCTATACTTTCCGACAGTATCTGCCTTTTTCTGCAACATAATGGAGTTGGAACCGGGTGTGATAACCAACTGTTTACTGCCCGTCTCCACGCAAGTCTCAAACTGGTTTCCGCTCGACGTTTCCTTCTCGACCTTTCGTTTTGCGTCGCCGGTTCTTTGATGGCACACAACGCTGGCTCGTTCCAGCTGCCCATCTTGCTTGTAATCCAGGTGCCTGAGCATCGTCAGCGTCCTAAGGAACAGATCCGATCCGCAAAGGTCTTTGTTGGTCAGCTTCTTGCTATTTGGCAAAGAGGCAGTCTTGTCTTCCAACATGGAGACAAGCACCTTGTCGGCCACGACTTCTCTTGGGAAGTTTGATTCGATCACCAGCTCCACATTGAGGCAGCCGTGCTGCATTATCACAGGATCACTTTTCAGAGTGAGACTTGAAATTGTTAGGATTGAATTAAAAGGCACTGTGAGTGGAGAGTCCAGAGATTCTAGAGCTGTGTGCATCTCATCAAAGTACGTCCACCTGTAAACAGATCAAATATTTCATTTTATAAATATGTAACGCATTAGCAGCGTAAAAGTCTATCTACGCGCACTTTTAAAATCAAAATAAAAATCATTTTGAAGAGGGAAGGCAAGTATACTCAACGATTAATGCATAAAAGAGTGAAATGCAGGTCTCTGAGTATAAAGCACATAAAGTGCAATTACTAGCCTGTTAAATGGGGTCGGAGTATTCCTCGATCGCCCATAACAGTTGTCATGCTGGCAGTGCCCGAAACTCCAATATACAGAGCTTCCACATCCAACAGCAGAGCCAGCCAGAGTACCAGAATAAGCACAGACACGTGTTTCGCTCTACTGGAGCTCATCAGTGTGCTGCATCTGGAGTATCTGGAAGGATGCTGCCGGATGAATGGAAGTTGACCTGTCTTAAGCCAATAATTAACACGGATCTCCATGTGGTGTAAAGTAGAGCGACATCTATCAAAATAAGATTATTTTTTATATTGAATGGTTTATGTTTGTCTAGCAACCAAAGTTATGTGACTTTTAACTTTCTACAGCAAAAATATATAAATATTATAATGTTTCATACAAAACATTACTGAACGTGTTAAGTAGTTAGTAAATGGTAGTTAGCTTGACCTTTAATTTAGTTAAAAGAATATCTATAAATAAATAAATAACATAAAAATAAGCACGGGTAAAAACTAAGAAAGCCCTACCATTACAACAAACACCTTTGATAATACTAAACAACAACGTTGGATTAGTTGGAACAGTTTCGTTACATTAGAAGAAAAGAATTTTCAGTTTATTATTATCTCTAGTTAAAACAGTCATTAAAATTATTAATAATTACTTTAGCTTTGTATATTTTACTAGTTATAAGCACCGATATCATTATGCCAGCAGTCCTTTAAAAACTAATACAATAAATTTAAAAACTCATTATTTCAAAACAGTAGATAATCATTCATAGGTTTTATTTATTGACACTGCCTTTTACTTTCAGTCCAATTAGTCATTACTTACCCACAAGTTTGGTACTTTGAAAGTACTTTTTATATGGTACTAAGTTTAAATGTATGGGCATGGCGCCTATCCTCAAGATTGGTGGATAATGTATAGACTATTATTGTAGTAAGGATGATTTTATGTGCCTTGAACTCTTCTCTAGTGGCCCAAAGTAAGACAATATTCAACTAGAAACTAACTGGAGTGTGTACATTGGAAAGAGTGCAGTCTACCACGGCAAAAAATATCAAAGAAAGAGGCTTGATGGGAGTTGCAGTGTCATAACGAGGTTGTGGTGAAAAGGGCACCCGCCACGGTCACGCCACGGCCACACAAAACAAAGGATACTAACCTGGTTGAGAGTTGCCATTTTATAAATTATTTCTTAGCCTTTTTCACCTTTCCATAATTTTTAGACAAAGTATTTTTACATTTTTTGTGGGGGGACCCCTCTCAAAACTAGGGTATATTCCATAGCCCGCCTCCCCCCCCCCCCCAAGTTTGTCCAAATATAACATCTGATTTTTTTAAATAAAATCAAAGAATGCACTGAAATCTATGGATTTTTTAATAAATGACAGGCCCAACCCATCTCTTGGTCCATCCTTGGGTATATAGGTACATAAGGGGAGGGGGGGGGGGTATAATTCTGCTAACTTCAGGTCATGCTAGCCCTGTGACAGCCTTACAGCACTGGGAAAGATATAGCTGTTCTATATAATGTCGGTCTACACAGTGGCTTCAAGGCTGATAATGGATCTGGCATAGGCATTTGTAGCGTTTAAGTTTAAAAGGGGGTGTGCAAAAAAAAAAAAATGTAAACACCATTGCCATGTTTCTCTAAAGGGGGCAAGTGCCTTATTCTAATAATAATGTTTAGCAAGCTTCAAACATGGTGTTGACTGTATCTCCAATGTAAATTTTTTTGACAATTTTATCAATATCTCTGAAAGATTATTTTGGCACTTACCTCCTTTGGAACGGCATCGCCACATTTATTACCAAGAACTAGACTTACATTTAAATACACCTCTCAAGAACACCGACATTTTTTAGCAAACAAAAATGCAAACCTTGATAGTTTTGAGAAGAACGTGGAAGTGTTAGGCTTTGACAGTTCCAGTAGATTGACCGTCATAATGGTGATAAAATGCGGCGCGGAGCTACTTTGAATAAACTAGAGCTACATAATGCCACAGAACAGATTCTAGAGATGGAAAATTAATACAAAATAACACCACAAATGGGAAACTTTTTCCCAATTTTCTGGAAAATTACCTTCTTAAAATGTAACTACAAAAACAGAAGCAGCTTTTTAATCCTTAATCCTAACAAATAACCCATTTAACATTTCTCTTTAGAACAATTCAATTAGGGGGCTCAACATTTAACAACATATTATAACAAAGGAACACTCGCATGTTAACAATGTTTACTTTCTCTGAAGATTAACTAGGCAGCTGATTGCTGGTTAGCTAGCTGACATGACATGACAGGAATGTCAATATTGCATTTATGTTCGAAAGCGCTTGGCTGTGACGGGTGACGTGACAGATCAGTCTGCCTGCATCTGGAACCATCAGTGAAACGTTCAGAAAATGTTGAGAATACACGGCTGGTGTGTATATAAGAGCGCTGTGACAGCCATAGAGTAAAAAATAAGGAAGAGAGTTAGAGTAGAGAACAGAGTGAAGTGATTGTGACAGTATAAATGGATATTGGAAGTAGTCTGTAGAAGTGAAGTCAAATCAGAGTGAAGAGCATAGTTGTTTTGTTGGTATTGGTGTGGTAAATAAGGAGAACAGCTGATTATTTAGATTTTGAGGTTAATGTTAATTTGTTATACGACTGCCACGAGAGAAAAAAGTCATCTTCAGAGGTGAATATCTCGAGAGGACGAGTTTTTGTGGGCTTTCTGTTTACACTAGAAATTGATACCAACTTTGTTGTTGCTATTGTAATGTAACACGCATTAAAATTATAAAAAACAATAAATTGACAAAAGCATCTAAAACGATAGAAAATCTTACCTGATTAACATGTCAGCCTCCTTCTCAGCGGCGACATAAGCACACACCTGTACCAACCGTTGCCTGTCACCAAGTCTTCGATAGCACTGCGCCAGCTCGGCCCTCTGGAGAGCGGCAAGCTCACTCCAACCATCCTGCTGGTAAGTGCGCACCGCATCCGTCAAAAAAGCAGCGGCTTTCTGTATCTCGTTCAGTCTTAAATGAAATTCGGCCAGCTGCGTCCCCACCAGTCTTGCATGACGCAGTTGGCTAATGTGCTTGTACGTTCCAAGCGCCAATTCAGCTAACTCCTGTAAAACGTTGAAAAATTAAGTCTACTTCTCCTCTTGGGAAATTCTGTTTCGCCGACTTACTAAATATAATTTGTAGAATATTTCTTGCGAACAGAGAGCTTCTTTGAGTTTATCGGTGGGTGAAGGACTAGATGCTGTGCCAGGGTTATCACCCATGCCTGCCGATAAGCTGACTACTGTGTGCAGCTGCAGTGACGTAGGAGTACCCCCTGGCATCAAACCACATAACTCGCCTAGATTTAGTAGCTAAAAAAAAGTATTTGCACCTCATAAAACAGAACATAAAGTATTTCTTGCTCATTTTATAAATAGATGATTGTTGGCTACAGCAATCTGACATAGTTCGCTTTATACATTTATCTTAATCTAAAGGGTAGGTTGGGGATTTTTATTTTGCATATTATACAGGGTTGGAACTATTTAATGGGGGACTAGAAGAATATCCTAAACCATTGAAGATACGAGGTTGGTTAAATTAGAGAAAAATTGCACAATTTTAAGATCAATAAGAACCTGAAAAAAAATCAGGATGAAAAACTAGAGGGTTTTCATATCTTAGGGTTAAATTTGATTGATGAATAAGGGCCTACATTAATAAAATTTCAATTATTGATTCTTATTATAACAGGTAAGTATGTAGGTGTTTGTATGTTGATGTTACCATGACAACACTTTTCCTCCGGTGGCGGAAAAGTGAAACTTTGCGGCCGGCTACTGAGTCGAGTAATGTCTGATTTACGGGCATTTACAGAAAATAAAAATTTACTGAATTTAAATAAGTCAGTACGACAGACCAATCTTAATCTGTGGAAGTTTTAGTCAAATCAAAAAAAAAAAACTTTATAGTCAGGCAACACACCTTAAAGACATTTAACTCTGCAGGTCATATAAACTGTCTTATAAAATCTGTCAATAATGTCAACTTTAAGAAAATAACACCAGGCCAACTTCATCCATTTACAAACTGAATGAGAAATACTTACTTTGTGACTTGCATACTCCCAAAGAGAGGCCGTATTGAGCGAATAGTCTTCGACGGCATCTGCGTCGTTAAATTTATCACAAGTTTGCAACACTTCCATAGATCCCAGAAACAACCAGCATGTCAGAGCGCCGGGAGGTGACGGAATCTCCAGAAGAGACATTTCTCTAGCGCAGTTATGTAAAAAGGGAACACAGCGTGACGCCATCTACAAGATGACACAACATGAATGAAAGTTTAAAGCAAGCGAAAAGAAGCAAACATACCTCCCAGACTTTATTAGTAAGTAGCAACATATGAGCTTGCTTTGCGTAAAGGTAGGCCCTCAGCTCCAGTAAGGAGGGACATTCAGGCAGTAAAGATGGTCCGAGTTTAAGAGCGTGCCACCTTTCTAGAGGTTTCTGAAATTCCAGTAACCAGTTATCAGTTTCGCAAGTTATACCGTTGATGATCAATTGAGAGAACAGTGCATCTAACTCGTCGTACTGTACCAGGGCCTCATCGTAGAGACCTAGCATTTCTAAAACTTGTGCCAGTTCCTCCTGAAAATAAATCGGGAGATGGTTACAGTTTCAATGGAAAGTAGGAAGATACCAACTTGTAACTTGAAATATTTCATAAAATTCCATCCGGGAGTGTTCCGCCTTTCTCGTTCTTGTCTGACATAGTCTTCCAGACGGGTAACCGCTTTGGCATAGGCGGTGAGCAGTAACTGCCGAATCCTCGATATAAGACCTCTCCATGAATCAGCCGATCTGGATTCTGTCTTCCCGGGATTTATCACAGATATACAACGGTCTCCTGGAAAACAAAAAAACAGCAACAATTAATTATTATTAGTTTAAGGCAAATGATGGTAGTCCTTTCAATGATTTTATTTTATTGTACTTTTTCGTCTGGCTCACATTAATGAGTCACTTGGACGGCGCTCTAGCGTCTGCCATATTATATTTAGCATTATAGCGTGAGTATTCCTGAGGTTTAAGCTGCCTGATTTAAAATACTTTGCATCACGAGTGATTCCCCCACAGGATATACCCAAATAAGTCAGGGAACACAATAAAAACAGCTGAAATTCAGCGTAAATAGAGTATGTACATATAAATAAATAAAATACAATGGACGAAATGTGATCAAGTAGATATAAAACTATAACATCAAAACAACAATGTGCCTGATATAATTTTAATTAGCAGGACTCTACTGTACTTAATCTTCAGATTCACCTCCCCATTTCACAATCTTCCACTGAGTTGAGCTCTCATTTGTCTATGTAGAGCTATCTGGCGATTTGTGCGATCAAAGATGTGCAAGAGATTCGCGGTCCAAGTATTCTTTTATCAGGCAAGGTTTTGGATTCGCGGCAGACCCAACCTCAGGGTACGTTTAATACCATCAGTGGCCAACGGTGCCAGCAAGGCGAGTATCTCAGATATGGTGGAAGCAGGGCCAAAGCTTCGGTATTCGGCAAAATCGTGATTCAACACATCCCTAATCTTAATTTATTCCTCCTAACAATAAGCAATGTTTTGTTTTCTTCAGTGAAGCATAATTTGTGAAAACAGCAAAACATTTTGCATAAAATTAGGGAACACTTACAACACTGTGTAAAAAAAATTTTTCCCTGATAATCATACCTTGTTTAGGTGCAAAATCGGCTCTGATTTTATCCAGCACAGTGGTTCTTGGTAGCAGTTTGTTCGCCCGTTTACCATCAAAGTTCTCTACTACAACTATAAGCCAATCTTGAATATCTTTCGCCTGTAATTCTTTCAGCCAACCGTCTATGTCATCTTTGATGGAATTCTTGTAAGCATCGATGTCCTAGAAATGAGAAAATTTTATTATTATTAAAACCAAATAGTTGAGGTAAGTTCATAATAATTATTGATTGCCATTAAAAAATCTAAATTTTCAATCTCAATTTTCAAAATTGTTATGAGTAAAAACAGAAAATTAGACTGTAAGTGAAATTTAATGAGATATGCAGAACAAAAGCAGATACACTACAAGGGAGTAAAAAAATTTCAGTTTATGACTATGAATCCAATTGGTTAAAATCGTGAAAGGATCAGTCGGTAGAGCAGTGGTCTACTTGTTAGACTAATTTACGGGAAAACTGACACAAAATGAGTTTGTAGTTCTCAAGGTTACACGCCAAAACTACCACAGTGGAATAACTGCGTCTTATCTACACAGTTATGGACGCGGTTAACCCCTTAGCTGGGTATCACTTAGATATAGGAGCCTTTCAGGCTGTGGGCGACCTATTTACAGAACTGGTTTTATCTCCGATCAGTGGTGGGTGTGCGAGAAGTAAAAAAGTATTAAAATATTAATTTTAAATTCTGATATTTTATATTTTATCATACCTGTTGCGTCCCGCTTTTCATTTTTTCTTTCATTTTAATCCTGTCCTTTTCCGTGTCCTTCCTTGTGTGTACTTTTGCAAAAGATCGGGTGTTTTACTACTGGTAATCTACCCACAACAACTGCAAAATTGGATTAAACAATCCACAACAAGGACAGTCGTAGGACCTTTCGTCTTTCGCAGGAAGAGAAGACAGGATCAACGCAGAAAATGATTCGCACTTTGTCCGTCGTAGAGTACGCACACAGTTTTAACTCCGTCCCGATCATACCAGGAGTGTCTACATTTACGTGGCTTTCCGCCTCTCCGCAATAATTGTACCTTGGTACATACCTACGCATTTCTAATATCCGCAATTAATGGCAGTTAAACGCAAAGACAATTAATAGTTAATATGTGCATCACCGCAAACCGCAACCACTGAACTATCAAGAAGTTATGCAATTCGACAAGCAACCGCAACTTACTTCGAAAACGTAAGTCACACGCTTTCCTTTATTACTCCGCATTTCCTAATTTATCTAATTATTCATTGGTCATCAGACCCATATTCTCACTACCTTCCTTAATTAAACGGAACAATACCTTTATCAAAAATATAATACGCAGGTACCGTAAACAGGGGGAACTTCGAGCTCCGGGTAAACTTTGACACCTACCATTATTTTGTTCTAATTTTGCCTTTTTTTCTGATTTTTTTTTATTTTATAATATTTTTTCAGTTGAGTAGGTTTATCTTTATTATCAGATTGATTTTGGTGAACAAAAAAAGAAGTAGTAGGGTGTCGCCCACATATGAAAAGAAGATGGGAGCGAGATTTTTGTGTAATAGATTTGAATACTCTAATCGAAACGATCTGATCAACGCATGCAACGAATGAGTTTGTGGACATTGTAATAATCGTGGATTAGGAATGTCCTGTTTGCGAGGATGATGACTGGATGTTTGTCATGTTTGTCAAATTAATATTAATATTTTCTGGGACTTTTAGCCTATTAGCTTCAAATTATTTCAAATTTCTTAATATTTTATCTTCATCTACAAGCCCTTCAATTTATGGAATTTATCTTCAACTATCAAATAAAAATAATAAAAATAAAAAATGTTGAAAACGCTACATTTGAGTTTTTATCGAAAACTTTCTAAATTTTATAAGTATAGCTTTTTTATAGCAATTTAATCTAGTATTCCTAAAAAGCAATAAGAAAAGAAAAAAACTTCAGAATTTTTTTACGAGAAAAAAGGTGTTCTGGGACCTGGACTCTAAGCCACTGGGTGCTTTGGTTATACCCACAATTTTTCCAAATACGGGTTATTAAATAGAAAGCCTGTGTACAATAATTCAGAATTATTTGTCCGCTCTGTAGAGATACAATAAAAACCAGTTTTGTAAATTGACACTTAAACACCCTGCTGTATCTTGTTAAAAAAAACATTTTCGGAAAAAAATTTATTTGAATTTTCAAATATTTAAGCTTCATCTACAAGATAATAAATAATAAATAATGCATTTAGAAATACCTTATATTTTTTAATAGAGATGAACTGAAACCGACCAGAATCTGATAAGTCAGGTGATTGATTATTGTTAGGTATTCCTTGACTGAAATTTACTACCCCTGCAGAAGTGTTTTTTTTATCTTCTATATTTTAGCCCACTTTACTTTTTTTTCTTGAAATTTCAGAGAAAAAAACCAACATGACAAATCAACTGAGTGATCAGGTTCTGGTCAGTTGCTGGTCATCTTCTTTATTCAGCAAAAAATCGGTACTTATCGTAAAATCAGTACAACCTGGCAACACCGTGATGTATTTCTGGCAGTGGGAATAATTCATTTCAATCTTGGAAACCATTTCTGTAGGCTTACCAAATACGTTTTTAAATTATCTCACATTTCAGGCATAATATTATCTATCTAAAAACACTTATTTGTAAAAAAATATTCTAGATATGACAACACTGTAATTTTTCAAATGACCTTACAAAGAACTACCTTTTGGAAGTTTGAAACTACTACCCAATCTGCCTGTATGTACATT
The DNA here is from genome assembly GCA_910589415.1 of Malachius bipustulatus. Taxonomy (NCBI): domain Eukaryota; kingdom Metazoa; phylum Arthropoda; class Insecta; order Coleoptera; family Melyridae; genus Malachius; species Malachius bipustulatus. The sequence continues at coordinate 7,603,385 of OU342632.1, forward strand.
GCCACCTTTCTTTGCTTAATTAAAACAAGTTGCCTAATTTAATTGACAACAGGCGCCAACATTGGTTTAGGCCGGTTGCACGACAAACATAAATTAAAACTTTTCGAATAATTACTGATTTTAAATTGGAAATTTTGAAAATATATCGAATATACTTAATATTTTATTTTTTTATCGGTAATTAGGTAAAGGTGCTCTATCCCAACGGTTTTACCCCAACGCTGGCCCCCTCCACTGTCTCTGCTTGCTACACTCCGACACATTTGCCATATGTAAGCCCTTCTCCTACGTTCTGCAGACAATCCTGCGCGTTCCCGCCCGCTTCCGCTACCTTACCAAAGTCAGGTCTTTGGTCAGGGTAGTTTTTATTTTTAATAGACCTGACTTAATGCAGCAAATAAGTGTTGTAAAATATTATTTCAACAGGAACCGGTAGGTACTATTATGGTCTCATGGGGTAGCAGGAGCATGGAGTGCAGAATGAACTGCCGCAGGTCGCTGCGAGCGTAGGAGAACGGAGACAAGGATTTCATGTGGCAACGCTGAGGCCTGTCGGCTCAGAGCGAGCAGAGAGAGTGGAGGGGGGCCAGTGTAGGGGTAAAACCGTCGTGATACAGCACCTTTACCAGTAATTAACACTTCTAAGAAGAAGTAGAATTCTACTTCCATTAATATCAGACCAATATTTACATAATAGGCATTTCAAAATCCGTAATTATCTGAAAATTTTTAATTTACATTTTTGCAACTGGGCCTGTCTATTGCATCAAGTCTCCGCATAGGAATTTAAACTGATTAAAACATGGTAGACAGGTCATTTGGTCATTGTTAGGTTGTCTCTCCCCCTGGAATTTCAAGAAAATGAAATGGTGGTCTGTGCGTTTCAGTAGGTATAACGAATTTTACTTTATTTGGCTACAACTTTTAGCAACGCTGTACCATCTAGTTATAAGTCGCGATCAGTATTTGAAGTATTTGCAGGCAATGAAGATTCAAGGTCAACCGTCAGGCCCCTATACTACAAGATTACCAATTATTATTTTAATTCTTACAGAACATTCGGTCCAGTAAACATGGAACAACGGTTGTCTGATCAGGTCCCATTGGTTGCCTTTTGGTAAAGCAGCAGAGCTGAAAGGTGTGAAAGTAGCACCGATGTGCACCATCCTTAAGGGGCGTCCTAGGGACCTCTTCCACTCGCAAGTGTCCTGAGGAAGGGCCTGAAGGATAGCATCCTCTATCAACGAAAACACTTCTACTTCTCCAGAGCCTACAAACCATACGTCTTAATTTATGATAGCTGAACAAATCGGGATAAGTTACATGTTATTATCGGTCTTCTGTCTGCTGCTGGCCCATTTGTTTCCAGCACAGAGATCCCATTCATGGCTGGAATTTGGAAATTATCAACCTGGAGGCATATGAATAAGGTTCATTATTGAATGGTTTTCGTAAGCATTCGAGGAAGCTTAGACTTTAACTTGCTGAGTAATGTTTATTCTCTTCAATATGATAAATAAAAATAAAATGGTGATATTTTTGCAATTATACAGAAATGACTGAAAATACTGAAATATCAAGTAAAAATTCAACAACATTGGGTGGGAGGTTTTCACTTTTCAACCAAATGAGGTTCTGGTTTTTTTAGAAGTTGAGGTTGAGGATGAAAGATGAAATGTGATATAAATGAAATATGAGCTATGAAGATAATGAAGTAACAGTCACGTCACATAAGAAACAAAAAGAAATGACCACTTCTTCTTCTTCTTCTATTTTTATGGCTTGGGCACTCTTGTCCATACAGCCAGTTTCAAGTGTTTCTATGATTTGGCCAAATTTTGATATCCTGGCGATTTCCAGTGCTTGTAATTAACTGAAAGAGAGTTTAGTATTTGGACAAAACACAACAAAGGAAAAAATGACTCTTCTCTCTCTGGGGCAACAGCAGAGCATAAACACACCCGAAAAAATGACCACGATATCTACATCGTGAAATGACGTTGATTATTACAATTTTAATTTATTTCATTAATGTCAAGTTGTCAAGTCAACCTTATTCTGGCCGCATTCAGCAATGCCAACAGCAGGGAAAAAATCTGCAAGGTTTGTACAGTAGAGTATCCGCCATAGATAGAGAAAGATAATATAATCGCTTGCAGCGGCAAAACGTCACATGGACGATCCGTTTGAATCAATGGGTATTGCAGAAAGTAATGGTCCTCCGTAATATTATGAAGATAAATTTGTTCCTTGAAATGAATTTTAAGAGATAATTTCTGAAGACATCTCTTAATTAATAAACAGATCTGAAAATAGTTTATGCAGTTTTCTGGCTAAATACCTACTTATTATTAAAAATAAATATTCAATATTTGATCTGCCACCGTGCAGGTGATGATTTTTTGTTTAAATGTATCATTTTCATTTTGTAAGGGTTCAAAGCTCCTTTTCAAGATATCAGAGAGCTTGTTCCACAAGACAGGATATCTGAAGGATCACAAACTAAAATACCTTTTCCAGTATCTAACAGTAGATTGGAGCTTGAATGCTTGAATGAGGGGAAAGCGGACCCCTATTGATTATTAAACTTTCCACTTTCCCCTAACAATTACTTTCCTCCTGGAGTCCTGGGTCATTCTTTTAGATATTTCAGAAGTTGCACGGTTTTCCTTAGATAAAGACAAAGACCATGAAGGAATTGCTTGTAAAAAAGAAACTTTGTGTAAATAATATTTTCTTTTCGTTGTATTTTTACTAATCCGTACCATCTTTTTCTTCGGTTTTCCTAGTTAGTATTTGTTAGTTTCCATTGTAATAAATCTTGATAGTCATCATCATAATCGTACCATAGCAAGGTTGACACGCAAGTCTGCATCAAGTTTGATACAAGCTTACAGCAAGTCTGCGTGTGACAGACAAGGTTATTGTAATGCAAGACCCCATCAAAAGCGCATGACTGACTACCTTAAACTAGCTAGCAATTCTTCCCTAGTAGAAGAGAAAGAGAAGGAGAAGAGAGAAACATGTCGTGCAGTCGAGCACTGTACTCTCAGAAATAGGAGAGAAGAGAATAGAACTTAACAATAACCCAAACAGCACAAAGTAGTCCTATGGACGTCCAATGGACATCCCTCTATGTACCAACGGACGTCCATAGGACGTCCGTTTTTGTCCTATGGACGTCCATGGGACGTCCACTCAGTGTCCATTTGTCACAACTTTGGACATCCACAGGATGTCCGTTACCGGACGTCCATAGGATGTCCGTTATCGGACGTCCATAGTGAGTCCGTTATAGGATGTCCATAGAGAGTCCGTTATCGGATGTCCACAAATCATTTGCTGATAAATATCTTAGTGAGAAACAATAGACAGAAAATATTCGATAAGTCTTGAAATTTAGAGTTTTGAAAAATCCAATAAATGTAGTGATAGGTATATAGGGTATATACGGTAATTTTCTGTTTTGAAAACAACGTTGATATAACGGCTAAAGATACAGGAAAACTACTAGGTAGGTACTCACCTACTTACGTGTTTCTATCATTAAGTTTTACGTAAAATCTGGTAATTTTCATTGAAAAGTTGTCAATTATATTAGTGTATGATAATATTGATAAACTTAATGAAAATATTCGTTTTTGGATTTTTCACAAACTCTAAAAATTAAAGATTCATCGAATTTCTTTCTTTTGTTCACTGTATAATGCAGATGTCTTATGTCTTCATCTTCACGCTAGCAGTCTTGAGTTTGATGGGAATGGCGGAAGTCTTTCCTTGGGACGAATTAATGTATAATGTAGGAATGTGGATTGTATGATAGTGGAAGAATGGAAGATGGGGTGGTTAGCGCGTGCGTGCGCACTGGTACTGCTATTCTCTTCCTGGCTGCGATAGCACGTCATGCGCAATAGTGAAAAATAACTCGATGGACGTCCAATGGACGTACTGTTGTGGACGCACATAGGAAGTCCGTGCGGAGAAGTCCGTAGGACGTCCATTTATTGTCCATGGACCAATGGACGTATAATGGATACTCAACGGACGTCCATAGGACACTCGGTGCTATTTGGGAATTGGCCTGCCATCGGCGTCGGGACTTCAGCCCTCCATACTCCCAGGAGTTTCAGTAGATTTCCCGTCAAAGTTAAAGCCTGTCACCTCATTTTGTGTTATTTTTTTCTATAATGCTCCTGAAGGACCAATATGGGAACTTCCGAGACCGCACGTAAAAGTTAAATTCACGTAAAAAAAGTTAGTCACATGTTAAAGTTTGACAGTTCAACTTAATCGTGAAAGAGACAACAGTCGCGAGAAGCGCGGATTTATTTTACAGCTGTCAAATGTCAAATCTGAATGTCAATGTGAAATAAACACAAATCTGATATTCAAAGGGCTGTAACTTTTGTCAGCACCAAGGGAGCTTGTCGTAAAACGAGATTCTAGTGCCCCAAAGATCCCTTAATATGATGGTACCGGTCCCATATCTTTCTACTCCGAAAAATTTTTCTACCTAAAATAAGCGAGATAGCGGGTCTCTTTCCGCTCCACTATAAAAAATGGTACAGGTGCTCTATCACGACGGTTTTACCCCTACGCTGGCCCCCCTCCACTGTCTGCTTGCTACGCTCCTACACGTTCTCAGCGTTGCCATATGCAAGCCCGTCTCCTACGTTCTGCAGACAACCCTGTTGTACCAATAGTAGCTACCCGTTCCTGTTTCCAATACACCAATATTACTACTAAGCCCGGCCGGCATTCTCGTTACAATTAATTATTATTGAGACAATAACGCTCGTTAAGTCAGGTCTTTGGTCAGGGTAGGTTTTTGTCATTTTACGGACATTTGAAGGAAAAAAAACCTACCCTGACCAAAGACCTGACTTACTGCAGCAAATAAGTGTTTTAAAATATTATTTCAACAGGAACCGGCAGCTACTATTACGGTCTCGTGGGGTAGCAGGAGCATGGAGTGCAGAATGAACTGCCGCAGGTCGCTGCGAGGGTAGGAGAACGGAGACACGGATTTCATGTGGTAACGCTGAGAGCCTGTCGGCTTGGAGCGAGCAGAGAGAGTGGAGGGGAGCCAGCGTAGGGGTAAAACCATCGCGATACAGCACCTTTACCTAAAAAATCATAATGCATATTTTCTAAACAAATACTTACTTTTGATTTTTACGTTTTAAAAATGACAGTAAAAATTTTCTTTTCATATTTTATTCACGAACAGGTCGTGACGTGAAGTCTCTTCGTTCTGTCAAAAATTACAAAATGGCCGCTATCTATGTAAATTATTGCTTTTCCCACTTATGCGCAGTGACAGTTATCATGAACATTGGAAAAGAATGTGTATAAAGGGAATCCTTTTTGATAAAAGAGGAATTTGATTTGAAAAACAACACTGACCTTTGATAGATGGTAAAATCATTTGACAAATTATTAGGAAACACAATAATTGACAAAAGAGGAAAATCAAGAGAAAAAAAAACTGTAAGATCCGCTGACAAATTCGTTACAATATTAAGGTTTAAAGGGTCTTAGGGTAGGGAAATAAAACAATACATACTGACAAATATGAATTTATATTTGTTTGACAATGAATATTATTGAAAAAATGCAATTAGCTCATAACTATTTGATACATTCTTACAAGGCTATTTTTTATTATAGAATTAAATACTCGTGAATAGCACTTACAAGAGCCTAATATTTTCAAGACCATGAATTGTGATTAAGTTATTATGTCAGTAAATTTATAAGAAATGGTATTTATTATAAAGCTGTTGCAGTGCTTGTTGCTTGAGTAAAAATAATCAATAGTGGTACTACGGCAAATTCAAATAATAGATTAAAATATTGGTCAGTATTCTCAACTAATACATGCCGATTAAAAAATGGTTTTCACTTTTTACTGAATACACAGAATTAAATCACACCGAATTTTTAATTTACCGTCAACAAGTTACTTTGTAATCTGTTTCATTAGACAGATTTTGGCAAACTGTGAATTCTGTCAATGAATTATTATTGTGTTAGTCCTGTCTTATGTTGTCAGTTTATCTCACTTGATACATGTGTAATTAAGTTATTGTAATATTTAGTTCACTCTTTTAATGTTATCATTCTCTTTTATATAGGCCTGATGAAGGAAATAAATTTTCCGTAAGCTCGGTTACAAATAGAGTTTCTTTCAATTAGCCCCAATTAATGGACAGAATTCCCAATTTGCCACTTTTATAATATTTATAACAATCATTGTCGTACTTCTAATGTGTGTCTACAGGGCGTTTCATTTTTTCCAGGGTCATTTTAGGAGGTGATAGAGAATCGCATAAAAAGTGGGCTTCCGTCACAAAATATTTTTCAGAGACATAATAAAGGAGATCTTCAAAGTTAAAGTATGAAAATCGAATTCTGGGAATACCTTTATTAGGCTTGAGCGTGTGCTGTTGAAATTTGGTACAAATAGGTCTGAGATCGATATTTATTATTTATTAGCAATAACTTTTTCCAAAATTGTCCAGCAGCGTAGATCTTGGGTAGTTGCCCCCATTCTCCCGCCCTATTTTCTACACCTCTTGATATTTTCCCCAGATGATTATAAGTTTTGATTTGAAAAGAAAAATACTCTTGCAGAATTTTGATACTGTAAGCTTTGTAAAAAAATGAAAAATAATACCTAAGTGCAAAGTATTTTGGTGGAATAGAGCCCTACAGTCAATAATTGTTTTATGATGGGACCAGCACACGTTTTCTCTTGTTTCAACTTTTAGCTTCAAATAGTATAAATTCCAAGTATAATTGACATATTGTAAATAGCCAGTGGCGGAAACTTCAAATTTTCTTTGGCAGCAAACATGTTAAGTAAGTAAAATCAGATATATTTTGTCCGAGTGACTTTTTTTCTTAAAATTACATGAGATCCCATCTGTCAAAGTTTGTTGGTGAGCTTGTACACCACCCTGTATATTACCTAGTAATAGCCTGGTGAAAATTTTAATGAGTAATTTTAAAGAGTATATTAATGACCGTAGAAGGGGTCGGATGACAAAAGTGGTTCAAAGATGCTGCAGGTGAAAATTTTTGTCGCGTTGGTCATAGCCAGATTCCAGTTAGCTATTTTTATTAACCTGAGTCTCTTTCATAAAAGTGACAAGTTGACACATTACAAGTGTCGAAATTTCTACACTTGTGAAAAAATATCATTCACACTTGTCAAATTTGAAATTTCATTAACCCGTGAACTGGGTTCGTCGCATATAGCGGCATGCATCAACCGCATCATCTGTCGCTTATAGCGACAGTGCCACATAACTCCCTTTAAAATCGGAAGATACAAATTATCTTTGATACACCTACTGCCATCTATAGCTATCAATTGACACCAGTTTTAGATCATTAAGTGAGAGAGAAATATTATATTTAGCATATAAAGCCACTGCTGATACAGCTTCGTCTTGAAAAGAGCACATTTACAGAATCAAATCAATGAGGCACCAGACCAAAATACAAGAGATGTCCATACTTACCAAACAGATGTACTTGTTTGATGATAATTGGTGGAAAAATCAAAATACAGAACCATTCCTGCTGCCTTCCAGATCCTTTTTCATTAGATCATAATGTTCAAGATTGGATAAAAGGTTTGGGTTATTCACCAGCTCGCACCGTAGAATAGGCTCAGAAAAGCTTCTCACAATCAATTTTCGAATAAAATAGGAGAGGCTATTCAATCTATTGACAGTAGAATAACCAAAATGCAAGCTTAATAAGTTGGAATTCCGACACCAAGGTTATAGTTCGTTATTAATATTTTAATAATTTTTTTTTTGTGATGTAAGATTAGATCAAATTCGCACTCAAAATCAAGACATCCATTATTGCTGAGGAATTTCTTGATTTGTTATTGCACTACTCGACAGGGAATGAAGTTATGTAGCACTTACCTAAACTTATTTTCATCGTTTTATTTCAATTCAGGCAGATTAAAAATGATTTACAATTGGCAATACCAAAACTTTTAAGAAGTCGCTCCTATGAAGACACCGTTTCATTTAATAATTAAACATGCACATTTTAATCCCATTTACTTAATGGGATTAAATTACTGATCTGAAATTGAAACTAACTGAAATTGACATTGTGTAAGCAAAGTCAAATTTAATTCATCTTAATTTTTAAAGTAGTAGTCCACTTTAATGTGCGAAACTTCCCAATTCATATTGCCAACCTCTCAGCATTCCTAGGCTAATTATTATTTAAGTGACTTTCCAATATAACTAAAAACAAAATAATCACACATAAAAAAATAGGTTTAATAAAAACAATCATAAAATACATACATGTGGAGTTGACTGTGTGGTAAATGAATGTATATTATATCATTGTGCACATTCGAAAAATAAATCAATAAAAAATTAATTTCATTTAACGGAATGTAAATACATATCACCATCTATAAAAGGTACTAAGTAAAAAGTACTACTAAACCTAGCGTAGATCTAAATAGCCCAAAAAATTGTAAAAAATTATACGCACCTTCAAAAAATTAATTAAATATTTTCTCAATATCATTTTTCTCAAACATAATTTGCCATCTTGACATGATTGACATAATAAATAAAAATACCAAACTCTTCGTTTTTGAATCATATTCTGTTTTACATATTAGTAGAATGTTTATTTCAAAAGGGGGGTTGTTCTATATAAAAGCAATTTTTTCCTTCATCAAACTAGTAAGGTATAAAGAAGGCTAGGACTAGGAGTTATTATAAATAGGTATACAGTGCTAATGTAGTTTAAATGTAAATGACAACTCCCCCATTTAAAATAAACAAAATAATTAACTTTCTTGAGATTAACTTTCTTGAGTAGGAGTGAAGTAATCATTTTAAACCTACCATTTTAATGATCTTTGTTTACCTTTACGGTTAGTTTTACAAATATATATTGTCATTTTAAAATACTGTAAAACAATAATTATTGCAATTATCTGCTTTCTTAAATTAATAACAAACAAATGTCAATTTTCAACAATTGTAACGTCTTCAAGCTCTTTTGTCAAGTGCTTTACCCAGCTCTGATTACACTTTAGAAGTGTAACTTTGTTTTTCGGTATTTGCAAAAACTAGATGATTTTACAGATATAAAAAGGGTACTTTAATCGTTATCAATTAAAAAAATTGCTTAAGATGTATTACTAGCTTGGAAAATTTAATAAGATTTTTTTCTTTTCTAAGATGCTGAAAAAAAAGCATTTGGCAACAACGGTTTTGATACCTTGACTACCTTAAACATTGTTAGAAATTAGACGAAATTACCAAATACCAACTGTTATCGTGTTAAACGTTGCCAAATTTATTGTTCAATATTTTGCTTATATCTTTTAAAATGTAGCTCTGGATTTTTTTTAATTATTTTTCCCGTACTCTACTGAGTGTCCCCTACAATGTACTGAAGAGTTTATCCGTCATTTTCTGAACACCCTGTATGGTCATTCACATTATTTCAAATGTTACAAAAAAAAATCAAAAACAAAAGTTATAAATCTGAGCATATTTTATAGTCTCAGAGTAGCAGACCCTACCTCATTTCAACTGTTTTCAAAATAGAAACCATCGAAAATGATAATAGAAAATAAAAATCAATGGAAACAAGCCTGGAAGCATTAAATTATCAATATGGAAGTTTAAATGTACAATTTTTGAATTCTAATAAGACAACAAGGAACAGAAGTATACAAATCCCTACAGGATATAAAACTATTAGTAAGAAAAATAGTATAGTTAAGGCTATTGACTTGTTTAAGTCTACCAAATGATCTTAAGAACTTGCAAATAAAGAATGAAAAAAATGGAAAGAATGGATTAATGTCAATGTTTCTATAGGGTTGTAATAATAGATAATTTAGGCAAATAATTTCATCTTATTTTGGAGTTGATTTATTCTTGTGGATTTATTATTTAATGTTAATTTAGTGATCACATTGTTACCAGTCCCACCAACAGGTGATTATGTTCACATCTGGGAGTTGCTGTATTTTACAACTTATAATCCTTGTAAACTTACTGGTTGAATAAATAAATAAATGTAAAATGTCCAATTACAAAGCAGTCTTACCAGGTTTTGCAAAGTGCTGGTTTTCTTCATTTTTTCAAATCGCAGGTCCTATACATATATTACCGCAGCTCATCCAAAAGTACTTTAAAAGATGAATTTAATAACTTGTCACAACATCAGATTGAATCCACTTGTTTTCTATATACTACCTATGTCTATGTCTTCAGAGGTGAATATCTCGAGAACAGGAGTTTTGTGCCTTCTGATCTACTCGTCGAATACTACATTTTTGAAATAATCTACCCTTGATAGAAATGTATGTGAATATTTTTTTTTTATAAAAAATCACTGAAGTAATAACTAGATTAGATTAGATTTATCGTGAGTGGGCCATTGTGACACCTCCACTGCGACCGAAGGTCTATTGTGGCTTTAGAAAATAACTAAGGAAAAAAAGTTAAGAAGCTTTATAAGTCATTCCTTTCGTTTGCATTTTGTTACAATCACCTTGAAGAGACCAACTACACTTGCATGCATGTCCACCCATCAATATTTAGGCACTATACGAATTTTTAATGTTTTAATTAATTTTCTGAAGTTGTATTTTTAAGATTACAGGGCCGTTTGAACTGAGCGAGCCGTTTAATCAATAAATAAACACAAATATATATACCTAGAGCTCGATTACAATAAATTCCATGAAAAAACCACAATATAAACAATGGTAATCTATCAAGTGCCCCGAAGTACTGAAATTTACAAAGTGGATTCTCTAACAGAATCGTTAAGAAAAATTAAATCATTCCTTACCCTTAATCACACACAAAAACAAAAATAAATAAATAAATATCCCTCAGAACATTACATTGCCTATCACCAATATAATTTAAACAAGCACCAAATTTCCACTTTGCCAGTCACAAATATTTCAGTTGTTTCGAGACACCCGACAGCATTATCACAATACTAACAGCCATCAATCTGTGTCCACTCTCTATTCAAACATTAGGAAATTCGAATAGAAAACGAACACACTCTGAAACTATGGTGGGCAGCTAGAAGCTAGAGATAATCTGGTAACACATAAAGCGGAGTCTATTTATCTATGATAGGAAAATACTGATACAGAATTAGCTCGAGTCGGGTACCTCCTCGATGCCTGGCAACGGATCACGCCAGTAGACAAACTGGGAATATTCGTTGGCCGCTTCAAATATAGGAGGAAACAGCTGATCCACATAGTAACTCATGTTGGAATAACTGTAACAGGGGAAAGTGTGTTAAAATTATCGTAATTTCATTAAACCGTTCATGAGTTCGATATACAAGACAACATTTTTCATAAACTGACGGTTTTTCTTATCCAGCTGCCTTAAATAATTCTAATTTGTTAGTTTAAAAGAAACGCACAGTTTGTAAGTACTTATGCAATGGTATTGAATCGACCACCGATATACAGAGGGCATAGCATGGCGTACGTTTCTGCAAATTCCTAAATTCTGTGATATAACTTAAGCCAGAAATGTAGAAAGAGATCTTCAAGAGCTAATAAACTCAGGAGAAGCAGGTTCCAGTCGGGAGCGAATCAGTGAGTTTTTTTTTTATTAGTTACCTACTCTCAGTGAGAAATGATAATTTTTGGTACTGTAGTATTCAATATTATTATAAACAAATTTGAGTCAGTAACTAATCATTTAAAAAAGTGAGCACTTCTTTCTGGATTCAAACCAACCGCCCTTGTGTTTATTTGTTACCTGAAGATCTCTTCCTACTCTTCTGATTAAAGCTATAGCATGATCAATAGCATGATCGTTGTTTTTGTTGTGATCTTGTACTTTTACTCTTTATACAATCAGGGAAGCAAGAACTCTCAGAAACGTTGTTTGCTATGCTATATCACTATGAATTAGTGGTCGATTCAATAATTAAAGTATACTTAACAGGTGATCAAAAATTCTTGGACCGTTATTTAAACACTTTCTAGGCCAATAAAATTCTATTCAACATCAGAAGCGTAAAGAAATATTTACAGAATTTCCTTATTAAAATTATTAAAATACTCAAGACTTTTCAAGTTTCTCAAAAACACTGTCATACTCAACATGCTGATTAATAACGCTGAGTGAAAAGTCCCAAAAATGATGAAATCTGATAAATCTATATTTTCGAACTTCACTCAACATAGACTTTACTTTGCTAAACATAACTTTTTTTCAATACGAAGCGTAAGACTACTTTTCTTGAGCAATAAAGTTAGTTTGGTTTAATTTTAATGCTTTGCAGAAAAAAATTTGAACTGATTCTGTCACAAGTAATAAGCTGATTGTGATATTCTATTTAGTTTTAAAATTTAAGATTCGTTTTATTTAATTCACCTGGATATTTTTACATAGCGACAAACTTATTTGCGAAGCAAAGTTATTTTCAGGTGTAAGAAACATTTGATTCTTGTAGTTGCTTTCAAATTCCCAAGCTATTTATAACTCGTATGCAGGTAAGTACACTACCTTCATCATTCTTTATTATATCCAGGAAAAATGCGAGATGATAAACAGTGAAGTTGGTGATTAGGATCAGCAATCTTACTTTTACTTTCATTAACATCATGATGCAGCCTAATTCAGTCAAAATAAATATTATAAATATTAGAGGTCTTATCGAGATGAAATTTTTATGTGCTTGGGCACGTCATAAAGTCTATAAAGCCATAAAGGCCCGAACAATGACCATTTTATTTTTTAGAACAAATATTTACAGGGGGTAGGGCATCAATTTAAAAACGACCCATATCTCTGAAAATAAACCAACAATGGAAAATTCCCGAAACATGTTAATTTTAGTTGAAAGAGAACACTTTTTGAAGCACAATTGGCAAGTGAATAACTCACCCCCTCGTCCCCATCTTTAAATGGAATCACCTATACCTCACGGCGGGAATTAAGTGCAGGAACTTACATTTCGAGGAATATTTTCTGCTTGCCCCTTCACTGAAATTGCTTACTTAATAATGTCAGTTACTGTATCTAATTTCTGACATAAGGTATACCTTGTGACACCTCATTTAAAAGGACATTTTTCATTAGCAATATTGCAGTGCATTTGTTTCTTTCTTAACACGTTAACTGCCACAATGGAAAGTAAAAAAAAAAGTTAAGAAGGCCATATCATGAAATACGTTTGATAGTTTGCTTATGTATTAAAAATACATTTATATCACTGTAGGTAAACATTTTGTAATTTTAGTCAATCATTTAGATTTTCTAAAATTGAGAAGCACGCGTGCATCACAAGGCCCCTGGAGTTTTAATGTTTCAGGGAGCCACGTGATGCACACTTGCTTCTCACAATCTTTACTTTAATTTACGAAAATCTATCAAGTGGTATCGCAAAATAGCGATAGAGTTATTATCTTAGGCTCAGCAATAGTCAATGCATACATCCTGCACCAAAAGATTACAAACAACAAAATGTCCATCACATCTTTCAAGGAAGAACTCGTCTTTGAAATGATAGATTTTTCTAAAACTACTCTTCCAGAGCAACAAGTGGCAGTTGTTGTAAATCACAATTTAGAAGGAGTTAAAAGTTCTGCTAGAAGATGTGTCGTTTGTTATGCTAAAAATTTAGAGGAGAGTGGTAGAGCTTTTGCTCAGTGTAAAACATCTTTTTCGTGTTACAAATGCCATTCAGTGTAACAAATTCTATTGTGTTTCCTTTTTCATTTATATGACTAAACCCTTAGAAAGTGTGTCAGTGTTTTTTTTAGTTTCTAGTCACTTTTATATATACCGAAAACGCAGGCTAACTACTTCGAAATGTTCAGTGGGCCATTGAGAAAACGAATCTTATATAAGTAAGAGAGTAACGAGAAGCACCACTGCATCACAGAGCCTATTTTAAGTTTAAAGCATGAGATGCTATGGTGCTACTCACGGCCCAAGAAATCATAGTGTCCGAGAAGCACACTTGCATCTCATGGCAGTCAACGTGTTAATTGTTTTTTGTGTAGTGAGAGATGATCCTAATGTTGTAGTGTTGATGTAGTGATCCTATAGTGAGACGCCAGATTCTGGAATTAGGTCTGATTCAAATAAAGCACTCAATTTTATGAAGAAACAAAAAACGACTTTCAATACATAGTTGCTTTTGTTGTTGCTAGGGAACTATAAAAAAATCATATTGATAGTATTTGTTATGAAATTTCCATAATTCCAGGATGTTTCTCCGGTCCTTGAAAAAAGAGAACAAGAAAATCAATCAGCCGACAGAGACAAGTTCATTAAAATATTCTTTCCAGGCAAACCTCGTTGTTAAGCAACCTGAAGTATAATCTCACTTGGTGAACCTTTTGAATGGCATTTCTAGAGTAAATAACAAAAGATCTTTATAGAAAAATCTACAAACTTCGGAGCTTTCCAAGGTTTTGAATTAATTTCTGGAACTCTGAATTCAGAATTTTTGAATTTTCCACTATTTTGAATAATTTACCACTTTTATTTATTTTCTTCACGGTCGTTTCTCAAAATTAAAGACTTAAAAGGAAGTAGAAAGTAGTAAACGGGGAGAATTTTTGATCACATATTACAATACCTGCACGTAGAAGTACATGTTATAAAACAAATAATACAACAAATCAAAAGTATCGGTCTAGTTGCAAATATACAGGCTAATCCCGAATTGGCGGACACAGACAGCATTCGTTGTGGATTAGGGATTTCAACATGAAATGACAAACCCAACAAAATTTCAAACAATTGCCATTGCGGTAATTCCCATTAATAATACAAAAATTATATTATTAATATTATAAAATATTACTCAAAAATCAAGTCATTTGAACAAAGATTCCATATTGGCAAATGACAAATGAAATTGGCTCCAGGTCAAATTTGTTGTAACTTTTGAAATCGGTAGCATTCAATAAATAGATCAGAAGTTTCCAAGGCACAAGTACTTAAAAGCTCTTTTTCTCGAGATATTCACCTATGAAGATTGAATTTTTTCTACACGGTTGTTATATTCCTGTTTGTCTTGGTGATAATTTGACCACTAAATCTGGATTTTATATAACAATGATAAACTATCTGACCTATCAGTTTCTGGTAATCTCCATGTGACAACAATAAACTTTTCAATTTTATAATCACTAATATAAGTCTAAGAAAAAGTATAATATACAAGAGCAAGAGGAATTGCCTCCACAACCGACAAGAATATGGTGACAGCGTTTTTCCTATGATCAGATGACATTTATATTGAAGGGTGTTTTTAAAAATAAGATTCAAAGTCATTTCTAAAGTTGAAACTTGACAAGTATCACATTTATGTATCCGGAACTTCAGGATTCAGAATATGCATATGCCAGATTCTAAACTTAGAGGCACAATCGTCTAGGAGGACTCGGTTGTTTGGAACTAAAACAAAGAGGGATTTCGTGTTATTTTTTAAGGGAAATGTCCTGACCTGACTGGTTCTGGTCAGATCAAGACTTTTTTCCTTTATAAAAATAATACAAAACACACTTTTAGTTACAAATAAGGGGGTCCCCCTAGAGGCTTGTGCTTTTACGTTTACAATCTGCCATATGTGCATTCTAAATATAAAATTTTTAATTATACAATGTTTTTTTCTTTTCCACAATAAGAGTCAATGCAAGTGTCATGTTAGTTAACTGTAATGACAGAAAAAAATCATTGAGATGATTAGGAGATTATTTCAAGAGAACGACTTTTTGCGGCCTTATGCCCATGGAGGCTTTTGATCTACTCGTCAAATACTGTTGATCGCCAAAGTTATAACAAATTTGACCAGTGGCTAAGTTCCATATGGATTCTGCGAACTCGAAGAATCTGAATGACTGTAATTTCGTTATCGAAAATAATTTTTTTTTCTTATATCTCGGTAACGAAGCTGAAGACACCATTTTTGTTAAATTTGGGGTCTTTTTAAATATACTCTACAACATTATGTAGACAATGTCTACCAATTTGAGATCATCCTGTATATATTGTAATCTTAACGCTACTACGCTTACCTTACCACGTTACTACCACGGAATGGTGTAGACGGTGTTATATGTCAGGACAGGAAAATCGTCTCCCACAGATTACACGAACTTAACGATTATACTTTATATACATAATAATTTATAACGAGTCCAAAAAAATAAATAACTAAATAATAAAACATATGTATTTTATCAAAATATGAACTTTGTTAGCTGTGAACCATGCACATAGAAATGAGATGAATGTTCTGAAAACACAGACACTATGAGAATGATTACTGTTTATCGCCAAAACAAACCCAGAAGCTGCGATGTATATGAAAAAGATAATGGTTGATAAAACAAATATGTTTAAAAATCAATTAAAATCAGTGCAGCATCGCTTATTACCGATAAGAGAGAACTGTTTTGAACTATCGATACAGCATTTATGACGTGCACATTACAACAAAAAACAATTTAGTATACGTCATAAAATACCGGGCTTTACTAATAAAAAATATGGCTTGCATTTTACTACTAATAATAATAATAATACTAATACTAATGGTATAAATAAAGTATCACAGTTGTCTCCGTAATTTATAATAACAAGCGAATGCTATTGAATTTGAATATCATCGAGCTCAGACTCTGAATCATCAGACTCGACTTCTCGATCGCTTTCAGATTCAGAGTATAATTTGTGGCAAAGTGGAGGGAATACATCATTCACCACCAGAGACTGGCCTTTGTAACTGCAAAATAATTAAACGGTGCCTCTTAGAAATTGCATCTCTTTCCTCGTCTTTATTATAAATTAAGTAGGTGGGTACTCAAAATTTTGGAACAATCATGAAAACAAATAAAACTTGCAAGATACTTGAAGGAAATGTTTTGTTACTCACCTAGACTGGAAAGTCTGCGTCAGTTCATGTTTCAGTTCGCCTTTAGGATTAATAGTGAAAATCCTTACTATCGGGATTCCCACTGCTCGATAAGCCCAGACATCCTATAAGAATATAGAAGATACAGTCAGTTATAAGGTTATGTAATAAATAAACTAAGTTTATATTAAATTAATATTACTTACATTGATTCTATTGCCATATCCTGCATAAAACGGGTTGGAATCTGTCGGGAAGAGAGCTTTGATATCACTCATACAGGAAATCTTGAATTGTTCCGGTTTCTTTTCAATCACCTCCCTGTAACGAGCACGAGCGTAAATTTTTTGAAAACTTGTAAATCAGTTTAACTAGTATATATAGTTTGTACAGTTATGTCTTTCATCTTGATCATTCCTTACCCTATGAATTGTCACACCTTTCAGCAAAACGATAGTAATTGAGCGTTAGCTTTTTTTAACGTCTACTAATTTGCCAATTTTGAACTGTATAACTGAATTAAAACGGATAAATCAAAACTAACATTTTTGCTCGGCCCCTTGTGACTTGTAATTAATTAAATAAAAATGTTTGAACACCAAGCACTCAACCTAATCACTCAAGGGGAAGCAATGCTTGTACTTCCTCAATTTCAAACACATTTAAGACAGTTAAAAAATAAACACACTCAATAAACCTTACCGGTGGAAAGCTGTGATCAGAGAAGTGGGATTCAACAGTACAGGCCCGTCGGGCATGGTAAGATCCCCCTGCTTTATTGAGCGCAGGTACTCCCTGGTTATCCTCGCCTGGCCGATAGCCCGGGCGCTCAGGTACAGCAGCTTATAACCGTTGTCCTTGATTTTGTTGAACAGCTGAGCCACTCCAGACTGGGCCCAGTCCTTGCCCACAATTGGCAATATGTGCCCCAATACATCAGACCTGAGTAATTATCCCAATAATAGTTATTTTGTAGATTCTACTGTAATGAAATAATAATCGACAGGAAACTAACTTACTTTGTGATAGTTCCATCGATATCAGAAATGACAATCTTATCGTCCCATTTCCACTTATACAAGTGGCATTTACATCTGCTCGTTCCTTGATAGGCCGTAGTTACACTGAATTCCACCTCGTTCATGCCATCTCGTAAATTTAAGGACGACTAGAAAAACAATAATTATTGAACTACTAGGACGTGTTCTGAAATTCATCAGTGTAGCCATCTGATGGCATCCCTGTTGCAAATATCGTTCTTTAATTACTGACTGATTCATCAGTGATGCCATTCGATGCCGTCACTTTTCCACCGACTAAACAAAGTGATGTTTTTGTGATGGAATCCTTTGAGAAGTATAAATATAAGCTCAAAATAAAATTAAATCTACTGAATTATTTTTTCTGATGCCACACCACTATCCATCTATATTGACATTAAGTATCATCAGATCCAATCTTAGCAATATCAAACAAAATAGAATGCATCATAGAAGCAATAAAAACTTACAATCTGTTTGGAGCTAAGCCTCAAAGTCTTCCTGTATTTTTCCGAGGGCGGAGACGAAGGTGAAGGCAGGTCATCCTCATCTTTTGAAGTAATCGATACAACTTCATCCAGTGCTATAATTACAAAAAAATAGGTCAAAACAAAAATCCTGACACGAAGACAAATCAAATCATACATAGAGCCTTAGTTTTTGGATTATCTCGCTCGGAAATATCGCCGACTTTCACTATTGTAGAGTCCTTGTCGGATATAACCTCGGGTGTTGTTGATCGTCTCGACCTCCTCCAGCTCCACCATGAATATCTGCCCGGTTCTTGCTTGATCTTGTCATCGATTTGCGGTCCTTTGCTTTCGATTAGTCCCTTTGAAGTCGAGGGCATGTGTAAATTACACAACTGCTCCACCGTTGACTGAAAAAATTAACAAATTTTAGAAATAATACCATCAGAAACTGCCGTATATTATGCAAGGTGCAGATATTTCACCATGATTCTATTGTATCAGAGATCGATTGCCTTTTATTTCTACAGAGTTGTTCAAGTACAAACTTTTGCTGTCACTATGTCACGTGTCTAAAAAAAAATTCTGAAAATGTCTAATAGCCGGTAAGTACTGCTACATATTTGGTATCATACTAGGGAGTACTAGTTTATAAACTCAATCCGATAAAAACAATAGTAAAGAGAATCGGGAGGAATATAAAAGAAAAATGAGACAAATCTCTCCGGACTGGTCATATAGAAATTCTAAAATTGTTTCAACATAAACGATTTTGAAAGAATAATCTTAAACAAATATTACCTGCGGTAGAGGAGTCCTGTAAATAAGCAGACTGGCCAACATAACCGAAGCCACCTTCCACGTGAAATACTTATTATGAATACGAATGACGACATTATTGTCCTCCAGCAAACTAGGATTGTTGCAGAGATCCGTGAATGTGATGGCGTGTAGCAGGAACCTAGGTTCGTCCGGTTCGGGGTCCCATCCGCAAGAAGACATGGCGATGTCGCCGTTAAATAAATTGACTCTGGAACAGGAAAAGCACAGTCAGAGGCGACGGTCAAGGTGCCAGTGTGTGAGACTCACTCTCTGTTTTGCTCGTCGAAATCGGAATCGATGGACTTGGAGCCCTCGGCGCTGTTGGGGCTCTGGATCAACGACGGTCCGTTTCCTGATTCACAATCCATGTCGGTATCTGGATTACACGGTACACTTAATACATTACCATACAAGCACTAACTACCCGCATTAGCATTGAAAGCAAAATTGGGTGAAGAAAAACAAGAATTTGTTTCGAATTAACAAAAAAAAAAACATACGCGCAAACAAGCAATAACAAAACTGCGTGCAAATCATCTCAAAAGACTCACCTGCTTTCTTCATGTTACTGGTGGAGAAGTAGGCTGCTGCCACTTGTGGGTCGATAGCTCCAGAGCTGATTTCTGAGAGATACACCCCTTCGTTGATGGGGCGTTTGTTCTGCTTCATAAAAGAGAACATGGTCGACAGCATTGACATCTGCTCTTCATGTACCTTGGCAGTTTCACTGTCAGTTCCAGTCGGGCTTAATACCGCTTGGGACACAATTGGAAAGCCGCCCCATTCCCAACTTTGCTTGTGTTCTTTATGGTCAGATTCTATAAAATTAAATTACATAAAATATTTATTTAAGGAAAATTTGGGCCCGTTCATACCTTTACGATTTTTAACTTCAATTTCTGAATCAGACTGTACTGATTCCAGATGAATAGGAGAATTAGATCGAGAGTCTACATTTCCGGTGGTTAATTCTGTATCACTGAAGAAATGAAATTCCGGATCCAATAGTTTCCTACTGTTGGCCGCAGATGAGATCGAGTTGTTCTGTGAAGGCTCGTCAGGTTCTTGGATGCTACTAAAAAATAAATTACAAATTGATTGATACTGATAGTTGTTGATTATCGCCCCCCCCCCCCCCACTAATAAAAAACACACACACACTTACTGTAATTCCTTCAGTTCTGGTTCAGAGGAGTTACTGTCCAAAGAGCTCCTTTCCGTTGCAGAATCATTTATTTTTTCAACATTATCGGTAACGACGACGGTAAGTTGATTAGCACTGGACGACTTTCTAGGAGCGTTCTTCCGTTTAGTCTTCCTACGCTTCTTCTTGCTACCGCGACTTTCGCTGTTTACGCTGAACTCGTCGTTCTTGCTGGGAGTATTGCTGATGATTTCATCTTTCGGATCTTCTTTGATATCATCAATCTTGTTGAAACTGTCCGCTTTACTGAGATCGGTTTCAAGGCTGTCCATCTTGAAAATCGTATCAGAGACGTCATTGTCTTTGCTGAGATCTTCGCTGCTGATTTTGGTGGTTTTCAGAGAAGACGTTATGTCATCAGCGGACGTTTCCACTTCGATGTTGCCGAGGGTTATTTGCCTTTTAAAGAAGTTCCTCTCTCTAACTTTCGAGGTTGATTCGTCATCAGCCGTGTTTCTCCTCTTCGTGTAGTCATTGACTTCATTTTCAACTTTTTCCAAGATTATTTGGGTCAAGTCTAAGCTTCTTCGACGCCCCTGGAATTAATGATTATATTTAGAAACGAATGGAGCAGATTTTTATTTATTGACAACTTACAGATTTGAGCATAGTTTCGATTTCGACGACAGGTATCGGCGAAGTGGCAAGATGGTCTGGCAGATTGTTATCATCGCTGTCTTCTAGTTCTTCAACAAAAAAAGCTTCCCCGCTTTCACCTAGCTTCATGCGGATGTCCAGCGGAATGCCATTGACTTCTACATCAACCTGAAATTAATAAAAATTAATGTATTTAACAAATAACCCACTTCAAAACTTAGTGCAAGTACAAGTTAGAGAATGATAATTTAATCCATCAAATGCAGTTATGAAAATATTAATAATAAAATTAATAACTTTATTGCTTAACAGACAATTTCCATTGAAAAGGCAATAATTTACAGAAAGAATTAAAGACAATCAATATGTAAGTACATCATAATAAGTCTGAAAACGGTTCAGACGGCGTGCCTGATTGTGATAAGGTTTCTTCCGAAATCAAGGATAAACTACAGATAAGTATTTTTATCTTATTAAGCAATACCTCAAATAATAATGCCCGACTTTGGTGATAAGCAGAGAGGTACTGTAAATACAGTGCCCAGTGTTCACCAAATAGTTTACACAATAACTGAAAATGTTTTATTTTCAAACTTTCTGGGAATTTTTTAAGCATTTTTTTCATCGCTAAAACCAGTTCTTTTTACTTGATTACAAGTCGCAGTTTTGAATCTAAAATATGGAACTAAAATTTTGATAGGCAGTCAAGTCAAATGTCTGGAAGGAGTGGTCTGGTATTGCATTTAAGCAATATCGGTCGAGTCTTTCCAAAATCGCGCCCATTTGAATTTTCATACAAATAATATTTCGAACACCTCTTATTATGCAAAATGGAAGAAAACTTCAAGCCAAATTCACAGAAGAGGAACTAACTATGCACTATGGGGTTTTTATTACCAGTTTGTCAGTGCCAAACGTTTTTAAAGGAATTGAACTGAAATTTTCATAGCGACAATCAGCATACTAATAAAATCATAACACTTTGAAAATTTTCCCAAACTAATAAAAAATCTGTCAATAGATTTTGTAATTTATGCGTGAGAGTTTATCTCTTTAATTAAAGGTAATAATAATAATTATTTAATTTCTCGTCAGAACTGTATTTTCCGAGTTTGGTACTTATCCGAATAAAACTTTAACAAAAAACTGTGATCGATAGTATAATTTCTAAGTGAGTACGGTCATGGGCCATGAAGGCATGGGTAGGTATTATTGATACTTTTAATTATGAAAACCCTCGTTCTTTGAAAAAAAATACTAGGATAAAAAATATCTCACATACAATGATTCATATAAAGCTTGATATATTTTTTTCTTTTTTTATCAACTCATTATTAAAGTGCAGCAGAAATCGATCCGGGCAACCCTTATAGTGACTCATCGGGAATACAGCCATTTTCTTCAGGATAATCATCTGGCATGTCTGGGACATAATGCAAAAATTCAACTGAAGTTCACATAATCCATATTTTTCATGAAATCAATCGAGAACGTAATTTTAATTAGGTATTTTAATTTTTTAATTCAAAATTAACACTATTATTAGAGGCTAGTAATTCGGAAACGCTGCATTTACCTATCGAATAATTTATAACGACAAAAATTTTCCAAATTAAAGGGCGGGAGTCCCGTGCGCATTATGTAATTTTTGTTAAAAAATTATTGTAGAATATTCTTCAGAACAACACCAAAAATATTCCTTGATTGAGATCGCTTATTTTTTCACCCGTTTTTTTCTTCGCTTTGTGTGCTTTGAATTATAATAAATAACCGCTTGGTATAAAATTAAAATATTGAGAAATGTCAAAAGTTATGGCGCGAAAACTAAAAAACCTTTTTTTTTTCATTTTACTTCTTTTTAAGCTTTTCCTGACATTATGTTTATGGGAACTTTTATTTTTTTAAACAGTTTTTTCTTCTATAAAGTTATAAACTGGTGAAGTCCTGCTACAAAAAACCAACTCCCCCTGTAGCTGGATAGTGAAAAATACACGGACTGCGTTTTATTACGGCCGCTATAGTACGACACAGCTATCTTAAGAAGCCTTAGCTTTAATATTGGCTCCCCTAATTATTTTAGAGAGAAATGTTGAACTGATCATTTTATGTTAAGAATGAAATGCTTCTGTTGCCAATTTGTGACGTAATTTTCGTTGTTGTAATTTCACACACACAATATTTACAGAAGTCGGTATTTACATTAAGAATTCCCTATGTTAGGTAAATCAAAAGACACCATATAATACGTAGTATGTTAATTTTTACTACTTGTCAAGGCTCGTTTTTTGCGATCGTTAATTATTGTTTTTGGCAAGCTAAATAGGTATGTTGTTTTCAAAATCGCATGACATTATATTCAGTAAGAAGTCACAAATCCTACAGAGGCAGTAGAGCAAAAAACTATGAGTAGGTATAATTAAAAAAAGTAAGAAATGATTATTTGGGGGTTGAAAAGCGCAAAGGTGTATTGACTATTGATGGTGCCTATGCAGTTCCTTGGGGTTGGGCGTTTAGTTGAAATTTCTCAAATTTCAGTTTTGAAATAACGCAGATCCCTTGTTAAAGAAATCATCTTTATTATGGAAAATGGAAATAGGATAGATTTAATACGATAACATGTCCGTTTCTGTAGTGAATACTCTTTAAAGCAATTTAAAATCGATATTGATCACGCATATTATTTCATGTAACGTTGGTTGCATACGATGTAAAGCAGAAAGAATATTGATAATTCGTTTTGTTAGAATACAACCTTCCCAATATTAGCATAGCTACAAGCTACAACCAGAAATAAAAAAATGCATACCTATGCCCCTAATAATGTAACACAACCACCCGGTACATTAATCCACATGCTATAAAAAAAAGAGATGAGATATTGTATGTAAACAAGAGTATTGTGCACGAATCGTAGTAGCAAAAGTCTATTTATATTTAAATTATTGTTTGTGTTTTGTTTGTTTACATGCGAGGGGCATGTCTTGCGTAATCACATCTCATAAATAAAGTCAAGTAATAATAAAATGTACTTTTATATATATATTTTTTATAGAATCACATAAATATGTACCTATTTTAATAATACTGCGCCGAAGTAAGTACTATAGATCTGCAGATTTAATAAGAAACCGTGATTTTATCATGTATTTGCGCAATACTTATTATTGCAAAAATCAACGCGCAAAAATTGAAAAATAAAAACCTCAAAACTTCTTCATGTGTCTTTTAATTTATAATTTTCCCGAGAATTTTCCTATAATTTGATAACTGTAAATAATTATTATCAGGTCAGACAATCGGCGTTCATGATTTATTTTTGTTTGATTTTCACTTGTTCATCCTTCAAAAAAATTTATTATCAAATAAAAAAACATTGACAGCATCCCCAAATTCCAATTTTCATAAAATTTATATGGCATTTGTTTGTCCACATTTCCCCACCAGAATTTTTCGTTTGTCCACCCTTAAAAAAAAGGTTGCGCTCAAATTTAAAAAACTACTATTTAGCACCACCGCCCCCCCCCCCCCCCCCAGTGGATGTTTGTATTTTTCATTAATTTTAATAGGGGATACGATTGTCCACGATTTTTCCACGATCGTTTGTCTAACCCTTGTTAACAATAAATATACCGTCACCTTAAAACAGAACTAGCCTAAGTCCATTTTTGCCAAAAATGAGTTTTTTATACAAAACGATAGAGTAAGGTGTCGCCGATCGAATGCAAAACTAATCTAAGTCCTAATAATTACATTTATCTCGTATTAGCTAAATGACAAATAAGCTTATGTCCAAGGGTGCCCAAATTTTTAATGCAGAACTATCCTAAGTTCGCGAGAAAGAACCTATGTCAATGCTCCAGTAAATAATTTTCAGTGCAGAACTATGCATATTATTACCATAAGGTAACCTATGTTGGTGTTGTGTTAGGACTTATACTAGTTCTGCTTTCAAATAACATCCTGTGTCCAACAAATTGTGGACTTGGGTTAATTCTGCTTCCTCATTTAGAAAAACTATTTATTTTTTACGATCAATGCCCATTTAGCTCTAACTGCAAGATAATCCTTCAAGGATATACTGTTTTTGGAACAAATAGAAGCTTTGCGGCTTTTATTACTAAGGGAACATTGAGAGTTTTGATCTTAAGCTAATAAAATGAACTCTCAGAAGTATACTATGTCCAAAACACACAACTAACCTAAGTCCAGAAAATGGACTTGGAATACTTATCAGCTAAAAAAATATTCTATGTCCATCTTTTTTCTTTAACTTATACGTTTCATATTTAATTCATGCTGTAATTGAAACTGTGCATATTTAAAATACTTGTACAAATTTATATTAAAATATGTGTGTCATTAAAGCAACTAGAGAAAAAAAACGTTTCCTGAAAAATGTAGTTTTTGGACTTGGGCTACTTCTGTTTTAAGGTGACGATACACATACAGTAACCTGGCCCTGAGCATTTCCGACTGCATTTTCTTCAATACATATAAGCACTGCAATGCTTATTAGGTGTCATGATAATGACTGTCCATATATTATTCTCCTTTGTCGATCCACTATTTACACAGTGTGGGGCGCCACTATACCTTCTCGGTCTGTGTATAGCCGGATTTAAAAAATTTCGAAACAGGGTTTTATCCAGGGTCGTAGTGACTATGACTTAAAATTATTTTGGACTGTCCCGTATGAAAGTGACATATCAAAGTTATGTTTTTTTATCTCATGACGTGAACTTTCAACTGCTTTTCTGTTTCCACCATACTGTAATAAGCGAGAAAAATTCTTCACTTTTGCTAATTTAACCGACTTCCTAGTTCCAATAATAACGAACTTACCAATGGTTAAAAAAAAGGAAAATAAGCGATTTTTCATCACCCCGTCCCTGTATAATACTTCGTTGATCACGCCAGTGGAGACTTTTGATCGCCATAAACATATTTGAATTTCGGCAATTATTTTTGACGAGGGATGATTTCCATTTGATCCGCGCGGGGTTCAAACGGCATCCTAGGTTTTTAATTCTTTAATTTATAGTGTGAAAATAAATACATATACTTTTCTGAATTTTTCTAGAAAAATTAAAAAATTTGTTCCAAGTCAGATGAAGTCCTATAGCGGCTACGCTACTATTTTAATATAATCAAAGTGTGAAATGTTATCGATAGACTATGAAAAACTCTCTCTAACGAGACCAAGTTCGCTGAATCCGTTGGGAATAATCGGATTAATCGATATTTAAAGAATTTTTTTGACGTACCCCCACCACTTTATTTTTGAATTTACAATAAAAAGTTACAAATAAAAAAAAATCACTGGAAAAATATGGGGAAACTACTCGTTTTCCATTCTGGCATGACTATTGCTATAATTTTAGAAGCTCAAAAATATTTTCCAGCTATTTTCGGGGTCACTTTCCTCCTGAATTTTTTTACCTAAACCCTTTATAATTGTTTGCTAATTTTAACCGAAAATGAATAAAAATGAAAATAATAAAAATGAAAAATAATAATGTAGTAGTGTTTTCTGTAGGGACACATCTCGGGACACACTCCGAGAGTGGAGTAGGTAGTTGGACGCGACTTTTTTCACTTAAACCGAACTTTATTCTGATTATTAAATTTTTTGGCTCAAGCGAGCGTGCAGATATGTAGGTACGTTGCCGTTGCATGTTACATGAAGGTAAATAATAAAATAGCAATCATGTTGTTATGCAAATATAAATGTCAATAGTTACGACGATTCTTAGAAACCAGTCTGGAAAAACAATTATTATTGTTACATGAATCGAAGATTAATAGTAATTTTTCCCTAAGCATATTATTTATGAATCAAAATGGAAATTGTTCATTATTTTTATTTTTTCTCATTTCCATTATGTTGGTGACTATTAAAGCATTATCTGTATAAGACGTAGGAGGTAATAATTAAACGGGCGAAATTACAAATTATAGCCCATCTGGGATGAGTGAACAGTGGACCTCCTCGCCAGTAGCAAAAGAGCCTCAAAATGCTCAGGGGTTGCAAGGAACTTCAACCAAGAGTGTCGTAATATTAGAATGTTCCCGGTTTTCCAGTAGAAATAAAATAATAATTATGATCATCATGTTTTGTAGAATGTATAATACCAGTAATACCACCCGGTCATATTGTATAAAATAATGCCGTTGCTATTACGATGGTGGCCGTGGAGTTAACTTTCCCACTAAATTTTTAAAATTAAATTTCTCCTATTAGTATAAAATTTAATTTTCTTATAATTTATGGGGGAGAGGAGAGCCTGGTCTATCAGGTTCTAATAAGTTTCTGGTCTATACGTGAAACAATGAACTTACTTTTAAATTCAAAATCACAATCATTCAGCATCAGAATTAATGATAAGTTCATGAAAATGGATAAAGGTAGTCATAGATCAACGCGGGACCCCGGTAGCGGTATCGGAGCACTCCGAGCAATTGTAGGGATATGCATGAAAATAGAAACGCGTCAGTGTTCATGCATTTCCCGCTGCCCAAACACGTCCCGCGCTCAATTCGCTCAGCTCCCGCTCCAGCAGTCCCGAGTTGATCTGTGAACACCTTAATGCCTCCAAGCGGCTTAGTCAGAGCTCAAAAAGTAAATAATATTAATGATATGTACAAAAATTCAGTTTTATATCTGAAAGGGTTCCTGGAGAGAAAAATCGTCAAAAAACTGAAAAAAAATATTTTTTCTTGACCCGTGTATTTCGAAAATTGTAGGTTTGCGGGCCCATGTTAGTAGGATTTTTTTTCTTCATATTTCTATCACATCCTGAAGTTCTGCACACATTATTATGAATCACCATGTATATGCACATACCGTGCGAGTACTGAGGCTCTATACATAGGCGAATTTATAACAGCCTAAATTAGGTTAATTTTTCAAACAGATGTCACAGATGACATCTGTAAGATTTGTAGTAAGAAATTAATAATAATAGGTTTTATTAAATTATTGTAATAATAACGCTCCCCAAAATATTTGTTCATGTTTTCGTTTTGTAATATTGGCCATTTTTAACAAGCCCATATTAAGTTTGGAAAATTTTAGTAGGTATGAGAGGAAAAAAAACAGTAAACGGTGAAAAAAAATTGTATGCGATTCGCCAGAAAAAAAGTTTTGATATCTGGTACTACTTTTTACGTGTTGATACAAGAAATTGGCCTTTCGGATTTGCTTAATCCATTTCTAGGTAATGGTCCCACAGGCACTGCAACGATAAAGTATCGGGTGTTCATTTAGCAACACGTTTGCAATATGCCTTCATGTAAAATGCACATAATTCGGATCATTCCTGAACTAAAATCAGCTACATAATCAACGTTTTAATGAAAATACTTGCAGATCAATAAAGTTTTGAAAAAAATAATAAAAGAAAAGATAAAAAGATGAAAATGCACGGTGGGTTCGTTTTGCGCCATAGGAATCACCCCAGGCAGCCAAAACGCATGCCAATTGAGTACAGTGCCCTCCGGTATGCGTGCATGGAAGTAGGAAGTACATAGGTGATGGCCTACCAGGCATTGTTGGACAAGAGATGAATGACATATTTTGCAAAGCAATATGCCATTCATTGATGTCGCGCTGGGCATGCGCCTTGGTTGCTTTGGGGGGGGGGGGGTGGATTGCAACCTATGGCGCAAGCCGAACCCACCGTGCATTTTAATTTTTTTTATCTTATCTTTTATTCATTTTCCCCATCCTCTCACCAAGGTTAAGTGATCGAGGTTGTGTTGTATGTTAGTAAAATACATTGTACTGAAGAGTCCCAATTAGGACGAGCACGTATCTACAATTTCCACTAGGTACTAACTTACAGCAACTCGTCTAATAAAATTTTGATATAGTATCTACAGTGAAAACCGATTATAACGACATCGTTTAGTACGACGTTCTGGATATAACGACCAAATGTTGAAGTCCCAGTTTAGTCTCATAAAAATCACCTTACATAGAAACCGTTTAGTACGTCATCGCTTATTGCGACGTATCGGTAATAGCGACGTAGTGATCTTGGATTTTTCACGGAATCGTGTCGGTTATAACGACCGTCGGATTTTTATGCTGTAAATTCAGAATTTTACGCTTCCCGTCGTCGGGCGAGGGCCTGTTTTTATTTGGTTTTTTATTGCGTGATCGGACAATGGAGGTGATTTAGGTATTTCTCCGAATAGGATGGTTCAGGACTTCAGGAGCGAACTGAGACTGTTTGCCCTTTAGCAGAACATGATAAAAAATTAAAATTGTACATACCTACCTGTATCCTCAAAAATTAATAAATTTTTAGTAGATAAATATGTATTTGAAAATTGTGATGCCTTTATATACGTATTATATATTTAACCCTCTTAATCCTTTGAATTTACATACATAATATCATGTGGTATGTGGTATGTGGTGTCAGTTAGTAAAAAATGCATTTAATTGCCTATAACGACTATCGGCTATAACGACCGCATATTGATGGTCCCCTCAATGTCGTTATATCCGGTTTTCACTGTATTAGTATTGTTTTGATCAAGTGAAAAATTACTAATGTATTTATAGGCAGGTGCGTGACA
Organism: Malachius bipustulatus; assembly: GCA_910589415.1. Lineage (NCBI taxonomy): Eukaryota > Metazoa > Arthropoda > Insecta > Coleoptera > Melyridae > Malachius > Malachius bipustulatus. The sequence goes on from OU342632.1 coordinate 7,633,036, forward strand.
GTGATTTTCCTCCTATACCTAGGTAGATACATAACTCCACGCATAACTCGATACATACATAACATACCTACAATTAAAGAGGAATTAGCGGTGTCTCACACAGCTTTTGCTTTTCTAATAATTATTTGTTTACCATTTTTATCTATCTACAAGAGTAAGTAATTTACAATCCATTTGTAAAATTAGCGCGTATAAAAAAAGTTACTTAAAGTGTTATTTTATCAATAATACATCTAAATACCATTATTTAAATTACTAACTCCAGGTAAATCATTTTATATTAACATACTACCTAGTACCTACCTACGTACCTTATTATTAAAATCAATATTCCGTGAAAACTTTGAACTTTGCACGAGGAAATGTACACTTAAACACAAACATGAGTTTGAGAATTATTATTATCGTGTTCCTTATAGGAGGTACGAGGTACTTTAGAATCTTTGAAGATAAGAATGGTAATGGCAAGATTGGAAAGTCTATAACGGTCCCCAGTTTCCCATGCATAATGCATATTAAGATCACTTCCGTTTATTTGTATCATTTATTAATTTATGTTAAAGTACCTATTGAATTACCAGAATTAATAATAATTAACCTAATTAAACAGAATTAGAAATAACAAAATAACAGGAAGCTCGAACGCTTCGATTTTTTGTACACACACATTTTTTTGCCATTTTCAGGTTTCTACCCCTCCATCTTTGATTCCTAATGATCTTAGAAAAATATATCTTGTATGTCTTGACTAATAATTCGAGATGGCCGATTCGATTTAACCGACCCTGTATCAGCATCTCTTAGCAGGTTCACGAGATAGCAATATAGAGAATGATATAGGTATGATGCATCCTGATGTATACCTAATTTTGATTATTTGAAAAACACAAAATAGATAAAAGACTATTTATTACCTATCAATAAATGATAATGTCTAATTTATTCTAATCCACTAGTCACTAACCGTGTCTTAAGCGGGGTTTCAAGGACTATAAAACACAAAAATATCTTTGAGACACCATGAATAAATCATCAACTTTTTTTAGTAATAGTAATAGTTATCTATTAATAATTAATTAATTATTAATTATTATCAATTAATATTAATTAATTATTTGCACTCGTGCAAATTTTAACTCTACTAATTTTGTGAATTCTTTCCTCGGCTAGAGACTCTTTCATGAACTTTAAGTGTTCAAATTCAGGGCTAATGGGCAATATTAATTCAAAAGCAAACGAAACCCGACAACTTAACTTAATTTATTCATTAAATCAAATTTCCAATCAGAACAATTAAAATTGTTAATAACAAACAAGTAATCGTCTACAATTTATAGCTAATAAAAGAAAATAGCATGCTTCCAGATACCTAACTAAAATCTTCTTTCTTCGCACGTGCCTAAATTCCAAAGGAGATCGTTATATTATTATTTTATGGATTATGGTATCGATAACAAAGTAATTTATTTATTAATTATCAGGATTTTCGTTTTAGTTATTTGGAGTTATTACTATTATAATTTATTATTGTTATTATTATTAGATGAGGTTTTAATCCTTTATTTAATAGTTTAAGGGTTTTATTATAATCTTTAATTATTTAGTAGTTATTTTAATGGTGATTGCTTACTGCTTTAACCTGGCTGTGCTCAGGGTTGATTTCCTCTGACTATAGTAGTACACAACACTCCGGTCGGTCTTCACCTTAATTTCCACGCAAATCCCGAAACTCAATAAGTACCGAGTATACCTACGTAGGTACTCGTTTCGTTCTCGAGCTCTACCGTCCAATTTGCTGGCTAAAGGTAGACTGTCCTTGGAATTGGAACTCCTTCATTTCATCGCTGCAGGGCTGAAAACCTCCGATCTCCCTTCCTTTCTCTAAATATGCTCGTCTGACTTTTGTCACGTTAACACCTGCAGTCGTCATCTCGATTATTTGAAGCACATGAATGTTCAACTTTACTCACACACACATATTATTTATAACAATAGAGAGTATAGCCAGCTTAGACGCTTTTATAAATCAAACAAATTTCTAACTGGGTGCATTACCCCCCACAATGTTTAAGTTCTTGTAGGCATCAACGGAAAGGCTTGAACATTGTTATCCCCAAAATTAGACCAACAACAAAAAAACAAAAACATCTAAGCCAAAAAAATGTATAACTCTTACTTGAATCAAACCAAGTCATAGAAACAGATTGGGAAATCAAAACTAAATTTCTTTCTTTGAAGTTAATAATTTTTTTTTTCTAAATTTCTTCCAGCATGACTGTACATCATCCCCTAATACTACATTTAATCCCCTAATAAAGCTTGTTACTGAAGTCATTAAACCAAAAGGTAACCAACGAAAAACATAGGTTTCGTTCTCGTATAAAAAACCTGTAAATTTCCTATCCTTTGGCCTTATCAAAACCTGCCAATAACTGCTAGTTAGATCCAAAACACTCAATTTTTGCCCTGGCTTAAACAAATACAACAATTCATTTGGGTTTGGAGGAATTACATGGTCCGCTTCCATGTTACTATTTAATTTTCTTGCATCTAGACACACTCGAGGTGTATTATCTCGTTTACGAACGACGACCAATGGATTAATATATTCGGTTTGAGCCTTTTCGATTACGCCCCATTCTAACATTTCCTGAATTTGCTCATGAATTACTTCCCGATAAGCGTGCGGAACGGGGTATGATTTGCAACAAAATGGAGTTTCATCTTTCATCACTATTTTATGTTCATAATTTTTCATACAGCCGGGTTGTTCCGAGAAAACCTTACTATGTCTGCCAAATACCTTTAATAACTCCATTTTTTCGCTTTCATTTAATGTCTCAGTTTTTTCAACAATTTCTTGTATTTGCTCCATTGTATAATTCTTAGGTTCCGGTTTTATTTCATTTTTAAACTCAGCATAATCAACCCTAACACCATCGTCACGACGAACACAATTACTATAGGCAAATTCCTGCGATTCATTGTTAAAATTTCCCTTAATCGTTACAGTTTCAGAATTAATTATAATTTGATGTTCTACTATAAAATCGTATCCAAGTATCATATCTCTAATTAAATTCGGCACCACTAAAAACGACACCGGTGTTATTTGTTTGTCTATCGTCAGATTAAGCTGGACCTGGTGGTTTATTTTCTGGCTCTTACCTCTTACTGCGCCTACCAAAGTAACTCCTGTTGCCGGTAAAAACAATAAACCCTCCTTTGTTTTTTTAATTTTATCTATTAATTCTTTAGAGATACAACTCACTTGAGCGCCAGTATCAATCAACGCATATATTGGGCCTAAACTTTCAATCTTTACCTCTATGGACGGACATTCGGGTACACCTGGCAACGTTTCATGGTCTTCATTCAGGATTTTATCTCCGATCTGGTTAAATACCGTACGAATTTGCACTGTTCGTTCTGGTTCCCTGACATTTACATTTTCCTCGACACTAGTACTATAAAACTGCCCTTCAGTTGAACACCTGTTATTTCTGCCTTCACCAATTCCTGCGCTCGCAACCTCAACAGCTACCCCGGTGGTCCCTGCTACTTCCAAATCGACACGCTCGACAGTATTTACCTCTCGGTTAGATTGATTATTATTTCTGGGAGGAAAATCTCTTACATGACCTTGAGGTTTTCTATCATTACGCCATGACGCACTATTGTTTTGATTATTCCGTGTATTGTTGTAATTCTGAGACGGTTGGGTATTATAGTTTCTGTTTTGTTCCGGACGCATGTAATAATTTCCCCTGCTCTCATTATTATCATTGTCATGATACCTACGACGTTCCTCTCTATCATTCCAATCGTGGCCATTATTCTGCCTGCTTTGATAACGATTTTGATTTTGGTATCTACGCGAACGACCTTCCATCTCATCCAACTGTCTCAAATAATTTTCGATCACACAAGGATCGTTCAAACTATTCAATGGTAAACTATTTCTTACATTAGAGGGAAAATGGGCAATGATTAACGGAATTAGTTCCGCATCTCTCAGAGGATTTCTAAGATACGACGCGTCTCTCATCAATTTTAAAAAATACTCCGATTTGGAAATTTTTTCATCATATTCCCCATACTGAACTTTTCTTAGCAGTTCTCTTTCTTTACTTATTGGCCAGTAGCGGTCTAAAAACTCCCACTCGAATTGTTCATAGGAACAAATTTCAACCTCTCTCCACTCGAACCAATTTCTTGCCTCATTTACTATCAACCTTGAAATTAAACTTAACCGCCTATCTATAGGAACCATAGCCTCCTCTGCAATCTTACAAAAATTTCTTAAAAATTGGACCGGGTTTGTTGATGATTTCGGATCAAACCTCAAATTGAAACCTCCTAATTCCCTAAATAGTGATAAATACAATTGCGGATTTACATTCCCGCTCAAATTAGCCTCAAAACTCGCACCCCCCTTTTTAGTAAAATTTGCATCTTCACTAGACGATTTTTCACTATTACCCAGCTTTCCAACCTCAACTGAATTTTTTTCCCACTCTTTATGATCCCTTTTCTGCTTTTCATTTTCATTTCCAACCTTTTCTATGCCTTTCAAACCGGTCACTTCTTTTAGAACTTTACTGACTACTTCCGTAGTATTTTTTTTTACGACTTGCTCAAATTTTAAAGCCATTGTTTCGATAACACTTTTTTGCTTTTGGTCTATTTCTTTTACACTTTCTATAACTAACTTAGTCCCTTCATCGAATTTTTTAAACAATAACTCCTTATTCTTTTCGTCTTCCCCTCGATTTTCTCCTATCTTATTTGCCAGTGAATCTGTTACAGATTTTAATAGTCTCTCATTCGATTTGACAATATCTTCCCCAAATCCTCTCATATTTTTAAAAAAATGCTGCATTAATCGCGCATTGCCTAATTCAATTTTCTCAGCAACAAATGCCATCTGACTCATCCCCTGAGAATTTTCCCCTATATTTTCAGTCTCACCTACAGGTATATCTGTCAAACTTTTTGACTTTGCCATTTCACTATTGGTTCCTTCCATCACTTGATGCTGTTTATTTGCTTTACTCTTTGCTCTAGTAAGCATTACTGTTCCTCTCGTCTAAGCTCGCTATGTACACAATACATCATAAAATTCAATTTTCAAGGTTTCGCATTCTTTTGAATCTTGTTTATTTTTTTTATTATTTTTGTTTTCGTGCCCCACACGTTGGTCGCCAAATATGCACTCGTGCAAATTTTAACTCTACTAATTTTGTGAATTCTTTCCTCGGCTAGAGACTCTTTCATGAACTTTAAGTGTTCAAATTCAGGGCTAATGGGCAATATTAATTCAAAAGCAAACGAAACCCGACAACTTAACTTAATTTATTCATTAAATCAAATTTCCAATCAGAACAATTAAAATTGTTAATAACAAACAAGTAATCGTCTACAATTTATAGCTAATAAAAGAAAATAGCATGCTTCCAGATACCTAACTAAAATCTTCTTTCTTCGCACGTGCCTAAATTCCAAAGGAGATCGTTATATTATTATTTTATGGATTATGGTATCGATAACAAAGTAATTTATTTATTAATTATCAGGATTTTCGTTTTAGTTATTTGGAGTTATTACTATTATAATTTATTATTGTTATTATTATTAGATGAGGTTTTAATCCTTTATTTAATAGTTTAAGGGTTTTATTATAATCTTTAATTATTTAGTAGTTATTTTAATGGTGATTGCTTACTGCTTTAACCTGGCTGTGCTCAGGGTTGATTTCCTCTGACTATAGTAGTACACAACACTCCGGTCGGTCTTCACCTTAATTTCCACGCAAATCCCGAAACTCAATAAGTACCGAGTATACCTACGTAGGTACTCGTTTCGTTCTCGAGCTCTACCGTCCAATTTGCTGGCTAAAGGTAGACTGTCCTTGGAATTGGAACTCCTTCATTTCATCGCTGCAGGGCTGAAAACCTCCGATCTCCCTTCCTTTCTCTAAATATGCTCGTCTGACTTTTGTCACGTTAACACCTGCAGTCGTCATCTCGATTATTTGAAGCACATGAATGTTCAACTTTACTCACACACACATATTATTTATAACAATAGAGAGTATAGCCAGCTTAGACGCTTTTATAAATCAAACAAATTTCTAACTGGGTGCATATTATAACTTTTTTCACTTTTTATATAAATTACTTTTATTTAAAAAATCGGTTATTATACAGGGTGTTTACTGTAAGGTTGGCCAAACTTCGCAGGCTGATTCTTCAGACTAAAATAAACAAAAATTTCCCATTAACGCGTGTCCGAAAATGCACCGTTTTTGAAATACTGGCTGTCGAAGAAATATTATTTTTCCAGTTTCTTGACGATAGCTCTTATACACACTATGTGCTCACCGATCCCCTTATTTTCGCCGTAAAGTAAAGGTTTTAAACAAATTCAATGGCGTAGATTTAGGGTATTTTGAGAGTTTCGACCCCCTAATTTCTATGCCATTGGAATAAACGCGATTTTAAGCAGCGCCTTTGAACCGTCCATGTTTTCTACACCAAAAAAGAACTCTTGGTTAACGACTCTAAAGAGAACCGTTTCCGAGAAAAATGGCATTTTATGAGAGAAAACATTAATAAATATAGGAATAAGCTTTCACTTTCATTTTTCCAAAATGCTGTTGAAAAATCGTTAAAAAGTGATGTTTCCTCTCATAAAATGCAAATTTTCTCGGAAACGGTTCAGTTTAGAGCCGTGAACCAAGAGTAGCTTTTTGGTTTAGAAAACATGGGCGGTTCAAGGGTGCTGCTTAAAATCGCATTTATTCCAGTGGCGTAGAAATTAGGGGGTCGAAATCCTCAAAATATCCTAAATGTACGCCACTGAATTCTTTTAAAACCTTCATTTTACGGCGAAAATAAGGGGATCAGTGACTCAGTGAGCACATAGTGTGTACAAGAGCTGAACATTGTATTGTATCTCAAACAGTTCCCGAGATATCGTCAAAAAAACCTGAAAAATAATATTTCTTCGACACCCTATATCTCAAAAACGGTGCATTTCCGGACGCGCGTTATTGGGAAATTTTTGGTTGTTTTAGTTTAAAGAATCAGCCTGTGAAGTTTGGCCAACCTTACAGTAAACACCCTGTATACAATGTATAAGTATGTGAAAAATTGACAGTTGAATGAACCTAATTTTATAAAGAAACTGACAACTCATATTTGAAAAAATTCAAGGAAGGAACTCCCGGATTTGGAGTAATCCGGGAGGAATTGATAAAAATGTGTTTGTGTTGAACAACAACCGTGTTTTTTTTAGAAACACTGCTAATTGCTTCTGTTAAATGGATATTGTTCCATTTTTTAGCTGCTCACTCTATGGCAAATCAAACGCATTTTTTTAATAATTTTCTTTTGTTTCCTGGCAAATCAATAACTTTGTCTTTTGACATGTAAAAAAAAGAGCTCAACTTTTAACGTTGAATAACTGTGTAAAAGGCGTTACTTTATTTCTTAATTTTCCCCATAGAGTTAGTACCTATATGAATTGCTCTGAATGACTTGACTTTATAACAATTCAAATCATACAGCACAATAATAATTGCATATTATATTACTACATTACATATGTTTAAATGAAAGACACACGCAACACGTCCCCCCCTACCTACACATTAATTTTACGTGAATAATTTCGGTACACGATTTGATAGACAGAGCGCATAGAAGGACGAAACATTTCGACCTAGCTTTGCCCGCTCACCTATTAAAAATTGAAAGTGAATGATTTTATTGTAAAATGTAATAATAATAATTTTATCCTTTCATGGTACTGGCATTATGCAGTAACCGTAGTGTGAACCAAGTAGCTGGTTACAAAATACACTCCGCTTTATGTAAGAGAGAAATCATCAACATTAAACGGCAATGAGGGGATTGAAAAACAGAGCTGTACCAAATACGTTAAAATATTAATACCGGACACTCCTATACCTATAGCATTGCAACAGGTTGCGTCCACTTTAGCAGCGCCACCAAGCATGAACTGGGGCCACTAAAAATTAAATTTGGTGAAACATAGCGGGAGTTTTAAAAATCAACGCTGAATAGAAAAGCCCTTAAAATTAATTAGACGGAATAGACGGAGGAAAGTGGGACGAAGAATTATAATACAACAATAAACAACAAAGTTTTCAATATGTTTATTATATTAACAATAATTAACTACTATTACACACAATATTATTAATATCTTTAGGTAGGTATACGTATTTCAAAAAGATTGAATGGCTATATACCTAAGTGTGAGCCTTTTATTTGCCGCAATTCCAATAATATGCTTCCTTGCAGTTTTAAAGGTCTATTATTTGCTGGATTAACAAAATTTTCCTCTTTGAAATGATCAGTACAAAATAATATGGTGAGAAATCGGCTTCGACACTCCACACTTTTTCAAAATTTCGTCATTCATCGATGTTATTATAACCTATTGCTTGTTCCTATTTCCATCAGCATAGTTATAAAATATTAATAAGTTTATTTACGCGGCTTCTAAAGTTAACTTTATACATAATTCTTTATTCCTGCTTGGAACACCATGGAAAGATCTGGACATGCTTAACAATCCATAATGCAACCGCACACAGCACACAGCACATATTTTACAGACATTATGTTCACTTTAATACAGCGGTACATTATAAATGCCTATTTAACTGCGTACGCAACAAAATTATCCGCTGATATATAATGCTTTGAGAGTAACTTTAAATTGAAATTATACTTGAAACTAAAACGTTCAATAATTACTAATGACAAATTATTAATAATAATTAATTATCATTGACTGCAGCTGTCAAAAACCGTGAAAAGTTACCTAACTTTGAATTTAAAAACAGCTTATAGTGGCCCCAGTTCCTGCATGAGGGCGCTGTAAAAATGGACGGAGGTTTTGAGAGGAAGTGTCCGGTATTATATTTTAAGGTATTTGGCTGTACCAAGGACAGTTAGTTTAGTAGGTACCTACCTACTAATGAATTACGGAATATTATGTTGATGAAAATTTTAATTTTTAAACACAACCACCCAGTGACTATTAATAAGAAATGGTGCTTTCTTCCGCCATAATAATTGATCAAGAAAATGTCAGCTGATATTATAAAAAGATAAGAAGATTAATTTCCATCATCATTCCGGTTCATTGAAGGTTGGCTGGCGATCTCAACTCAACAGTAGCGCTGACCTGTTATCTTGTGTTATTATTATAGTGACTTGACTTGCTCCTTGCTCAAGCCACTTTCTTTTATTTCGCATCCGCGACAGCTTTTTTATGCTGCCAATTTCCGCTCTTCTTCCAGTTTGGCTGCTCCGCATTATTAAATTTAAATCATATTTATCATCTATAAGCATGCTAGGTAAGTACAAATAAAACTTTTTTTTTTCAGTTTCACAATATGCATCATCTCAGGGTGAATTCAGGCATCATACAGGGTGAATTCAAAATTATGCGAAAAAGTGTTCATTGATGAGGTCGTAAATTCATATCAGCTCATGTCCTAAACGGCTTAACTTGGGGTCAGGTCTTCGAAATCTACAACAGGGGTAGTACTAGTACTATAAATCAAGGACTTGAGGTGGCCCCAAAAGCAAAAATCAAAAGGAGGTCGGGGATGTCACGCCACGCCTGAGGTTCTCTCTCTTCCTATCCAGTCATCGGTACAAAGCACCCAACTGCCAAAAATGTGTGGGAGCACCGGCATGTATAAACCAAATGTTCAGGTAACTCACTAGGTACTGTAAGCTCTTATTGTAGAAAAATGCAATATAAATCATTATTCAGTCATAATGGTAGAAAAAGCGGGACAATTAAAATCTCCAATAACAATTAATTCCATTATACAGTGACGAGATTTTATATACATTTTTATACATCGACTGTTCCGTCATTTCGATGGCCAAATTTTCAATTACATCTCTTCCTTGTGCATTTTATCCTTTACTTGCGTGACCCTTGCTGCCCATCCCTAAAAGATTATGATTTTCGCGGCAAGAGAACATACTCATGCGCATAACACGAGTAGTAAAAACGAATCTTCTAACATCATCACCACCAACACCAAAGCACAGAAGAACCAATTGTTGGTTCTTCTGGGACCAGAGTCAGAGTAGCAGTAGGGTCAAGGCGGAGACAAGCAACCAAGCAATCGTCGTCAGGTGGGGTGGAAATCGCCGCGTCTCCCGCATTTCGTCAAATTCGTCATTATCGTGTCCGATTAAAAGGGCCGATCGCATTATTCGTGGCAGTGGTACACGCAGTACCCTGCCCCCGCTTCGCAAAACCGCACAATTATTTGAAGACTTCCGCATCTCCCGCACGGGGCACAGTGGCTCGCAAAGTGGTACGCAATTAAACAGGGAGTACAATAATAAAAAATCATAATACTTATTAATCCTGTCTATTATCTCCCGGTGTATTCTGCACCCTGGTCCTTCGTCCAGATTTCGAACGAGCTTTTCGGCCTTACAAGCCGACCTATTAAAATCCATAATTAACATCAAACCGCAGCCGATTGGTGGTACTTCATTAAGAGAACCATTTATTGACATTGATGTTATACATTAACGAGAAAATGATACTGGTAGTTATTTTTCACATGGAAAGGCATCGCGCAAACTCACCTACACCCAAAAAAAACTCAAAAGACACCTAGTCCAGTAAAATTAGACGAAAAATGCAATCAATTATGCAATTAAAGCGGCAAAACCGAATTTTGGATGGCCGATAGAGAGTTTAATTGATAAGGAATTGAGACAGAATAAGTGGATTAAGAAGAAGTTGTTATTTGATTATTCATTTTGAGGTCATTATATTGTATATAGAGACTGAATAATTGTTATAAACTATTGTAAAAGTTAATTAAAAGAAATAACGTGAATTACATTACAATGGGTGCGTTCAACTGATGTCAGCAGTTGAATTGTTGAGGTAGCGCTTGCGTTCAGATATACCGCTCACTATTTACCGTTGCTAAACTGTTGAGTATTTTATCTCACGTTCAGGCTCAGTACAGTCCACGTATGTTGCATTGCAGGCATGCGCAAAGTGTGGCAAAACGTATAATGTAAAAGTTGGAAGTAAGAATGCACCTGATACGATCAGCGACAAAGAAATGATAATAACTATTTCTATGAGGTTGAATGCGTATCCAGAATTCCAGAAACATGTCACATGTCGCTCGATCTCAACAATGCGTTAAGACTATTTCCAACATGTTGCAACAACCAACACTCAACCGTTTTGCGCTGCCATTCAACAGTTGTTGACGTCAGGTGAACGTACCCAATAATGATGCCAAATCCGTTTAGTCAGCGACAATAAGGTTCTCTGAACGACACGATCTAAAATGATCTGATGACAGTGATGACTGGTGACCATCTGATATGACACAAACATGACATACGGAAGACTGGGTAGGGCGGGGTAAGGGTAAGCTGAAATTACAGGGAAACATTGATGATTGATGCCTCTCTCTGTCTTCACAACCAGATCAAGATTGTGTGTTTGTTGCTCAAAGAACTTCAAAAATATGGTTGTTGTTCGATTTAAAATGAAAGTTCGGTCATTATTTACATCTGCGGCTCCTACAGTTTCACTATGGCACCTATATAGGGGTGGAGAACATACCTATAGTAACACCAGGAAGGTATTAATTTGCTTTGCAAATGAAAGGGAAAGCCAAAAAAAGAGGCATTAAGAGCCGCTCTAATGAGTCCGGTCCTGGGTAGGCGGCGTATAAATACATAGGAAGCACGCACTCGAAATGATGAATACGCGTCCAAGCCAACCGGATCGTAAGCGGCGGATGCCAAGAGCACGACACAGAGAAATGCAAAATAAATGCAAAATTCAAAATAAAAACTGTGCTACTGTTTATCTCGAAGATATTCCTTGCCCTGAAAGTGAAGAAAAAAACAGCAATTCCACCGTAGTGTCAAAGAGGCCTTAGTTGTGACCTTAATATTAGTTTGCAATGGCTGATTTTAGCTTCTTACCCACCCAGCACCCCTATTTCGCTCCTCGGTCCCGAAAAAATTGATGAAACTTAGGAGCCGCGGATGTAAACAATTACCGAAAGTTCGAATACAGTACATAAATCGCACGGTTAAATGCAGTCAGAACAACCACGGAAAAGGACTAACCAAGATTCGACTGTTTTACTTTGTTGGGAAAGCTTAATATGTGGTAATGTTGCGCCTTCGCGACGATAATTCTCCACCCCACCAGTAGCCCCCCTCCACAAGTCAGGTAATTGGTCCGATTACTTTTTTTTTTTTTTTCTTAAAACTTACGGCCCTTACGGCTTTTTCTTTATCTTCTATATTTTACATTTCTTTCATTTATTTGAAATTTCAGGGAAATAAAAAACTTAGTGGGGGGGGGGGAGCTAGTAGAGAGGAATAATCGTCGCGAAGTTGCACCATAATCATAACCGCTTTATGTTATGTTATGTTATTCTGAGGTCTGAGGCCCAGTAACGTCGAGTTCGGCAATTATAACTTGAAGTACTTGAACTCCACTTCTTTTTCATAATTCCCCTCACATTCTTCATATGCATATGAATCAGGTTATGTTAATTTATTAGCAGGAATAACGACGTATAAAAGAAATATGTCACATTACCAAAAGCGTTGTTAGCATTGTGCAAACCATGCAATAACAAAATATGGATCACGATTCACGACTAACAATAACAAAAGAAGATAACTGCCGGGGCTGCCTTCCAACTTAAGAACCAGAACAAAAGCTCGAGTAAATATTTCATATTTCACAAAGATATTATCAGCAGTAATTCGATTGATGGATTTTAGGAACAATGTTATCTCCTAAAACGTACTCTTAAATTATTATTTAATTGATTTTATTCAAATAAATTTACATTAACATGCATACATCCCGTTATAGCGTTCGTTGAATGAAAACAACCTCGATCAAAACATTAAACAATAAACTCAGGCCATCTGTGCGAACAATGAGTTCAGAGAAAACCTTGGAACTTGTGAGATGACGGATGATGAGTAAATAGTAAGTCTATGACCGCTCGTTTCCTACTGACAGGAAAAAATAGACAGCATGCAAAATATTAGATCTCCTTGAACTTGTGAGGTGCGTAAGAATAACAAAAGAAATATAAATCTAGCAGTTTTTGGTTTTTGACCGATGTTTTGTTTCGATATTTTCTAAAATTGGTTTTGAAGATTTAATGGTAGCGCGAGGTAGCACATAATGTGAGGTAAATTTTTTCTGTACCCTACCGCCGGCGTCTCCAGCAGGTCGTTAATTATTGTAATTGCGCGCCTGTTTGAGAACCCCAACCACATACAGTTACACAATTTTGAAAAATTTGTGAAGTTAGCCGAGACCGGCAAGAAATCGTTGTTTTTGTTGTTATTTTTTTCCGAGGGGAAGTCAAACGATTTCAACGACCGTTCAAAAAAGTTTTCAGAGGATGGTTAACTGGCGTGAGCAAGTTTAGGCTCCTGGAAACAAACCACTGTATGACCATGTCCAGATAAAAATATATTCATTCTTTTCTTCTCGTGAAGTTAGCCGGAAATGATACTGAAGATCTATTTTTTTGTGGACGTGGCCGAATAAAATCATTGGGTGGTCAAACGTGATCAATAGATGAGTAATAAAACGTCACTATTTTTTTACATATGTAATTTGAAGATTTTGTGAAGTTGGGAATTTTCAAACAAAATTATTCAGTGGTCACACATGGTCAAAGGATGGTCAATCGAATCCGTTGTAGCCATTCGTTTTTCCTGACTTTTCCCAGCTCACTTCAAGAAGAAAGGTAATTACAGTATGGTTCTCTGAATGGAGAACCAATCGGGCTCGAATGATAAAAATGTATGATTCCCTCAATTTTTAATAATTAATTGATCCGGATGGGGGTTGATGTTTAATTAGGAATGTTTAATAGGCCGGCTAGTAAGACCGAAAATATTGTTCGAAATCTGGACGAAGGACCAGGGTACTTATTGTGTACTCATTGGTTACTTTCGTACCACTGGGCGAACCACTGTAACCCGTGTGGGGGATGCGGAAGTCTTCAGATTAATGCGTTTTTTGCGAAGGGAGGCAGGGTACTGCGTGTACCACAGCCACGAATTGCAATCGGCCTTTTTAGTAAAACAAGATATTGACGAATTTTAATGCGGGAGTAGTGACGAATTCCACAGCAACTAACGAAGGGTGCTGGGTTGACTTGACTGCTGACTATGCACTCCCGATTCGTACTCTCCGCGACTCCACAGGGATGGGCAGCAAGGGTCGTGAAAGTAAAGGATAAATTCCGTAAGGAAAGATGGATCAAAATATGCATCTAGATGACGGAACAATTACAAAAGTGTGAAATTAACTTTCAACGAGAAACAGTCCATAAAGTTATCGCTTTAATGTTATTTGAGTTTGAAAAAATTGCATCACAAGAAAGTGACGCATACTATTTACGGAAATATCACATGCACTAGATTCATGGCGCTGTTATCCAAATGCAGAAAAAAGTGACTAATCAAATTCGACTGCTTATTATGCTGCATATCACCAACAAAACAACTGCAACAACATTATTACATTATCATAGATGTAATAAATGGGATTCATAACATACCACGATAAAATTTAATTTAATTTAAAATAATTAATAAGTGATTTTCAAATTTGTTCAAATTTAACGACACCCGCCGTAGATACGCCAAGTTGGTAGGCAGGTTAGGTACTCCGAAATAAGATTTACGAATTTTTTATTTTCAAAATGAATAATCAAAAATCATTCCAGAACACAATAATAACTACTCATCAATTTATTATAATAGAATGAATTAATAAAGAAAGATTACCACAAAAAATCTACTCAGGTAGCTGGTCAATTAGGAACCATATTCCCAAAGCTTTTGGTCCCGAATGTAATAGCTCGAAGATAATTAAACTGATAATTAAATAAATGGAATGGAGATATGGAAGTTTTATTACTCATACGCATTAGAATATGATGGAGATTATTGATCACATGAATAATAAAAAAAAAGTTTGGAAATAGTGGCATAAATCTAATCTATTTCTTATCGTCGCACCAATGATGGGGACATTAGTAAAGTAGAATAGTAACAATAACAAAATATAGAAGGCGTAATAAAAACATGTGTGAAGAGAAATGGAGTATGTACTTTGAAGAATGATGTTCTAGTTCTACTCAGTTCGACGAACTGGCCTAAAATGTTTCGTGCATGAGTCAAGGTGTCTGTCTCCATGTGGAAGAAGCCGAGAAGACGGCTGAGAAGATCGTTTGTTTTGTTAACGAGAGACGTTTTTTTAATGCGACGTTTTTTCATGTCACTCCACTATAATGCATACAGGTTGTTTCAGCTTGGCCAAACTTTACAGGCTGATTCTTCGAAGACTAAAATAATGGAAAAAATTATGGGTATACAAGCGTGATCTTTCTGCTTCAAAACAGGGAAATTAACATCTCCATATTACCCCACTCTTCAATAGATACTCCTTTCTTTTCTCCAAATGATCGGACATTCAGCAAACCAAGATAAGCATCGATAATTTGTCCCTTTTTTCGAGTAGAAAAATCAAGCCTCTGTAGAGATCAAATATTAAGTAAGTCCCGACGTAAGCCCCATGGATCTCACTATGGAACACCAAAGGCCAGAAGTTTGACTAATTTCCGATTATCACAATAAACTTTTGCAACAACAAGGCATTTTTGCGATGCAATCAATGATCTGCAAAATTTCCGGGTAAACAATATCGAAGAAACTGGAAGAGTTCGCCGGTGCACAAAAATACATCACCGTGAAACTTTCTGCGATAGCGAGGAATTGATAAGATGAAAAAATGGTCTCCAGGAGGAATACTTGGGTCCCTTACACCATGCAAGCGCGCGGGATGCAAAACCGTCATTAAGGTGTAATGCGATGTGTAAATGCAAACACAACAAACAGAAGAAACTTTCCTCTCGGGTATTTTTTTATATTCACATTCCAAAAAATATTCTTCGCGGAAAGACGTAAAAAAAGATCCTAACACATTTACCGGTAAATTCCTATCGGAAGAAGTAGACATTTGTCTTGGAGCTGGAGAAAATAATAATAATAATTAACAAAATAATTATGACTGGTCGTCATCTACTCCACACGCATTGATGTAACAACAACATTATGATATATTAACAAATGATCATTCAACAGTGGTCTTTCAAAAGTAAATTGAAACATCTAAAATTAGTGCAAAATATATTGAAAATAAAGCACTTACCACTTTTTCCTTGCTGCGGAGTACACCCAACTTCCCAAACCTGACATGGAAGGGTGAGCAAGTGAAACTCCCGTCGGGTTGTTCCACCACTATCACGTCAATAGCTCCAGTCAGGGTGGCTGCATTTATGTCATTGTAGAAGTCTTTAAAATTTGACAACACCTTCCCTATATAGGAATTCATCATAGTAGTTTCTTCTACCCTATGGCACGTTCCCCGATCACAGATACATCACAGTCTCACATTAAATAAAGTTCAAGGATATATAGCACAATATCGCAACGTCACGAAACGCGTTTTGCTGTATTTTAGCGCTGCTTCTGTTTCGCGATCACGACGTCCAAATCACTGCTTGAACGGTCGTACTGCTGGAGTATTTAAAGCAAACTCTCCGGGTCGCCGGTACTGCGCAGGTCGGTCTTACCTGAAACAACAAAATATTGTTTTTATAAATGTCAAGTTTGTAGTTTGTTTACTATATTGGACTTGAACTTGTTTTACATCACGCTATCGTATGTTTTTATAGTAATAAAGTAATTACGCGAGATACACAACGTTAATTTATATTTATGTGAATCCTACTTAAAGTAGGTAGCTATGTATAACATCAATAATTGGTGGGTGGACTGTCTGATAAAAATGAAAATTAATTTATTAGTATATTTTTCAACGAGGGAAGAATTCTTGCCATTATTCACAAGGTTGAAAATTACCATCCAAGTGAATAATTGTAATAGGCCTTATTCGCGAGTAGAATCCGCTATTTTCGCTACGAAACCAAACGAAAAAAATATCAAACAGCTTCATTTTTTGTAACAGGCTAATAATAACTTAATTTCATAATAATTTATGATATTGTTAATATTGCTCAACCCTTCATTCCTATTTTTCCATTCCCCAGCAAGTTTTGACAGACGATTCCTAGTTACATGTTACATACCTACACATATTCTTTTAACCAACCCTACACACAAAAGCCTAAAAGGATGTAACACGTGGTTATACCTACATAACAAAATTATTTTATGATGCTACTTTACTTACTACCTAACTTTAGTAACAAACTATTATTCTCAGATTTGCTAGCAATCTGAATATCTGCATAATGAATAATAAAATTTACTAATAATCTTTTGACTTCTGGGGGAAAGTATTTTCCATTGCAATTTTAGTTTGTTTAAAGTTTGTTTTGTTTAGTTTGTTTAATATTTGAGGTGTTTTCCATTTCAGTTTCACTCTCATCACACTCATTTAATATTTAATTTTGATAATGATATTAATAATCTCCTGCCTAACCTAATAACCTAAAAGATTGATTAGTAGACAGATTACACTCTGCGAATGTAATTAGACATCATCAGGAAGTACTATACCAACCTACCGTTCAAACAGCTGAGACTGTAAGAAGGTGTTTGGATATGGCGGACACAACACATCCGTTATTCAAACCAATAATATGACGCACTGAACTAATAAAGAGTAAACTGTGAATATCCGAAGTTACAAAATGGCAGTTTCCAATGTTTCCAAAACTGTCCAAAAAATGTCAATTGGAATTATAGTCCCTTCCGATGTTTTACAATCGAATATTTTAGTTACCCAAAACGTTAAATAAATTATAACATTGTCAATTGTCAATAAATATCAATGACTATTAAATCAAAAACATTATTGGATTAATCATTATGATTTCTGTCAATCAAGATAATAATATGATGCATTTTAATGGAAATTACCAAACAAATACATAATATTGCGTGTGCCACTCATTTCAATAATAACAGGTTTGTGAATTTGATACCTTTTCTCTCATGGTTTGCATTATTTTACATATCGAGTGTACCTATACCTACTTAATAATTGTTATTATTGTTCTACCATTGCCGCTACTTTTGACTCTGGTGGTTTATCAGAGCGTGTTTTAATAAAAAAAAAACACTGTTTTGACTTTTGATTCTCATTCTACAACAGGTATGTGCAAAGGCTCACTTGCAGGCTATGCAAGTTAATTTTCAACTTGCATACAAGGGAGTATAGGTAAAGTTATTTTCGTGCTGCACAGGATGTTGCACACGCGAAGATTTCGGTACTTATCCTACAACGTGTCTCATAATTATCATTCATATAGGTACGCACCAAGTGGCCTGAAATTAAAAGGCCTTACTGGGTCCAATAAATGAAAGCTCTGATGGGGACTCACTCGGACCTAATTTTGGATCATATGGTATCCTGGTAAGGCACACAGGCCCGAAAACTCTATTTCGATATCGTCCAGAATCAGAAGACCCACCTTCCATGATGGATTCGTCTAGGAAGGATAATAGCAGAGGGGGACCTTTGTCAAAATCTCGGTCAAAATGTTTCCACTAAATCCCACTTGGTACAATACTTTTTAATCATACTTGATGTGAAGGATCAAGATGGCTGTATCGATTGTGATATGGTATAAATTTAAACCCGGCAAAAAAGGCAGTTATTGAATCGCATTCTTTTTGAATTTCTATCTCATACGCTTAGACGTCGTCATTCAATTATGAGTTCAATTATTTGGAAATTAATCTTATCTAAAGCAATATTCTATTACTGATAAGACTGATACCTAAACACTTGCACAGTTTCAAAGTGCAAAAGTACGGTGTCTGACTGAAAGGACACCAAATACTTCTACAATAATAATACCAATTCCTATACTGCTTCCACTGAAAATTGGCGAAGGAAATTAGTATCGCCCAAGCGGCTTGAACTGTGAACTAGCATTTATTATTAGCATAGATATAGGATTTCAATTCCTGTTAGTTAGTTTCATTAAAATATTAAAGATATTGTGAAAAGCAATAATTTATTACTATAATAATTTAAGAACCTGATGAACTTACTGGTAGATCACAAGTACGATTAGTAATACACAGCTGATAACTGCAACAGTCAGTTATCAGTAAACACGAGGAGTGGAAGAATCGCTTGCGCACACGTAACCGCTGATGATGTCTACCGCAGCTGTAGACGAAACGTTCAGAGCAAATATCCATGTACCACGGCACAACAACCCGGAATCAATTATGATTACAACATTTTAAAGAGTTCCATTAAAAGATACAAAAGATCCTCGATAAAATCTCAAACCACTTCAAATTTGATAATAATTAAAACGTCCAATCACAATGTCAAATCTATAGAATGATAAAGTGTCTAGACTGTCAAAATCATTACCTGAGGAAGACATGTTTGTCATTAGGATTTGTATTTTCACTTATACACAGAATAAAAAATTCAAAACTTTAGCGTTTGTTTTGTTGCATTTGTTAGTTTTGATTTAAAGAAGTTCTTCACTATAACTTTCATCAACTAAAACACTGATGTGTTAAATAATAGTATCTTTAAAGAGCGGAGAACGAGGAGTATTATTCACGAGGACGAAATTTTCAACACTTGAAACGTCAAAGTTAATAATGAGCATTTTCCGCGAGATGAAGACGATATTTTCTCTACGATTTCATGCGAAAGTCATCATACAGCTTCAAACTGTAGAACAGTATACCGTTTCAAGTTAAAACGAGACCGAATGGACTGTTCGAAGGTGTTCGTGTCATTATCATCTTATATCTGCTATGCAAGTGAACGCGTTCGATTCGATGATTTCCTGTATCTGTTCAGTTGTTATTGGCCCTCACTAGTGATTTTTCACAGATTGAACTGTGATTGACTTCTATGCGTGAATGTGAAAAACGTTTAAAAAACGTTTAAATCGTCAGCGAGAGTGAGACGGAAGTACGACTCGCGTCTTGATGCGCTTAGATTGATACGATAAGATTGTCGTCCAGCTGATCGGATAGTGACAGTGACAGTGACGAATTAAATACTGATTAAGGTTTGTGATTTGAAACATTTTCAATACGAATTCAGACCTGTAATATTTTACGATGTGATAAACTACGAGTAACTTATTAATTACTGCGTGAATGCCTAAAAATCTATTGTCTTGTTTCTCTAACGTTTGAAATAACGGACAGGGTATATTTTCGCAAAGAACTACAAAAAATTACACAAAATGCCTCGAAAACGATTAAAGTCCCTAAAACGTGGTCTTGCGGTTAAATTGCTGGAATATTTTACTGCAGAAAAAGAAAACGGAAGTCGTATATATGCTTTCTTTAAACGCCATCCAGCAGGTAGGCTAATGCATGATATTTCTAATCATGATTATAACAATAAGTATCATTCTTACTTACTTGCATTATATATTTTTGTTATCAGAAAGTTGCAAGGCTCTACTTCGTCAATAACTTGTCGAAATAATATATTTGTAGGATCTTCATTATTCTTCAACACACGCCACTGACGCGAACTGCGATACCACACCTGGTTCGACTTAGAAAAAGTGTACGAATCAAAGCGAATTAAATGAAATTGTTTAGCCAGGATCAGTGTGGCATCACACCGGACAACACTCACTGGAAAAACGATATTATTCAACAATGATCAAGCAATTTACCTATATGGATAAAATAAGGGCTGGCAGCAATAATTCTTTATTAAAAAAGTAACAAAGTGTATTTATTGTAACTTTAATGGATGCAGATGTGAATGAGGAATAGCATAAATAAATTATATAGGATGTGCGCATCTATATGCCAAGGCGAATATTATTGTCTCAGGTCAGTGACATACTCGTACACTTAATTCTGACTGAATTAACTTTCCCTTTCATGTTGCAAAAAATGTAATAGTTAATAATAATATTGCGAGTTGTTTGTCACGAAGCAGCCAGTCCATACTTATGGTTTTTTTTAATCTAGTAAGTTCCCTTGTTGAAGTAATACAATAACTTTGTATCTATAGTGTTGCTGAACAAAATAACTTTTCAAACTTAAAAAAATCTTGCTAATGTTGATAAAAAATCATCTCAAATATTTGTTTTCGTTTGTTTTGCCACGTTATTTTACTGACTAAACAAATAAAAAGCACTTATTTACCAGACACCCTGTATAAAACGGCTTGTATATGAACTACTGTTGTCTAATTTTAGTAACAAATTTTGGCAACAATAGTTAATTATTTTAGTTATTTTATCGCCTAAAAGAAAACGAGAAACACTTCACATTTTTTTAAAGCATATTAGGTGAATTTATTGTTAAATGGAACATCTGTCTGAAAATTGTCTGCGGATGGGCATCGATAAGGTATTTCACCTACTTTTCCATTAAAGAGTACTGCCAAAAGATTTCCTATTTTAAGATCTCCTGTAATGAATGATTTCGCAGAATTGTCACAAATCGAACATTGCCAAAAACAAACGGATGCTCTTTTTAGTCACGATTCTATTATTTGAATAAATCTAACTTCGACCGGTGGACTATTTAATAATTATTATAATTTATTAAAATACGCAGCAAAATTGTATAACTTTCCTTGAAGGTCGTCTCAAAATCAAAACAAAACAATGAAAAATCATATTTTTTAAATATACACTTTCACATTGTAATCATGTAATCATAATCTTTTGTACGTGAAAATTAAAAATCACTTTTATAAATAAATATTTATATAATGTTTAGGCAAATAAAAATAAAAAAAAAAACCATAGACAGGTAAGTGCAAAAACTGTTCCCAGAACTCGTTCTAAGCAATTTTATGTAACTCGTGACGTACCTAATAATCTTTTTTTTAATAGGTATTAAAACTTACTTTCTTAAAAGCCTGGTGCCCATTATGTATGGACACTAATGCTTTAATCTCATATATCTACAGGGATGGTCTTCTTAAAAATTTGCGAGAATAGATAAAAGAATGTTGTTATTCCGATATCGAGTAATTTATAAGCTATAAACAATCAAATTGTTAACCACCGTGTTCAAGGTGTTTCTAAAATAGCTGACCAAACTTTAAGGACGTGTAGCTGCATCTGAAATATTAAGAAAATGTAAATAAATACATTTCTTTCCGAAAATGTTTTTGAACCGAGTTACAGGGTGTTTAAGTGTCGATTTACAAAACTGATTTTTATTGTTTCATTCTACAGAGTGGACCAATAATTCTGAATTTTTGTACACAGGCTTTCTATTTAATAAGCAGTATTTGTAAAAATTCTTGGTATACCGGAAGCACCCAGTGGCGTAGAACTTTTTTTACACCTTTTTTCTCGTAAAAATTTTTTGAAGTGTTTTTTAAATTTTTTATCGTCTTTTCGGAATGCCAGATTAAATTTCTATAAAAAAGACGTACTTAAAAAATTTCGATGGGACGCACTTTTCCTGGATTCCTTAGACCTACAGGAACATTCATCAGCACTAACCCCTGCATAACCTCGAAAAATGAGAAATTAGGGTAATTTCCTCCCTCCCAAAGCACCCCAAATCGTGATAAAAAATACATAGGTATAAGTACCTATATGAAAATTGAAAATTTCGCCACAGAAAACGTCGCTCGGGGACTTTCGCGGTCGCTGATTACGAATCCGAGGTCCAAAAACAAATGAGGGTGGTTCCAACCCCTCAAAACCACCCCAAGAAGTGGCAGTGATAAAAAAAATTATATTTCACCTCGGAAATCATCTGTCGGGGGTTTTCGGGGTCGCTGATCGAGGCCCGGATAAAAAAATTTAACACCCAATGCGATGTGCGATATAATTCCGATAAAATGTTCCCAAAAAAAAAATTGTAAGCTGAATAATTTATTTGAGCTGACGATTTTCGAGGCGACATACTAATTTTTTTGTACACTCTACCACTTATTGACGAGGTTTTGAGGGTTGGAACCACCCTCAGTTGCTTTTGGACTTGACATTCGTGATCAGCGATCCCGAAAGCCCCTGAGAGACGATGATTGCCAAGGTTAAATTTTGAATTATGAAAAAAAAAACAACTCACTGTTACGATATCTGCGGTGGTTTCGAAGAATTACCCTAATTTTCTAATTTTTCGAGGTAATGCAGGGGCTAGTGGTGATGGATATTTCTGAAGGTCTAAGGAATCAAGGAAAAAAGAATGTAAAAATCGGTGCTGTTCCATGCACCACTTCCAGATTTTAAGTATTTTCCGGCTTATTTACTGGACTTACATTGAAACTGGGTGAATATATTATCGGAAAACGGTTTACATGTCCCCATCTAAACTTTTCATGTGGTATCATGTAGCTGGAATGGTGATAAAAATTACCAGATTTTTCATCACCCTATATAACAATTCCATCCATACAACAGAAGGTTTCAATGATTTTGAGCAATTCACTAAATATCAAGGATACCGTAATAATACTAATAATATTTTAAAATTTTATAATTTTACTTGTCGCAAGTCAACAAAAACAAAAAAAAGCCCTTTAAAACAATCTAAATAAAAACACAGTCTGTCCAAGATAAAAATTACGGCATGGGGATCTCGAAAGCAGTGACAGATACAGGGTCGGTTAAATTATCCAAAAATTGGGCAATTTAGTGTTCAATGGTAGGTACTCTGTTGAGAAAATGAGAAAATTAAGCTTACATCCGGAGAGATTCGAAAAAAACAAAATCGAGATTCGAATAAATCACTATCAAGTTTTTTAATGCTATCTAATACAGGGTGTACTTCTTTTAAGGTCCATATAAAAAAATAAAATTGATGGTGATTTCTTCGAAACTAAACGTTGGACTGAAACTACACCATCTTGTGAAGCTAAAAAATTAGCAATGAGAAAGTGTGCTTTGTTCTTTTATACTTTCCAAGTAACTTCAGAAAAAAATAAAAACGAAATTGTATGATTTCGTTTTTTTTTTCCGAATATCTCCGTATGTACCTAAGCGGAATTTTCTGGTTACTGTTCAATGATACCTTTTGAGAGGGGTATCATTGACCACTAAATTGACAAAATTTAGTACCACAGCGGTTACAGCGATGTCCGCTTTAAAACTTTCCCTGAATATACCTGCTTTGGTATATGCTCGGGTATATGATTCAAATTCCGGGAGAATATCCAACTAAACAGTTTTATGAGGTTTCCATATCGTCCCTATATCAATCCAAAGCGGGCGGCTAGATTTGACCTATAAAACTTAAAGAGAAGGGGGCAAGGGGTTGTGTAACACCTCATTGTCAAGCTTGTTCCAATACCCTTGAACAACATCGGAATGCCATTGTCTTATCAAAGAGGAAATTCTGAGTTAATTTGATTTATACAATGCATGCATTCATACATGCATTATGCATATTTTCATTAAATAAAGACAGTTATGACAGCACGCAAAGATCCATAGAACAAAGTACATATAC
Source organism: Malachius bipustulatus (assembly GCA_910589415.1). NCBI lineage: Eukaryota > Metazoa > Arthropoda > Insecta > Coleoptera > Melyridae > Malachius > Malachius bipustulatus. Next base: position 7,657,593 of record OU342632.1, read on the forward strand.
CTATATAAAAAATTTGAAAATCCTGCTACGAGCACTATTTTCTAATAAAGGTGTTTGCAGATAAACGCATGACTGCGGGAGCGAAGGGATTCCAGGGTTGATGCATCCAGGGATCCATTCGCCTTGATTATGTTTTTTTAACTTGAAGTTATTGTAATTGATAAGAGTTCCGCTTGCTTAATAACATTTAGACTTATTTTGTTTTTACAACAAAATACTATGTATCTTGTCAGCGAATAGTAGTAAACCCCTAATATGTAGTATCGTTGTATTCATGAAGAAGAGAAGAATCCATTCTTGACAAAAAAAATGGGGGTTGCTTTTTTTCGGAACTCGTACCTACCTGAAAAGTTGCTTACATACAATAAGCATAATCTTTTCGTAAAATTCAAATAAACGCAAGCAAGCAGGTGCATTTACCATCCTTCCTTCTCCTGTAACCCTCATTCCTGTTTTCACGAAAAAAATCGTACAATCGTCTCGACGAGACAGAGACTCTCTTCAAGTCGGTTTCGTTACGGTCCTTCATGAATAATAATCAACTCAAAACTCAACCTAAATTACTCTAATTAAACTAAATCTCTCTACTCTCAACTTATTAACCGGTAATTAAAAGTGACGAGCGCCTCTCGGTTGTAACAGCAGCAGTCAGCGAATTCCAGCAACTGGCACCCTCTCTCCAAGGTGAGTGCACTATTATTTTATTGCCTTGCCTTTGGCCTCAAAAATCAAATTTAAACATCAAATCACAACAGTATTTAAAAAAAATCTGATGACGTCAAAAATTTGATTTGATAAAGAGATCATTTTTATGTTGATAAATGCATTTTTTACAAATAAAATCGACCTGTTTCTGGATATTGAAAAAAAAAGGTAAACAGCAACGTTATGAATATTTTGCGGAACTCTATCAAATGTACAATAATATCAGTAATTTTTCTTTTGTAATGCCAACTGGAACATTTTTATACAATAATTCATACAATCAGACCTAATCAAGGTCCCTAATTTAAGCATGACACATTTAAAAAAAAATAAAACTTTGAAAAACTGATAGGTAGTTACGAGGGATTTTCGAGCTGTTCCTAGCTCTCGTAATTTTCCGGAAAAACGAAAAAACCGCTTTTTCGTGCTAGGATTTGACCTCAATTTGGGAAGTACGTACTCCCAGAAAAAAACGAAAAGCACAGGAATTTCGAGCTATTTTCGAGCTACCCAATGAGATTTTCGAGCTGTTCGTCCTAGCTCTCGTAATTTTCCGGAATAACGAAAAAACCGCTTTTTCGTGCTAGGATTTGACGTCAATTTGGGAGTACGTATTCCCGGAAAAAAACGAAAAGTACAGGAATTTCGATCTATTTTCGAGCAGAGTGTCGAGCTGTTTGTAGCTATTTTCATTTCCCGGAAAAACGAAAAAAACCGCTCTTTCGTGCTAGAATTGGACCTAAATTTAGTAAGTAGGTTGGTACTCCCGGGAAAAACGAAAAGCACAGGAATTTCGAGCTATTTTTGAGCTACCCAATGAGATTTTCGAGCTGTTTCGAAAAAACCGCTTTTTCGTTAATAACCGCTAATTCCTCAAGCAGAATTTGGAAAATTATCGAGTCGGATGATTTACCACAGCAGGGATGGAGGATCAAGGAGAGAGAGACAAAGCGGTTTTTTCGTATTTCCGGGAAATGACGAGAGCTAGAAACAGCTCGAAAATCTCATTGAATAGCTCGAAATTCCTGTGCTTTTCGTTTTTTTTTTCCGGGAGCGCTTACTTACTAAATTTAGGTCCAATTCTAGCACGAAAAAGCGTTTTTTTTTTCGTTTTTCCGGGAAATGACAAGAGCTACAAACAGCTCGAAAATCTCATTGAGTAGCTCGAAAATAGCTCGAAATTCCTGTGCTTTTCGTTTTTTTCCGGGAGTACGTACTTTCCAAATTGAGGTAAAATCCTAGCACGAAAAAGCGGTTTTTTTCGTTTTTCCGGAAAACGGTGAAAGCTAGAGACAGCTCGAAAATACCATGAAAGACTCGAAAATCCCTCGTCATCAGTTTTTCAAAATATTTATTTAAAAAAAATGTGTCAATCTTAAATTAGGGACCTATACAATCATATACAATCATACAATCATTCTTGCAACGATTGAAAGTTACTTGAAAAGAATATCCTTAATAATAATACGTACACGTACCTACAAAATCTCAATTCTGTTTGGTGGAATAATAGACGAGGAAATCATCTGATGATCACCTGATTTCTTATACGTTCACGAAAGAGAGACTCACCTCGCATACAAAGCAATCAGAATAAGTGCGGCTACCTGATTGACAACCTCGAAACAGGTGTTTTCTGTTACCTTATGCAAACAATGGACTCGAATCAATTGTCTTGAATCATGAATAATTAAAGAATGCGACATTACTGAAATGTATTTACATACTTACTTTTCCATATATGTGCGTAAGTAGTGTTAAGTACATGCCGTGTAGCTCTTGCAAATCAATCTCTGCCATGCAATAACGCTTTCGGCAGTCGTCAAGCAAGAAGACTCAAAATTATAGACCAAGGATTTTTTTCACAGCTAAGAACAGTTACATTAACGTAATGGACCTGTAGTTTTAGTTTACGATAATTAATTACATATTTTTATTATTTTGCACAATCTATTTATTAGGCATCGTTCTAAGCTTATGCTTCCCAAATATAATTTGGCTGTGTTTCGGCGCTCGTTCACCTACAATGCAGCTGCACATATAACAGTGTTCCTTCAGAACTTAAAACTCGATCATTAAACTATTTTAAAAAGCATCTCAAGTTATCTTTATTGGCTGAACAGGGAGGACAAAAATAATGTATGCTGAATTATGTATTCATACAACTTGAAACTTTGTAAGTAGATTCATTTTGATTTTTGTTAATTATTCTGGTTGGGTCCATTTGGCTAATGACGGGTAATTTTTATTCAATAGATTATAAAGGGGTTAAGTAGAGTAGCGCAAGCTAGACTTCGTCTCTTTTAATGTAATCAGTAGGTACTGTATTTTACCGTACTAAATAAAGACACTTTATTGTTATTATTATTACTTCTCCGTTCCAAGAAAAGTCGTCAATAAGAATAATAATAATTGACGACTGATAAATTAATAATTGAAAACAAGAGCGATAGACGCAGCCCTCTGTTTTACCTTTAACTTTTAGTGAAAAATGACAAAGGAGTCAGGCCCAGTTTTCTAATAGCTATTAAAACGAGAACAGAAATCGGAAAACACCTGCGCCACCTGCATTGCTAATGCTACTTTATTACACAAAGGAATAAAAGAGCAGATGAAATAACATTTTAAATTATTGAGTCATCAAAATAACTTGAAGAAAAATCAATTTTAAGAAAGAGTTATTTATGCACCTGTCTAGTGCGCGAAATTGAACTTTGGCGATTGAGAATAAGAGCTTTTCTCTTATCATTCGAAAGCACCAAAATTTCGCGCTCCAGATGCAAACAAGATTTTTTAGGCAGTTTTATTGAAACAAGCAGAATAAATCGAAATAATAATCATAAAAATGAGGGAAAGAAATTTATTATTGAGTGCACAGTTGCTGGTTCCTTTGTTGCTAGGGAAACATTTATGGTAATTGTTTACATCCGCGGCTCCTAAGTTTTTTTTCGGGACCGAAGAGCGAAATAGGGGTGCTGGGTGGGTAAGAAACTAAAATCAGCCATTGCAAACTACTATGAAGGTCACAACTAAGGCCTCTTTGGCACTACGGTCGAATTTCTATTTTTTTTTCACTTTCAGGGCAAGGAATATCTTCGAGATAAACAGTAGCACAGTTTTTATTTTGAATTTTGCATTTACTTTGCATTTGCATTCCAAAAATCGTGACATCGTTCGCTATACTCTGGATACGATATGAGAAATCTTATATCCGGTCGAATCCCTCTCTGTGTCGTGCTCATGGCATCGCCGCTTACGATCCGGTTGGCTTGGACGCGTATTCATCATTTCGAGTGCTTGCTTCCTATGTATTTATACGCCGCCTACCCAGGACCGGACTCATTAGAGCGGCTCTTAATGCCTCTTTTTTTGGCTAACCATAAATTTGCAAATCAAATGAATACCTTCCTGGTGTTACTATAGGTATGTTCTCCACCCCTATATAGGTGCCATAGTGAAACTGTAGGAGCCGCAGATGTAAATAATGACCCATTTTTCTATTAGTGCATGAAATAGTTTTCGCTCTAGTGTGCGAAACACTTCGCGCATGCAGCCGAGCAGACAAACGCAACGTTTGTTTTTTTTTTGCAAAATGGAAGTGTTTAAAGTACGTGACGAAGAAAGTCAAACAAAGCTGAAGCCTGAGTTTGACAATCGTCAAGTGCTAAAACACTCCTTTCACAATGTGTCACACAAGATTTTTTGTTCAAGTCTTAGTCGTTAAAATTGCTATCCTGGACACACTAGCTAGTTAAGTCAGCCAGTTTTTGCTTACTAATATAGTGTTTCATATTATGCCAGATTGGCGTGTGTCCACGAGGGAGTGGAAAATGTGGCATTGGCTGAAACTGAAGACGATTGAAGCCGTCTCTGACCAAATTCATGAATCGGCCGGTCTAACGCAGTGGAAAGGAACGGTATGCGGCGAACTGGGGGACTCACTTGGCATCCAGAGACTGCGAATTTGCAGTTTTTGTTTAAGGGTTTCGAAAGCCTCTTGTTGCAATTAATACGACTTCACAATTATTGAAAACCGCCACGGCTGGAAAATGGGTCACGTAGGTAGGTGACCTAAGTCGGAATGCTTGAAGCGAAAGTATATTTGAAGATTTTGAGTTACTCACTCCTAATATTACAGAAGATTCTAGCTTGGTGCGATAGAAATCAGGTGCAGTTTGATGCTGGGAAAACACAGTGGGTCATCTTCTCCAAGAAAGGCAACGTTCCGGAGCCAGATGTATTAATGACGGGGCACTCTCTTTCCTCTATCAACATCTCTTCTTGGCGTGAATCTGGGAGCGAACATGTCTTGGGATGATCATGTTGCAGATCTGGCGAAGAGTGCTTCTCAAAAATTTGGAAAATTGTTCCGCACGAAGAAATTTTATACACTACAACAGCTTCTCCTTTTATACAAGGCTCAAATCCGACCATCATTGAGTGTTTGAGGTTCAGCTCCTAAACATATGCTGAGATTACTATAGACTCCATCCAGAAAAGAGCTATTCACTTGATCGGGGATCCGACTTTTACTAAAAATGTAGAGAGTCTTGATTGAACATCGAAGAAAAGTAGTTTACCTGAGCCTGATTTACAGATATTTTTATGGGAAGTGTTCACAAGATGTGGCCCGTTTGATCCCACCTAGAACGAGGCCGGGCAGAAATAAAAGTCGAGCTGCAATAGCACATCCCTAACATGTTCAGCTCATTACACCTCGCACCACCTTATTTCAGACTTCTTTCATGTATATCCCTTTGGAATAGCATTCCAAGCGAAGTGATTCCTGAGGAATACAACATCATGCAACGATTCAAAGTTAAAGTGAATCGATATCTCCGATCGTGCACCACTCCCAGAGCGCCATGGGGATTTCCTGCAGTGCATGTGCCTTTTCAATAAAAAAAAAAACTGAAAGAATATCGGGTATACCGTCTAACACCAGTAATATTTTAGGCTTTACTATAAATCGATGAGGGAGAACTGTAAAAAGAATCAACGATGTAAGAATTTTGCAAAAGATATGGTAAATAGTTAATGGACTAATTTGGGCGTCAACAGCTGATAACAAGATTACCATAATTAGTTAAAATGTGGTTAAAGAACTTCGATGAACTTATTTTTGTACATGAATGTTATACTTATTTAGAATTTTTTTATTAGCATGTTTAGTATTTTAGTTCTTTTTTTTTATTCATTTAACTCGGAGAGAAATGAAAATTACAAAGAAAGTCTTCAGATCTTCAGCATGTTTTGCAAACATCAATCCGAGATTTAATGGTAACGATACGTGAATTAATCATTACTTAAACGTACCTACTTCTTCTTTTCGTGCACGAATGATTTGTTTTTTTTTATTATTATAATTACCTAATTGATTAGTTATTACGAAATCATTAAGATACGTACATTTCAAAAATGTGCGTCAGAAAGCTGTTCAAATTTAGCAAAACGAGAATATTTCATAAGAAATTTTGTTGTACTTTTATCAGAGTGTGATATGATGTCATAACTGATTAACAGTCACGTAATCTAATAATAGTTATACTGAACCCACTTTATCTTAATTGCAATCGATTTGTTTTATACTCTTGCTTTTGGTTTTTGATTATGTTCGCAGAGCTTCAGCAAGCGCTTTTTTGAGTTGAATCACCTTTAAGCATGTCAAGTCGATAACTATTAACTTCGAGTCGAGATTCAAACGACAAACGACGTCTGACTGAAAAATAATAATCGGTTTATCAGGCAAAGGGTGACTCAATTTCGATGTTTTCATAGGGAATCTCCATAACAACTATGAGATACAGAAAAATGATCCGCGCATTCACCTCTTTTTTTGAGAAATCGTCAATGGTGAAAAGTAAAATTGGCTAGGTATCCTCTTTTGCTTTCCAGTTATTTGCGAAAACTCGATTTTTCGTCTTTCCTGTCTCATTTACAATGAAATTAGAAGGAAATAATTTACACATTCATGAGACACTTTTTTTTAAGGAATGCAGTGGCGTAGTAATTTTATCAAAAAATTTCAATATTCAAAAAAAAGTTAGTTTAATAAAAAAAGGTATTTTTTATGAAAATCATAGGCAGATGGCTTTGACTTTGACATCATTAGAAATACATTTTTTCTTCTTTTATAAGTACCTAGCAGGGTGTAAAATACGTTTTCCTACGACCACTATACAAAGTACCCCTTTGCCCATAGTTATTTGTACGCAAACTAACAGATTTCTCACGTTTATAAAAGTGTGTGGGAAAGTGACATAAGGCAACCGCATTTCACACAAGTGAGAAATTTCTTTTGTGCACGAGTGTCACACTATACTTTTCCTACGAGCATAACAAGACAATTTTTTATTAAATGAAACTTTAAATACTTCTTAAAAAGCGACTGTTTTACCCATCACTAAATTGTAGTCACAGTGATTTCTCAGTTACCGCCCATCACTATTGCTTACATCAAACCAGTGCGGAAACGATTTTTGGCAATGGCTTATGTCACTTTGTCTCACAGTTTTGTATACGTGAGAAATCTGTTAGTTTGCGTACAAAAAACGATGCTCAAAGTAGTGTTTTGTATAGTGGTCGTAGGAAAAGTTCATTACCGTATAGTTTTGCAGTCATGACTGTCACGTTGACGTATAAAAAGTAGCGATCCATAGTCCAAACCACAGAGTAAACACTATGTAAGATTTACATGTAAAATAGACAAAATTCTATGAGAACAATAATAGTGATGGATAAAGCTGTGCTTTTGAAACACTATTTACTTTTACTACGAACTCGCATAATATACATATTATTTTTCTGATTTATGTACGAGTATTATTTACTCAAGACATACAGGGTCCTGCAACAGTGCGTCCGTCTTTCCTAGCGCCTTTCCCGTGGTGGATAAAAAAAAATGTTTCCCACAAAAAATTATTGGTTTGGAAATCTTCATGCCATAAAATTGTTTTACACTATACAGGGTGTCCCATTTTTGAGGTATTCCAACAACAAACATTTTTTTAAACGGAAAGCCCTGTATTTATTCTATTTTTTCGATGTCATTTTTTACCATCTACATTGTTGTCTATTTAATATTTGATTATATTACAGTGTTGCCGACTTACAAATTTTTTCCCAAAATTCTTGTATAAAACAAGCTGAAGTTTAAAAAATGGTAGCGACCCCGTTTTTCAGAAGGTAAAAATTATTCTTAGCAATAACTTCAGTGCGGTTACTCAGCAACATTGTGATAATGAGAAATATGAACTTGGTAAAATAGGGTGTTCAGAAAAAAATGCCAAACTTTGCAAACTTCAAAGTAGTTTAACTATTTTTTTTTCAAATGGAATGCCCCTATTTTTATATCACCATTCGATAGGCCTTTTTCTTCTCTTCAATTTTATGGTGCATGTTGTATGTCTAAACCCCATAGTTATTGACATGATCAACATTTTCCACAAAAGTTATCATTTAATTACATTTCTATGCACCGAAGTAGGCCGCAATGAAGCAAAACAATTGTTAAAATGTAAGTATCCAAGTGTCAGTGTGAATTGAATTCTCTAAATTAATTGAATTTTCTCAAACTAAAACTTGAAACGTTAAACACCTAAAAATAACTTCCGCTGTAAAAAACTGTAAGAAAACTAGAAAGCTAAAAACCGTTCTGCTGTTATCAGTGGCTGTTCCGTGAATGTCCGAGATTGAAATTTGCTGCAAAAGTCTCTCCGTTTCGTGGTATAAGTAGACTGCAAATTTTCATCATGAATTTCGAAAAAAACGAACTAGTAGATATGGTTTCTGTATTAGGCGAGGCTGATCAAAATTGTTTATTGGCGAAAAGGATTTACGCGATACGTTATCCAGAAAGAAGACACCCGAGTAAAAAAAGTTTCAGGAAGCTATTCGATAGATTTAATGAGACGGGAAGTGTGAAATACAAAAAACAAGAAAGTACAAAACCTATCACCAACGAGGAAAACGAATTGTCAGTGTTGTTAACAGCAACTGAGCATCCCAAAATGAGCCAAAAAGACATTGGTGAAGCAACCGCGGTATAACTGAGAGATCGGTACAACGCATTTGGAAGAAAAATCGATATCATGCGTACCATATTCAGTTGCATCAACAACTTACCAATGCTGATTTTCAATTTCGTTCCGGATTTTGTGCCTGGGCAAGATTGAAAATACACCAAGATCCTGCATTTTTCAATTACGTTTTATTTACAGATGAGGCGACATTTAAAAACAGCTGATCAGTAAACAGGCACAATTTTCATGTCTATTCAACTGAAAATCCTCATGTTATGAGACAAATTGACAATCAGCATAGATGGTCTTTGAATGCCTGGGGTGGAATTGTTGGAGGGTATGTGCTAGGTCCACATTTCTTCGATGGTCCTCTCAATGGGGCCATGTACTTGAATTTTTTGCAAAATGTTTTACCCGGACTATTAGTTAACGTGCCTCAAAATATAAGAAACAGAATGTGGTATCAACAAGACGGGGCACCAGCGCATTTTTCGCGAAACGTCAGGGTATATCTTGATGGTATTTTCCCCAACCAGTGGATTGGTAGGAATGGACCCATCAAATGGCCTGCTAGATCTCCGGATCTGACAAAAATGGATTTTTTCTTGTGGGGATACGTGAAGGGAATTGTTTTTAACGAACCGCCGACGACACTAATCAATATGCAACAAAGAATTGTGGAAGCTTTTGCAAGCATTTCACCTGAAATGCTAGGGAGAGTGCAAAGGTCTTTTCAGCAGAGAATTGATTTGTGCCTGAATGAAAATGGGAGACATTTTGAACATTTATTATAATAGTTTTTCATTTGTATGTTCAATTTTGTTACATTTGCATGTTTTTGAATGAAATAATTAATCTTTTTTACATAATGGATTCTCGGTTTTTATTCCTAACTTCATTAGATGTCACTTTGACACTTGGATACTTACATTTTGACAGTTGTTTTGCTTCATTGCGGCCTACTTCGGTGCATAGAAATGTAATTAAATGGTAACTTTTGTGGAAAATATTGATCATGTCAATAACTATGGGGTTTAGACATACAACATGCACCATAAATTTGAAGAGAAGAAAAAGGCCTATCGAATGGTGATATAAAAATAGGGGCATTCCATTTGAAAAAAAATAGTTAAACTACTTTGAAGTTTGCAAAGTTTGGCATTTTTTTCTGAACACCCTATTTTACTAAGTTCATATTTCTCATTATCACAATGTTGCTTAGTAACCACACTGAAGTTATTGCTAAGAATAATTTTTACCTTCTGAAAAACGGGGTCGCTACCATTTTTTAAACTTCAGCTTGTTTTATACAAGAATTTTGGGAAAAAATTTGTAAGTCGGCAACACTGTAATATAATTAAATAGTAAATAGACAACAATGTAGATGGTAAAAAATGACATCGAAAAAATAGAATAAATACAGGGCTTTCCATTTAAAAAAATGTTGGTTGTTGGAATACCTCAAAAATGGGACACCCTGTATAGTGTAAAACAATTTTATGGCATGAAGATTTCCAAACCAATAATTTTTTGTGGGAAACATTTTTTTTTATCCACCACGGGAAAGGTGCTAGTAAAGACGGACGCACTGTTGCAGGACCCTGTATAGTTTTACCGAATTGGGAGAGCAGGTATTATAAAATTCTAAAATTAGTTCAGTCAGGTAAATGGGTACCGCGCAGCTCTATTAAATTATAGGTACATATAGCACATATCTGCCAATTTTCGCGCACGCGCAATCAGCTGAACCACTGACCACTGACCAGTCAATTATACTGTAATACTCGATATCGATCATACATAATATTTATTGTCTATAGGATTATACATAATATAATAACGAATATTGTTATTATTTTAAATATTTATTTTAAATGTGCAATTCGTAAGTGAATTGGAATATTAGTGGCGGAGTTAAAGTGAAGTAAATAATTTCACTTACTTGGTTACTTGGAGTCAGTGTCGGTTCTAGTGTTCGAGCTGTTCCGTCGAACAGGGCGCCAACAAATGAGGCGCCAAAAATTTACATGAACAGTTTCATCGTTTTAAAATGTCTTTTTTTCATTTTAATTTTTTCTCACGCACTTGATGATAATGTTTCCCCCTCTACCTCGTCCACATCTTTTTGTTTAATTATACCTCTACTCAATTTATGAATGAAAAAAAAAATACAAAAGTGCTTCAAAACGCGTTTGTGTAATTATTATAAGTGTACATAAATTATTTCATTATTGTGCATTTTCGGGGAGGAGGTGGGGGGGTAATCCTCCTTATCATAGAAGACGGCACTGCTCGGAGTGATGGACACTATTGATTGAGACTGAGAGTAATTCCGATTCTGTTGTAGGAAATACACCCCCGTTTAATTGAATAAAAAAATTGTCTTGCTATGCTCGTAAAAAAAGCATAGTGTGAAAGACGTGCACGAAAGCAATTTCTCACTCGTGTGAAATGCGCGACTTCGTCTGGTACCGCAACATTTTCACACTCGTCAAAAATATCCTACTTTGTGCACTTGTTTCACACTATGCTATTATAAAATAAGACGTGAATAAGGACCTTTGTTTATGAGTTAGGTACTGAAGGTGTCTCGTTTTAAAATTAGCACCCTGTTTATAAAAAATGATCCGCTTAAATATAAGAGTATTCAGTATCATATTCTTTAACGAGTGGAAAATTATGGCTATTATTCACGAAGACGAAAATTAAAACACTATTGTTGAAATTTTACAAGTGAATAATAGCCTTTCTATGCAAGTAGAAGACGCTATTTTATCTATGACTCAGCAAATCTTTTAAAAAATTTGAAATACATAGTCTAAACACCAGGATGATTTAGTGGTGAGCATAAATTTGGGTTGGCAATGAACAGAAAGTTGTTACGCCGAGCCTGGCATTGCGAAAGCCCGGGCGTTTCCGCTTCGATTGTCCAAACTGGCTATCTCGACGCATAAAAGCCGCTTGTTATTCGAATTATTGACACAAACTTGTGCCGCTCGCTAGCGGTTTACGTTAATCGACCAACGCCAACAAGTACGAAGATCATGATACTACGACTCATGGGGTGAGATCACCCTGTTTCGTGGTGTTTCGAGAATTCGAAGACTATCGTATCGATCTTTCGGGAGACATGCCGAGCTATGAGTTTGAGTGGTTAATCGTTAATCGTAACACCCGGGTGTATCCTTCCACACTGGCATGCAAAGCAAAACGTATAGATAATTCCTAAACTAAAATCAGCAACATACTGAATGTTTTGTTACATGGTCGTAGAAAACCACATTAATGCATCCCAATTAATCTACCGGCGGAACGGTTAGTCTTCCTAAAAAGGTTTATTATGAGCAATTTTGTCTTTATACAGGATGGCCCAGCGAAAACGTACCAAGCCTAATAACTTGAAAACTGAAGATGTATACGAAAAACGCCGAAACAGGTCGATTTTGTTATGGAGGGGGACATATTTTCGTGACAAATTTGACTACCCAACTTCACTACCTTGGCAGGGGTAGCTACCCCTTTGCTTATCATCATAGGGAATAGATATCGAGTGATACATCATTTGAAAGCTACTTGAATTCTCTTTTGTTTTTCACATCTTCAGTTTTCAAGTTATTAAGGCGAGTTACGTTTTATTGGCCCATCCTGTATGTAAGCGAAACCCAAAATGTTGGATATCGTTGTAAAAACAATTCAAGTAGCTTTCAAATGATGTATCACTCGATATCTGTTCCCTATGATGATAAGCAAAGGGGTAGCTAGTAGCTACCCCTGCCAAGGGGGTGAACTTGGGTAGTTAAATTTGTCAAGAAAATATGTCCCCCTCGATAACAAAATCGGCCTATTTCGGCGTTTTTCGCGTACATCTTCATCAGTTTTCAAGTTATTAGACCTGGTACGTTTTCGCTTGGCCACTCTGTATAATTTTGTATATAACTTCAAAATAAACGCTTCCTTTCTGAGATTTAGGCCAAAAACTGAAAAATGTGCAAAAAAAAAAAACAAAGTTCTGTGCCAAATTTTCGCCTGCAAACTTCAAGTTCAGCGACCCAAAATAACAAAGAGGGTGAGAAAATCAAAACTACAGGAAAACTTTCCTCTGAACCCCCATTTTATTCCTAATATGCTATAATTCTAATTTATTGCTACATTCTAATAGGCTCGTAATTCATTTTCATTCAGTCTACTTTATGTCAAACACGTGTAAACTAATGAATGGAAAATGGCCCTAATTAAGATGATTGTAAAGTGAAACATAGCATTTAGATTTAGAGTGTTTTTGTTTAAATAATTATTTAACTTTTATGGTTTTTGTGGTTTAGAATCGTTATTGCTATTTACCAAAATTGTTCTTATTAAAAAATAATTCTTCCTTAAAAGCAATTGAAATCAAAATATTTTCACGAAACGTAGCTTTTCGGTAAAATTTGATTTTTTAATGTTCCTTACAATAACAAAACTTGGAAGTTTTGACTAAAAAAGAAACACCGGAATTATAAACAATTCCTCAACCAGACGAAAATTTCTTCTCTCGAAAATGGTCTCAAGAACTAAAAAAGTATAAGCTTCTGTCACCCGTGTGACGTAGTTCTACATATTTTCTTTCTCCTCTCTTCTTGTTGTGACTTGTGATATTATTCAAATCAGAATTATCAACATGTTGCCTGACTTGATAACTGAGTGTTTATTATTTTATTTTTTGTCTTTGTGACAGTCATTCGTCTCATATCTCAACAACAATAAATAAACAATTATTATTATTATTGAGAGCGAGATTAACTTATTTTCTTAACATTTATTAAACACGCACATTTCATGACCAATACTTTTTATCAAAATTAAAATATACGCCGTAAAACTTACATTATCAATAAAAACAATATTCAAACTGTAAACAACACTTGAAAGGTTGCCCGGTAAACAATAAATTAAAGAGTGCAAAACAACTTAGAAGTGACTGTTGTTTTTCTAATCTGTTTACGTTTAGCTTTAGCAGCACACACCTTCGCTCTTAGCCAATGAAACGTCGCAATTTTAAACATTAATAAACTGTATGGCACACGTGTTGACGACGGTTTTTATTCATTGCCCCAATCAAAGCTTGTTTGAGTGGACTGGAACCCAAACAGTTTGCAGATAAGGTGATTATTGCGTCATCGTATGATCGCCGTAGAAATCGTATGATCGCACCTCTCTACTAACTAAACTTGGGGGTGGGGGGATAGATATTGTATGTCATTTATTTGCATTTCAATTCTCGTCATATCAGAATCAGAATGAGAATGATTAAAAAATACAACAAAGAGCGCTATTGAAATGCAAACATTGACATGTAGGTAATAGTACTTAATGAGTAGTTAGTAGTAATAATCACGTTTGAAATAATATTCAATTATTATCAAATACCGCGTTTAAATCACTCATTATGTTATACGTAAGTAGGGTACGTCCATAAATGAATATTTGATTTTTATGATTAAAAAGCGAGCCTGAAGCCTAATAAATAATATGAATGAATGCAACAAAATAGTAGTTGTTTAAATCTAATTAATGTGTTTGCAACACTTTTATTGCATTAGACACTTGGTAAAAATTCAAACTACCAAGACGGTATTAATGGGTCTTACCAACTATTTAATGGGAGACTTCAGGGATATCTTAAGCCAATGAAGATACGAGGTCGGTTAAATTCTAATTAGACTATTAAATAAAATATATTTATTTAATAGTCTAAGGTTAAATTAGAGAAAAGTTGTTCTATTTTGACTTTGAGATGAGTATTTGCAATTTTTTTTAAATATCCCTAGTAGACTAAGGGCCCGCAACTGCCAGACCTTTGTCATTTTATAATAAAAGCTGAAAGTTTCTGTGGGCATGTCCCCAACATAAGTAGGAACAATTCAGCGATTATGAAGTTGGGATCATCGTGGATGTCGTGGAACACAAGTTGGCAGGTAGGAATAGGTGTAAAACCTGAAGAAGCTGTATAAAATCACTACCCAAGATCTTTGAAGTATAAAGTTTATTTTTTTTAATTTTTAAAAACGACAAAAGAACCATTTTCAAGGTACAGGGTGTCAAAAAATTGAGTATTTTCAGTTTTTGATGATATCTAAGGAACTGTTTGAGATACAGAACCCAGCGTTTGTACACATCTTGTCATTAATATTATCTACGTTCAAGAGGACAAAAAAAAACTATGGGGCAGTGAAACAAATCATAAAAAAAATCAAAAACAAGTGGTGTTTTTGTTCACAACAAAATAATATGTTGTCGCTTTTATGTTTTTCATCATAAAATGCTATTTTTCTCGAAAATAGTTCACGTTAAGAGCATTTGACCAAGAGCACCTTTCTTATGCAGAAAACATTTATAGTTTAAAATGTGCTCCCCCTCGGTGCTCCCACGATGCCAATTTTTGCAGTGTCGTAGAAATTAGGGGCAAAAAGAAAGGGTTCCTAAGAAATCGTCAAAAAACTGAAAATTTTTTTTTCTTGTATCTCGAAAATGTGGGTTTGCGGACCAATGTTAATTAATGGGAACTTTTTTTCACATTTTTGAAAGAGCTATCACATCCTGAAGTCCTGCGCACATATTATGAATCACCCTGCTATCAATTTTATTTTCATATACAACTAAATATTATTAATATAAATTTAACAAATTTAAATATTAATTTCAAATTACTGACTTTTATTGACTGACTGAATTTAATAATTTTCCTTCAAATTTAATTTTTTATTTAACAATTTATTTTTAATAACTTTGAATAACTGAACTTTTGCAAGTGATACTGAATGAAAAAAAGTTTCGGGCAAAAGGTGAACTGTTGAAAGGAGAAATCTCACGGCCGGAAAAACTTTGACCTTGGAACGGTTCAAGGTATTGGAGGTCAATTTTATTTTGTTTTTTCAAATGTAAACCCCTAATTTTCGCGCGTGGGCAATAGAGTGCACGTACAAAAAACATGGGAATCTTTTGTTCGAAACATGTTTTTTTGTTAAATCACCAACTTGAAAAATAAGCCTTTCCATTTGACAAACTTCTGTCCGAAACTTTTTTTCATTCGGCATCACCTGCACAAGTGTCCGGCAATATTAAGCCTCTTTTCATTTAATACACCTCATAGAACACTTCGAAAAACCCCGCTAATGTACCGGGTGGTCCATCACTTATGTCCACCCCCGAAATAGAGCTGAATTTTAAAGATAAAAAATTTAAACTTTGAGGATTTGTATAATTAATATAGGACCATATACGAGTAATGACATAATCAGTTTAATTTTTTTTTTTTTTTTGTTGAGCCATCAGCGATAAAAAACTGTAATTTGGTGTTAATGTGACCAAAAAATATTCGATTTTTCTTTAATACATCGATAGAAATCGATTAAGAAAATCAAAATCGCTTAAAAGAAATATCAAAAAAATAATTACAAGCCTTTAATTAAATAAAATACTTAAAATATGGAGATGACAGCTAGAATGATTGATTTATGGAAGCAATAAAACTACCAGAATTTTGAAGGGCTGGTATAGCACAAAAATGTTAAGTAAACCATTCATAAAAGAAGCCCCATTCGAGTTCAATGGCACATTCTTCTCACTGCTTTGAAGATTATTTATGGTAGGTACCTACTCTCATTAGATTTGTCAGTTTTATTACTCTACCATATATCAATCATTTTACCTGTCATTTCCATATTTAAAGTATTTTATTTAATTAAAGGCTTGTAATTAGGTTTTTTATATTTTTTTAAATCGATTTTGACTTTATTAATCGATATCTATCGATGTATTAAAGAAAAATCGAATTTATTTTGGTCACATTAACACCAAATTATAGTTTTTTATCGTTGATGGCTCAACTAAAAAAAAATATTAAACTGATTATGTCATTATATGGTCCTATATTAATTACACAAATCCTCAAAGTTTCAATTTTTTATCTTTAAAATTCTCCTCTATTTCCGGGGTGGACATAAGTGATGGACCCCCGGTATATCGAGCGCCACAGGACACTCTATGGTACTCATTCTAGTACCACTAGAATCTGTAACACGGCCAATAATATCAATCAGGATATATTTGATATGTCTCCCACAAAATACAAGGGTGTTCTTAAAGAAAAACTGTGGCATTACTATTTTTATAACAAGAATATTTCTTGTATTTTGTAATTCGATATTTTCATTACGTTTAGTGAATATTTATAATTTTCTTGTATATTTTTGTTTTGTATATCTTTTTATTTATTTATTTATTTTTTGATCACATGATTGTTTTTTTTTTATACTTGTTCAATGGTTTCCGTAATAAATTACCTATTATTATTATTATGAAAAAGTTATTCAGGATGATCAATTAAAATGGGACACCTGTATAATTTACCTAAGCTATCTATACGATTTACTTTACTGGATTTGGTTTTCTCGTAAAAGAAATCCAGTGAAATCCTCTTCAAATAGCTAAGATTATGCAAAAACACCGGCAAAAACAAATATAAATTCTTAATCTCGAATCGAAAGGAATTGCTTGTAGGATAATAATGTTAATTGATCATAAAACAACACTAATCCATTAACAAACATAATTATTTACTTGATAGCATATTTATTAATAGTAGGTAGGCATAGGTACACTGGAGAGTACACTCTATACCTCAGTCGGCCAAAAGACATAGTAATAAAAGTGCGCGGTAAGTTTACAATCCAGGTAGGCAGACCTTATACACAAGAATTATATACACAAATCTTAGAATACCCTTCTCATTGGTTTACCGGAACCAGGTAACCAATAAATAAGGCACTATCTGCCTACAGATGTGACTACTTGGACCTTAAAAGTTTGTACGCAGTTTTATTACTTTATCTGTTGGTCGACTGAGGTATATAGTCCTCGGCAAATCATGGACAGAGTGGAAATTTTAGATCAAATCAATCACATCTTGAGCGTTTTTAGGCCTAAATTATTGCGTTAAAAAAGACAATTTTCACTTGTTTATGACTCATAAACTACTCCATTTGAGTTCCAACTGTATAATAAAATAAAAACCATTCTTATTGCATTTGCTCGGACAATATGAAAACATAATATACAGGACGTTACAAGTAAAAAGTCAGTATCACTTCCTGAAAAACCGGAAGCAAAAAAAAAATGTCAGTTATCTGTCAAAAAGTGCGTATTATCTAGTTGTATGCGACATAACAAATTTCAAAAAGATATCTCAAAAAATACAGAAAAAAAGAGGGTATGACACATGGTATTATAAAGTGGTGCGTTTAGTTGGTCAGGGAGTTTCTGAATCCTTATACAAGGCTTCTTAGTTCAGTTTAGGAGACACTACACCTGCTTGGCTAAGAAAAAAAAAACTTTCGACCCCCAATTTAGACAAACAGTAGACAAGAAAACGGTTCATTATTTTTGATAGTGCACTAATAGCTGTGAGTTTGCGAGTTTTAGGTAACCGTGGCAAAGAATAAAATCAGCTATGACAACAGACGGTAATTGTATACATCCGCGGCTCCTACGTTTCATCAATTTTTTCGGGACCGAGGAGCGAAATAGGGGTGCTGGGTGGGTAAGAAGCTAAAAACAGCCATTGCAAACTAATATCAAGGTCACCACTAAGGCCTCTTTGGCACTACGGTCGAATTTCTATTTATTTTTTTTTCAGTTTCAGGGCAAGTAATATCTTTGAGATTAACAATAGCACAGTTTTTATTTTGAATTTTGCATTTATTTTGCATTTATATTCCAAAATACGCGACATCGCTCATAATAGCGGTTCGACTACATTTGCATGCCATGTATGTTGCGTATGTTACCAGACCGGCTCTGGTGTTGATATTACGAGTTTCCGCCGTCCACTCGACACTCTGACCTTGCATGTTTATTGTGATTTTCGCTGTTCTAAACAGGCCCGCACTCAGGAAGATCTTCTTTTGATGCCCTTTTGTTCGCTTATCTTTCATTTGCAAAGCAAATTAATACCTTCCTGGTGTTACTATAGGTATGTCCTCCACCCCTATACAGGGTGATTGATTGAAACGCCACATTAGAAAAAGTTCGACTTCCAAATGATCTAGGAATCTGAAATTTGGAACTTAGGCAACATACCTAATAACGAGTCAAAATGAAATATTACCAAGATGGTAGAACATTTAAAATGGCGAAAGCAACGGCCATCTTTGTTTTTTTTAAATGGGACACCCCATATATTATTGCATTTTCAGATCGTCTGAGAAAATGTAATAACAATGGTGCTTATAGTTGTATTTTAAATTGAGTAGGCCATGAGTTATAAACAAGTGAAAATCGTGATTTTCCAACTTTTAAGACATTTATCACGAAAACGGCTCAAGATATCAGAAAACGGCTTACATGTCCCTATCTTAACTTTTTATAAGGCATCCAAATATGCAGTTGAAATCTTTATACAAGGTGGTGGAAATTGTCAGATTTTTCATCACCCTGTATAAACATTTCAACTCTACAGTAGGATACCAGATGAAAAGTTAAGATAGGGACATGTAAGGCGTTTTCTGATATCATGAGCCGTTTTCGTGGTAAATGTCTTTAAAGTTGGAAAATCACGATTTTCACTTGTTTATAACTCATGGCCTACTCAATTTAAAATACAACTATAAGCACCATTGTTATTACATTTTCTCAGACGATCTGAAAATGCAATAATATATGGGGTGTCCCATTTAAAAAAACAAAGATGGCCGTTGCTTTCGCCATTTTAAATGTTCTACCATCTTGGTAATATTTCATTTTGACTCGTTATTAGGTATGTTGCCTAAGTTCCAAATTTCAGATTCCTAGATCATTTGGAAGTCGAACTTTTTCTAATGTGGCGTTTCAATCAATCACCCTGTATAGGTGCCATAGTGAAACTGTAGTAGGAGCCGCGGATGTATGTAATGACCAAAAAGAAAGTTGAGTTAAGAACCCTAATAATAGTTTAGCAGGTAATTTTCGTGCCCTCTAAAAACACAATTATTATTGTTTTCTACCTACCTACCAATTTTTTTGGTCTTACTATCAAATAACAAGATAATAAATAATACTTTGTGAATATTAATTATCTTGAATCCTAAATTTCTAAACTGAGCCAGGACGTGATAACAACATTATCTTATTACGCAACTGTTAAAACATACGAAAAATAACAATTCGGAATTCAATTATTTTTTCGTATTAATCGGTTCAAAGTTAAAAGCCCACTTAAATATCTGACTGGCTATTAATACCTCGATTAATATACAGAGATAAAAAAATTATGTGATTTTACCTACTTTTGTACTTTGCACCGACCAAATGCCCGATTGCTCAAGTGTGATTTTTATTAAGGATATAAACATTTTTCTAACATTACTCACTCCTGGTTGACAAAGTGCTGTTGCCATTCAGTTATTTCCGTCAGTAGGTAGTCTATATGTCTATATCGGGGTGATTTACAATGAGATTTTAGTAAAGAATTCTCTGAAAGTATGCCTATAAGTCCTATAACTTTGAAAATTTTGCAGATGGCCACTTTTCGTAATATTGAATGTTACAGTTCTGTTCAAATAAAACTGGGACAATTTTAAATTTCTACTGTAAATGTGGCTTATAAATAGAACAATGTTTCCATGGTTTACATGCTGTCGGCAAAGATTACAGCTTGGTTTAATCAAGATGATTATTCAAAGATGACAGCAAAGAGTTTATTATTTATTATTTGTTAAAACTGAAATTTTTCTTCCATTTCTCATTTTTAAGTGGATTCTGTATTATTGATTACTTATATTATCTCTTGTTAGGTACTGCAATAAATTACAATAAATTTCCTTTTGTTAGGGTATCAGTATCGTCAACATCCAGGCCAAAATATTTAATGAAATCAAGGGAAGCAGCTAAAGCGAGAGCTTAAGTATCCACGCCTAATAACATGCTGAAAGCCACACATACAACACAAAAAAAAGATGCACCAGATTAATTTGAACAAAACTGTAGACGCCTAAAATATTTTTTGTCACCTTCAGTTTTCTGTTATAAAGGAAGTCGTCATTAACGTTTGCTTGTTCTACAGGGTGTCGCTAAAAGGTACCACCAACGTCCTACCACAGACTTTCCGAGTACAATATATGCCGATTTAACGGAAATTATCCATGTCCAAAAATGCACCCTTTTCAAGATACAGCCCCTAAAATCGGGTCAACCAAATATACGTTTTCAAAAATAAGTCAAAAAATAATTAACTGAGAAACTTCAAAATTGCACCGCCTACTACTATTGTTAAAAGCAATAGACTGGCGTAGTTTTACAAATATTGACATACAGGGTGTTCCTCTTTTTGATGTCTCATTTTTTGCCCTAGAAGTTTTTTATTCGTACGCCACTGGTTGATTCTATATTTTTTATCCAAAGGCGCAAGTATTACCAAACATTTTGACCTCTGATTATATCTGATTGTATCTTGCATGGTTTTCCCATATTAAATTTAATGATGGACTTACACCACGAAAACGTATTTAATTTATGAAATAAAATTTATTTCACAAAAAATTACTAAAAAAAAATTACTTTATTCACATTTATTGACCTTAAGAATGATCGTAGGTAGTAGGCGGTGAAACAAAATTTCCTCATTTATTAATGTTTTTACTTATTTTGAAAAATGTGTATTTTCCAAATTATTTTATTTTAAGGGCTGAATCTTGAAAAAGGACCATTTTAGACATGAATAATTTCGGTTAAGTCGGCACAGTTTGAACCCAGGAATCTGTGGTGGAACGTTGTTGTTGAAATTATTATTAAATTTTCAGAAATATACAGGGTGTCCCAGCTTATTCGAAGCCGTCTCTGTAGGCCAAACGATTGATTTTTTCCAAAAAAATTTTGCAAATTCAAGTACAGGATCACAATGACCATAATTTAAAATTACTTTGGAGTATACAGAGTGTCCCATATGACAGTGGCATATCAAAGTTATGTTTTTTTAAATGGAATGCTCCTATGTTATTGCATTTTGTAGATTGTCTGAGAAGAGAAAATTGAAAATTTAAAAGGCTTTTACAGTTGGTGTTTAAATTCAGAAGTTTTTGAGTTATAAACAAGCGAAAATCGTCATTTTTCAAGTTCAAGGCCCTGTACAATGAAAACGGTTCAAGATAGAGAAAAACGGCTTACATGTCCCTATTTTAACTTTTTATGTACTATCCTATGGTATAGAAGAATTTTTACTTTCTTTGATTTTTTTATTTGGCGACGCGTGGACAAATCTCAGAATTTTTCAAATTTTTTATCACCCTGTATAAACATTTCATCTACATGATAGGATAGTACATGAAAAAGTAAAATAGGGACATGTAAGCCGTTTTTCTCTATTTTCAGCCGTTTTCGTTGTACAGGGCTTTGAACTTGAAAAATGACGATTTTCACTTGTTTATAACTCAAAAACTTCTGAATTTAAACACCAACTGTAAAAGCCAATCTTATTTTTTCTTCTCAGACGATCTAAAAATGCAATAACATAGGAGCATTCCATTTAAAAAAACATAACTTTGATATGCCACTGTCATATGGGACACTCTGTATACTCCAAAATAATTTTAAATTATGGCCATTGTGATCCTGTACTTGAATTTTCAAAAAGTTTTTTGAAAAAGTCCATCGTTTGGCCTACAGAGACCGCTTCGAATAAGCTGGGACACCCTGTATTTTCAGCAATGTAGGTCCATAATAAAAAATTAATTACGGGCAATCGATACAAGATACGAATTTTTTATAAAAGAACAAAAAGCTTAGGAATAATCGAGGGAATAATGTAGCCTTTGAATAAAAAATACAGAATCAATCAGTGGCGTGCGGACAAAAAAGTTCCGTAGTAAAAAGTGACACGTGACATCAAAAACAGGAATGTCAATGTTTGTACTTTTTGTAAAACTATGTGAGTTTATTGGTCTTAACAATAGTAGTAAGCGCTGAAATTTGAAGTTTCTCAGGTAATCCATTTTTGACTTATTCTGGAAAACGTGTTTTTGGTTGACCCCTTTTTATGGGCTGCATCTCGAAAAGGATGACTTTTTGGACATGGATAATTTCGGTTAAATCGTCATATTTTTTACTCAGAATCTGTGGTAGAACGGTGGTACCTTTTAGCGACACCCGACATCCTGTATGTAAGGTAAGGTGAGGTAAGTACAGTTGTGTTAAAATAAAACTGGGACAGTTTTAATTTTCTATTGTAAATGTGGCTTATAAATTGAACAACGTTTCCATGGTTTCCATCTGCTTTCCATGCTGTTAGAACAGTGATGACAGTCTATTTTATTTGAAAAAAAAATTAAAAGTTCAAAAAATAAAATTAAATTTCTCATTTTCAGTTTATTCCTCGGTTGATTCTGAAGCAAATTTTATAATTTGCTTCAGAAAGAGTGAACAGCATGGGGATCTCGGAAACCGTGGGAGATGTCGGTTAAATGGGGAAAAAGTTGGGCAACTAGAAGTTTTTCTTTATCTTATTTATTGACGTTATTATTGAAGATTTGAAAAAACTGAAACCACATTTTTTATTGCAGTTATTGACCAGCTTTATTTGTGCGATATCAGTTTTGTTATCTGACCATATTTGCAGGGCTGGAGTGAACTTCGATTTTTTAAATATGGGCCTGGATTTTTTATTGCAAAAATTAAAAATTGAAAGATTTATATTAATTCGAAATTTAATGACATGCCATACATTGTGGTTCAAACATCAAACGTGTTTCGAACTACCTATTTATAGCTATATTGACATCATCAGTTTTAATTTTCACTACTATGTAGGTTATATATGCTCTTATTAAACTTCTTGGACTCATCGTCATCACAATCCGACAAGTCCAAAAAGTTTAATAAGAGCACAGATCCGTATTAAGGTGAAATTAAACTGATGATGTCAATAGCCAAGCCATAGTCCTAAACACGTTTGAACCACTATTATGTGTGGTGTGACATATCATTAATTCAGAATTACAATACCTTTCCATTTTTGCAATAAAAAGTCCAGGCATGTATTTCAAAAATCGAAGTTCAGTCCAGCCCTGTAAATATGAATCTGATGAAGTTGATGAGTAATGTCGCTGGTTAAGGAAAAGTCCCGTGTAACTGGTGACAATATAATTAATAAAAACGTTATATCAAAAATTATGATGTGAAAACACTGTAATAATACAAAATTCGCTTCTATAACGAGACTCGTTAGAGGGTGAGGGTGGTATATGCCCTTTGTCGGCTACCGTATTTTACCGTATGGCCATGTTGCCAGATTCAACAAGAGTGTAGCGAACTGGCCAAGAATATCCACCAGAATCGTTAGATAAAAAAAACTGAAATAGTATAAATAAAGCTCATCAATAACTGCAATGAAAATGTGGTTTCAGTTTTTCCAAATCTTAAATCATAACGTCAATAAATAAGGAAAAACTAAAATTAAAGATTTTGTTTTTTTTTCAAAATAATTTGAAAACCAAAAATAATTTTTGAAACCTCTTTCTGCCATTGCATTCTCCTTCTGGTTGGCCAGCTTTTTCCCCATTTGACCGACTCTGTACCTACCTCACACGGCTTCCGAGATCCCCATGGTGTTTATTCTTGTCTTGGACCTTGGACACAGTGTGCAATATCCTATGTCCTATGGATAACCAGTTATTAGCAAAAAAGACTGTCTTGGGGGTGGTTTTTTGGAGGGGTCGCGATGCACCCATATTAGAACACTGGTGTGAAAACAGCTGCTAAAATGATAGCTGACAATTTTTGAACGCACTGTATGTACTTTTATACTGTGAAATGTTATCTGATACCTACTGATTTGTGTTGTTTATTTCAAGCAACTTATTTACGTCGAAGTAAACAATAAATAACACCTTGCAGCAAATTACTGAGACTGAGTTTTTCAATTTGGATATGGGAAATTATTAACTCGATTTGCCAAAATAGGAAAATTTTGAAAAAATTACAGAGCAGCATCAGAATCGGTATCTACGAGGTACACCAGAAATGATTTCTTGCAAACAACTACAGGGGCGGGTATTTTGAATCATGTCAAACAAAAGATCACCATAAAAATGAAACATTAAAAAACCGATTTGCCAAAATAGGAAAATTTTTAAAAAATAACTACAGACCAGCATCAGAACCGGTATCTACGAGGTACACCAGAAATGATTTCTTGCAAATAACTACAGGGGCGGGTATTTTGATTCATGTCGAACATCCCCAATAAAATGAAAAATTGAAAAAACCGATTTGCCAAAATACAAAAAAATGCAAAAATCATTTCTGGTGTACCTCGTAGATACCGGTTCTGATGCTGCTCTGTAATTTTTTCAAAATTTTCCTATTTTGGAAAATCGAGTTACACGATTTCTGATTTTCCTGAAAAAATTGGAATCTGCATATTAGTACCTAATTTCTAGAGGCGGTTTTTAAAAGAAGTAGGTAATAATTTCTGATGTCCAAATTGAAAAAATCAGTCGTAATATTTCAAAGTATACAAGTAGGTACTTATGTACCTACATACAGTGCGTTCAAAAATTGTCAGCTATCTTTTTAGCAGCTGTTTTCACACCAGTGCGAAAGAAAGTGTTTTCTTTTTTTTTATAATACAGGCAGCGAAAACTTGTCCTGAAGGATCAACCTGTATACCTATAGCTAGACCGAGACCTAGACCATATTTTAGGATCGATTATTGACTCCCTTATTAAAATAATGCAAAATTTCTTTCCCGTTATCACTATTATCAGTGCTCCTAAATAACAGCTGTGAGCAGGTAATAACGATTTTTTATCCTGATGGTAAAGACTAGGCAAGTACCTAAATATGTACCTCCAAAAAGCCCTTATAACCCTATAATAGGTACCTATGATGTAGGTACCTCTACCACTACCTACTAACTAAATAGAAATATTATTATCGGTCTCTTGAATCAGTGAAGACTATTGATTAGTTAGATTAAACCAATGGTTTAAAATTTAATAAGTAAACCCTATTTATCTACCTACATAAGTAATAATTTCAATAAATATCCTTTTCCTGCTGTTGTAAAGAACAGGTTCGAGGTTCGACCAGTATAATAATAGTGGTGTCAGTTGATACTTAAATTTAATCAATAAGAAAATTCAACTCACCCTTAAAATCCTTAGACATTCGCAGTTCGCACAATGATATTTGAAAGACGAGATGACCAACACAATAGATAAATCGCCAGATACAATAAAAACAATAAAGCTTAATATGTAATAAATACTATTCAAATTTAATTAGCATGTAAACAGCCGCGACGGACTCCGGACTAGGACGATGGAGTCTGGAACTCGAATTTAGTCGAATCGAATTCACAATTTTTTATACGTGCATCTATCTTTTTTCATCAGCTGTTTTTGAGACGTTTGAGTTTTGCATGTTGTCAACTCGATGACTTGAGCATTGCTACTTTATGTCACTTTTCAATTGTCCACTGCCAATCTCAATCAAGGTTGGTATAATGGGGTGTGTTTCTAAATTGCTCAACGTTGGACAACAAGTCAACGAAGTCAGCAGTCAGCTGTGGAGCTGTTGAGTTGGATAGTTGAGTTGTTGACCTGCTATTTAGAAACAAACTGAAATGACGGATGACGTCTTACAGTTGACATTGACATATTGATCACAAAATGAAGTCGAAGTTGTTACCTAATTACCTAATTAGTTACCTAAACAAAAAAAAATTAATTTGAATTTTATTGCTGGTATATGGTGTTTTATTATTCTTTAAAAAACCCTTTGTTGTTTGATTTGGTTTTCTTTATTGTTTGAGTAGCGTATGAACATATTTAGCTGAAGTAAAATCAAAAGATTATTAAATGAAATGGAGTCGTATCTTTATAGATGTGAATCTTGCGGGTTGGAGAGCCCTGATGACGAGAGTATTATATTCATATCATCTGATTACTGCTCAACAATAAATTAAGTGTTGATAGAATGTTGACACAAGCAACCGAAAACACCTTATTCCTAACTTCTTGCGACATTTTCAATCAGTTTTCTCATAATCTATTTTTATTTTTATCAACACAAATTACTTTAACCTTAAAACGCTATAATGCTAATGTCCACGAGTTTACGATCACGTGTCGTTGAGTACCAACTCAACAACTCAACAGGTTAATCCAGCGTTTACTTCGTTGAGTCAACGTTGACTTCAAACAGTGATTTAGAAACAAGAAAGTTGACTGCTGACGTTGAGTCAACGTCAGTCAACGTTAATTTAGAAACGGTTTGTTGGCATTGTTGCTCAGCGTTGGCTATTTAGAAACACACCCATGGTATACGCTAAGTAAGTATCGGATGTTTGCAGAGCGCGCGCCTCCTCGTGGATTTTTTTCGCACTTTTGTGCGGCATACTAATCGTTGACAGCTCGTTTCAATAGAATGAAACCTTTCTTAAAATCATTATTTGGAAGTGTATTTCTAGATTTTTTAATTTATTATGACTACAATTATTATTAAATTTCTAAGCACCCAGTCTCGACTGCTTTATTCGTTTGAAATCGTTGAGAAATGGGCGAAATCTCATGATGAGTTTTCACATGAGCGATGTTAGAGAATACGTTTACATGGAACTTTTCTTCAAGGAACCGCTCTTTCAGAGAGACTCCTGGTGCACATAGCACTCATAAAAATGAAAAAACCTATTATTGTCCCATTGTTTAGGTGATATATTAATTGTTCCATTAAAAAAATCACCTTTCTTATCAACATAATAAGTTTACATTTCATCTCATGTTTTAGGGTTTTTTATTCAACTTATAATTATGTATAATAAGTCGAAGAGTTTTGGACATATTTTGCAGCTGTAAAGCAAGAAAATGTTACCCTTCGTCTGAAATACAACTCGAAAAAATTATAGCAGTAGTTATTGTTTTATTAGCATTACTTATATGCCTTAATAAATTATTAACTAAAATTTTTAACTTTAATTTACTGTCTAAAAAAAGATTCAGGAGTAATAAATACGTATGTAATCGCAAGCATTTATGGTACTCGTGTACAACAAACCCTTCCAGATTTTTTTTATCCCTGAACGACCTCAAGTTTGCAATGAGAAATACATTAAAAATGAATAGCGGGCACGCAGGACTTGCCGCATGAAAGTGTCAAATTTGCCTACTTGGTGGCGCCACAATAGTTACTTGTTTAGCCTATAGCGCTATAGCTGTGCCTATAGTAAAGCTAGAGAGGTTGTCTGATAACTCCTTGGAAGCGTGGGGGTAATTCGTCATCAAGACGACCCGTGACGGGGAACTGACACCGTATTTGGTTTTTCCCTCGTTGAGAAAAATGCCTGGTGGAAATATTTGTAGCGTTGCTTTGCTACTAGTAAAATAATTTCAAAAATGTTAAAAGCTTTTGGCGGAAGCTTAATATTTTTCAATTTCCTAAAGATATGCAAAAATACTCCAGGAATGAAATTGTCGCTGATATGATAAAATGGAATTCAAATAAGAAGAGAATCTGTAGCAAGTATCTCAGATCTGATGACTATCAAGATGTATTACTATGTAAACTAATTAACAAATACTAATCTAGGAAAACCGAAGAAAAAGAGAGTTAAGGATTTGTAAAACTATACAACGAAAAGAAAAAATACCTATTTATTATTTACAAAAAGTTTCTTTATTATATTTGTCTTTATCTGAGAATAACCGTGCACCGTGCAACCAAATACACTAGATAATAATACCAACCAACACTATAATACGTGCAGCTTTCCGCTATTTACATGAATAAAAAAAGGGTCAAAAAAAGTAGCGTCATCTGCTGCCTCGATCGTTAACTACACTCAGAACCGGAAATTGTAAAGTTCACAGACATAATAATATTATCTAGAGTTCTTGGTTTCGTTCGGGTAATAATAATAAATTATTATCACTTTCGTATAAGTAGTTAGTAAATGAACACACGTCAATAATTCATTATTTCTACATCTGATTACATAAATTCAGATTTAAGCATTAGAATATAGTTAACGTAAAATTAAACTGCATTTAAAAATGTGATTTATTTTGGAGATGACAAGCTAAAGACAGATTGACGTTTAGTTCAATTAAATTGACATTTTAAATCAATGCTAGTTAAACATCCAGCCGCTTGGGCGATAGTAACTTCCGGTGTCAATCTTCAGTGGAAGCTGTATAGCTGTAATGCTGTATGTATTATCTATTGTATTTGCAGATATCTTTGTATCTTGTATGTTTTGACGGATTCGAGACGGAATCTTTTCTCTAATTTAACTGACCTTGTATCTCTTATTAGCGTTTACGAGATACCCATATGGCCCATATGGTATGATATGAGCTCTGAAATAAAATAAGGGCTCATTTATGTGACCTGCCTCTATTATTATGTTGGACTGTTGACATGACATAACACGCAATGCATTTATAGATTTAGAATGCACAGTGCACATGCTCCGTCTATTGCATTGTATCTACAGCTCCTGATCCACATAATTAGAAGAGAGAGATGGCCATTGCAGTCATGTCATGTCTGAGCCCATGTTACTAAAATAATTTTAATATAACTTAAGTAGTTCAAATTCTCACATGGTATCCTAAGGTATCATTGGTGTCACATCACATCAAATGCACATGAATCACATGATGTTATGTCAGTTGAAACTGAAAACTCGTCCGCGATGCGCATGACGTCACTGTGGTGATTGTAATTCAAGCTTTAAGTCGTGATACGATAAAAATCATTGGGTACGTTCACCTGACGTCAACCGTTGAGTTGTTGAGGTAGCGCTTGCGTTCAGACATACCGCTCACTTACAACCGTTGTTCAACTGTTGAGTATTTTTGTGAGCGTAAATATTTCACGCTCAGCACAGGTGGCACAGTCAACGTGTATGTTGCGGACATGTGCCAAGTGGGAAGTAAAAGTTGCAAGTAAGAATGCTCCTGATACAATCAGCGACAAATAAATGCTAATAATTACTTCTATTGAACTTGAATCGTATCCAGAAACATGTCACATATCTCTCGATGTCAACAATGCGTTCAGACTATTTCCAACATGTTGAAACAACTTACACTCAACCGTTTTGCGCTGCTATTCAATAGTTGACGTCAGGTGAACGTACCCATTTATACATAAATGCCTGTTGAATGCTTGCAAACTAAAAAAATATAAAAAGATATCTCTTTGCATTTCGTTTTTCTTGCGTGATTCTCACACCCACACTTTACCGCACAATAAACCATTTTTGGTATCAGACAGTCAGGTATTGAAGTAAAACTTATTAAAATTACTGCTACATCTACAAACTTCGAAATAAGCTACTAAATCGCGACTTTACATAATATCATTTACTACTGTCGAGTCACATTATGTAGATATGACATGACTGACGTCACAGAGGCTGCGCGCTGACATACCTTGTTTGTTTACCTATTTTGAATCATGATGTGTCATATGGTTATATGATAATTAGGTATTAGGTATGTAATATATAATTTCAATTCCTGTCAGTTTCATTAATATAATATTAAAAATAGGTATTATTATTGTGGAAAGCATTTATTTATGACTATAATTTAAGAATCTGATGAACTTACGCTGGTAAATTGTTACCTAAGTACCTACCTTCAAACCAACTTTTTTTTATTGATCATGCCATTTTTGACCACCATTCATCACAAATTCTGTTATTGTTTGTGCTTCGGAAGTGAAATTATAAAATGGTAAATAATAACCTAATTGGATAGTTAGAAAACTCAAACTCGAACGGAAACGTCAAATTGAAACGTTATTTTATCCTCATTCGGAAAGACATAATATTTTGAGTATCTGAGATAACTTTTTCCTTGTTGTTGACTGTTATCACAACGACTTGGGGTACCTGTAATACCGACATTAACGCTAGTAAGCGTCAGTGTCGGTAATGCAGGTACCTTACAACGACTCACGCGAGAGCGTCACCCATCGCGGATGGCAAAACCAGTGATCTCCATACTAATTCTATGGCAGAACTCACTTTTTGTTACCTTATTGTGTTCATCCTTCTTGGAATACAACTAATGCCAAATTGAAATTAGTAATAAACTCAGCAGATGTCGTTACTGTTCCATGTTAGTTGGAAATCAATCTAACAAAAGTTTGTTATGCAAGTTGTCATGTTTTTATTTATTGTTCTATGATTTGTAGATCATTGATTTTAGTACACACGTTCCAATTGTTTGTATTTTCCCTGGCAGACATACTTCATTTTATTCAAGGGAATAATAGTTGATGAAAAATTTTGTTGATCACACGATATAAAGTCTAATGGTCGGTTGCACAAACCTAATAAAAAATCTGCCAGATAATTATTACTGATTCTAAAATGCCTTGTAGAATCAAAATATTGGTCTGATATTGCTGGAACTGTTATAATTATCCGATAAAAAAATGAAAGATCATTAAAATATATTCGCCGTATTTGAAAATTTGTTATTTAAAATCAGTAACTATTTGAAATATTTTTAAATTACTTTTGTGCAAAGGGCCCTAACTAATAAGGTTTGTGCCAATACGCAAAACGAAAACGTGTAATGCGCATGCGGACGATACTTCGCTCCGGAGTTATCGGCGCACTATCAATCACGTATTACAGGCTAAATACGTAAAGACAAGCCAAAATCCCAGAACCTAAAGAAAAGAAGAAGAAACTAACCTTCATCTTCATACATCTTTTTATAAGTAGATGTATTTTATTTTATTTATTATTTGTTTATTTTAATAAAAGCAAATACACTAGATAATAATACGTGCAGCTTCCACTGAAAATTGTCACCGGAAGTTACTGTCGCCCAAGCGGCCCGATATCTAACTAGCGTTGATTTGAAATTTCAATTTAATTGAACGAAACGTCAATCTGACGTTTACTTTGCTTATGATTTATAAACTTTTTGACTAGTAGTTTATTCTAATTCTGATTACAAAACGTTAAGGGTGGTATGCTAGAAACTAAATTTCGCATTTGACAGCGCTGTTAACAACGGCACTGTTGTTAAAAATCACTTTGACATGGTCACGTGACCATGTTAAATGCTTTAACATCGCCATGTCAAATTTCATGTTGACAACGGCGTTAAAGCTGAAATCACCCAATTTGGTATGCTAGAAACGAAAATCGAGTAGGAACAGTTGAACGTCAATGTTAAATGGCCATGTTACAATAATCACAGGGTATGGATCGATTAATTGTAGCTGACAAATTTTAGGAAGATTTTTAATTTAGAAATTTAACTAGATTTTCTTCATTTAGATTCAGAATAAATAAAACAAAATTGGTTTTATTGATTTATATTTATATTTAATAACATATATAACCATGGGCGGCATAAATAGGGTAGGTAACAATAAAATAAAATAAGTTAAAGAACATAAGACATATTTGTGTAAAATAAATAATTTATTTGATAATAATATTACACTCATAAAATAATAATTGTATAGCAATAGTCAGAGTCAAACCAGAACAAATAAAAAAATAATTTTTAATTAAGGAAATTAATGTTGTCTGCAACACCTCTGGCAATCCGAAGGGGTTTTAAAACAGAAAATTGTGAACATAATCTTTAAAAACTTCTCACTCTTCATCAAATTCTCAAATTCTCAACCGACTACTGGGTTATAGGTTTGTATATAGAAATTTTATTAACTATTTAATAAAATTACATCTTCCCAACAGTCTGGGTTGTAAGAAACAAAGAATACTTAATAACATTGATAATAATACAATAAAAAATTTTTTTTTAAATAATTAAGTTACTATGTACTATATAAATGATGTCTTAATATATAAATGGATTTTTTTAAGGTGATTATTGCTATTGATTTTAATAATTTTGAATGTAGTCCAAATTTATGACAAAAATCTTTAAAAAAATTCGTGATTGTTCCCCGAGCACCAATAAATATACCTATTACTTCAATACTATTTAATTTGTATGATTTTTTAAAGAAATCAATTGTTTGATTATAGATTAATTGTTTTTCTAGGTTAACGTTCTATATTCTGCAATAAGATACATAATAATTAGGTAATTGATAACTTACCTGTTGATTATTTCTAGCAAAATCTGCCTCTCAACTTCAGAGAAGTTCTTTCTTGATTTCACGACAACTTCCATTTATACTTTTACAGTAAACCAAATTAATTCACTCAAAGAAAACTGAAACGTTTACGTTTGTTATTATTTGTTACAACACAACAATAACAATAATGGAGAATGGGGATCGGATCGGATGGTATGGTAATGACGTTCGTTGACGATGACGGTCGACGGTAGACGAGTTTCGTGTTTATCTAGCTCATACGCATGCGTTCAGTAGGCACTAGCCAACATCTAACAACGCGAGACCAAAATCAACCACGACCATCTCGGATCGCCGATTTATTACGAAATGGAACTTCGGTTCGGGTTCGATCTAGCTCGTGAATTGTTCTTAGCCTGCAATCAGCGAATGTACGACGTTGCCGCTATTGTTCATGTTACATTTTTAACATGATGATGTTACCTAACAACAGTGTCAAATCATGAATATTTCTTTCTAGCATACCGAATTGATTTTAACAACAGCGTCAGATTGACATCGGTGTTACGTTAACAACGCCAAATGAGATTTTCTAGCATACGACCCTAAGTGTTGCGAATAATTGCGTAAAGCCAAGACAAGTTAGATGTATTGGCCTATTGTCATCGGAAGACCTAAATAATTCCTTAATGGTTTTGGTTAAATACATATGTACAAACGAGATGCTTTGCTGAAAGAACTGTTTCAACAGAACATTGCAGCAATGTAATGTG
Organism: Malachius bipustulatus; assembly: GCA_910589415.1. Classification (NCBI taxonomy): domain Eukaryota; kingdom Metazoa; phylum Arthropoda; class Insecta; order Coleoptera; family Melyridae; genus Malachius; species Malachius bipustulatus. Next base: position 7,691,179 of record OU342632.1, read on the forward strand.
GCTCCGTCAATTCGAAATTTGAACCATTTCTTGGATGAAAAAGTTTTGATTCGCGTGGAGGAAGGTTGGTGAATTCTGAATTTGATATGGATAAACATCATCCAATTCTGTTACCGGCAAAAAATTGGTTAACGAAATTAATATTTACAAGGGATGAACATTTGCGTTTGTTGCATGCTGGTCCGCAACATCTATTAACATCTGTGCGAGAGCGATTTTGGGCAATTTCGGGAAGATATACGACAAAAAGAGTGGTTCACGAATGTGTGAGGTGTTTTCGTGTTGCGCCAAAAAAAAATAACTCCAATAATGGGTAATTTGCCAGCTTGCAGAATTAATCCTTCTTACCCTTTTCAAAATACTTGGGTGGACTATGATGCTGGTCCAATGAATTTAAATGATACGAAGGGGCGTGGTTGTAGGGTTTCAAAGTCTTATATTTGCTTGTTTATATGTATGGTGACCAATAAAGCTGTTCATATTGAACTTGTTACAGATTTGTCAACTGATGATTCGTTTATTTTGGCTTTAAAGAGATTTATTGCCCGTAGGGGAAATCCTTCCAATATGTATTCGGACAACGGGACAAATTTTAGGGGAGCAAAAACCGAGTTAGACAAGTTGAGGGTTTTTGTATTAAAAAATAAAGACAGCATTGTTGAGGCTGACTGGCGAAGGAGTCGATTGGCACTTCATACCCCCCGGATCACCTCACTTCGGAGGACTTTTTTTCGTCTCTGACATTTGAAGAGATATGTATACGTTACTCGTACAAATTGAGGCCATCATGAATTCCAGACCTTTGTCACCCCTCTCTCACGATCCCAACAATTGAAATCCTCTTACTCCCGCTCACTTTTTGGTGGGAAGAAGACTATTGTCACTGCCAGATCCGTGTGTTTTGAAGATTCCAGAGTCTAGATTATCGTGCTTCCAAAGAGTTCAACAACTCCAACAATAGGTTTACTTAAAAACTGACGACTTATTTATTTGCTTTGAAACCAGTCGAGTTATGCAAACGAAACTTGGTGGGTTAAACAGTGGCACGCATACGGGTACCAATTAAAAATATTTCAACAAAAATGCAATAAGCATCGAAATAAACCACTAATTCACCTTATTATTACTGCTGCTGTATTGTATGTAGGTGTCACAAGCCTGACGTCATAGGCTGCGCACTGACATGTTTGTATAATAATTATATATACGTGTTTTCACGAGTATTACCCGTACCCATACACCTGTCTGTGCCAAAGTACTTATGAGTAAATACTTACGAGTACATTTTCTGAGTTTCGTACTCGAATTTCAATTTATTTACGAGTACTCTTTCAAGTACTCCTGCCTAGCTCTGCGTCAACCCCAACATTACCTGATACACCAAAAACTCTAGATAATTTTATTATGTCTGTGAAAATAATTTATATTACATCCGTGCTTTTCATATCCGGTGTCTTGTGTAGTTAGCGATCGAGGCGTGTAGATGCAGATGGCGCTCCTTTTCATACTTCACGTTTATTACATGTAAATAGCGGAGAGCTGCACGTATTATTATCTAATGTATTTGATAAAAGTTAAAGTAGAGGTGAACGTAATATTCAAAAATCAAAATCCATAAAGTAATTTACCCACTTGAAATTTTTTTTGTTAATATAAGCAGCTCACAAAATCATCTTTATTGATTTATTTTTACTTTGCTACCAAATCCAAATCATTCATGTCCATGATTATTTGGTATAAATATGATATAAATTTGTATAAATATTAGTATAATTTAAATATAAAACCGTAAAATTAAATATAAAACCGTAAAATTAAATAATTGCCCGTTTCTGTGACGTGTAATATTTACCTAATTTTTAAACTTTGATCTGCATAATAAATAAAAGACTGAGGTTGACCTTCAGAGAAAACTTGCTGAGTTGTAAATCGTAAACATGAACCATCCAGTAAGGAGCGGCAAGCCGGCAAGGTATCAATGATGACAAGTTATAATATACAGAGAGTGGAAGTTCTATAGAAGATCAAGCATATAATCGGCGAATACCTACACATAATCCGTGAATTCGAAAAGAGTAACAAATTAAGATTGAATTGGAAAAATGTCCAGCGATTCGAAAATCGAGTTCGCAGTGCAGATGACTTGCGAGTCATGTGCAAAATCCGTCAGAGAATCCCTAGAAAATACACCAGGGGTAAGAAACGTATTCGTAAGCCTAGAAACCGGGTCCGTTGTAGTCGAAACAAATCTCCCGAGTTTCGAAATTCAGCAAAGAATCGAAGCGACCGGTAAGAAAACAGTTCTAAGAGGATATGGGGGCTCTGCGGCTGCTGTAGCTGTTTTGGATACTGGAGACGAAAGTGTAACAGGTGTTGTAAGATTCATGCAGAAAGATCCAAGTCTTTGTATAATCGACGGTACCATTGATAATCTTCAAAAAGGGGATTACAAGTTAACAATACATGAATGTGGAGACCTGTCTGAAGGTAACAAGAATTATATTATTGTAGTTAAAGCCTTTTAGGTTTATAATTGCAAGGTCAAGTATCAGATGATTTTTTACACTAAACTCGCATCAGCAATGCAGGGGTAGATCTATGTACCTATGGGATTTTTTTTATAGAACCCTACGGATTCAAAGGGCTACCATCCCCTGTTGCAGAAGCAGTTAATGTTAATACAGAATGCTGAAAATGGTGCCTCAACTTGATGGTACAATATTAAGGAACAGCCTATAATTATGAAATAATTTCGATATTTTAAAACTAATGTAGCAGGCAGGATACATAAATAGAAATTATTTATTCCCTTATTTTTTGATTGATGATAAATAAAACACTAATGTTTTAAAAGATTCTACTGATGTAGGTATATTGCTGGATATTAACGTTACACGTGTTTCACTACTTTGTAGCATCTTCAGACCATGTCTGAAGATGCTACATGTTATTTATCATCAATCAGAATGCAGAGATTCTATAAAGTAAGGGTTGAAATTTGAAAACATAAACCCTTATTTTTTGTTGTATATTTAATTTAATTTGTGTAATAATAATGTAATAATACTTTAATAATGTGAAAACTTGGGAATAATTTACATTATTATTATAATTGTTATTATATATGCATAGCTCAACAAGATGTTGGAGTTTCACATCTCTCCCGGATACGTGCTATCAAAAGGAGGAGATGCATTGATATCAAGGAGTTGTGACTAGAGTGACTGGTGGAGAAACTTTCTGACCCATGTGTTTAGGAATTACTGCCTTCTGAATATCAATGAACCTGCCAAATTATTGTTAATTTCTATAGCCAGTTCAGTATATTTAGCCGTCTTTTCCTGATATTTTTCCAAAATGTTGTTGTTTGGTACAGCAACGTCTATCAGGTATACCTACAGACTTGACTCTTTTATCGAACAATACAGTATCAGGCCAATTATTCGTCATCCGTCTGTCGGTGATAATCTGCCGATTGTAGTAGAGTCTATAAGAGTCATTCTCTAGTACTGACTGGGCTTGGTATTTATAATATGGTGTGTAGGTGTTGAGTAATCCATATTTGTTTCCCAGCTTCTGATGTAGAATGTTGCATACCTGGTTGTGTCTATGTAGGTAGTCGGTATTGGCTAAGTAGGTGCAGCCAGATGTTATGTGCTGGATTGTTTCCGATTTCTGATGGCATTTTCTACACTTGTCGCGACGAATATTCAGATCTTTGATTACGAATTTCTTTTAATTGATTGTATTAACGACCTGATCCTGTATGGCTATCATAAATCCCTCTGTTTCAGGAAAAAGCAACCCATCTTTTAACCATCTATTAGACGCTCCCGTGTTTATATGAGGCTGATGCAGGTCACTATAGTGTAGACCATGTAAAGCCTCCTGTGCCCACTGTTCCTTCTTTTCATTGTTTGACTGTATTGTCACCTGCATATTTCAATTGGCAAGATTCAATGGCGAGAAGTTTTTGTCGATTGCATTGATTGCCCGATGAAGGTTGGAATTTTCGGTTTTAAGGAAGAAGAATTCTCTCAACTTGGTTAATTGATTATCATGAAGGTTGATTATGTCAATCGGTGCTCTTCCTCCTTCATTTCACTTGAGAAAAAGGGAAATCAGCTGAAGTGGAGACCAATATTGGAGTCCCACAAGGTAGTGTTTTGGGCCCGGTTTTGTTCATGGCTTTCATTATTGATCTAAATTTGGAGTCGAGCTTGTATAGGAATTGTAGTATAACCAACTAAGCAGATGATATAAATCTAATAACACACATGCTGAGAACATGCCACAGTTACTGATACATGCAACAAATAACTTAGCTGCTGCAACAATAACATGGTTCGCAAACAATATAGTGCCATTAAATTAACAAAAAACTAATACTTTAATGTTTCAATTAATTAATTATGTTTATTATACAGGGTGAGGCGCGAGAACCTTGCGAGGGCATTTATATATGGAGAAGTGATGGGAGTAGAAGTCTAAAATTTGCACATGTATAATTTCGATTTTGACGAGCTAAACTAAAATATTCACAACCCCTCACCATTTCCGGTTATACTGGAAGTTGCCATCAACTTTCTTATTTTAAATGGGACACCCTGTATATTATTGCATTTTCAGATTGCCTGAAAAAATGTAATAAAAATGGTGTTTGTAGTTCAAAATTGGAACGAGTGGTTTATGAGTTATAAACAAATGAAAATTGCAATTTCATTTGGCTTACATGTCCCTATCCTAACTTTTTATATACTACGCTAGAGTACCTACAAAAAAAAAATTTATTAATTTTTTTTTAAACGCTGATTTTTTATCACTTTGTATACAAATTTCATCATCACCATAGGATACTACGTGAAAAGTTAAGACAGGGACATGTAAGCCGTTTTCATCTATCTTGACCCGTTTTCGACCTAAGCTGCTTTGAAAATGGAAAATTGCAATTTTCATTTGTTTATTACTCATAAACCACTCGTTCCAATTTTTAACTACAAACACATTTTTTCTACATTTTTTTAGGCAATCTGAAAATGTAATTAATATACAGGGTGTCCCATTTAAAATAAGAAAGTTGATGGCAACTTCCGGTATAACCGGAAATGGTGAGGGGTTGTAAATATTTTAGTTCAGCTCGTCAAAATCGAAATTATTCACGCACAAATTTTTAGACTTCTACTCCCAGGACTTCTCCATATAAAAATGCCCTAAGGTTCTCACGCCTCACCCTGTATTTATTCAACTAATTATGCATACGAAAATCATTATGCCTACAGAAATTATTTTGAATAATAGTCAATTCCAATTAAAACAAGAAACTGAACTTTTGGGAGTATAAATATTGATTGCAGATTATTCTGGAGAGGTAACCTAGGGAATCTCTGTACGAAGTTAAACCAGAGTTGTTATAGCCTTCATATTATAATTACACAATATATGGGCATGGTTGCCTAAAAATAGTATATCACGCAAATTTTGAAGCAAAATACAGATATGGAGTCATATTTTGATTAAAGCAAATTTATTAACTATTTATGGAGTATATTATATTCAGGAGTGTCTTATTTTCCTGTTTAAACACAAACATTTATTTGTTAATAATGAACCAACTAACATACGTTCCTAACTTTTGTTTCCTAACTTTGAATGCCTGTAGTTCCGTTCCCGATAATAAAAACAATAAAAAGCAAACACTATCGTAATATGAAATGAAAATGAAAATAAAAATAAAAATAAAAGGCACAGTGGGTTCGGCTTGCGCCATAGGATACACCCAAGCAGCCATAATGCATGCCAAAATGAGTGAATGGCCCCCGGTGTGCATAAAGTAGGTAAAGCCCCTACTGGGCGTTGCTAGACAAAAGATGAATGACATGTTGTCAGACAACATGCCATTCATTGATGTTCTGCTGTGAGCAGAGGCGGAAATTGTAGACACTTGTTTCGTCCTGTTTGGGACTCTTCAGTACAATGTATCTACCAACACACAGCACAGTTTTGATCACGTATCCCGTGAGTGGAAGAATTCTTATCAGCTGCTGATAAGTTGAAAATGATAACACGACCTTGGAAATACAAACCTTACAGCAAATCTTTAGCAAATTATTTTCTTACCATTCAAGTTTCCAGGTTGCAAAAGTGTCGGTGATATATTCAACCCTAAGATTGCAAATAAAAATGAAGCTCGAATTTACGGAGATCTAGGAACTTTCACTCCTCTAGACAATGGCAGAGCTACTTTCCGATTTGAAGACAAAGTCATCGATCTAACAAGTGTGATTGGGAGATCACTGGTAGTCTCACGAAAACACAGTTTATCACCTAAATATTTGAGCGTTGTATGTGGAATCATAGCAAGATCATCTGGCCTATTTCAGAACATGAAAACTATATGTGCTTGTGATGGAGTGACAATATGGGATGAAAAAAATGTTCCTAAACCGGGACTGTAGTAATGAAGCACAGGTATTTTAGTTTTAATAATAAGAAATCAATAATTAAATGTATGGCAAAGGTATTGTTTTATTTGTTGTTTCTTATCTGAACTGTTTTAAATGTTACCTATTATAATTCAGGGTGTCATTAAAAGGAAAAGGTACCACCAACGTTCTACCACAGATTCCACACAGTAATTTTTATGTAATGATAGATTTACACCATGAAAACAAATTTGTGAAAATTTCATTTTAATAAACACAGAAACGATTTTATTCAAATTTACTGGTCTTAACAATAATAGCAGTAGGCGGTGAAACTGACGTTTCTTATTTAATTAATTTTTGATTATTTTTGAAAATTTCTATTTAGTTGACTCATTTAAAGGGGTGTGTGTGTCTTGGAATTGCCGTTTTAAACATAAATAACTTGCGTTAAGTCCTTATATTTTTTACTCGGAAATCTGTAGTACGTTGGTGGTTCTTTTTAGCAACACCCCTGTATAAGAATTGTGTGATCAATAATATTGTCTAATTATTACAGTATATCATAAAACTATAACTATAAAAAAATATATCATAAAAATTGAATGATTTTTTTTCACATCAGCAATAATAATTGTTATCAGAGAAATTAAAAAAGAAGGAAGAAAATACTAGGGTATAGTCGACCAAAAGATATAACGAAATGATCTAATTGTTAAACTGTCATATTTTATGACTTCAACAATATTTCAATAATCCAAAAATTGATAAAATGACAGAAGTCGTTTCGTTATATCTCTGGTCCAACTGTACCGGGACATTGACAGATTTTTATTGTATCAGAGTACGGAAGGTTAGTGTCATTTTTGTTGGTCATCTCTTTTTTACATTGTGAACACCCCAACATGTACCCCGTCAAAGTTGGGGTTCACCTCATTCGGTTCAGTTTCAATTGAGATTAATTGAAAAGTAATGATTTGTAAAATGTATCATATCACATGTGCTACTTAAATGATAGGCCGTAACTTCAAGGGTGCGTTCCTGAACCAAATTCAAGTAGAAAAGTTCATATAAACATGTGTCCTGAAGTGTCTGGTTTTAAAGATACAGGGTGTCAAAGTTAAAAAAAAAGAAGTGTTTTTTATTAATATCTAAATGATCCTTTTGCCAATTTTGTTGAAATCTAGCAGGGTTATTCATTTTAATAAGACACCAAGTTCACAATAATTAAAAAATAATTATAAGTTCCAGCTGCGTCTTGAGGGGTAGTCTCACGAATAATATTGACAAAAAAATGTAAGTTACTGAGTTTTTTTTTCAGATCAAATATCTAAAAATACAACTTTTTTGCCTCCTAATATCTTTTTGTTTATTAACGACTTCTTTGCATGTTGAAAAATTGTTAAAATAAAATCATGTTACCTACTTAATTTTAATCCTTGCTAGGAATGCTAGGAAATGTTGTTTTGTTATTATGCAGCATCATGTTTTTGACTTTCTGTGACAGTTTGTTATTATTTTTCCTCTGGTCAAAAGGTTAATTGCACTTTGGACAATTATTCCTTTCATATGCTGTTATTTTATTGAATTTTTCACGACTCCCGAGACAACAAAAATTTGAAAATCAAAGTTAATTCATAAAAAAATTTAAAATATCTAAAAACACCATTTTGACCGTCAATTTTATTGTATTAGTTATAGTTTTTAAAAATATTTTCAAGTTTTTTACTCATAATTGTGAAGAATAATAAAGAGTGAATATAAGGGACCAATCGGGCCCGAAACGTTTAAAAAAGAAAAAAATTAAAGAAAATAAATCTTGAAAGCTAATTTTCAACTTTTTTCAATCAAAGAACCTAAATCCTAATAGTTATTATTATACAGGGTGTTGATTTTCAAAGCGGGCCATAGGGGATTAGCATTGCGAAAGTGATTTTTGAGGATTCCTGCTCGCCGTTTAAACTGACAGAAATGGTTTTGGTATCAAAATGAAGCTAAAATTATTGCGCATAACGCTTGACATCAGAAATTAATTTAATTTCACGTTGTTTTCTAAAATTTTTCAGTAAAAATTCAAGTAATTGTTAATGTTTAATCACAAAATAGGATGCCTTGCCTAAACAATAATGACGTTTCTACGTTTCGACAATCCAATAATAAAACTTTATTGAAAGTCAGTAGGTAATAATAATAACATTTTCCTGGTCGTCCCGCCTCACGGTTTGGTCCAGTTTAACTTGCTCCATTAAAAATGTCATTATATGTAATATCAAATCCTATCTTCAATAGGTAAATCAATCTCAACCCTTTTCACTTCGAAAAGGTTTAAACTATTTTTAACATCCATGTAATTAACATAATTCACTGGAATTTTTGCACGACAATTGTTATTGAGTCTTGTAATAGAACCTTCATCTTCGTCTATCACATGTATATACAATGTTAACACCTGTAATTTTCTGGAATTGCCAATAACTGACAATTGTCCTGATGATCGGCTAACCCCCGAAACCGGTTGACAAGCTACTTTTCAATAAATTATACTCATATGACCTAGATTTTTATTTTTATTCGGTAATAATAAAGTCTGGTCTATTATTGGATTGTCAAAACGTAGAAACGTCATTATTGTTTAGGCAAGGCATGCTATTTTGCGATTAAACATTAACAATTACTTGAATTTTTACTGAAGAATTTTAGAAAACAACGTGAAATTAAATTAATTTCTGATGTCAAGCGTTATGCGCAATAATTTTAGCTTCATTTTGATACCAAAACCATTTCTGCCAGTTTAAACGGCGAGCAGGAATCCTTCAAAAACCACTTTCGCAATGATCGTCCCCTATGGCCCGCTTTGAAAATCAACACCCTGTATATAGATTTTTGTGTTGTTTTAGTCTGAATAATCAGTCTATAAAGTTTGTCCAACTTACAATAAACACCCTCTGTAGGTATATTTTTTTTGAATGTTCAATTTTTGGTTATTTTGTTAATTATGAAAATTATGAATTAATTTTTGGTTTTCATGCTTTCTTATACCGACCAACATAAAAAACAATATGGCGGCCATAAGAAAAACAAAACTTGGTTATGAAAACTCTGGGATCAAGTCGGCTTTGAAAATTTTTGTGATGTCAAATGGATAGCTTATTGATGACTCATGTAAACCAACAAAAAAATTAATTAATTTTAAACAATAAAAAAGATATAAGAAGGTAAAATATGAAATCGCGATTTATCAGGGTTTTTAGCATATTATTATTTCAGTTTTGACTGAAATAATCTTACAAAAATCACCCCCTTAAATATTGACATTCAATCACAAAACACCCTGTATACATATACCTTTTTATTTGAATTTTTATTCTTTAATTATTATTTCTTTTTTGAATTAAAATTACGTACCTACATATACAGGGTGTCCGGAAATTATGAGCAAAAAATTAAGGGGGTGATTCTTCTTGATGAAATATTGCCAAAAGTATCTATAGTTTTTTTTCGAAAACTCAAAAAGAAGAAAGTTATAAGCCTCCAAAGTTGATTTTTTTAAATAAATATTTTTTTATAACTTTTTTTCTAGTGTACGGATTTTCTTAAAATTTGACACACTTGCCACTGATGTTGCTTTACATCCTTGGTCCAAATTAGACTTGAATCCCTCGAAATCAAGAGGCCTTATGTGCCCTTGACCTTCAAAAAAAGCCTATAACTTTTTTCGTAATATTTTTTTCTGAGTTTTGAAGACGCACAATTGAAGAACATGAAGAAATATTCGGAAAAGGTCCTCTTTGTCTATCACGATAAAATGACCTGTTTCCGAGTAAAACTGTTTTAAAAATTTGCTTGCACTAAAATTGATCACCATAAACTATGATCATTCTACAACAATACCAAAGCATGCTTTGAAAACAGCTGCAGGGTTGCCAAGAAAACAAGACGTTTGCTTTGGATTTCATTTTGACAGCAATTTATTATTTTTTTTATAAAAATTATTTTATTATTTTATTAAAAAAAAAATGATTAATTTTTTTTCCATTTTCAAAAAAAAAATCATTTCCAAGTCTATTTATATACGAATGTCTTTGTTTTGTACATAACTAGGCAACCCTGCAGCTGTTTCCAAAGCATGCTTTGGTGTTGTTGCAAAATGATCATAATTTATGGTGATCAATTTTAGTGCAAGTAAATTTTTAAAACAGTTTTACTCGGAAACGGGTCATTTTATCGTGATAGACAAAGAGGACCTTTTCCGAAGATTTCTTCATGTTCTTCAATTGTGCGTCTTCAAAACTCAGAAAAAAATATTACGAAAAAAGTTATAGGCCTTTTTTGAAGGTCAAGGGCAGTTAAGGCCTTTTGATTTCGAAGGATTCAAGTCTAATTTGGACCAAGGATGTAAAGCAACATCAGTGGCAAATGTGTCAAATTTTAAGAAAATCCGTGCACTAGAAAAAAAGTTATAAAAAAATATTGATTTAAAAAAATCAACTTTGGAGGCTTATAACTTTCTTCTTTTTGAGTTTTCGAAAAAAAACTATAGATACTTTTGGCAATATTTCATCAAGAAGAATCACCCCCTTAATTTTTTGCTCATATGTTCCGGACACCCTGTATAATTTTAATTCCTAAGAATAAACATAGATGCCCGGTTGTTCAAATCTCCAATTAATGAGTAATTACAAAATTATCAATTATTGCTAATCATAGATTATTGATAGATTGGGTTGCACCGAGACAAATGATAACTGATTAATCTCTAATTTCATAATCAGAGATTAATCAGCGATCAATGAATGCGAATCTGGCAATATGGCAATAAATTACTGGTTCTTCTGTTTCGTGTTTCAATAAAAATGGATAGTGCTAAAACTAACAATACAACTAACATTACATTATACATTAATGTCAAATAAAAAATATTATTCATTATTTGTATTACATTGCATTTAAAAATGAAATTGAATTTTATTGTTTAACGTAGGTATATTGTGAAATTATTATATTGCAATATAATAGGTAAATCATATTATATAAATAGGTTTGATCAGGTATCCTGTTTGTCTCTATAGGTCATATTTATTCCCTATGAAATAACTTATTTTATTTAACCATTAATTGGAAAATTTTTTAAAGTCAAATTCGAGAGACACAATTTTTGGTAGTATCTAATAATTATGGAGAAGAAACGGAGCAATTTCTCAGAGCAAAAGAAGCAAAGATTATTTTGAATTGTTGGAAAGTAAGTGAAATTGCCATCTAATAAGCTTCTGACATCTCACAAGATTTTGCCTTTGCATTCTGGTTCCACTTTCCAATTTCCTGTTTTTTCATTACCTATGTCTTTCCTTTCCTTCCAGATACGTTGAAATAGTGGAAAATCAGTCGATAAAGACTTTCTTTTTAGACAAAAAAAGCAGGCGTGGTCAAAAATAGTGATGGGCGAATATAATTATTGTTGTGCAGACTCCGGAATACGAACCGAGCAGCAACTCCGAGTTCTGTACAACAATTACATCTAACAATAATGTTGTGTAACTTTAAATTTGGATCACATATGCACTGAACATTTAAAGAAAATTAGCCTTTTCTGTTGCGATACAATTCAGCATTGGGTCCCCCAGGTGACTGAATTTTTATGTGGGTGAAGTCGACAGCTCCAACCACCCTGAAATCCAGCAATTTGGTAAAAACCTGCTCGTACTTTGGCCAATTCTTCCGCCTTTTCTGGCATCTTAATATGTCTGTGCGATAATTTCTTCTTGTGACAGAGTGAATTATTCGACATGCCGTTGTAGATTAATGTATATCACATCATCACCTACCAACTGTTGAAATGCACCCGTTGCATAAAATCTCAACGTTATCAAGATTTGCCCTAGTGCCTGGACCTAATTCTGGTCCCCGAATTCGTGAAACAGAGCAGTTACTGTCGCTTTATTTAATCGATATCGTTGCTTGAATTCAAATTCATCAAACATTTCGAAAGGATTTTTTCTCTCTTATAACACGAAGTTTCCGTAAAGGTAATTCCTGTTCTTCTTCGAAGTCGCTCAGTGAAGATAGATCCGATTCCATTTCAAGTTTAATAATTTGGTATTTTCCCAATGTAATTTACAACTATTTTTGAATTTATTAATAAAAAAACACTAACACGCTTTATAAACAAGAAGAAATTAATAAATTTTTATTATTTATGCAAGAAATATCTAATAAATAACTTTAAAACCTACCATAATTTACAGTTAATCACTCAAATATCTATAATTACAATAATTATTGATTTACGAATGATTAATCAATGATTTGTGTTTGAACAACCGAAATGATCCTTAATCATTAATTAATCAATGATTATCTCAGGAGTTGATTATTAGAATAATCTTTAATTAATCATAGATTATTTGCTCTTTGACCCAATACCTGTTGCTTAATCATAGATTAATCTCAGATTAATTGGCAATTATTTTTTGAACAACCGGGCATCAGAAATTAAAAATCTTGAATTAAAATTATGTACCTGAATTTTTATTCTCGAATTAAAATTATGTACATAATAAACATACGGCAACACAGCGGATGAGCAAACAGTGGATCTATAGAATAGCGGGCGATACCGAATTGGGCGAAGGATTTTATTATTCACTAATCCCAGGGGTCAATTGGGCGACAAACGAGAAACTAGGGGATTATAAGAGATAACTGGACAGACAAGAAATACATGTGCGGCCTTGCCCATATATATAGCAGTGTTGCCAGATTTATTTAGTGGTGCTTTTAGTAGATCAGATAGGTATACCTAATCAATTTATTATTAATAATTGAAGTCGAGTAGGCAGTAGGTACGTACCTACCTATGGCTATGTTGCACTTTAGCGTCATCGGTAAGTCAGGTGAAAAAAAAATTAAAAAAAAAAACTACCCTGACCAAAGACCTGGCTTACCGGTGAGTTTTAGTGCGGAAAAAAAAATAAATACCACTATAATTAATAATTATGTATATTAATTTCTATAATAATACTTAAAACCTAAAAACCTAAAATAATAATTAGGTATTCATTAAATGTATATTACTTTTCTATTGATGTTTCATGTTTCTGCTGTAGGTATAGTATAAAATAATAATTGTAAATGCACTAAGGGCTTGATGATGTAATTTGATAGAACTTAAAAAAATAATGCATCAAGTATTAATATTATTTATTTATTTTTTTCAATTTTATTTAATGTAGAAAATCGGAATTTCTGTAAAATCTGGCAACGTAGCCATACAAGAGCATGCAAATAACTCAACGGTACTTAGAAATTCCTTCGCCCAATTGAGCTCCCGGATTATAAGAACCCCCGTCGTGACGAAGGGTCGCTCAGGTAATTTCGCCCAATTGAGAAACGCCGAGAATAGCAACATCACTCTGTGAAACAGAGCACTCGCGGCGTATACGCATTAGCACTATAGGCATGATACCTTTACAATGTTGCCGTATTTTTATGATGTACATAATTTTAATTCAAGAATGAAATTTTACGAATTAAAATTATATACAGGGTGAGGCGTGAGAACCTTAGGGCATTTTTATATGGAGAAGTCCTGGGAGTAGAAGTCTAAAAATTTGTGCGTGTATAATTTGGATTTTGACGAGCTGAACTAAAATATTTACAACCCCTCACCATTTCCGATTATACCTGAAGTTGCCATCAACTTTCTTATTTTAAATGGGACACCCTGTATATTATTACATTTTCAGATTGCCTGAAAAAATGTAAAAAAAATGTGTTTGTAGTTGAAAATTTAAACGAGTGGGTTATGAGTTATAAACGAATGAAAATCGCAATTTTCCATTTTCAAAGCAGCTTAGGTCGAAAACGGGTCAAGATAGATGAAAACGGCTTACATGTCCCTATCTTAACTTTTCACGTAGTATCTTATGGTGCTGATGAAATTTGTATACAAAGTGATAAAAAATCAGCGTTTAAAAAAAATAATAATAAATTTTTTTTGTAGGTACTCTAGCGTAGTATATAACAAGTTAGGATAGGGACATGTAAGCCGTTTTCATCTATCTTGACCAGTTTTCGATCTAAGCTGCTTTGAAAATGGAAAATTGCAATTTTCATTTGTTTATAACTCATAAACCACTCGTTCCAATTTTGAACTACAAACACAATTTTTATTACATTTTTTCAGGCAATCTGAAAATGTAATAATATACAGGTGTCCCATTTAAAATAAGAAACTTGATGGCAACTTCCGGTATAACCGGAAATGGTGAGGCGTTGTAAATATTTTAGTTTAGCTCGTCAAAATCGAAATTATACATGTGCAAATTTTTAGACTTCTACTCCCAACACTTCTCCATATAAAAATGCCCTAAGGTTCTCGCGCCTTACCCTGTACGTACCTTTTATTTGAATGTTTATTCTTGAATTATCGTTTCTTTTTTGAATTAAAATTATGTACATAATTTTAATTCCTAATATACAGGGTGTTCTACAAGCTCTATGACAAACTTTGACAGATGGTAGGTTGCTTGATTTTAAACATATTTTTTTTAATAAACATGGGTCCGATTCGTTTTTGTTTAGAAGTTACAAGCATTTAACCTTTATTAACAATCAACAATAAAAATTTAAATTAAATGATAATCACAAAACTTAAGACTATAAAAATTGTTCGAAATGTCCACCCTCAGCTTGAATGCAAGCCTCACATCGACGAACTAAAGATTCGGTCACTCGAAGAATGAGATTTGGATCATTTCTTATTTGGTTAGCTGCATCTTGAATTCTTTCAAAACTGCTGATGGGTAGCGATTTCAACATGGTAGACCAGCTGCTTCATGTGTCCCCATAAATAAAAATCCAGAGGATTCAGATCGGGAGAACGAGGTGGTCATGATATTGGACCTCCTTGACCTATCCATTTATTCGGGAAATGTTCATTTAGCCAAGCAGCAACTTGTCTTCCTCGATGTGGTGGTGCACCGTCATGCTGATACCACATATTTTGAATAATATTGAGTTGCACGTCATCAATAAACTCTAAAAGGTCGTGTTCTAAGAAATGTCTATAACGATTCTTTAAATGCTTGTAACTTCTAAACAAAAACGAATCGGACCCATGTTTATTAAAAAAAATATGTTTAAAATCAAGCAACCTACCATCTGTCAAAGTTTGTCATAGAGCTTGTATAACACCCTGTATAGGAATAAAAATTCAGAAATTAAATATGTACCTACATAATTTTAATTCAAAAAAGAAATAATAATTCAAGAATAACAATAATGAACGAATTTTCATTATGTTACATAATTTTAATTCAAGAATTTTAATTTCTGAATTTTTATTCTTGAATTAAAATTACCTATGTACATAATTTTAATTCAAAAATGGAAAATCAGAAATTAATATTATGTTCATAATAATAATTGATTGTGACTTGCGTGGCCTAGTGGTACTCCGCTGGCTCACGAAGCCATAGATCGCGGGTTCGAAACTCACCTCGGCCCGCTTTACTTTTCGGATTCATTTTCGAATGTCTGTGAAAAGTAAAACAAGCGATCGAACGTTTATAAGGAAAATATAATATAAAAGTGTGTGTGGCTAAAGAGTTCGCGCTCAAAGCCAATTTACCAGAGTGGAGCGACTATGTCTTACCTACACAGTTAAGACCGATGCTCCCTCTTTAAAAAAAAAAAAAAATAATAATTGATGACTAAAAATTGTATACATGATAAGAATTCGTAACATTTTTCTTATTGCAAGATATAATGCAACAATTCTATAATGCTAATTCTGACACAATAACAATTGATTTCGGTAAGTAAATTTACGTCGTGTTATAAAATATGCAATTCAAGGATTATTATATCTGATATTCATAAATAATTTGAGCTTCGAATTACATTTTTAATACGTTGTCATAATAATTAATTCATGGACTTCTTCTATTGTTGGACAGGATTGAAGTTATTTAGACTATTCAATAAATAATAAATTTTTATTTTATCACAGCATAACCATAATCTTCTAATATAACATATTTTACCCTAACGAAATATTAACAAATTAACAGAAAAAAATATGATAAAATTATGTCAAATCATAATAAAATTTGAATCTCAATAATAAAAATGAATCTCACAATAATCGATGAGAATTTATTAGGTATTTGTTTTAATAGGGCCTGGCACAGATTTTGATTTTTTTCTTGGAAA
Organism: Malachius bipustulatus; assembly: GCA_910589415.1. Lineage (NCBI taxonomy): Eukaryota > Metazoa > Arthropoda > Insecta > Coleoptera > Melyridae > Malachius > Malachius bipustulatus. The sequence goes on from OU342632.1 coordinate 7,707,813, forward strand.
CAAATCTAGATACGAGTAAAGCTCAAGAGGCAAGAAAGTTACATTTTTGACCGCTTAGTCTAAAAAAAAATATATAAATTGTCAAAAGAGCAGTGGCGTACCATAATTTTACCTATAAGTTTCAAGTAGATAGCCCCCTGAGACGCCACTGGAATTAATAAATTTATTTTATTCCCATCAAAGGAAGTTCCTTATAACGACAAATAAGCCTACCAAATTTTATTTAAATCGGCTGAAAGGTTTTTGAGTAATTAATAAAAAATCGATTTTTTTTTCAAAATTTTACACCCTGTATCTAGAAATTGAAGCAAGTTAGGACATATGATTATATGAAAAAATTTCTTATTTTTGACTGGTAAATACGCATTTAAAATCTTTGCACTGCATTTTGAATCACCCTGTATACAGGGTGCACCATGTATCCTTCTCTATATTGCTATCTCCTGAACGCTAAGAGATACAGGGTCGGTTAAATTAGAGAAAAGATGCGCAGTTTTGTGGCCGTCTCGAATTCGTCAGAACATGCAAGATATCTGTGACCGTTCCTGAAATATCCTGAAAAAACGAGATTTCTTATTTTCGTCATATCTTTCTTATTTTTGAAAATTAATAAATAATTTTTCGTAGGCTTACATAAGACGACAAGAGCTATCCATCTGATATTTCAAAAATTTTCAAGGCCTACTAGATCCAAGAGATTTCACAGTCAACTTTCGTTTTTACTATGGCCGCCATATTATTTTTTTATGTCGTTCGATATGAAAAAAAGTCATGGAAACCAAAAATTAATAAACTTCAAAAAATAAATTAAAAATTTTTTTATTCTTCTTTTTTTAAAGAAAAACTTTAAACTTAAAAAAAAAAATTATTTTTTGAAGTTTAACAATTTTTTGTTTTTATGATTTTTTTTTTTTATAACGAACAACATAAAAAAACACTATGGTGGCCATAAGAAAAACGAAAGTTGACTATGAAAATTCTGGGATCTAGTCGGCTTTGAAAATTTTTGAAATGTCAGATGGGTAGCTCTTGCCCACAAATGTAAATGTATGTAAGCCCACAAAAAATTATTCATTAATCTCCAATAATAAAAAAGATATGGAAAAAATAAGAAATCTCGATTTTTCAGTTTTTTCAGGATATTTCAGGAACGGTCACAGATATCTTGCATGTCTCGACGGAATCGAGATGGCCACAAAATTGCGCTCCTTTGGACTTGTTTAACCGACCCTGTATCTGTTAGCGTTAGGAGATAGCAATATAGAGAAGGATACATGGTGCATCCTGTATATATTATATTGTGGGCAGGTGAATTTTGGAAAACCACTTTTTCGTGATCTGGGGGTCAGGATCGGTGGACATTTGGTGAGTTTGGGTAATTTTCGAAAAGTGATGTCGTCCTCAATATTTGTATTTTTTTATCAAAAAAATACACTAAAAAACGCAATTTTTTGCACTAAATGGTCCATAAAAAAAAAGAAAATGGTAAACTCGAGTAGAAAACTGAGCAGTTAGGATCTGGGGGCTATTACGCGTGTGATGGCACCGGCGCTATTCTGTTACTATTTTTGTCAATAAAAAATACTTGCTTTGGTCTATTGGTGTTGTTGTCTACCCCACTGCTAGAGAGTGTTGCCGTAACCATGTTGCAAATAAGAAAAAATTATCGCCATCAAAGTGAAATTGACGTGTCCCAGTGTTTCTTAATTACATCTAGGTACGCCATGATCACAAAAAATCTCATAATAAAAAGTTACCTATAAGAAGTCACAATATGTTATAACAAGTAAATAAATCTATTTGAAGATATTTTTAAGTCATAAATCGTATAGGCAAACATAATCTCTTATTAACAATCACAATAGATGGGTCGAATAGGATTACCGAGAAAGTAAGCATTACACTACAGGTATAAATAGCAGGCGACCCTTATCTGTTATCACCTTATCTCAATCCTATACGGAGAAGGATGTTTGGTCCTTGTGGGTGTCACGAGCACCGTCGACGGGCGGACGGGACGACGGGGTCAGAAGCTCTTGGCGAAGTGGCGGAGCCCATTCAGGTGTCTGCCTGAGAGGGTAGGGTTTATTTTCTGGGCAACCTATACACTGCCGATCTTTTGTCAAGTAAAAACTGCTTCTTATGGATTTATGATCGCCTCTGATTGATGACTTTAAAAGTCTTTTGGTGAAATAAACCCATTCCTTTTTGCAAAATCCACTTTGGTATACATTAATCGACCTTCTATGTGATAGATGGCATACAGTTAACTATAGTTAGGTACGAAATTAGATCCGAGATACCGAGATACGGGATATAATAAGCTGCCACTTTGTCTATAATACATAAAGCAGATTGGCGAATTTTATCAAAATTTATGTCAGACGTATATCTCATTCTCAAAAAATAACAGACTCTTTTAGCACAATGTTAATAAAAGCACTGATTAATCTTGGCGCTTTCATAATAAAAGCAGGGAGAAAAAGCAGAGCTATAAATTACACAGCGGCCCTTAGAAGGAATGTTTTCAACTTCATCGTTTTTGCCGTTTGCCTCCTTTTTCTTCATTAAAAAGAGCACACCTGACGAACATTCTACGGCGCTAATGGATCAAGCATTAAATCTCGTGCAATTAGGAATCTCTAGGAACTACACTAAATATATCTGTAACCCTCATCCAAGTATAAAAATGTCCCAGTAAGTAAATCATCAGCTTTATTATTTCTGCTGATTTTCATTAAGTAAAGTATATCGAAATCGATAAACTTGCTTTCATCATTTTATTTCTTATTAAATTATAAATCATTATAGAGTTATAAAGAGACACTGATAGACCTATTGATGAACTCGATCCCGGTCGAGCGACGCCGATGACGAACGAGCGTCATCCGCAGGACGCTCCGTTCCTCCGGGAGTCTGAGTGAGTATGCAGGTACGGGATCGCGTCGCGACGTTATTATCGGGAACGGCTGCCATAAGTGCCAGTGCCAGTACAATACGTATGGAAGCAGAGCAACAACCTTTAAACTGGGGAACGTGCTTCAAGAAATCCGACATACCTATAATAATACAGCATCCGGGAACATATTCCTGCGGGAACTTGATTATTAACTTAAGAAACACGTGGACTCATTTAAATAACACAGGCGAATGCGTGAAAAATGATTCATTCCATTTCCTCTCGTAAAACTAAATTTAGCAGACTTTTCAGGAAGAATCAGTATTTGTAACCTGACTGAGGAGTTATCGCTATAATTTCGACGAAACTTATTATACATTATAAGAATTTAAAAAGGCCTAATGATTTAAAAGTGATTATACAAGTTTTAAATATTAAATTACACGAATAATTAATTAGTGGTAGGAAAAAGAGTTCATTAAGAGAATTACTGAGGACTGGAGGGATTTCGAATGATTCCGAGATGGTCCAAGTTATTATTGCTCGGTAAGTAATTCCTAAATGTTTGTGCTTTTGTTTACTCAATGCTCCAATTTACCTCCCTAACAAACATAATCTTCTCGATATTGTGTAAGCAGTTTACGAAAACCTTGCCTATTTATACATTCAGATTTAGAGTAAAGTTGGTGTGTATTTAGGTAGAGACTCAGCGCTGTATACCTATTACACGGCGCGATTTTGCATTCACAGCTTATAATAAATTTCTCTTCAAAAACGTTGAAAAAACTTATGCTCCTCGAAATTCTCTGGTTTCAACCGTGCTAGTAATAACATATAGGTATGCCGGAAAATTATTGTTTCAGTACTAGCTCTGGAAAGAGATCGAATAAACCAGAATACCCTTCTTATAATAATAAGTTCTTCAAAAAACGTAAATAAAACTTACATGTGATGGGAGTTTGAGGGAAGTGAAGGAAAGAAAGTTGCAAACTATTTAATCAAAGCACAATATAAAAACAAAAATATTCTAGAAGAACAGCGAAAAGTTGTTTAAATGAAACACAGAGCACATTACCTACATCCAGGAAAGCTTGTCATGCAATTTTTTGTTCAAATGGCTGAAACACAAACAAAGGCTGCAGTGGTTCCGGATACTTCTGGTCAGGAGGTACTTGAATGCAATAGGTAACTCTGTGGTAAAAAATATTCTGATACAGTGTTACCAATGTCTTTGTTCCATAATCAAAAACTATGCTTACAAAAATATGTCACTCGAAATGTTACTATTCCAAAGTATAGTAGTCGTAGAGAATATAATCACAAAGTCACCAAAGTCTGCTTGCTTATGATAACACGTGGCAAGAGGTCTTAAATCATGTAATATTGCAAGGAAGTATTCAAAATTAATTTTTATCCCTAGTATCCCTGGTGTATGTTCTCATTATCTTATCTGGGAGGGGGGGAGGATGAGTTCATTTCAATCTCTTTTATATATCGCATTGATGTAATTTCATGCACCTGGTACCTTCCAACTGTTCTCTTAAAAGAAGAATGTTTGAAGGCAGATGCAACATTTTTCCAATATGCAAATATGAATCGATATTCTTAATTATTAGTGTTCACATAACATACAAGTAGTGGAGTAATACAAGAATAATCTTTTCATTACTCAAACATATGAAGAATTAACATTCAAATACAGCGAATTCTCTAAATACTGGCTCCCCGAATTGTTTTAGAGAGCAATGTTAAATTGATCATTTATTAAGATTGAAATGATATTTCTGTCGGTATGGTTACATTTTATAAATAAGTATCGAGAAAATCAAGAAAAGTTAAGTTTTCAATTTGTAACGTAATTTTCATTATTGCCTTGACTTTAACAATTAAAAATGACGTCAAATGACGAAAAGCATATCACAATGAAATGCAATGAATGAAAATGACGTTACAAACGAAAAACTTTTTCCAGATTTTCTCGAAAATGGTTTAACAGGATTAAATTTTAAGCACACTTTAACAGAAGCAGGTTTCCGATCAAAAAATATTTAATAATATTTAATATTTTTCTCTAAAAGAATCAATTAGGAGAGGCACTGACACTATTTACATAGTATTCACTATGTTCGGAAAATCAAAAGACACCGCGTAGATATAGAGAAGGAGATTTCTTACGAAAATCTTGGCCTGTCGGCGGTTTAGGGCCCTCGACTCACAGGTTTCTGGACCTTTGGCCCTTAGATCAATAGATTCTCCTGTCAAATTTAAATTTCTCAGTTTTTTTTGATATTTTATACTATATCGCTTCTGAAGGACGAATATGGGAGCTTACGAAAGTTCGCGTAAAAGTTATTAGTTTCACGTCGATAATACGACATCACAAACTTTTCACGATTAAAAAATAATAATCAATATAAAAAAAAATAATACCTAATCAATAAAATCTTGTTCTTTGATTACAAAAACTCTTAACGTGACGTTAATATTAAGTTAAAGTATCTGATGGTGTCAAAATGATATCGAATCCCGAGGTTCTAACACAGTTTCTGCAAACACTGAAACTGTTCAGGAATGTAAAATTCAAAAACTTGTGGGAAAAATCGCCTTTGTTAACAAAATTAATCAAAGTGTCGTCAAAAGTTCATAGCTAATTGGCGTTGGCGTTAAAATAAAGGAAATTCCACAGAGACTATACAGGGTGTCCCAGCTTATTCGAAGCGGTCTCTGTAGGCCAAACGATGGACTTTTTCAAAAAAATTTTGAAAATTCAAGTACAGAATCACAATGGCCATAATTTAAAATTATTTTGGAGTATACAGAGTGTCCCATTATGACAGTGGCATATCAAAGTTAGGTTTTTTTAAATGGAATGCTCCTATGTTATTGCATTTTTAGATTGTCTGAGAAGAGAAAATAAGATTGGCTTTTACAGTTGGTGTTTAAATTTAGAAGTTTTTGAGTTATAAACAAGTGAAAATCGTCATATTTCAAGTTCAAGGCCCTGTACAACGAAAACGGTTCAAGATAGAGAAAAACGGCTTACATGTCCCTATTTTAACTTTTTATGTACTCTCCTATGGTATTGAAACATTTGTACTTTCTTTGATTTTTTTATTTGGCGACGCGTGGAGAAATCTCAGAATTTTTAAAAATTTTTATCAACCTGTAAAAACTATTTCATCTACATCATAGTACATGAAAAGTTAAAATAGGGACATGTATGCCGTTTTTCTCTATCTTCAGCCGTTTTCGTTGTACAGGGCCTTGAACTTGAAAAAGGACGATTTTCATTTGTTTTTAACTCAAAAATTTCTGAATTTAAACACGAACTGTAAAAGCCAATCTTATTTTCTCTTCTCAGACAATCTAAAAATGCTATAACATAGGAGCATTCCATTTAAAAAAACCTAACTTTGATATGCCACTGTCATATGGGACACTCTGCATACTCCAAAATAATTTTAAATTATGGCCATTGTGATTCTGTACTTGAATTTTCAAAAAGTTTTTGAAAAAGTCAATCGTTTGACCTACAGAGACCGCTTCGAATAAGCTGGGACACCCTGTATATGATATTTGTGCAAGAATAAAAGAAACGAGGAAAAATATTGGAATTGTCACTAGCAAAAATCGGGCATTTTGGATCCGACGTAGCATCGCCATTCCTTGAGTGTGTAAAAGTGTAGAGTAAAGACGTGTAGAGAAATGGCGCCTTAATATTCCTTTAAAACGTGAAAAAAAGAAATTATTGAAAAAAACCCTGTGCCTCGGTATTACTGGAATAATTTGTCCGCCCGCATTCAAAAATCAAGATGGCTCCTAGCGGGTGTCCAGTTTAAAATGCAGTACATGGGGATCTTGGAAACGGCAAGAGATACAGGATCGATTAAATTAGAGAAAAGTCGCACAATTTGATGCTTAATAAGAATTTGATTTTTTTTAAATATTTTCAGTCGTTGTTGAAATATCCTGAAAAAACTGAAAAATAGAAATTTCTTATTTTACCAATATCTTTTTTATTCTTGGAAATTAATGAATTATTTTTTGTAGGCTTCTTGCATAAGTCGTCAAAAACTATCCGTTTGACGTTACAAAAATTTTCAAAGCCAACTAGATCCCAATGTTTTTATAGCCAACTTCTGTTTTTCTTATGGCCGCCATATTGTTATTCTATGTCATTTGGTATGAAAAAATAATGGAAAACAAAAACTAATAAACTTCAAAAAATAAATTTCATAAATTTTGATTCTTCTTTTTCCTTAAAAAAAAAGACAACTTTTTAGACCGAATATCATAGAGAAATTAAAAAACCACGAGGCAAGCAGTATGACTTCATATTGACGTATTTCAGCGATTTTTTTTTGTTTTTCTTCGAAAAAAGAAGAATAAAAATTTTGGAATTTTTTTTCCGAAGTTTATTAATTTTTGGTTTCCATTATTTTTTTATATCGAACGACATAAAAAATCAATATGACGGCCATAAGAAAAACAAAAGTTGGCTATGAAAACTCTGGGATCTAGTGGCTTTGATAATTTTTGAAACGTCAGATGGATAGCTCTTGCCGACTTATGTACCTAAGCCTACAAAAAATAATTAATTAATTTCCAATAATAAAAAAGATATGGGTAAAATAAGAAATTTTGATTTTTCAGTTTTTTCAGGATATTTCAGCGACGACTGAAAATATTAAAAAAAAATTCAGATTCTTATTAGGCATCAAATTGTGCAACTTTTCTCTAATTTAACCGACCTTGTATCTTTTGCCGCGTCCAAGATCCTCATGTACTGCAACTTACACTGGACACACTGTATTTTGACTTGGCTATATCGATGAGATATGCCATAAAAATCATGACATAAAAAAACTGGTACCTTATAATACATAACGATTTTTTCGAAAATGTGATAAAATAAGATCATTTTTATTGTTTTGGTACGTCTATGTTACAAAATGAAAAATTGAATGGAACTAAAAAGTTGCTTCTACTTGTGGACATTTGGTGTAATTTTTATCAATTTCTGTGTTATCAGACACTTATCTTGTACTAATCTTTTTTAATAATAATAATAATAATAATTTTTTTTTAATCGTTATTTTTTTATGTTTTTTTATGTCATGATTTGAACGGTAATAAGGAGATCTCTCTTGGAAAACGTGAAAAAAAATTGCAGTTGTCATTTAAAAAAAAAAGCGATGACGTCATATTTAACAAATAGATGACGTCATAATAAAAAAGTTTACGTCATAACTTGGCAAAGTGAAAAATATAATCATGATTATTATTGTTATTATTATAAAATTATTATTATTATTATTATTATGAATATTGTTCCAAACTTTATCATCACGTTGTACCTATAAGCAGAGTATACTTCCAATGCAAAAGCAATTGTGATAATGTTAAAGAAAAGCAAATTGAATCGCGCGAATGTCTGTTTTACTTACTCGTATATCAAAGTCGATCGGTAATAAATTAAAGAAACTATAAAATAATTACAATGTAAAGTATACTCTATTCGACACACTCCTCTCCTAATGTGTTCTTGGTTGATATGGCAGAATGATGAGCTGAAATTACAGCGAAACGTCGATGTCTCTGTCTTCACCAGACAATTTGAGATTGTGTCGGTCGGAGAACTCTTACCAGTATCTAAATTAATATTTTTTCATCCTTTTTTTTTCAGTTATTGTTACGATGATTCAAATTATCACCTTGGCATGTCAAACGACGACAACAGAAAGAGGTAAGTTTTTTATTACAGTTTTTTAAATTATTTATTATTTTATGAGTAAGTACCTATTTACATTTATCTACGACCACTATTATAGTAAGCGCTTGATTACGCATAACGCATAAACTAAGTATAAGCGGGTCCTTACGAACTGTCGTGCGTAAAGTAGCAAAATCGCACAGCTAGTGCACTTGCACTTAACTTTACGCATATGCTCACGTCATTATTATCATCGGCGACGCATCGTTAGAATGGCCGCGCAACGTTACCATGGCAACGCATTGTTACTATGGCAATATTAGTTACTATTAGCATCATAGAGATAGAATAGAGAGGAGACGACATGACGTGACACAAATGGGATCAGGTCCGCCATATTGATACCACTTTTATGTCAAACTTATGTTATGACATAAGTGAACGCTTTTTATTGAATTTCATTTGATTTAAGGACTGTCTTTAAGATCTTTGGTGTTAAATTGAAAAGCCAAAGATGGTTTCTTGTGCAGTTCGTACCTGCTGTAGTAGAGACTGCACTGATAAAAAAAAACGTCCGGAATAACATTCCATAGGTAAGTATCAACAATATACAGGACCGTACCTACTTGCATAGTACACTAAAAATCTAAAATTGAAAATGACCATGATTATTTGCCGGATATTTTATATTCTTTTATTGACTTGAAAAACACAAAAGGTCTGCAATATCCATCTGAAGACGTGTTAAAAATATGTATGAAATGTGAGAAACATTTTTATTTATGAAAATTTTGCAAATAAAAATTAAGTCTGACCCTGTCGAGTCGCCATATTGTTACTCCTATAAGCTCCACCCACTGATGCCGTTTTTTAATGTACTATTAGGTGATCATAGCGGCTCCTCTCTATTCTATCTCTATGATTAGCATTCTTTAGCTGTCATATAATTTTCAATCGCAGTTGTTCCAAATACCAATACAAAAAATGTACCAAGCAATGTGTTGGGATTAATAAATTTGGTATGGTACCTACCAAGCAAAATTGCAGAGTTTTTGGGCTTGGCGAATCCAAAACAATAACTGGCCACTGTTTTAGGCGCTCGTCAGCCACCATTCTTGTAGATGCTGGAGGTGATTTGCTAGCGCTGAAGAGGCACGGTGGTTGGCGTTCATCGTCAGTGGCTGAAAGCTACGTGGATAATTCTACCAAAAATAAAACTGAAAATGCGGTAAATATTTCAAGTGCTATTTGTGATGGTGAAGCAATATCAAATGAAACCACCGGTAGGAATGTTAATATGGCGTCATCCTCGGGGACCAATATGTTCCATGACTATCCATTGACAAAATCTTCTGCTACTTCTGTTCTTAATAATGTTACGATGTGTCCCTCTAATACTGCACCGGTTTTTCATAATTGTAATGTAACAATTAATAATTATTATCACAAAATATAAATAAACATGCTTTTCACTTTGTTTAATAATTTTTTGCACCCATTTTGATAATTTAAGTGTAGTCTTAGATAAAGTATAGTACGCAACTTGAATTGTAAGGCAATTCCGCACTCCTAGAATTACGCACTCGCCGCGTTGCGGCTCGTGCGTAACTTTCTAGTCGTGCGTAAAATGCTTCTTACAATTCTTGTTACGTAATATACTATTATTTCTACCGTCTGTGGCATTAAGTATAAAACGTGAGAGCGAAAAGTTACCTAGTGCGAAGAGGAGTAGGTATACATACTTTACTTCTGCGAACTTCAAATATCAAATATAATGTAGCTATATTATTGTAATATTTACCGGCTCGTATTTATTTTATGTAGGTATTATTATGTTTACTTATACCCAGGTATTCGAGTAATAAAATATCACCAATGCCCCCATTTCAATTTAACTGAGGAAGTTATATTATAATCTTTTATAAGAATAGTAGGCCGGTATTATACACCTCTATCTTGATTTTAGGAAATCGAACTCAACAAACTCAAGGGATACGTTGAATAGGTACTTTCCCTCTTATCACGTTTTTGAACTTTTAACAATTCTATCATTCTTGAAAAGACATAACCGGGGCTGAAATACAAACCGTCGATTGTGCGAATAATTCACTTTTACTTATTATTATTATTAAAGATGAAAAACTTGGTTAACTAAATAACGAGCGATACCTAATTAGGTGTTGGTACAGTTGGTGCCTATGGCTTGTCCACTGATGAGTGTTGTCCGGTGAGTTTCCACACTGATCCTGACTATAAACGATTTGATTTTTTATGTTTTAATTCGTAAAATTATAATAATTGATTTATATTATAATTATAATATTTTTAATTATTATAATATAAATATTATAATACAATAATTGATTTGATTCGTACAATTATAATAATTAGAATTAGTTCGAATTAAAACATAAAAAATTAAATCGTTTATAGTCAGGATCAGTGTGGCATCTCACCGGACAACACTCAGTGGACAAGCCATACCTACTTTTAATTCGATGTTCAATACAGAGAGTGTGTTTTTTTGTTCGCATAAAAAATTCATTCACGAGGTGCTTCGTACTTTCGTGCTTTTACGATTTCGTCAATAAATTAGAACCGCATAAAAGGTGATTCAGTGGTAAGTAGGTACCAGTGGCGCAATTTCTAAGTACGATAACAGGTACGTCATTGGGACCAGCAGCTTTGTTTGGGTCTAAATAATGCGCTTTATTTGACACGTCGCTGTCGGAAAACAACGTGTGACATTTTGGATTCTACGGAAGGGATCATTAGCGGAGTTCTTTCCTGAAAGTCGACAGAATAGTATTAAGGAAAACTCTCCCGCCAAAAAGTTCGCCTTCTCAGTAGCCGTGGAAAAACTCATCACATATAAAAACTTAGCAGTCATAATAAAAGTCAACCAAAAACGAGATTCACAATACAAAATAATAGCCAATTACCTACCTAATAAAGCAAAGTAAACATAAAAGGACATGAGCATAGCAACGAGCAGTGGTCATAAAAACCGTAAACGTAAAAATACACGTACGCCAACACAAGAACGAACGAAAAAACAATTTTTCGCATGGGGAATTCCCCACCCGCATGAATTCCAGGTGACATACCCACAACAGGGTTTCCGCCGGCCCTGGTTCAAGGTACTAACAAATTGACTGTCAAGTTTTTCTATGAAGTGACCCGAGTCTCTAATGTGGGATTCTGTAGATCCGACATGTGGTTGCAGCAGGTTGGTTAGATATTTAGCCAGAGTTTTGCAACTGGGCGAAGATGCACGTTTGCTGTGTATAGTCTGTACACTGAGTCTTGTCTGTTGTGATAACTAAGGATACATCATCTCGTTATGTTTCTTACTCCTTCTATTGCATTGCATAGTCAATCGAGTTAAATTGGGACGTATTGTCAGAAATACGTTTGAATCGTCACAATTCTAAAAAGATAAGCGAGAGTGAGACGGAAGTACGACTCGCGTCTTGATACGCTTAGATTGATACGGTAAGATTGTCGTCCAGCTCATTGGCTACTGTCAGTTGACAGTGACAGCGCTAAATATACTAATGAGGTTTGTGATTTGAAACGTTTTTAATACGAAATTAGCAGAATTACCTGTGATATTGTACGAAGTGATAAACTACGAGTAACTTATTAATTGCGTGAATGCCTAAAAATCTATTGCCTTGTTTTTCTAACGTTTGAAAAAAACGAACTGGGTATATTCTCGCAACGAACTACAAAAAATTACACAAAATGCCTGGGAAACAATTGAACTCCCTAGGACGTGGTCTTGTGTGGTTAAATTGCCAGGATATTTTACTGCAGAAAAAGAAAACGGAGGTGTTATGCTTTCTTTTAAACGCCAACCAGCAGGTAGGTGATATGCTATGTCTAATCATAATTATAACAATTCACACGCCACTGACACGAACTGCGATACCACATCTGGTTCGACTTAGAAATAACTGTATGAATCAAATTGAATTAAATGAAATTGTTTAGCCAGAATCAGTGTGGCATGACAACGCACAACACTCAATGGACAGAGCATATCTTTAGCAGTCCATAAGGTCTGGGTGTCCTGGCTTCAGTGTTCTTAATCTGCCGTTTGTCTTTATCGGGAATGGTGGAAGTTTTAACCAGCTGGTTGGTCTTTCGAAGGATGCAATTCGCGGCTTGACTCGCTGTAAAATTATTGAGTATTTGCGACGAATCTCCTCAGCAGTGTCTTGTGGTAGCTTCCTCCAATACTGACAACTATATCCTCAACTGGCAGGGTGAGGGTGTGTTCTTCTTATTAGTTTTCTACTGATCTAACTTTCATAACATCCCCAAACTATACCTACTGCCCTAGCTTCCTGATAACACTCTACAATAAATGATCCTCCTCTGATAGTTTTTGATATACTCTAACCGGTGACAACAGTGACGAGAAAATGTGCGAGAGCCTCAGTTCATTAAAGTTATTTTGGAACGTCAATAATAAGTCAGAATATTAGAACAGCTGACAATTAGTCATATCAACTTCTTAGAATATCTGAGGAAAAGTGTTCCATACGACCACCTTCCAGAATCTACCAGGACCAGATTTCACAAGAAAAAAGAACAGATAACAGATATCCATAAGCCAACTTCTTATGGTTACAGCAACTGTGAAAATAATAATAATTTTTTTTTCAATTTTATAATAATGTCGTAGCAATATTGGGAAAAGAGATATGAATATAAGACTACGTATGTATTTTGGAAATATTTAAAGTGTTATCAGGAAAATTGAATAATGGGGGATATTTCCGATAAAACGAATAAATGTAAATCAAAATATTCGTTCGATGTCAGATCCTAATTTAGGACAGAGCTACAAGAGTCCAGATTGTTAACATTCGTCGTTCCGATTTAATTCCACTCTTCCTGCATGCGATTATAAATGAATTCCAGGAAATATTTGACTTGTTCTATTTTATTTTAACTCTAATTATTTTCAATTTTAACGGCGCCATGCGTGTAACCATCAACATTTTAGACGCATTTAAATTCTACTAACAGCAGTTCATTCCATTGGTTTTTTTCAAACAGATTTTTACATCATTGCATCGCGAACCATAATTAGATCAGACATTGACATACCTACCTAAATTATTATAAATAGCGCAAGTTAAATTATCATTATAGCGACTCTAAGATTGAGATCTTATACAGAGAAATTCTATAATTCAAATTCTGGAGTGAAGTGAACTACATACCTGCAGTCTATTTTAAGTACGTATATAGTGAAGTAAAGGTCATGAACAGGGGCGTTCTAAGACTTATCTAGATCCTTCAGGTGTCTTTATTTATGTTATATTAATTTTAGGTACCTACCTGGAAAATGGATGTATAATATTGCAAATTCTTTTTGCTATAAATGGTTTGATTTACTATCAACATAATATCTTCACAAATCAGGCAATATTAGTTTAATAATTGACTTATTTTTTCCTACACCATTTAGGTACTGTAAGTAACAGCGGTTCCGTTTACTTGACTTAACGGATATTTTCATACCTATTCACGAGCGGTATTGTAAATAAATTGTCATTGTCATCTACAAGACGGTTTAAATTGCCAAATGAAATGATTAAAAAACTAAACCAATGACTTTTTACCCAGTCGCAGCGGACGGTAGCTCAGCGGTTTAGAAGTGCAGACTACTACTCCCGTTTGCGAATCACAGTCTTGCCTTGGTTGTTGTGTTTTTCTATACAGAGGGTGTTAACGAATAGGTTTTTCTTGAATGAAAATTTGCTTCCCAAAACCTTGGAACAGAGTCTTCCGCACGAAGAAATTTTATACGCCTGAACAGCTTTTCCTCTTATACAAGGCTCAAATACGACGATCTTTGGAGCTTATTTGACTCCATTCAGAAAAGAGCCATTTTTTTGATTGGGGACCTGGATTTAACAAATTAAATTTTTTGTTAAATCCAATAAATTGATACTCTCGAACATTGAAGAACGGTAGCTGACCTAAGTCTGTTTTACAGATATTTTCATTAGAAGTCTTCAAAAGAGACGTGGCTCGTTTGATCCCATATGCCGGGATCAAAAGAATATCTAAATATCTAAATATGCCGGACAAAAATACACGTCAAGCCGCAAAGCTCATCCCTAACAGGTTCAGCTCGTTACACCTCGTACCACCCTATTTCAGACTTCTTTCATGTATAGAACCACATCACTTTAGAATAGCATTCCAAATGGTGTGTCTCCTGTGGAATACAACCTGCAACGATTCAAGGCCAACGTGAATCGATATCTCCGCTCATGCACCGCTACCAGAGCGTCATAAGGACTCACTCGCAGTGCATGTGCATTTTCAATAAAAAATTGCTCCTTTCGCCATCAACACTATTACCGCCGGGTGATCCATCTTAATCTATTTTCGGAATTATTGGGGAGGGCCACATTCTACAAACAAAAGCTTGGGACAAAAGTTGTTTGATTTTGAAGGGGACATCGTTTGCACACAAGAATCACCCCCCACCCCCACCCCCTGCATAGAGGTAGGGGTGACTTTGACGATTTAAATAGGAACCTCAATTTTTTATTGCGGGTTATGATTCAGCGTGGAGAAAAACAAATTTTTGTGTGAATTTTTTTTTCAATTGAACAAAAAGCCGTTTTTGTCTTCCATGTTTGGGGATGAATGCGAAATTGAAAAAAAAAATTCACACAGAAGATTATTTTTCTCCACGCTGAATCATAACCCGCAATAAAAAATTGGAGTTCCTATTTAAATCGTCAAACTTACCCCCACCCTTATGCAGAGGGTGCTTTTGTGTGCAAACGATGTCCCCCTCAAAACCAAACAACTTTTGTCCCAAATTTTTGTTCGAGAATCTTGCCTCTCCACAATAATTCCGAAAATAAATTAAGATAATGGATCACCCGGTATAAAAAATCATTGTTATATTGAAAAAAAAAACAGAATATACAGTGTGCCCGTTTTTCGGCTACCCATGGGTATCTCTCTTATCAGAAGAGATACAAGGTCGGTTAAATTGAGGTAAAGTTGCGTATTTTTGCTGAAATATCCTGAAAAAACTGAAGAAGCGAGATTTCTTATTTTTGCCATATCTTTCTTATTTTTGGAAATTAATAAATAATTTTTTGTAAGCTTACATAAGTCGGCAAGAGCTACCCATCTGACATTTCAAAAATTTTCAAAGCCGACTAGATCCCAGAGTTTTCATAGCCAACTTTTGTTTTTCTTATGGCCGTCATATTGATTTTTTATGTTGTTCGGTTTAAAAATAAAATCACGAAAATCTAAAATTATTAACATTGAAAAAAATTCAAAACTTTTGTTAAATTTTTGCGAAAAAAGACAATTTTTTTCTACAAACAGCAACAAAAAGTTCCTCAATGTTTTTAATGTGGACAAGGGGTTATATCCGCATTTGACTAACTGCGCTATTTTCCTTGCGGTTTAGTGGCGACAGGCAAGGTCACCCAAAATTCATACGCGACCAATCGAACCCGACCAGGAATTTTTTTGTTCTAAACCATCGGTCAGTGGAAAGTAATGTTGAGTAAGCAGTTGCTGTGTTGTACCTCATTAGGCGAAAAAGAAAAAGAATGGCAAAAAGACGATTTTGGATACATCCAATGGTACTCAATGGTAGGTACCTAGGTACAACCTAAAATAAAATTTTAAAATTTTTATTCTTGTTTCCGAAAAAAAATCTCCGTTTCTCATTAATTTTTTAATGTGATTGATTTTTGGTTTCCTTGAGTTTTTTTCATAGAATTAAGTACAAAACCAATATGGCGGCCATAGATACATATAAGAGAAAGATAAGTTGACTATACCTATATGAAAACCCTAGAATCTATAGTAGTCTTTGAAAATGTTTTAAATGTCAAATGGATAGCTCAAGACGAATCAAACAATAATATTATTATGTCTTTATTTTCAATAATAAAAACCGTATTATACAAACTATCGAAACAAAATAAAAAAATTGATTTTTTAGTTTTTTTAGTACCTATATTTCAGCAACGATTATGTTTGGATCCCGCAAAGGGCCAAAATGTTTGATGCGGGCGAAGGCCCAAAATTTAGGACAATTAAGGCTGAAGGACCAGGGTTTTAACCCCGAAGGAAACAGTAGTGTGTAGGTATGCACAGTAAACAATTCGAATAAATAGTTACTGACCTTCGGTCTGCTTCTGTCTCCTGATGTTTGGTTGTTAATCACTTAATTTTAACGATTAAGCCGCGGTTGTAAGGCGCGGTTAATTTAAGTAATGACGATTGATGGATGATAAATAAAACACTAATGTTTTAAAAAATTCTACTGTATATTGATGGATAATAACGTTACACGTGTTTCACTACTTTTAATGTAGCATCTTATGTAAAATTATTTATATCAATAATTTATATGAAGATGATATCACTTCTGTCTGGCATGTGCGGGTAAAAGGGAAGAAAGGGGTGGATGTTGTGTTCTTCGAACCACGAATTTACGTTGACGAACGAATTTTCGATGAATTAAATTAGCATATCGTTCATCGGGATTAGATATCAATAATTTCTAACGACCAAATTAATTACGATGACGGAACAATTTTGTAATAATTATCCTAAATTTTGTTTCAGATTCTTGGTAATTAAGTATAATATAAAATTCAGCTCAACTCTGCTACTTTAATTAGCTTAATCTATAACACTTAAAATATCACAGTTGGCCATGTACAACTATGTATAATAATCCCGTTACTATATAGGAAGTCAAATAAGTTCTTACTGCGCAGAAAGGGTGGTTACTATCTCCGACTCCATAAATATCTGTTGTCAAATAACAAGAATGTTTAGTCGGTGTCCACGTAACGCTGATAAGAGTATTTCCGCCGTTCATCTAACATGTAAATTCTTAGTGGCGGTGAGCAAAGCTCGTAAGATGCGTAGTAGTTCACGCCTAGCCTTCGCCTTCGTATAAAAATCAAACAGTACCTACCTTCAGTATAAATTTTTGAGGAAGGCGAGAGTTTGACGAGAATTGGTTAGTGCGCAGATACGTTAGTTACTACCTCCGAATCCATAAAATTTGTTGTCCAATAACAACAATCTTAGTCGGTGTCCACCTTAAAAAACAACCAATCAGATAAGACTGATAAGAGTATCTCCACCGTTCATCGAACATGTAAAATCTCAGTGGTGG
The DNA here is from genome assembly GCA_910589415.1 of Malachius bipustulatus. Lineage (NCBI taxonomy): Eukaryota > Metazoa > Arthropoda > Insecta > Coleoptera > Melyridae > Malachius > Malachius bipustulatus. The sequence goes on from OU342632.1 coordinate 7,725,624, forward strand.
TACACTGCGTTAACTCGTTTCGTATTTATTTGAAATACCTACGTTCCTACGTACTTATCATTTAACATATTTAGTATTACGTGCACTGCGCTACTGATGTAATTTCTAGTCTGATACGGTGGAACAGTTATAAAGCTTGCAAGATACGCAGTCCTCGCCTTGCCTCTCGCCTTCTTATAAAAATTGGCTAGTACCTACCTACTTATACAACCAACCAATCAACCAACCAATTAACCAACCAACCAACCAATCAACCAACCAATCAACCAACCAACCAACCAGCCACTACCTACTGTCCAAATATGTTAAATGATAAAGTACGTCGGTATTTCAAACAAATACGATACGAGTTAACGCAGCACCACCACCTAAATTTTACATGTTCGATGAACGGTGGAGATACTCTTATCAGCCTTATCTGATTGGTTGTTTTTAAAGGTGGACACCGACTAACATTGTTGATATTGGACAATAAATATTTATGAATTCCGATGTATAGTAACTAACGTATCTGCGCACTAACCAATTCTCGTCAAACTCTCGCCTTCCTATAAAATTTATACTGTACTTACCTATGGTTGAGTTAGTTGGTTGGTGTAGATTATTGTCACCCTGAATATCATGAACAGGTGATTTTTGGAAAACCATCTTTCTTGATCAGGATTGGTAGATATTTGATGATTTTTGGTGATTTTCGTAAAGTCGGGGTGTATGCTATAGTTCCATTTTTTATAAAAAAATGCGGTGCAAGAAAGGGACAAGTAGCATTTTACGTAAGTACCTACCCCTTTCTTGGATAAGTCGATGTCAGGGGGATAAGTAATTTTTTTTATCTTAGTCTGTTAACGCCATATCTCGCATCAGACGAAAAGAGCATGTTTTGAAACCTCTTATATCTGCAATTATCTCGTTTTTGTAAAATTTGCATATGTATTTTCCCTTCGTGCTACAGGGTCTTCATCAATATTATAAAACTGACCGTTGCATTTATTCACTGATTTCCCATATACAGGTGACCCAGCGAAAACGTACCAGGCCTAATAACTTTAAAACTGATGATGTACGCGCAAAACGCCGAAACAGGTCGATTTTGTTATCGAGGGGGACATATTTTCGTGACAAATTTAACTACCCAAGTTCACCCCCTTCGCAGGGGTAGCTACCCCTTTGCTTAGAATCATAGAGAACAGATATCGAGTGATACATCATTTGAAAGCTACTTGAATTCTCTTTAGAACATTTTGGGTTTCGTTCACATAAAGGGTGGCCCAATAAAACGTGACTCGCCTTAATAACTTGAAAACTGAAGATGTACGCGAAAAACAAAAGAGAATTCAAGTAGCTTTCAAATGATGTATCACTCGATATCTATTCCCTATGATGATATGCAAACGGGTAGCTACCCCTGCCAAAGGGGTGAACTTGGGTAGTCAAATTTGTCACGAAAATATGCCTATTTCCATAACAAAATCGACTTGTTTCGGCGTTTTTCGCGTACATCTTCAGTCTCCAAGTTATTAAGGCGAGCTACGTTTTAGTTGGGCCACCCGGTATGTAAGCGGAAACCAAAATGTTGAATACCGTTGTAAAGAGAATTCAAGTAGCTTTCAAATGATGTATCACTCGATATCTGTTCCCTATGATGATAAGCAAAGGGGTAGCTACCACTGCCAAAGGGGTGAACTTGGGTAGTTAAATTTGTCACGAAAATATGTCCCCCTCGATAACAAAATCGACCTGTTTCGGCGTTTTTCGCGTATATCTTCAGTTTTCAAGTTATTAGGCCTGGTACGTTTTCGCTGGGCCATATTTCTCCATTGATGAACTTGGGAAATCAGGATTTCACATCTAACGTCGTCCTTCCACTGCCTACGTGTTAATCGGTGGTTTATGATTATCAGGTGTTATTATTCGTGTGCCGTATCACCAGATGATCCGTTTCATTTTTTCAATTAACTGTCTTGCTCGAATTGTTTTCCAACCATTATTGCCGTCATTTCGTTGAGGGAAAACGGGTGAACAGTCAGCAAGAAGCCCTTCCCTTTGAGGTCGAAGTACCGTCAAAAATAATGCCGTCCACGTAATTTTACCAAACGGCAGCTCACATATCCTTTTAAACATCTATTCATCGTCTTCGACTCGTATCACCGATTCTAAACAACACCCGCCTGCACTCAATTGGGCAGGAAATAACTCCAGCTGACTCCTGGCATTTTTAATTTCTCCACTGGAGCTACACCTCCACCTACCGAAGGAACAAGGGTACCCATGTCCCAAGCGCAACAGAGAAAGCTCTGCGAGATATATTTTCCCTACATTATAGTAAAAGGTTTTTCCATAGCAAATAATCCATGAGTCTCATTTTTCAGGAATTTAAAAGTTCCTCGAATTCTCCGAACCGAAATATCAGTGCTGTCTATCTGGCTGACTTTCTGAGTAATACATACAAAAAGTAATAAAAAGTTGAACTTTGAGCTACTGTTATAAATTCGGCAATAAAATTTTAATACTTAGTCGTAACTTGAAGTTTGAACTACTTGGAAAAGGTAGGCACGTACTCTGATGAACTCTGTATACATTGTATATTATACAGGTTATTGTTAATTTGAATTTGAGACACAGGGGATTCTACACATCATAAAATTAAATAACTGCAAATATTTAGATACATCCCCGTTTCATTTTATAAAAAGAGCTATATAAACACAAGATTTGCATATAAATCCAACAAACAACTATTATACCTAACTGAGTAATTACATGTTTATATTTCTTTTTGTTTTTGAGTATGTATACCTAACAATGACAAAAAGAAAATTAGTATTTTACTCTAGCGTTTTATAAATCAACAACAGGAGTCGGAAGAACTATTCACTAACTCGGAATCGGTTCAACTAGTCTCTCGCCCTTGTTTCAGAGGGTGCTGAAACCGCATACCGGGTCAAATGATATGTTTACCTAATACCCTGGGTAATCCCTCGAACTTGGCCAAAAACCACCCTTGAATTAACTGTCCCGGCGCACTCCGTTTTCCACTCCCGTTTTCTGAAGGATTGTCACTTTCCCGAGTATAACGTCTAGTTCTTCGAGGAAGATTTACTCCAAACACACATACCTCTCTTGATTCCACCCTGTAGGGGGTAGAAATAGGTTAATTTCTTTGCGAGAATAAAATAATTTTTTTGTGTGTATAAGGTGATTTTTTTTTTTAAGAAACGTGATCGACCATCAGAGGAGTAGCAATAATTTCCAGGGATTGTTACAGCCCCTCAGGGGGTGAAAATTATTTTTTATCATTTATACATGTAAATCTGTATGTCTCAAATTCAAATTAACAACCCTCAGGGTGTTTCAAAACATGTGTCTGAAAATGAAAGGTGGTGAAAGATGCGTTCTGAAAAGAATTGCTATTAACATGATTTCGCAAGCCCACAATTTTCGAGATAGGTAAAGGATTAAAAAAAAATTCCAGTTTTGATATTTCAGAAACCGTTAGAGATATAATACTTAATTTTTGTACACATCTTACTATTGATATTAGCTAATTTTTTACCGCTTAGATTTCTTTCCATATGGCAGGGGCGGAGGTTTTACGGTTGTTTGAAAATTTTGAGCCCCTAATTTCTACGACACTGAAAAAATGGACATTGTGAAGCACATTTTAAACTAATATTTTCTTCTACATAAGACGGTGCTCTTGGTTTAAAACTTTAATGGGGATTGTTTTCGAGATGAACATCATTTCTCGTCGAAAACCATAACCATAACCGCATATAAAGCGACATTCACTTTGGATTCAGAAAGCGGTTGGGAACCCGCGAGGTCTTCTTCGCATTTGCTGTGCTGGTCCAAAGATGCCTAGACGTTAACAAGGAAGTTGCAACGGGATTTTCAGTTAGGTAGAGGTGATTTCCCAGGGATGGATGTCTGCCCCTTTGTACCCGCGACAAGTCAATTAAAAATTACAAATCTTTATTTACAAGTATTCTATTTACACATATATCTATATTTGTCTTGCTAATACTGATAACCACTGTATCCTATGGGCTGGCTCTCGTCCTCCACAATTCGTCTAATTGGTTGCAGATAGCCGCGTCGGGGCGCGTACTAATGCTGATTGGTCGTTTACCTACGGCCACTCTTGAACGGTTCGCGGCCGGCTCTTCAGCGCCAGTCGCCCGCTCGCAGTCGCACAGTGCGTGTCGGTTGCTGTAGTCTCCGGAACACGCGCCGGAAAGAAATCTGGGAGGATATTCTCCGGCGGCGAGGCTACCTGAAACAAAGCCCGTTCCCGATGCCTCAATATGACCTCGGGACGGCTGTTACTGAATCCGGCCCTCAATACAGGCCGGATAGGGACTGAAGGGATCAGCCGGTACTTCAATGCAGCGCCGACTGATTCCCTATACTGAATCGGTCGCCGGCCAGAGCTCACTCCACTCTGGTCGGTCTGCCGATACCGGGTTACAGTGAGGTTCGACTCATTTCATCGACCTACTGTAGCCGGCTACGTAAATGGATAGGGCGCACTCAATACATGCCCCAGGTGATCTCCGAGCTCAATTCACAAGGAGAGAGAATGGTTCTCGAGTCAGTACCTCGTATCCTCTGGTCAGCTCTTCAGTGGGCTCTCTTTATGTAGCCGGTGCTGGTGGAGATAACCTGCTAATCACTGTCGTAAAAACTGTATCACTCCTGATAAACCCCTCTAATAATGAAATAAATAATAATTACCAACGAAAGCCTTGGATTTCGTTACAAAGTTTATGCGTGTTTCATACCAATAAAGCCTTTGACAAGGTCCGCCACGATAAGCTAATAAACATCCATCCTTAAAACAAAACATCTAGATAGTAGAGATATACGGATCATTACTAATCTGTACTAGAGCCAAAAAGCTACAATTAATATGCATTGACAACCAGATATCAGAAGAAATCAAAATACAAAAGGGGTAATAAGGCAAGGATTCATTTTATCGCCGATACTATTCAATGCATAAATATGCGGACGACACAGTGATCTTGGCGAGTAGGTATCGAGGATTTACAACTATGGGTTCTATCACTAAACATCAAGAAGACGAAATTTATGGTGATTTCAAAGAACAACCTAGTAAACGTTAGCCGCTAACTCTAGAAGGCAGAAACATAGAAAGCGTAGAGCAGTATACTTACTTTGGAGTAATGGTAACTACACAAACGAATACACCAAGGTAATAAGAATCACAATAGAGAAAGCGTGAACCAACTTCATAAAGGTGGATAAAGTGTTTCTGAGCAGGGATCTATGTTATAAGTTTTACATTGAGACATCGCTTAGCGAAATGTTGCGTCTTCTCCGCTCTCCTGTACGGAGCGGAAACATGAGCTTTGAATGCCTCAGTGCTTAGAAAGATTGAAACCTTTGAAAAGTGGGTGTGTAGAAGGATCCTCAGAATATCATGGACGGATAGAATACCAAATACAGAGATTCTAAGACGCATGAAAGGGAAAGAGAGATTATTAACACAATCAAGAGACGTAAGCTTGAATATCTGGGCAATATTATGAGAGGGAAGAAATATAAACTTCTATAATTGATAATCCAGGGTGAAATCCAGGTAAAATGCAGCATAGGCAGAAGAAAAATCTCATGGCTGCGAAACCTGAAGAGAGTGGTTCGGATGCACGTCTAACCAAATTTTTAAAGTAGAAATGGCGATGATGATTGCCAACTTTTGACTCGGAGATGGCACTTGAAAGAAGATCTCGAAAACGGTACATTTGCGGACCCATGTTGATACCTACGAACTTTTTTTCTCAGAACGAAACGGGAATCACACCCTTCATTTTCCGACACATGTTTGAGACACCCTGTTTGTACCGGGTGAGTCATAAAGAATGATCACCGGGAATATGTCAGAAACTAAACGTCGTAAAGCCTCAGACAAAAATTGTTTTCAAGCAAAGTGGCCCTAAAGATCGTTGGAAAATAGCTTTGAGCTTCTAAAATAACCACTCGGGGACCAAATAAAAAAAATTGAATTTTCTCATTATTTTTCAAAATTATGATATGTCCAAAATATCATGTGTGCAATGCTTGTAAACTTGAGTTTTTTTATGTTGCATTTTTTCATGACTCCATAAATAAACTGATGGGGGAACTTCAAAGCTGTGTTCATTCAAATTTCGCTTATTGCCAGTTAATCTCAACGAAATTTAACAAGACTAGTCTCGTTACAAACAGTTTTCCTTCCTCTGTCGATTGCATTTTACGAATTTTTCATTTTGTTACAACTGCAACCGCTAGAGGACGTTATCTATATGGCGATTTTTCTAAAAAAAAATTAAATAGAGTGATATATTTATTTTTACATAGCGAAAAATAGAATTAAATTTCTTATGGTGTCATTGAGAACCGCAGCTGGATAGCTTTTATTATTTGCCAATTGCATGCCTATAGGCTATTTTTCTCACGACAGTAATTACCTTCTCTCCTCTCTAAGAGGTCTCCAGATGGAATTTAGCGGTCAGTTTGATGCGTTGTTGGCTGCTCTCGGTAGTTCTTTATCTTGCACTTAGACCACTTAGTACACTAATACGTGGAGGGGTTTTTGTTAGGTGCATCGTCGGAGTTTTCGTACCTGGAACTTTAACTTGAATGATGAGTTTCTATATGCATTCCTGATCTTTTGTTATAATATGGCGATCATATGAAACAATAATTAATACAATAAAAAATCATATCAATTAGAAATCAATACATATACAATAACGTTTTTCTGTTCGACACTCTGGTGGTGGTGATATGTCAGATTGATGAGTTTGAAATAACATGTGAAAAATCGATATCTCTGTCTTCATCATATACCATTTATGGCCAATCATATTTTTTTAATGTGGTCAATGTATTTAAATATACAGTGACTTCAAGAGAAAGCTGAACTGAAACCCACCCTTAGGCTAGATGTCAAAAAAACATTTTGAAAAAAATGAAGATTTTTGTTTCGCGTGCCAGCGGCGGATTTTTCGCGAACATTGCTTCGGAAAGGGTTCATTGTTTTCCGGGAAAAAAGTACGAATAAAACGCCGTTTGAGTTTTTGCGCTACGCCTATTCGGAGTCGAGTTATCTGGATCTTAAGAAATTTTTAACTTTCGCTCTCCCTCCCTTCCAAATTGTCCCACCACCCCCTCCCAATTGACTCTTAAAAACATCAAAATACCCTTCTAAAAAACATTAGCTGAACCCCCTACATGCCCTACCGGCCAAGAACAAACCATTTGAAATTTTTTTCCGCCGAAAATTCGCTATAATTTCACGAACAAGTTGCCCGATCGACTTCCGCCTAGAACGAGCTTACGTGTGCTGCCAAGCTCTTCCTTTTTGGGAAGAACAATTTTGTCGATAGAATCAATTTTGTCGGTACTTTACAATGGCTCCTCCCCCCCCCCCCCTTCGGATTGGTGTAACGTGAGTGGGGGAATTGAGCTGGGACCTCACTTAGTCAATCGGGAAAAAATTATTGATAGAGGGGGTCTGCACTTCGAAATACCCATAACACCTTACTATTTTTGAATAAAAGAATTAAAACAAAAAAAATCAAAATTCAGTTTCTTGGAATATTTCGACAACTAATAATAACAGCTCTTTATTTTCAGATTATTACGTACTCATCATAAAAAATTGCAACTTTTTTCTAATTCAATCGACTGTGTTCTCTTCTCTGGAGATAAACGAAATCATGTTTAGCCTCGAAAAACGTACACTCTCTGTATATCACTGGCGTGAGTTTAATTATTATTGTGTTGTACGATGCGCACGTTATAAACGTTGACTTGAGCTAGGTAGTTCTGTAATTGCAATTAACAAACAGGTCATGAACACAAAGGGATGAAATGCTCTTAGTGCTTTTACACTAGACAATGATGATGAGGATTATTCAAATGTTGTAGCTGTAGCAGCAATTTCTAAGCTAGAAGCTCCCTAAGAAGATCATAGGATCGTTCGTTCTTTACGTTTCCTAGGCTACCATGGAATTCTCATGACGTCAACAACGGCACTCCAGAAATCCAGAATAACAGTAATTGTAATCGAACCCTCCATGAGTACCTTGGGATCTTCAAATTTTGGGAATTTACTCATTAAAATAGAAATGAGCACGATAATTCACTATTGTTGCGTGGGTTCTACAACAATTATTATCTATTCTATAACGTCATCAGCACTTTAAAACTCAAAAACCTGGTTGGTGGATAACTTTGAAAATGGAATATTTTTTCAAGTTCCTTCTTAGTGAAATTTAAAGTCTAAAGTTTAAAGGACTAACAGCCAATATTATAAAGGCTCATTAAGTAGCTCGTTAACAAACGGGCTCTTAGTCTTAATGAAAAATTAAGTTAAGAATGTAATTTTCTTTAATAAAGGAGTATCATTTGCTTAAATAAACTAAATTATTTATTTAATACAACAATATTATTTATATATTTATTGTTATTTTTTTACACACTGCACTATAGTCCAATTATCTACTTATAAAGTAATAAGTAGAGAAGTAGATTAATTTCATACACCATTCTTATGAGCCAGATAGTTCTAGAATTACATTAGCGGAACATGTAAAGACCTCTGAATGTTTTTTTTTCCAGGTGACAATGAAGAGAATCAGCTAGTGCCGGAGGAGGAGGTCCAGATAGACCTGCTCAGTCGGGTCAGCCGCTATCCTGACACTCATCCATGTCACCCATTTTCCGACGTTGACTTAAAGGAGCGGGAATTCTTCAGTCCCGGATATCCAGCTGACACCTATCCCAATAATACTCGATGTGAGTGTATATTAGAAGGTGAGTCACTAATCGTCAACTCTTCAACATATATCGTGCATGCACTTTCACCTTCACATTTCTTCCAGTTGATTGATCAATTTAGTCAAATTACAACTTTTTTATTTATTTTAGCACATCAAAAGATCTTAATTGAGAATAATTAATTTACATACCTAAGATGGTTTATGTGTTTTTACTGGTATATTTATTAGTAGGTACGCTTCAAAGGACTGTCTCATTATTTTAGTGACCAAAATCTCACGTATTGTTCCACTAAACGCATATATGCAGCATTTTCTCATACTATCCTTTCCTATCACGTATCTATAATTTAGGTAGGTACCTTATTTCGCCCTACAACTCACTATTACTCACCATCAGACAATACAATTAAGTTGATTCTCTTTCCCCGGGCTTCTATACGTTCTGTGGGTTGAGGAATTGATTATTACTTACTATCTAAATAAAAATTTCACCTTATAATTTTCAATTACTATTTTACCCTGTTACTTTCCCAGATACCGCCAGTCTCTGGTGAATGAGGTGGAGAAAACTTAAATAAGGATATTTCCTGTTGATTTAGACAGTCTTTTATTTTCATAAGAGATGAATCACCTCTAAATAGGTCATAGAATTCATAGAGTATTCTTTGCTCCAACGAAATTTGTTCCGTTGTCTTATTTTTTCTTAAGATTTTAAGTTTTTGATCCGGCTCGAAGGACCAAAAACTTATAGTGAATCTTAGAAAGAGTTGAGTTGCTGAGACTGAGCAGAGTGGACTGTATGAGATGAGTGCGGAGACTGAGATAAGCTACTGAATCTCCAAATTAACGTATAACTTTATTCTTTAGCTTTGTTACAAGTTATATTTTTCTTGACAATTTTTCTAATTAATTATTAATTTTTGTTATGTTATATCCTAGCAACGATGTCAAGGCAACTACAACGAAACGAAAACTTTTGAGTTTTTATAGAGTGTCCCTATTCAGGCGATGCTGAACAACCCAAACATTTCAAAATGGCATACTAGGTGTGCCAAATTTTCTTTATAAAGGTATATCCGCGTTATTTCGAAACCGAAACAAATTAAATTTGGTATTTGAAATATACCCCAATAAGGCTTTGCGGCTGCATCCGTAACACAACTTTACGAATTTCAACCCCCCAAATAATAATCTTCTACTTGTTCTTTTCTCAAATTACACCCCCAGTTTTTGTTTGCTTGAATGGCAGGATTATAGGTATTGACTTTGTTCCGAATAGGTACAACGACATGCGATTTTTGAAAATCTAGGCATACTTAGCTTTCCAAACAAGCGTTTGTCAAGGAGTAAAAAAGAACACACCTTGAGGTATTTTATTTTTATATTTTGAGGTATTTTCAAAATGAAATGTATACGATCTATTTGGGAAATTTCAAATATAAGGCTTTACGGTCCAACCCTTATTAATACAACTTTACGACTAGAATTTGGTAGTATACATACAAGGTGTTTCTAAATGGAGTACCATAAATTTGAGGACTTGTAGATAAAGTTAAAAAAATACGAAAATTTAGGAAATTTTTTTTTCGAAAAGGCTTTATTGATGAGATACAGGGTGTTAAAGAGTCGACCGACAGACCACTCTTTTGTTAATATTTGTTGAAACAATAACCCAACTGAGACAATTTTTTGTGTGTAACAACAAGTTATAAAGAGCAATAATCAGACAAATTTTCGGTTTATTTCAATAAGCCAGTGGCGTAGAAACAGGGGTCGTTTGACACTTTTCACTCTTTAAAAAAGTAAGGGCTAGGTTTTTTGATGTCTTATTACTTTTTTCTGAATCAACGGTCTTTTTACAATAAAAAAGCCATACTTGTTCAATTTGCCCAGAGGCGTCCGTTTTTGAGATATTGAGAAGTGAAACACACTGTAGAATATAATAATAATTAATACTACAAGAAACACAGGTCTTTAGTTATAATAAGTTATTTTCTGTTCCAGCTCCTTCGGGTTCTTACATAAGGCTAGACTTCAGGGAATATTTCGAACTTGAGGATAGCATAGGCTGTAAGAATGACTACTTGGAAGTCAGAGATGGCGCCCACGGATACGACAACGTCCTGTATAGAGGCTGCGGGCCCTATTTTCCCCCCATGATTAGATCAACGGACAGATATCTCTGGCTTCAGTTCAAGTCCGATGAGAACATTGAATTGAAGGGCTTTAAGGCCGTGTTTGACTATACTACAAGACCAGCTGGAGGTAAGGTAACTGTTATAAAAGATGAGTTTTTTAATGGGGGATTTAATATTTTATGCAGAGCTAAACATCGTTATTCAAATTCAACCGTTTATGCATGCATATATTCATCTGCTCACTTCTTCTAAAAGGAATCATGGAAACAGGTCGCACCTAATTTTCAGACTTAACATACAGTACCCCCATTCTTCTATTTTCTGAACCATTCAAGGCAGACAATTGAAACGCGTTGGATTTAATTTTTAAATAAGTATGGTCTTGCGATGTATCAATGGAAATGTCTCACAACGAGGAATATTCTTCTAGAATTTCAAGGGTCAAAGGACAGCATTTAAAAAATTTCATTTATCGAATGACATAATTATATAAATAAATAAAATCTTATCCAATATTTTCAAAATAGTACCAAAAATGGCAAATGTAAGTGTAATTTATTAATCTTTTCAATGTAACTTTCTAGAATTTTCATTGGTCATATCATCAGAAACTTGATGTCACCTTGAAAAACCTAGCAGTCTAGTCACTGCATGAAGACATTGATGAAGGCGAAGGGGGCTTTCGCTACAAAAGGTCAAGGAAAGTTTTAAACTAATTTGGTAGATTTGTACAGTTCGGTGTCCTTATTAATATTCAGGGTTTGCGACCTTAAGCGATCGCCGCTCGCGTCGCCATATTGGAAAAATGGTACCGAGAACCAGTTTTTCAAAAATATTTTTTCTCCAGCGTCACCTGGGTTGAAAATAGGTGTAACAAGAATAATTACCTATAGAGCATAAAATTTCCTGTAACTTGTAGGAAATATTTGCTAATCCGATTAATAGTTTACCAGTATAACAGCGGAATTAAGGTCGGAAAATTTCTATAATACGCAAAATCGTGTGTTACTCGAAATAGTTTTGTTTCTAAATTTCAGCTACCTCACCAATTAATAATACGCACTACCTATTTACTATCTTTTACTCTCTTCCGTATTAGCATAGACGGTATTTACAGAATTTTTAGATTACAATGTATTATTTTATTTTGGAACTAAACAATATTAGCGAAGAGTCCTTCAAAACAGAGCAGGTCAACATTCTTTCGGCTGGGGCAAGAACCAACACAAAAGACCCTTCGAGGGTCTGCTATCCCCTCTCTCTGACTCAAATTTTTATACGGCGTTTCCAAAGAAGCCTTTTAGCTTCCGTACTCAAAATTTCGCAAGATGCGTGACGAAGAGTAAATTCAATCTACCTGCATGTCCCCTTCAAGAGAAGCTGCACGGCACTGGAATAGGCCAGTAGAATCGTCCTCAAAAATGTCCTCAGTTTGCGTTACCATTCACAAATTTTGTACTATACGAAATTCGATGGAGGACCATTAAGAGATGGTAACAGGTAAATCCAAATTTGCAGCACCGTGTGATTTTTTTGCAAATCTATGCAAAAAAAGAGTTTTTTCATATTTTTACAAATATCGTGGCTCCTTATTTGTCGCACATAAGCAAATGACATATCATTCTCTTCGTTATAGAATTACCTACATTTTTTATAAACATAACTTTTTTGTTACACTGACAAATAAAATAAATATTGAGGTTTAAAGTTAAAAATTTGTCTTTTATTACTTATTTTTTGCATTTTAACGCTGGAAAGCCCCAACAGTTATTTGAAGAACAGTCAATTACCGTTACGTTGATTGATCAATCATGAAAATTCGATAAACGAGTCTCCGGTAATCCACGCACGAAATGGTGGATGTCGAAAATTGGTATTTTATCCGTTTTTTTTTCGTTGATTTTCTTATCTTTTGTGAGTGGAATTTTAGTGTGTATCTATTTTGTACATGAAAGTGAAATTTGTGTGATATATTGAGATCTGTCAGTGCAAGTTTTCCTGTGCTATCACGTGCGTGCTTATTCGCTGCGTGAAAACTTCTAGTCACCGTGACTAATTAAACGGTCAGTTTATTCTTTTCTAGTGGTCCATCATGGTCCATTCGAAATATGCCGAAACATGACAGTTCATTATCAATCCTCCGGTCGTTCTTGTCGTTTTTTTTTCAAAAAACTGAGTTCTACCTACTCTTCAATCAGCTTTAAACACAAAGAACTTGTCGACCACGTACTTTTTATACATGTTTTTTCTGGTTGCGTGATACCAACTCAGCTATTTTCGATATTCTGTGGTAAAACTGTAAATCTGCAACAAATGTTGTACCTACTATTTTAAATCAAAAAAGCCGAACCACGAACTGATTGCGTCAACAGGAAAAGAAGTCTTTATCGCTCTCTATGGGGGAAACAACGAAAAATCTTAGGACGAATTTCATTTCAACTTTTTCTCCCACATGGGACAAAAGACGAAATCGGATCTTACTTCTTTATACCACCATCGGAATCAGCTGCTGAACAGCATTAATTTCGAACTTGCTGTCAATACAAACATGGCTTGGCAATATCTTGAAAGCGGAAACCTGGGGCTGGAAGAGACATACATGTGGATTAGATAGAACCCGTAATGAACACCAAAGATCCAATTCCGTGTGCATGAACAAAAAATTGCGGGACAATCTTGTGGCTGCAGAAAAGCAGGACTGAAATGAAATGCTCTGCGGTTTGCAAGAACTGCTCAGATCAAAGTTGTTTAAACGTCGCGGTTATCACTGACGACAGCAACGATGATGATGATTTACGATTTGCCAACCACAGTTCCCCTACCTCGCTATAGCTGAGCTAAAAATGCAGACAAAATTTCTTGTGGAATATTAAACAAAGACAATGAGGAAGAGCCTGGCCCATCAAAACGTGCTAGAAAAAAATAAAATTCTAATTTAGATATACTTGTAAAAGCACAGTATTCCATTGATTTAACAAAAATATACTAATTGTACTTTGTTCAACTGACTTGTTACTTGATTTTTCCCTCAAAAAAAATACACTCATGTTTTTTACTTTAAATTTAGCAAGAAAGCATGCAATAAAGAAAGTTTTCAAAATAAAAGATTATTAACTTGTGTGTTTTGCAATTTCAAATATTGAATATTTATGAACAATAAACGTAGAAATGTTGCACATTGAATGTAAATTAAAACAAATGCTCAATTTTTCATGCGAGTTTTCGACTCGTTGACGAATTCGTCAATTCAAAATTGTACCGGGTGTCCCAACACTAGTGTCCACCCCCTAAATAGAGCTTAATTTTAAAGATAAAAAATTAAAACTTTGAGGATCTGTCGTGTACTTGATATAGGACCACGGAATAATGGCATAATCAGTTTCATTAAAAAAAAAAATAGTTCGGGCACCAGCGATAAAAAACTGTAATATGGTGGTAAATTGTCGAAAAAAAAATCGAGTTTTTTTTCAATACATACGTGGAAATCGATTAATAAAATCAAAATTCTTTGCAAGAAATGTGAAAAAACTGATTATAAGGCTTTAATTAAATAAAATATAATTATATAGCAATAACAGGTATAGACAACTGATTTATGATGTGCAATACGGTGATCAATATAATCTGAAAACGGTAGGTGCATAAAGTTTTATGACAAAGTAAATAAGGCCCAAATAAATAGAAGGACGGCTCTTGCTGTGCGAGCCGGCACACTGAACCTGTACTGGACAGTGTCGTATTATGGAGTCATGAAAAAGGTGATTATTAAAAAGCTATTAAACTTTTTTTTAATGAAATTAATTATGCCATTCCGTGGTCCTATATCAAGTACACAAGTCCTCAAAGTTTCAATTTTTTATCTTTAAAATTAAGCTCTATTTAGAGGGTGGACACTAGTGTTGGGACACCCGGTACAGCACCGATTGCGCGTAGATTGCCGGAGACTGGATTATTAGATTTTCAAGATTGACCTACCGCCTCACGGGTAATTGACTGTTCTCCAAAAAATTACTATTAGGGTTTTCCAGGGTTAATATGCAAAGAAAAATAAGTAATTTGCAAAAACCTTATTCGAAATACAAATTATTGACTAGAATTTCACACCACAAGTTCCCCAAAAAGTTCTTGATGATGTCGCATAAAGGGTGTACCTACTGATAATAATTCCTAGAATAAAAAAAATGCAGCAAAGGAAAACCATACAATACATGCAGGATCATTCCAGTTGAATAATTATTTTATACAATCAAAAAAGTATCATCTCTTGTATTGTATAAGGTGCTTTATTGAATGTATCCAAAGCAGTGAAACTCACAAACACAAACTTTCACCACGGTTAATATGCCCATACTATATACCATCTTAGCTCGCAGCGTTCATTAATCTATTTCAGGGAAATTAATTCAATTTTGGGTTATGCAATTTGAGGAAGACAGAATTTCCATTAATATCCTGGCTGATCCAAAGTAAAAAGATATGCGGGAAACATTATAAAGGCATGCCCAGTCCATACAATTTGTATCAATTGAATTTTGTATTGATAAAACCTTAAAACTTTACTAGATAGCGTTAGGTAACAGCCGTTTGTGAAGGATTCAAGGCAAAATATGTTTTTCATAGAATGCTTCAATAATTGGATTCGCGAGTTGGTTAATTTCCCTGAACTGAAGGAGTTATTTTACGTTGTGAACAAAAATGCATGGTAATGAGTGTTCATGACACTGACGATAAATGGTTATGAAAGAAAAAAAAGCACTGTTAAACTGTTCTAGAATATGCAGTATGTTATTCACCTATAAATTTTTCTGTATTGCCAATAAATTTCCAAGATCTCATTCCAAATATTATGTCATTTTAATAAATCAAATCAAAGTTATTAATGACAGAATAGGCATAAATATAAACGTAAAAGGTACTTTCTAAAAATCAACAAATGAATGCGTTTATTTTTATTTTTGTTCCAGTTCCGGAAATAATTCCATGTGTAATTAAGAGAACCAATTTGGAACAAGGCTTAATAGGAAGAAAAGATATACCAAATAGTTTAATAAGTAAATTAATTGAATATGATATGCCAATTGACTGTGTCTGGAATATCACAGTACGAGAAAACTGGAAGGTAAGTTATTTTAACCATTATCATAATTTCATTCCTTTTAGTTTTACTACCAGTACTCTGGTGCGACTTATTACTGCCAGAAAAATAGTCTTGTGATTATCAGGACCCAGGACCTCTCAAGCACTTGGTATTCTCGTCATTTGCTCCAGATGACTTCCAAATCCATTCTACCATTTGTACCTCTGCAAATCCATATACATTATGGAAATCTTCTCAGATCCTTTGACCAAGATGTCTTTTTCTGTTTAGCACACAATATCCTACAATACAATAATGTTAGTTGTTTAATCTGTTCCGATATTCTGGTATCTGGTCCCGCTTAAACTGTGTTAAGGACTTTTTGTGATTTAAGTTCGTACCATTTATCTGACAGTCCGGTACCAAAGTTGTAGTGCATCCAAATAGCGCATGAATTCATTCTTATTGGAACTTACCTACAGATTTTACACCTACGGCCAATGATTTTTCTCTAATGGTACCTGGTGTTCAGTCCTTATTTTGGGCACCAGTAATTAGTCTCTCGGTATCTTACTTCAGATTGGAGCTGCATCACGCTAGACTAGTTTATTTGGCATCCGGTTGTATCAAGTGCAAAAACGTGTGTGAGATTCTGTTTTAGATCATTATGTAATTATGTAATAATCACGAGCGCAAAGGAAATGAGGAAAGTGTGTTTCCTAACTGACTGTGGGCAATAGTTTAGCCCACAGAGATCAACTCGAATGACCTACTGGGATACCCTGTATATTATCAACAATTTAAAATATTTCAACTGCGAAAATTGTAGCCTAAAACTACGTGAAATAATAATTTACCAACAACTGCTATGTGCTCTGAGTTGGAAGAAATATCTTACAAGGGGGTTATTTTCATGACCTACTATAAGATATTCACAATTCTCACAGTGTCAGCAACTGTAGCATGAATACTGTCCTAACCCACTTATTGCTATAAAAATTTTGTGGTTTGTTTTAGGTCCAATTACAGTTTCAAAAATTTTCACTAGAGAGGACAAACGACTGCGTAGACAATTTTATACAAGTGTTCTCAGGTGATACTGATATGGACTCGATGACCAAGAATTTCTGCGGATCAATGGCAGACACTGTGCCCTCCGAGCATAACACCATGTTTGTGAGGTTCTACTCGCAAAGTAAAGGAAATAAGTCTTATTTTGAGGCCAACTTCACTGCCTTTAGAAAATACGAAAAAACAGCAAGTAAGAACTATCATAGCATAATGTATCAAAATGTCTAGTGCCATTCTCACAGTTGGGTTGAATGTAAAGAGTGGCTTGATGTTTTGGAGACATACGAAATAACATGCAAAATGGAGCTTTAAATATTGGCTCCCCTAATTGTTTTAAAGAGAAATTGGTTAATTATTAAAGTTTTGAGTTATTGACGTCATTTTCGTCACAAATAAATCTGACGTATAAACTGAATAAATATTATTTGTAAAAGTCAAGGCTATGACGAACATTACATCAGTATATGACAGAAATGACGTCACAAATTGAAAACTTTTTACAGATTTTCTCAAAAATAGCTTAACTTATTAAAATGTATCCTATACCAACAGAAGAAGCTTTTCAATCTTAACAAATGACTCATTTAATATTTTTCACTGAAACAATTAGGGGAGCCACTATTTTACTAAAGTTCAATTTTGCATGTAATTTCGTTATGTCTCCAAAACAGACTTTTACACAGGTGTAGGTATGTATACTGGGTGGGGCGTCACTACCTTCTCATCCGGTCTGTACGTAACTTGAACCGTGGGCGATTTAAAAAATTTTGAAACTGGGTTTTATACACGGTCGTAGTGACTACAACTTAAAATTATTTTGAACTATACAGGCGTCCCTTTTCCTATGCCCGCCACTGGCTGACTTTACTTAAAAAAATACTATTTTTTACACTATCTTTAATAAATTCGAAAAAAGTTACAGGGGAGGTTTAAAAATAAAAAATTTGAAATTTTATATAAATAAACATCTTGTAAAGAAATCGAATATCCACGCTATTTTTCTTATTTGCTTCTTGAAATTTTTGACAGTTAAAAATTATTAGTATAGTTGTCTACTGTAAAAATTTTAGTTTAATTCATTTAAAAATAGGCTCATAAACGGTTATAGAAATTTAGTAATTTTTACCATTTTCCTACCCACGCCACTGGCTTATTAATAGACATAATGCAAATTTTGTTTCATTAACTCAAATTTCAAATAATTTTCTTCGAATCTTGTTTAGTTGGTTTAAAAGTTTTTTTTCTATTTTGCTTATACAAGGGTTCAAAAAATAGCCGATTTTTTGCTAAAATTCAAAAAGCCGCTATTTTGGAACGGCTCGACCGATTTTACTCAAATATAGTACCAGACCACTACTTGTGGATATATTACTCCTAAAAAAATTTCAGCCCCCTAAATTGAAAACTGCGACCATATAGACCGTGCCTTATGGACTTAAAAAAATTTGAAGGGACTGTCGCGTCACCTTGAAAAAAAAATTTCGGGTAAAAAGCCGAGATCTTACGAGAGCGCATGCACAACCCCATATGACGCAATCGCGAATCGGTCCATTAATAACCGCGATATCGCCGTTTTGGTTCTTAGTTTTTCTTTGAAAAAACAAGAGTCACCGGGAATATCGGACAGAGTTGGAGGCTAATTCAGGGGAAGGCAATGAGTTTACAGAGGCAAAAAATTCACCCCTGTAGGTAAATACATATTTACCAAGAGTTTCGACCAATTTTTGTGCGGATAGGTATGTTATGGGCGAATAAAGGAGGGAGGGGAAGCCTACAACACGCGGAATCGGACATCACTCCCATAGTTTTTTTCCCCATTTCATGCAACAAAAAAAAAACAATTAGTTTTCTTGGATTGGTCTAAACCTATCGATCGATTAAATTTTTTTCCAAAATGCGGTGGTCAAAACACAGAATGAAAAAAATTGTTAGCTTTTTTAATTATGAAGGGAGGGGTGGGGAGATTTTCTTTTAACCAACCGAAAGGTTTTTATCACTCCCTTGAAAATGAGCCCGGCCTGGGCTCATTTTCCCTTAATTTAGGAAGGGGCGTGAGAGGGTTTAAAAAAATTGGATTTATTTTATCGAGAAAACGGAAAGGAAACGGATTAGGGACTTCTAGCAGGGCTCATTTTCAAGGGAATTAAATCTTTCAGTTTTTGGATATGGAAATATGTCGAACGTTCCGGGCCTGCATGAAGACGTGTGCGTGAGATACGGCGGAGACATAGAAATGTATAAAAAACACATACAGTGCGTGACATCTCGGTTTTTTACCAGAATTTTTTTTTTTGTTCGACGACTCACAGCTAACCTAGGGACAACAAACTGTTTCCCTCCGTTTTTCTACCTTTCTTTCTCCCCCCACCCCACTTCGAGACTTGTGCCAAATCGCCCATATAACAAGAGTGGTCCACTTAAATTGACTGACACAAAAAAAAATAAAAAAAAATAAAAAAAAAACAGGTCGTTTTGAAATTAGTGTGCCATCAGTATAAGATAGAGGGCCGGTTGTTCAAACGTAAATTAAAAATTTTCAGATAACTGATTTTAAATTACAAATTTTGAAAATACGGCCAATATATTTAATGATGTTTCATTTTTAATCATTAATTAACTCTTCTTAAAGGGCGCAGAGTTTATTTTCAGCAATATCAGACCAATAGTTTGATAATACAGGGCGTTTTAAAATCACTAATTATCTGAAAATTTTTAATTAACGTTTGAACAACCGGGCCAGAGACTTGTAATAATTTTACTTTCTAATGTTTAGCAAATGCCGGCAAATGTCACAAAGATGAGTTTGACTGCGAAGACAACACCTGTATCTCTAGTACCTTAAAATGTAACGACCTTTACAATTGTAGATTCAGGTGGGATGAAGACGGATGTCATGTAAGTAATGTTAATAAAGAAATGTTCTAAAGTGTTTCCACACTAGGATTACTTTTTGACTACGCGTTGACTGGACAACAATAAACAGTTTTCTTCCTTTCATTGACGGGCTGTTTGAGTAGTATAAAACATATTATGTATAAAATAGCATTGTAAACTTGTAAAATCAAAAAAAAAAATGTAAAATGACTATAAATGTCCTACTTAACACCATAATAACATGTTTTCTCCACTCACCTGTGTAACTAAAACCGTTTACATGTCCCTGTGTACAAACTTCCCAAGTTCCAATTCATACAAATGAAAAATTACTAGCACAGCGAGTGTTCAAAAATTCTAATTTGGTGGTCACCCTGTGTTAATAATTTTTCATTTCAATGAGACAAAACACCAAAAGTTAATATAGGAACAGGTAAACCGTTTTGCTGCTTTTTCCTTCAACCGTTTTCAAGTTATATTCAACAGGTGACTGTTGGAAAACGTGGTGTTGTGTTTTTAAGAATGCTAGGTGTATATTCAAAGTGGATTGTGGAAAAAATTAGTCACATTATACCTATGTAGAGTTCTTTTGTATTTTATTTGGTACCATTTTCATCTATTTTGGATTCTCTAGGGCAGAATAGGAAGCAACAAAATGCAAATTTTGTCGTTTTCAATGCATGAGCACTGTAATATGAGATCTAAGGTCTTGAAAGTACTCATTAACCCTGTACATATAGATTATTATGGTTATCATTTTTCTAATGTGCATAACTGCATATTATAAGCCCACAGTCAATGCATTAATTAAGGACACAATAAATAGATTATTATAATTATTACTGTCCATCAATTATTATTCAATTTATGATCAAAAAGTAATCTTTTGGTATAACAGAATAACAGCCAGTATTATAATGGCTCATTAGGTTAACGGGCATTTCGGGGATTTCTGGGACCCTTTCTAGAAAAAAGTATCTACCGTAGGTGGAAAATATAGCAATTCAGTGATTCTTGGCATGAAAGGGATTACAAAAATGTTAATAAAAATAATTTGATGTCAATTTTAGCTTTAAAAATTGTATAAGATTGTATACAAGATTGTATAAAAAATTTCCCGTTAGCTTAATGGTCCTTTATAATACTGGTTGTAACTTGTAAGTATATTATAATTTAACACTGGCTTGCAGAAACACGCTTAATTCGAAATGAATTAAGAGACTGGAATTTTCTCCAACTTTTCAATTATTGTTATAAGTTTGCTTTTGTTATCAAGCAAGCCAGTTGTTCTTTACATTTACTATGGAGCATTCAAATAAGTTTACACAGAAAGGTTGACGATAACTTCTAAATTTCATAAATAAATGCTGTAATTCAATGAGTAGGTGTACACTATTTTTTGGAATATCACTAATACCAATCCTTACTTACTTCATTTACAAAAAGCAAAAATGCTTGATATACTAGCCTAGTTGAGGGCTTTTTCTCTGTGCATTTTTTTTTTCAAAAATGATTAATTTGCCAGCTTAAGCTTCAGTTAGCAAAACATGCGCTCTAATCGCAATTTCCATTCGCACAGTATAACCGAAAGCACGTTAAGGGCTAAATTAAATGCCCTAATTGAAACTTTTAGCTATACTATTATTCATGTAAAACTGCCGCTTTTCCGTATCATAAATTTAATTAGTTTACTAATTTTACTGAAAAGAAAATGCCAGTTTTTAAGTAAGGAAGCGAAAATAAGGATATAGAAGGAATATATATAGGTAGTACATATCTACATTATAAAGAACGAAATGTTTTATGCCACTTATTAGTTTAAGCATGTTTTAGAGCATGGATCCTTTGGCAAAAGCGGCAGTTTTACGTGATTATTATTATAGCTGCATTTTTTTTTAAATAGGTAACTGTTCTGCTAGAGCTTAAACGTAAGGTGAGCAGAACATGCACTAAAATCGTGAATCTATTTGCACAGTAATAACTATGGGTTTTAAAAAAATTGTTGTAAATACAATAATAATCCCAATCATATTTTTGCACTCTTTGATAAGGGAAACTAAAATGTGAAATTTGCTGAAAATTAAAAATTAGGCAAGTTTAACAAATAACGTGAGATGCTACAAATTTTTCAGCAAAATATTCCATTTTCGCCAGGTTATACATACACAGGGTGTAGCACCTAAGACACCTCGGACCATAGCTTCTATACCATACAACCATACAGTGAGTTTCTTTTTCAATGCAACAGGGATTTACATGGTAAAAACTTTACCTAGTGTTAATGGTATTCCTGGAGTAAATTTAAGATTTTTTTTTTCGTTTGATCGTAATACACATTATTCTATATGACATTTTGAAGGTCTCTGGTGCCAATGAAAGCAATACTTTTTCATTAAAATGGAAAAACTATTTTTACTATATAATTTTCAAAACTAGTTAGCTGATGTGTTTGTTCACTGACGTCTATCAAATCTCTGAAATTTTTACAGTTTGAACATTTGCTTTAGATTTTTATACCTACTTCTTGTCTTAATAAATTGCTTTCTACAAGAAGTAGTGTCGTCTTCTCTTAATTTTATCAATAATTATATAAAGGTAGTCTTAGTTCAAGATTTAAAAGTGATTTAAACAACAAATGTATTATTGAAATGTCAGAGTGTTATTAGACGTTAGTAAACAAACACATCAGCTAACTAGTTTTGAAAATCAGTAGAAATCGGTCCTTCTTTTTCGGTTTTTTTTTAATATTGCTTTCACTGGCATCAGACCTTCAAAAGGTCGTGCAGAATAATGTGTATTACGATCCAGAGAAAAAAATATCAAAAATTTACTCCAGGAAGATCATTAACACGAGGTAAAGTACACATGTAAACATTAACACACATGTAAATCCCTATGTTGCCTTGAAAAAGAAACTCATTGTATAATATATCGAAAAAAGTGTGGAAGCAAAAATATTTACAGTCGGCAATGGTGTACCGTACTCCAGTGGCCATTGAAAAATGGCGTTTCAGTTTTTTTTTCGTTCTTTAATCACCCCCATATATTATTGCAATTTCAAATTGGCTTAACAAATCCAATAAGGATGGTTTATACATTTGAAGTTTAAATTCTTTAGCTTTATGCGTAATAATATATGAGGGTGTTCCATATTGAAGAAAAAAAAAAAAAAACTTTGAAACACCACTGGAATACAGCACGCCGCTGGCGACTAGAATTATTTTAGGAAGATGCTGACTATAATTATTATGCGCAATTTTCCTCACACTTTTTTCGATATCATATTATTTAATAAGGAAGCTATTGTTCCAGGCGTCTTAGGCGCTACACCCCTCTATCTCAGAGACCCGTAATTTACACGTAAGAGACACACCATTTCCAAAATATGCGCCAAAAACCGAAGAAAAAATTTAAGAAAGGAAACTTTGAACTCCCCTCATTACGCGGCGCCTGTAATCGATGAGACTTAATTCGGCGTCTTTCAGGGAACTTCTCCCAACACATTCTGAAAGTCTTGTTGGAACTACAATAAGATTTACTGCACCAAAACCAACTTTTTTGGTTTAATTTTACTAAAAAACAGAGGAAAGTTCTATTAACACCCTGTATACCTGAAGCAAATAGTTTTTACAGTAAATATTATCAGCAAATACCTCGTTTTATTCATTGTCTATGTTAAGTTAATTTCAAAAGATCCGAAGTGTACTTTTAGGAGTAAACATTTTTCATCAGTTCGCTTGATCAAATTTCCTCTCGGTACAAAAATAGTTATTGATAAATGATCAAATTTTCGTGTCATTGCATTGGAATACAGGAATAATAAGTCTGATAAAAGGAAAATTAAATTTAATTTCGATACTTTAACTTGCAATCATTATAAACAAGAACAAAACAAACATTTCCTTTTTCAAGATATCTAAGCTTTTGGTTTGGCCTTCTTTAGAGATTATCTTGTTGAAACTATTTTGTAACCTTTTATGAATAAATTTTTTTTGTACTTTTAAGGAATCAATGTGATTCTTCCTAAGATGCCTTTCATTACTGTTAGAAACTTTTCCTTAGTGCAGAATAAGTATAATCATATTTTTCATAATAAACTTATTTTGGCATGTTTGCCAATTTTTGAATGTAGATAGACAAACTATTGTATATGTGGGAGATTTGTACCAGAGTAAACCTTCCAAGACCACGATTGACAGCCTGTTCTGTCACTAAACTTGCATATAAGGATACCTAATTGCCAACTTTGAATGTAAATTTATTTGAAAGATTTGTGTAATAATTAATTACTTAGGTACAAGCATACAATATACAACTGTTTTTTATTTCTAGGGACCAATGGTTATTGATTATTAAGGCTAAGTTTTGTTTGAAATCCCTGAGTTCCGCCTTCCCTTTTTTTGAAGCCTTTTTTAACAAAAGCAGCAATTTTTTAAGTTTTTTTATTCAGTATATAGGATGTGAATAAGTTTTGTCGTTCAAAATGCTATTTATTTTAATCAACAGTGTTATTATTATTATACGTACTAATTTTAAAGTCTCAAAGTGGAAACTCTATACTCCATGAAGCAGCATAAACCAAATGTATTGAACCATTTACACAAAACAATATCGCAAGTCTTCGTCTAGGAATTATTAATTTGGTAAACCTACCATATAAATATTTTTTAAAGTTCACAGGAGCGATAGACGTTGCTTTATGAAAAAAGGCATCTGGTGAAACCAAAAAATTGTCACAAATAATTCCTTATAACTAATTTTTGTTGTTTTTCAATTTTTTACAGAGCTATTAAATGTCTTTCCAAAAAACAAACATTTTCTAAAATATAAAGTAATAAATAATTAAAGAAAAAATAAAGTATAAAAACTCACTGTCGTTCATTGTAAGGCCTTCCCCTATCCGTCACCGATGGGTACCTCAACCGCACGGGTGGCTCCAGTTGACTCTGATCCTGATAACTGGCTCGAAAAACCACAAATTATGTTTAACAAAAAATGAAGAAATCTTCAATGTTAGGCGCGAAGTGGTAATGTTGATTAATTTGAAATGCTTTCAAACATTTTTGAAAATTGTTTTCAAAGGGATAGGTATCAAATTACTATCTAATAATTATTATTATTTCATTATTCTTCACCAAACAGACCCTTCGTTTTTGAGTTTTGCTGCTTTCTTAAAGAGTATAGGTATCTCACAATTACAGAAATTTCATGAAATCATAACAGAAATTGTATGAAAATAGCTTTTTCGTTTCAAGCAAGTTTAGAAAGTATAGGGAAAAGTTTTTCCAGAGTAAATAAAGGAATCTAAGTCAGCGCTTCATAGCTATGTAATGGTTAATGAACATGCAGGGTGATTTATTAGCAAAAGTGAAAATTCCGCCGGATTTTAAATTTAATGACATCTTATTTATTTTCTGCTCTGGAATTAACTTTCTAATGCCCGTATTCACAACGATAATTACCAAATAATTACGAAATCAGTTATCTCCATCTCATTCTAATGCAGAAAACTGTATATCTCCATCTCATTCATTTAATTATTTTCGAGATATTACAGGGCCAGAACGCTTTGTGAATACGGGCATCAGAATATAAAATATCCTTAATACTTTCCTAATGTATAAAATTGTCATTTAATTACTTAAATCTATTCTTATAATATAATTTTGAACAACAAAACTGACCAGATTTTTTTTTAATCTTTCACAACAAATGCAAAAATTCCTAGTATACCTACCTAGTTTTTCCTTCCGGACCTTAGTTATGTGTGTGGTGTTAGTGTTTCAAAACAAAAGTAGTTTTCCTTTCCATTAGTTCCATTTTTACCAATTTTGTATTATAGAAAGACTGACAAGTGTGGCGTTTCCCTATACCGTAGTCTTATCCTGAAATGTTCGATTATTTGTATAGTTTCCCATCACTCCATCGTGTTTATTTTTGATAACTTTAGAATTTGATTGACACTTTTCATGACTCAATTTATAAATTAAGATTAATTTTATAAGAATTTTCTTTCTGCTTTTTTCTAGAGCACCTCCTCACTGGGATTTTCGGAAGACCATATAATAATAATAATGGTGATATTTTCACTTATACTAACCGGAATGTGTTTCACATTTGTTTTTAATTGTGTACGAAAATTGATTAAAGATCATCGCACCATACAGGTAAGCTGCAAAAGTTTCAAATCAGTTAAGGATTTAATAGACCTGATCTTCTGAAACTTTTAACATATGTACTTTTAAACTGACATCTATAAATGACTTTCGAATTGTATTTTGCCTGTATCATATGTCAATAATTTTCAGTGTTAAATTTAACACCAAGTTAAAAGTTTTATAAAACCAGGTGGTTATTATGAAATTACCCCTTTCTTATGTAGGTTACATTGACATGAAAAAGGGAACTACGCCGATGTTTTAATCCTTTACCACCATATTCATTAGACGGCAATCGCACTTGTATAGTTTAGCTCGATGCTTGAAATTGGGAGAGGAGTCCACTTTCTTATGTTTTGTATTTACAAATCTCTCCTTTCCGTTTTCCATCTTTTATCAGGGTACAATAACATTTTCACGCCCATGCAGATAAACCCTAAAAAAGCGGATTTTCTCTTTTTCATACTACGTAACAGCTGCCGCTTTCTAAGATGAACATCCATTTCTTAACATGAAATAGAGAAAAGTATCCTATAGTAACTATAGTACACGAAACTGCCATTTGCACCATTGTAGATCTTAATCATGTTAGCTTCGGGTAGCAGTAATTTCAGACATGTTGAGCCGCCGTAGCTCATCCCCAACAGGTTCAGCTCGTTACACCTCACCCACCTTATTTCAGACTTTTTTCATGAACAGCCCCTCATCCCTTTGGAATAGCATTCCAGGCAAAGTATTCCTGAGGAATACAACCTGCAACGATTCAAAGTGAACGTGAATCGATATCTGCACTCATGCACCACTCCCAGAGCGTCATAGGGATTTCCCTGCAGTGCATGTGCCTTTTCAATAAAAGAAAACAAATAGTGGCTAAGCAATAATTTTAGAAATACACACTAGAATTTCCATCTGGCAAGACCTTCAGAATTCTCCTACTCCAAGACTGCAATCTCGAAATCCATTTTGGCAATAAAATCATGAGATTTTTCCCACATTGGATTCTTGAAAATCGGACTGGAGAGTTAAGAGTGGATATTAACAACTCATCCTAATATGTGTCTTGGATGTAAAAGCTGAAGTCTGAAGTATATAGAGTAAGGAAGACAGTAGCTGAATAGCTCTATCCATTGTAAATGGAACTGAAGCAATTTGATTTTCACTGATTACCATCGTCTTCTTAAGCTCGATCCTTGTGTAATCTTACTTTCAACATTTATGTTCTTGCCAAATTGGCTTCCATCAGTCCTGTATAATCAAAACCTTGATAATATGTGCTTCATATCATCGATAATAATCCAATCTGAGATTCTTTGGATTATGATTTTTAAGCGCTCTTACGAAAAATATTGAACAAGTTAAAGACATATAAAGATCTTTGAAGCTTTACCAATAAAAAAAAATGAATAATTTTCTCCCTTTTTTATCAAGCACATTTTACTCAGCCAATTTTTTTTTTAATTACTTACAGGAATACATAAGAGAGAGCCGGGAACAACAATTGAATGAACTGGACAAACAGGAACAAATTCACACAGATATGATTCGTTCCCATTCTGCCAACAGTACACCATCACTTGACTCCAAGCGCTATGAGGTCCCAAATGCTATCCCTTGCTATGTGCCTGGGGGGGACGTTCTTCCTCCGTTGTTGAGGCACGGCGATACGGCAAGTCCCAAAAGAGAGTCCAGAAATCATAGTACGGTGTACAGTGTAGACACTGGGGATCATCCTGACATGTGCGATACAGCCTGTCAAACCAGGGAATCAATCCTAAGTAATCAGGTGTGTAACACCATATTGATTCTATATCAGAGCAATAGCATTTTTTTTTTTTTTTAGTAGTGAAAAAGTTATTTAATTAAATTTGAAACTTCATGTAACTTTAAATAAAGCTGTAAATTTATTCAGGTCTACAGCACAGAAACATCACCCAGTCACAGCGTGCTCACAAACGCGAGCAGTCCCCAAGAACCGTTTAGCACCTTCGGCTACAAGGACAACAAGTACAAAGCGGAAACCAAGATCCAAGTGGGCTGGAGAACCCCACCGCCGCCGCTTGAAGAGGACACCAGAGGCAGGCCTTACAGCGTGCAGACGACCAAGTCAGCTCCAGACGTAATAGTGACCCACTGACATCTGGTTGGGGTCGAGTGGGAGCCATATAAGCGCAGGCACCCTCGCCAATACCTAAGCAATGATGGAATGAAAGACTGTTCTGTTCACAGACAGAGTACTAACTGGGACCTCAATACGTGATTTTGTAAATTAGCCAAAGATTTGTTACTATCGTGTTTTTGTTATATCGTGTTGAGTTATAATATGATTGGTTGGTGTGGCTCATCCTATATTATTTAATTTCCATTGCTTTTGAAGATTTAAATGTGTATTTTTTTTATTATGATAAAGACATGTCACGTTTTATAACGATTTTGTGGGTACATTTATTATGTAACCGAAACAAATTTTTTCTGAAATAAAACAGTTGTTGAATGATTATTAATTATTTGTATTACTATTTGTCATTTTGTATACTTTGTACAGCCATTGAAACTGTGAATATTTTATTGGAAAATTTTTAATGTTTCTAAGAAATAAAAGCGCCATCAAAGAATCCCACATCTCGTATGTACATGTATTAGAGGGGGCCTAACTAATATAATATTTCTGCCTTTCCCAATATTTTGCAAAAAAATTGAGTTACCTAACTTCGGTATTGAAAAATTGTCATTTTGCAAACATCAATGGTTATCATTTTTGGTTAATTAATTTTATGAAAGTTGGGAGAGTTTATAAAGGGAAATTAAATACCAAATAATCAACAATTTTAAAGCACAATTTTATGCAATATGCCTAGAGCTATCGACATTTTTTCAAGCATATTTGAACCCGCCTCAGTCAGTAAAATTTTAAAATTACTCTAAAAAATATCTACAGTTACCTACAAGATATTACCAACAGAGATCACTGATCCATTATTATGACTGATTGTCAAAAAATGAATCTTAAAACTAAACTTCTCATTTATCTTGTGAAGTCTCAACTGAAATATGGCAGTCTGCTGAAGGATAAATGAAAAACCTTTAAACACTCTTCAATACATACAATATTTTGTATCTGAACTAATTTACAGATTCAAAGTCAACTTTTACAGCAAAATGTAAGTAATTATTTACAATTGTTACAACATTATTTACACAAAATTTCTATCCAGTAAAAGTTATCTATCTATAAACACGTGAATTTTACATCCGTATACATCAGGAATTTTACTAACAAATCAACTAGTGATGATTAAACTCAACTAGTCATTGTTACTAAGTACATTTTTATAGTTTCGAGTAGCAAAAATAAAAGGAGAATATCTGTTTAATTTATAAAAAGAAGATTAAAGGTCAATTTGTAAACCGGTAGGAATTTCCTCCGCCTCTGTGGCGGTTTCAGGTAGCTGCAAGACAAGGGACTGTCCAATAATATTATCCTTGCCTTTAAATGAAGATTTCGATGAAGAAGTATTTATGGAATGATTAGCCTCATCTTCAATGTACGGGCATTCGAAATGAACGCAATGGAACACCTGCAATAATAAATATAACTTATGATGATGCATGTTTCTATATTTTTTATGTACAGTGAGTTTATTGCCTAAAGTGCATCTTGGCCTCAGTACTTTGCAGGCTTTTGCTAGGATCCTAAAAATGCGCCACTCACTACCAACTTTCAAAATGCATACCTCATTGGCACTGTTGCGAGTGCCAACAATTCGGATGAAAACGACTGGCCTCTGTGGAAATCGTATGACCTGCCAGGATTTACAGTTCTCGCGGGTGTAGTCGGCCACCATCTCCCAATCCCAGACATTCACTGAGGACTCGATGTAGTAACTGTAGCTGCGATCGTCACAGTCCCACAGCAGCAGCCGTAGACTAGATATCATGTAAGGTTGTCCTGAAAAAACATAATAATTATTTTTGATAATAGAATTTATAATCGTTCTTAATGAAAACAACAATCTGGATAACTTGCAGAGGCGCTAGTTTATGAGAGTTCCTTTTTAATCCTTTAAGGATTGATTTATTTCTCAGACAGTTGAATTTCCTGACCATAGACGACTGTAGCATATATCGAACATGCACTGAATATTCTCAGTATACTATTACCGCATATATCTGACACTTATAAAATTTCAGCTGCCCGCAGACAGCTGAAGAATTAAATCGACATAGCCTGCTAAACGGATGTCGATTATATCCAGTAGGGCCGGTTGTTCGTACGTCAGTTAAAAATTTTGAGAAAACTACTGATTTTAAAATGCCCTGTATTATCAAACCATTGGTCTGATATTTCTGAAAATTAATTCTGCTCCCTTTAAGAAGAGTTAATTACTGATTAAAAATACAAGATCATTAATTATATTCGCCGTATTTTCAAAATTTGCAATTTAAAATCAGTAGTTATCTCAAAATTTTTAACTGACGTACGAACAACCGGCCCCTAGTGTCAGATATATCAAAATATTCGTACGACGTGCCGTGTAAATTCCTAAATAACACTTATAAATTGTCAGTTCAACAAAACAGGTCTCACCTGCAAAACCACATAAACTATAATCTTACCTAATTGTATGAGGATAGAGCCGGAGCCAAGTTGGTGGCAGGTGTATCCTGAATCCCAATCATACTGCTTTGTATCACCATTCAGAAGGGCGTTTCTAGATCGACTACAAATAAATATAAAATAAAACATTTAATCGATCCTAAAAGCTAATTCACTCCACTCACCTGACACCTTCAATAACGACAGCGCTCTTATCAAGTGTAGCGACATTTGTGCTGGGGCAGATAATGTCATTGACTAGTTTCGGTATCTCTATCTTACACATAGCTTCAAAATGGACTAAATGAAATACCTGTGTGAAAAAATTATCTGCTATAAAATATTTGTTTGCTACCACATAAAAAGACTGATAAAATATAAATTGATATAATATTATATAAAACAAAAGGGTGTAACAAATTTAGTCTCACCACTGGCGGATATATCTGTAACTTCAACCCTGAGAAGTCAAATCAGAGAATGACGAAAACACATTTGACAATAAACAACCTAAAAACGACGAATATGAATTTTCTTCTCTTACTGCTTAATAAAAAATATCACACGAAAAAATTGACCACACATTATACCTTATATGAGAGTAAGCCAAACACTAACAATGGCACAGTAAAATAAGTTACACCCTGTTAATTAACTAAAAAAATTACTTTGTTGACTGTGTTGTTTGTTCCCACTATTCTCACATACTGGACAACATGGTTTTCAAAATACAAACACTGCCACGAACGACAGGAATGAGTGCTGTAGTCTATCACTCTGATCCAGTCATTTTGTTCCATTGAGACCTCAATGTAATACGAATACGACCTAAAAAAAGTGCACATATTAGGTATATGTTAACAATAATGATCTTATAATAATAATAATAATAACATTTATTTCCTTATTATAAATACATATTATTGTATTTTTTGTGGAAAATAATAAATTGTAAAATTAGTTATAAAGTTATAAAATTATGAAATTATGAAATAAAGTTATGAAATTATAAATCCAAAGAATTGTTCAAATATTCATTTAAGCTATAGTAGCATTTTTGTAATAAAATATTTTTAATTTCTTTTGAAAATTTTTTTAAATTATATTTTTTGTAATTATTTGGTAAATGATTATAAATTTTGGCACATATGTATTCAGAAGATAATTCATAATGAGTGGTATTATGTTTATTTAAAATAATTGTATTAGAATTTCTGGTATTAGAATTGAAAAAAGTAAACAAATTTTTATTTTTATGTACAAAACAGAGACATTCGTATATAAATAGACTTGGAAATGATAAAATTTTTAAATTTTTAAATAATTTTTTACAAGATGTCATGCGATTAACATTGCCTAGTATTCTTATGCAATTTTTTTGAATTTTGAAAATAATTAACCAATCAAAAGAATATAATATAATATAATATATATTATAATATAATATAATTTATAATATAATATTATTATAATATAAATAATATAATAATATAATATAATATATATCTTATAAGCATTCCTTACCTTATATCTCGATCCCACAGCAGCATCTTAATGTGATTTATAATTGAAGGAGCGCCTAGTTTAACAACGATTCCCTGATCGCCGGCCCCGTTAATAGCGTGCCTTGTGTATCCCTTCTCCATGTCGTAATTGAAAAACTCCCCGTCCAGCAAGAATTCCATTAGTTCTCCCGCTATCACCTTTGCTCCCAGACGGACGGCTGCTACATTCTCTTCTAAAACTGTAACAAGATTATTTCATTGTTATCAATAAAAATATAGCAAGGGAAAAGCGGATTTTCAAACGGGAGGGAGATCTAACAATGACCATCAATAATGTGAATTATCGGGTTTTGGTGATCTTATGAAAACAATGAGATTCTGACAACATTCAAAGTCGTCCGTCTTTCAAGACAGCCAAGTCGCTGTCTTGACAGTAGATATGTGTTTATTCAACAAACACAAACTAGATGTGCTGGTGAAATTGTTATTACTGTCAATTGTCAGTTACAAGATCATAACCTAACCAAATAGAAAATTTCTTTTAGTCTTATTTTATAAGATAGGCGTAGGTGTAGGTTTGTTTGTTTGTTTAGTAGGGTGTAGGTAGTCTTACAACTCTTACGTCATAATCAACCATAAAAAGAAGAATAGAAAGTGACAGCAATGCTTCAAGCGAAGATTTCAGTAGCTGGATGACCTTGTGTCAGTGATGTTTACTTCCAGTTTGCTGTCAGTAGCTTTGAACGCAACCAGTGATGCCACCAGATGGATCTGATGAATTTCAGAACACACCCGATTTTATGATTAAAAGTGATACAAAATAAATAAAACTGGAAGTCGAGTGTGACCTTCTATTTTTAAAGGGAACACAGTAACAATAAGATGAGAATAGCATGTCAAATCAATTGTATATTCTTGATGGTATTATTTCTTTACCTTTCAAACCAAAAAGAAAATCTTGTCGCGCATGATACGTTATTTAAAAAATACCCTTTCTCCATCTACCGCTGAAAGTGTGAAGCTGGACATATTGTATATTCTAATTTCACTACTTTTCATACAATTAAATTTCCTCTAATAATGTCATTGAAATTCTTTAAAAATACAGAAACTGTCATACAATCATATACTAATTCAACAATAATTAAATTTGAGTTACATACTTAATTGACCTCTATGTGGTAGACTGCTGTGCCTTATGTGAGTGCGTTCTTCGATGGCATCTAGAATCGAATCAGCTTTAATCAAACCGGCCGGCCTTACGGTCGACAGCAGATCTGCTACGTCCATCAAAGGCAACCTGACGCATTTTATGACTAGATCGTCTTTGTCCGGGTTTACTTTACACCACTTGCACACCCCTCGGAATATCTCCACCTCCGGCGCAAAGAAAGAGTCTCGTTGCAACAGTTCCACCAAAGAATCCTGCCAAGATACAAATTTATATTAGTTCATAAAAGAATAACACAAGGACACTAATTACCTGAGATAATGTCGTGAAAGATTCATGCTCTAATATTTCAGAAGCATGTTTGTCCAGGTAAGCGTGGCAGACTTTGACGAGCTGCTCCAACCCATACAATCTTGCTGTGTCTAGAATCGGACATACGTTCCTCAGGGCTAGAAGCTGTCTGAGAACGTCCGAAATCGCAGTTTCCAAGTCCTGGAATCCATACTGATGTGCGAGTCCTAGCGTGTCGAGTATTACATCTTCTTTTAGTGTCATTAAGAACATGTGGCCCGAATAAATGTATTTTAGGAGATTTTTGAACGCTTTTAGTGGGGCGTCTGGTAACACGATCTCCGTCTGTAACAGATAGTATATAGATTATAAAACGGAAGTAGTAAAACTTCTATAGGTAGTGATTTTTCTTGAAAGCGATACATTTTCTCAATAATGTTCACAGAAATAAATTGTAATTGGATCTTGTTACGGGAACGTTCAGGTATCCTTATTATAATCTAATGGTAGGTACTACAATAATAGTAGAAGTACCGTGTTCCAAACAAATACTACAGACGAGAAAGGATGTGCTAGAAAGAGACGTAACAGGAAATGGTTCAAATTTGCAACATCTACTTCAGCAACAAGACCGCCTTCGCAAACAGTTAGTAGTTACTAACTAAATTAAACAATTAAATTTGTACGAATTCCAAATTTTGGAACAGCGCATCCCCAAGAACTGCTACTGCTTTCAGTTATTAAATTTTATCCGTTAAAAAAAAACTTACCCTGTATACTTGAAACAAAAATGAAATAAATTAATGAATAAAACTGAAATTGCAAATCTGACTGATTTATGTGCAGTAATAAACCAAAGAAAACATACAATGTAAAATGAAGTAACTTGGATAGTTATTTTTAGTAATCACTTTGGCACATCTTCAAACTTACTTTTTAAAAAGTTATTGCAACAAAAACATTTTTACAAACAGTAGGTACTAGGAAACTGAATTCACTTTACATTTATCATGAGTTGAGTTTAAAGTAGCAAACTTGGAAGGGGATCTTTGAAGACACTTCAACAAATTTAAATGCGAATATTTTACACCGGATATACTGGCTTTTGAAAAGAGATTAGATAGGCTTTTAGTCAGAGAATGAGAGAATTCAGTATTATAAAGGCTCATTAAGTTGACGGGCAGACTTCTGCGGCCATTGCTAGAAAAGGTATCGACCGTAGGTGAAAAAAAGCAATTTAGTGATTCTTGTCATGAAAGGGGTTACAAAAATATTAATAAAAGTTATTTGACGAGGAATCAACTTTAAAAATGGTATCAGAAATCTGCCTGTTAGCTTAATGGGCCTTTATAATACTGGTTGTTAATGAAATTAGATTAAATAGCAGAAATCATATATGAGGATTCCCTACATGAGATTCTACATGAGGATTTTCTATTAATAAAAAATATAGATGAATATATTGTTACAATACTATTTGTTAATTGTATTGTTTGTAATTTTCTTAATTTTGTTTGTAATATTGTAATTAAATACATTGTTAATAAATACAAACAAAACATAATAAATTTGTTAAACATAGAAGTTGTGTCTGTTCTTCTTGTTCGTCTAGATTCTTCTAGTCTGTTGGGATCAAGAAGGTGGTCGGACGATGCATTGACATCTCGATTGACATTAATGACATCGAAATAATCGGTTAAATGCTTGGAATTTTTTTCTTCGGATGTACTCTTACCTAGTCTTGTGTCTATAGATTTCAAAAGTCTGTGGCTGATGGAGCGAGCATTCCAATGCTACATACAAACATACACATAACGCAATGTCGTCATATAGAGCGTTGTTCAGCTGTTCTAGATATTTGAAATGCTGAATGACCTGTATAGAATAATAACTATAGAATCTTCTTCTTTTTGCGCTCTAGAATAAACTGACTCTTCCAGAATATGTCAACTCGCAACATGTAATATTCGGGAATGTGTCTGTTAGCGAACAATTCAATTTTAAAGTCAAAATCAAGACTATTACAAAAAAAAACACACAAATTAAAAACTTTTTACCGATTTTCTCAAGAATTGCTCAATAGACTTAATTTTAAGTTAATTTGTTAATTATGTTAATTTTCACATGTGACTACAGCAAAAGAAGCAGCTTTTCAATCTTAACAAAAATGAGCCCCCTAACATTTCTCTCTAAAGCAATTATTAGAGAGGATGCTAAAGGACTTGGTTTCTTCCTTTCTTTCCGTCCAGGACAAATTCTTCCAGAAATTGTCTACGAGAATCACTTTTTATACAGGATATAACAGAAAGTTGGAAACATTTATCTGATTTTTTTATTATACACGACTTGGGAAATTTTATTCTTGCAAAAAGTTTCTGCATTGTCTCAAACATACACTTAAATAACCAAAGAAAAATTATCTACTTGCATATAAGTGTCACCAAAAATAGTAACATGACTTGAGAGTAAACTACCCTTGTTTTTAAAGATATTGTAATATACCGCACCCAGGTATAAACTTTTTGCGAGAAAATCCCTCGGAAAGTCTTTTAACACGTTGAGCACGGGTGTAGTGAAAAAATGAAAGTCCACGAGACAGGGGTTCAATTTGCGCTTTTTCGGATATAATATGAAGTATACTGTATGTTTTTGTTTGAAAGCAGCATGTTTTTCTCAAAAATTTTGAAAATATTTGTGAGGCCTCACCTCACATAAAATTCTGTTCACCAAGACGGCGAGGTATCAACATGATGCCACATTATAAGCTATAGATTGACTTATCCGAGAGGTTCTTTTCTGGGAATTCTCCGCTATCATATTTTGTACGCACTATATCTACCAAACCTTTGCTGGTAAACATTAAATTGTACTTTATATCTCACACAGACCACCCATGCTGTTCTGCAAATCAGTAAATCAAGTAGTATAATAAAAATTCAAGGACGGGTTGGCAGAAACTGTTCCTATAGACGGCTATCCTACATATTCCATGCATACAGCATTATAGTGAGACATCAGACTGAGCCACACCGTCCCGAAATCCTTTTCACGTGAGACACTCATAGATGTCTCGCCGGCCCGATAAACAATTCAGTGAGGCATCAATGTGATTGAAGATAGAAGATGAGTATATTACTACATTGTTGTTACAAAAAAGAAGATCAAGCAATTCAGAAACATATCCGAATCTACCCAGCCAGCACCTACCGCTCTAAAAGTGTTAGAATTCGAATTTACGCCAAACCGCCTCTGACTAATGTATGACGAGGCCTCCTTCCTTAAAATAGTTAAAATGATAAGCAACTGATGCAGGCACTAGCGAGTAGCGAATCGATCGTGAGAGACGAATTATTATTATTGATTTAGAAAAATAAAAGGAAGTTCGTTCATTATAAAAGTGGTGTTTTATTTTATAGAAAAATCCCAACAAAAAGAAATTAGGAAATTTACTTGTGAGTCAATACTCACAATATACCAAGTATTGAGCAATTATATAGAACTAAATGCATACTACATCATCATCAGTCATTGCATACACAGTTCACTTCTTCTGAAAGCAACACTAGAAATAAGTTGATAGAATTGCCACTGTATAGGAGGTCTGTCTCTTAAAAGAGTAGTTTATTTACGGCAGTTACTTATTTTAATTAATTACCTAATGAACTGAAAACTTTTACTGTATCTAATAAGACTAGAACTAAGAGAATTCAACTTTATCTTAGACAACTTTAATATTGTCATTGGATAGTTTGATTCTTGGCCACTTTTCTGTATCCTTGCTTCTTCTCTTTCTCTCCCCTCTCTCTTTCTGTATCTTTTTGATTTGCTCTTCTTCTTTTCTCTTTCTTACCTTGTATACATCGTCCCAAGGTATAAGGAAGGTCGTAAATAATAAGTACCATAAAATATCTGTAAACTGTCTGCAGATATGGTTTATGACGACAATGGACCGCACTAAGGAGAAGTTTTTTTTTACACTACCTTTAAATTCGGAAAAAGTTACAGGAAAGTTTTGAAAATTGAAAATTTTATATTTTAGTGATATAAACACCATGTCAAAAATTTTTTTTTTCAAAATTTTCAAAAAAATACAATGTGTCGCAGGATAAGCGGATTTATAGGTATAATCCGCTTAAATCTATCCGAAGCATAAAAAATGACAAAAAAATTACTAAAAAAAAAAAAAATAAAAATTTACATTTACAGTATAAATTTACAGTATAAATAAAACTTTGTAAATAAAACTTCGTGAAGATGTGAACAGGAAGAATTTTAGTTCAAGACTGAATAAATATTCAAACATTTTCATATTCCTAATATACCTACTTGTTGGTGGGACATAGACATTTCTAAAATTCAAAGAAATGCATTTCTTTGAAATACTTGATACTTTT
Organism: Malachius bipustulatus; assembly: GCA_910589415.1. Lineage (NCBI taxonomy): Eukaryota > Metazoa > Arthropoda > Insecta > Coleoptera > Melyridae > Malachius > Malachius bipustulatus. The sequence continues at coordinate 7,763,686 of OU342632.1, forward strand.
ATTTTTCAACGCCTGCAAGTAAACTGGTCATAATTCATAGAATATGCCAACCCTCACAGTGATTATTTACGAATTACAAAAGACATTCCAAGAACCATTAAAAAAAACATCTTATACAGGTAGAGATTAACCCAAGAACTTTACTGTTTAGGAGAACCGGGTGTATAATTTTTAAAAAGATATTATTTTCAAGAAACTCAAATGCAATGTTAAATTATAGTGTTGTTACATTATAATAAAATTTCTATAATTATTAAGTTAATTATAAGTAAAAAAACCCTCTTGTGCATCATTTTGCCCCACTTCCTAACTTTACTTAAACAATGCTATTTTTCACACTACCTTTAAATTCGGAAAACGTTACAGGAAGGTTTTGAAAATTGAAAATTTTAAATTTTAGTGAAATAAACACCATGTGAAAGACATTTTTTTTCAAAATTTTCAAAAAAAATCTAATATTCGTCCTTTTTCCATTTCTTCTTGAAATTTTTTAAAGTTAAAGGTTTTTAGTATACCTACTTGTCTCCTGTAAAAGTTTCAGTTTAATTCCTTCAAAAAAGTGCTTATAAACGGTTATCGAAATTTTGCCATTTTTACCATTTTCCTTTAGCCTTTTTCGGTGGACATTTGATGAGTTTGGGTGATTTTCGTAAAGTGATGTCGTCCTCAATAGTGTATTTTTTTATTAAGAAATAGACTAAAAAATCTAAATGATATCCAAATAATAATGTAAAATTCAGGACATTTTCTACTCCAGCCGGTTTTGTAGAAACCAAAGGATGCTTAAAACCTTAATGCGGCCCTGACCGGCATTAGTGCAGGGTAGTGAGTTTGCCGTCCCAGGTGTTTATTTACATTTCTTTCTATTGTTGAGGGGTAATTTGTGGACAGCTTAATGATGGCAATATAATTTACGAGCTTCCTTATACCTTGAAACATACTTTACCTCATCTTTTCTACTATATATATATTCGTTTGAAATTACAAATTGCAGTCTTACGATTAACATGTTGTTTAGTTTATTAAATTACATATGATTGGTTTCGTCGATCATGGGGAAAAGAACGATCTGTAGGATATTCTGATGCGATGTTGACATCATGGTGAAGCATTTGCTTTGAGAGATATAGTCTAGGGAAAACCCCATTAAAAAACCTAGACACACCATCCTGTTGAGATTGGTTTGAAGTATTCCAATCATTTTGCCCTTCTGAGGTTATCTGGCTGTTAATGTAGATTTTGTTTACAAGAGCTTCAAATTCTGTAACCAGTCTATTGTTTCGGTGGAAATTTTATGAATTGCTTGAAAACCTCCAGAAAATTTGGTTAAAGGACATTCATTGACAATGTGATTGATGGATTCTTCAGGATGTCCGCAAATACAGGAAGCGCTTGGTATTAAATTCCATTTATGTAACATTGAATTACATCTACCGTGTCCTGTTCTTAAGCGATTTACTTGTACCCAGACTTTCCTTTTTATTTCAAAACCGTTGACTACTGATGAAGGATCTTCGATTAAAGTGTTGTTGAATAAAGATTATCTTTTCTACTATTAGGATAGGATAGATGTAAGTTGGTTTAGGATAGACTCGTGGGCACAGAAGGGGTATACCCCTCTCTTCCAAGTGTAACTGTATTTTTCCGGTATAGGGGAGTGTATTGTAATGTATAAATTGCGTAAATAAATAAATTAATTTAATTTTTTTTAAGAATAAAGTTTTCTCCTGAGTAAATTATAATATATTAATTTTCCCATCCCATGTGTTTCCAACTTTCTTTTGCATTTACCAAACTATGCGGTAGTGTAAAATAAGTGACAGAGGTAGGAGGGGCGCAAAATTGGTAAATTTCTATATCAATTTTATAGCAAGGGAAATGAACTGAAATTTTTAATAAAAAATTAATTTTAATTTAAATAATAGCAAACACTCTTTTTTCAACAGAAATTGATTCTCCTCTTCTCACCAAATACAACGTTGTCCCATACAATAATTGTTTAATGTTTATGTAATACATGGTGTCTTGTGAGAAGTACACAGCAAACTATACTTCGAAATATAAATTGCATTGCATTGTATTATTTTTTTTTTTTAAATAGTACCCATTTTATTTAAAACCCTTCAAAAAAGTTATCTAATCTAAGTAAGGTACTTACTTGCGATGATTCTTTTAGACCGCCATACAAGAGTGCTCTGAAGTAATCACTTCGAGCTGCTAAAATCACCTGTAAGGATAAATAATTATTAGAATTTTCATGTCTACTAATCCAATATGGGAGTAGTACTAGTAAAGCTGGCTTACTCACTACGTGGTACTTCACAAGTAAGTTATTTGGCAAGGACTCTTGAGTACTTGTGCAAGTAAAATTAAAACCATATACATTTACATCTGCGTAGCAGAGCGGGTGATGTATGGCGCGGTCTTGAAAACACTCTGCAAGTAACGACCTTTGACTTGGGACTTGGGACAGTTTACCGACAACGAACGGGAAGTACAAGTAAATGCATGGCAAGTAAATCTGAGTTGCACGCTGCATCGTCATGTCATATACACTATGCGGCACTCACCCAATATTCACAAGTACTCGGCAAGTAGCCCGTAGTTTGTAGCCGGCTTTAGTAACAATGGCAGTATTTACTTTTGTAAATACTCAAAGTATTTATATAAATTTATAAAGTATTTGTATTGTACTTTTTGGTACTCCCAGAATTAGCCATGGGAAGATCGAAAAGTGCAGCACGGGATCAAGTAAGTATCATGGGACCAAGTAAATAAAGATTACAAAAAACATTAAAAAAAAAATGAAAGAGGTTTTCTTCTTGGCCCACGTGTGATCGTTTTTTCTTAATTTTAGTCTTCAATCAATCCACCAACTTATTATAATTACACCACAACTCGATCCACTGCATTGACTGTTGTTTGGTGTCGGGAGTATGGTAATTAAGAATTAACCAATGTTTCATCGACAATAATTAAGCGTTGCAAAGATTTTGCCAGATTTTTTCTACAGTTTAAGACACTCGTGAAACATGTCAAGCTCTACGCACTTTTAGTCTTTAAATGAAGGAAAAAATATTTTTTTGGGGTGAGTTATGAAGAGCTTGTAAGAAGTTTTTGATTCAATTTGACGACAGATAACAGTAACAGCAATTTTTTGATATCTTTCAAGAACCTCCTTCGTAGAAGATGGCGTACCTAATTACAGCAAAGCATTTTACCATATCATATTTTTATTTACAATGGAATACCTGAAACTGACCAGAATCTGATAATTAAGTCAAGTCATTGATCTTTGTTAGGTTCTGTTCTTTCATCTTTGAAATTTCAATAAAATGAAAGAAGAAAAGGAAGATATAAAATACAGAAGAAAAAGAAGTCATGAAGGTAGTTAATCTCAGGGAATGGAGAACCTAACAACGACCAACTTATCAGATTCTGCTCAGTTTCATGATTGTAAATATGTACATAATATTGAAAAAATGTATTCAAATTTCAAATTCGAATTCAATTTAATCAAAGAACTTGCCATCTTACACACTAATTAATTACAAACGTACAAGTATAAATAAAATATAATAAAATACAAGTATAAATAAAACACAATATACAGGGTGTTTCATTAAGGATAGACCAAACGAAACAGGACGTTAATACGCATCGATCTGACCTCCATATGTGTCATCAGAAAATTGATGGTTTTGAAGTTATTATGATTCAAGTATATTTCCAGAAGAACCTGATTTTCCCACAGACATTTTGTCATGCTGGCTGAACAGCTAGGTCTAGCTTGATGAAATTTTATTGAATCAGAAAAATTCTCTTTTACTTAGCAACGCTCCTGTTGAAAATTCTTAGGGGGAATTTAGTATTGGCACATGTTTCAAAAACTTCTCTGTTTGTCTGGCAATCTACCCTACAAATTTCATTGAGCTAGTCCTATTGATTCTCATCAAAGAGATTATGGAAAATGAAAAAGGCGATATTCCTTGCTCAGATTCAATTCCATGTCGCAACTGCAACATTGTAAACAGTTTTTAAATGTAAAATATCAAGTGAACAAAAGGTAAAATTGACACGTCACAGTGACTGTTCGAAATCACTACCTCTAGCTTACAATAATACGCATAAGACATCTTCTTAAAAAATCCTTTTTAACCTTCTGAAGGCTCTCTGTTATTTCTGACTGTTTTTTTTTTTGTTTTCATAAAATTCCTTCTCAATTCTTGCAAGCGGGAATCTTCTTTATAACACATCAATTCCTTGTAATGACCCCAGAGAAAAAACTCATGCTGATTTAAGCCCTGGAATCTTGGAGGCCACGCTATCGGTCCTTCACACACAATACCTGTCAGAAAAATTTTGGTTGATATGTTTTCTTACATTTACCGCGTAATGGCTTTTGGGGCTCCATCTTGGCTTTTTATTTACGTATTTCAGAAGAATGGGCAGCTCATTTTGCAGAAGGTTCAGATATATTTCACCGTGTAACAACGCAGGTAACTCAAATGGTCCAATCATTTGTCTGTCCAAAATTCCAGCCCATAGATTAAATGAGGGTGCCCTTTCTACTAAAGTTGGACTAGCCCATTCAAAGAAAATTACCAAAAAAAAAAATAGGATCATCTCTATCCCTCCTTAGCATTCCTTTCTCCTCTCCACCACTCTCTCCAAAATGATAGAGCTCCAAGACATTACGCGATAAAATGTAAGAAACCATCTAAACCAAAGTGTTCCTGACAATTGGATTGGGGGCGTCGGACCGATAATCTGAGCAGGAAATATTAATCTCTTTGATGTACCAAAAAAATAAATAAAAAAATAAAGCCTAAAAATAGACCCCCCCCCCTAAGAATTTTCAACAGGAGCGTTGTTAAGTAAAATAGAATTTTTCTGATTCAAGAAAATTTTTAAGAAATATTTTTTTCAAATTGTTAGTTGCATTGAGGAAACTTACACACGGTTTGTGTAGGCTCATTATCTGACTACACCTCTGGAAAATTTCATCAAGCTAGACCGAGCTGTTCAGCCAGCATGACAAAATGTCTGTGGAAAATTAGGCTCTTCTGTAAATAGGTATACTTAAATGATAACTCCTAAACCATCAATTTTCGGATGACACATATAAGAAATTATAAGTGGTCGTATTCAGGTCCTCTATCACCCGTTTTGTTTGGTCCATCCTTAATAAATCACCCTGTAAATCATGTATTAGAGCCTAAGCAATATGCGACCGACATGGATCTCGTCACACGTATATGGAGGTCCTTTATATGGAGGTCCTTATTTCCACTCTGAAAGATCTCAGGGTCAGATCCCTCATTTGTGATTTCAGATCACGCAAGTTCACCGAATTTCCTAGTAATTGAGGAGTGCATTCCATAGTTAGTCCTATGGAACTCAACCTCTAACAGTGACTGCCGCCCTCGCTGCTGCCTCAACTGCCTGGAGGGAACAAAGATTGGAAACAACCACGCAGAACCTCGGGACATCTTATAATCGAGTTCGGTACTTTAACTGGTTGACTATGTCATTCTAATCGGACTACTCCGCAAGTATGCCTTACAGGTCTTCGAGGACCGGTAACCTCCTATTCCTATTACTCTACACTTTATTGCTATTACACTTTCCCATAGTTAAGGGAATACCACAAAAAATAGTCGAAGGAATCCCTCAATAGATCTATTCATAAAGAAATGTTTACCTAATAAAATTGACACAAAAAATAAACATTTGAAGTACGTCCAGCTAAATAGTTTACCAACCTTATGTGCATGCAACTCCTGCCCTTCGACAATCAGTGTAATGTCGGAGTACTCATGGCTGAGACATAGAGCTGCGAAGTTCTCAGACAGCTGTGAAAGATGCTCGATATCACCCCCCTTGGAGGAGCTGGGGCTGCTAAATTGGTGATTGTTACTGTTGCTGCTCATATTTTCGATCTGGCATTAATTTCTTCTTTGCCACCTGATCTAGCAAAGCAACACTAACACTTGTTTTAAGTAGATCATAACTTCAACACTTTAAAAACTGAAGAAATCGACACTTTCTATACTTCCTAAAACATCTTCACTCTTCATCCATCAAAAGGTAGACATGCAATTATTGGTTTACCGAGATTGTATTGCTTTTATTAATGTCAATATTATAATATTATTAGTAGAATGACAAAAATTACATCAAACAATCTACATCGAAAATTGCTCCTAATCAGGAATGAGGAATAAATAATTACAGTAAATACAAGTTTTGAATTTTTGAATACAAACAAAAGTGCAAGGTACAAGATTACAGAGGGAACTATGGAAGATAATAATATAAATATAAATAAACACTAATAATCCGACGAAATTTAATAAGATTAGGATACTACTAGAATATTGAGTATTTGATGAGTATTTTATTTTTTATTATTATTGAATAAAACAAAATGAATGACAACAGGAAATTCTTACAATTTTACTGACAACTGACAGTGACAATGTACGTCTTTCCACGATCGTACAACCAAAGAGAATTAACTAGAGAGGATTTAATCTTTAGTAAAAAATTGGCAACAAAATAGCTCCCTCGTCCAACCTGGCAAGAACTAATCTTAGCAGGCACACCAAACCATACATATAGGTACTGTAAGCCAGTACACAGTAGGTCCTATATTTAGCCTTGACATAAATGTCAATTAATAATATATTCTTCAACGAGCAAAGAATAATAGCTATTATCCACGAGAACGAACAGGCGAGTGTTGGAACGTTTGAGTGGATAATAGCTATTCTTCGCGAGATGAAGACGCTATTTTCTCTTCGACCTTTTGAGAAAATTTATTAAAATTAGTTAAAAAAATAAATAAAACTTTTCAAAACACTTATTTTCTTGATATTTGCGTTGTCATCTTTTACTAAATTCCCAGTCATTTAGATTATCAATAAAGGATATTCTGGAATAGAGAGCAGCTCCAAGGTCATTTCTTATAACTTATAACACCACCCCCCAGTCATTTTATATTGTATTGTTAAATATTTTCATGAATGGATATTATCTAACCTGGTTTCCTGGTTATTATGACCTGTCTGTCAGGTCAGGTCAGGTGTGCGCTGACAGCTCGCGTTGATTGAAGGGCGGCATATACTGCGCGCTTCTAAATTATTGATTTTTCAGCTTTATTCACAATAATTCACATATACAGGCACAATAATGTAAACCAAGAGCGTTTCAATAGTATAAGTCGGGCAATATAAGTCGGGCAATATGTCATAGCCGTGTGGCGTGTTATCCTAAACTGATTGATGTCACAGAGTTGAATTCCGAAAATCAGTTGTCAAAATGCCGAGCAGTGATTGGCTTAAATAAAACATTCCCTCATCGCAAGTGGTGAGGGAATGAACATTCCATCATCTCATATGGGGGAATGTACGTCATTAGTTAACTGAAATTGGCAGTATGAATATAAAGAACGTATTACTAAATGGTCGAAGAGAAAAATTATTATTTTATTTGTTTCATAAAGTCAATATAAATAATAAAAATTGTATTTAAACATTTTTATTCAATAATAACTTAATAACTGGAATATTTTTCACATTCTAAGTAGGTAATCATAAAGTTTAGTTATTTGTAGAGATCCTTTAAACTAAATATTGCATTTAGGTACATACAATTAACAACTTAATATAATATCAGCAATGGGTAACATAACGTAGCTCTGCCTATCTTTTAGGTGCTTTTCAAATTCATTGATCAGATCTGAATGTTATGAACTGCATTCTGCTCTTCTCACGATTGATTTTCGCTTTCTTTACCCTTCCATATTCAGCCCAGAGCTGGGCATGAGTACTGAAAAGAGTACTCGTAAATAATTCGAGTACGAGTACTTGGAAAATGTACTCGTAAGTATTTACTCGTAAGTACTTTGGCACAAACAGGTGGACGAGTACGAGTAATACTCGTGAAAACACGAGTAACAAGTACGAGTAGTTTTATTCGTGTCGTGCGCATGATCGATCATGATACCAAACCAATAAACAAGGCATGTCACTCATGTCGTGGTAAAGGCGCAACCAGCCTATGACGTCAGGCTTGTGACAGCTAAATACGAGTGAGAGCATAGGTATATCCGTTCCGTAGATCGTATCATATTCTAATCTAAGCAGTGCCGGCTCCTGTGATAATGAATAAATTGTTTTTGATACTTTTGAATTAAAGTTAGTAGTAGCGATTGATTGAGATTGAGAGAGATAAGAGGACTGACTGAAATGAATTTGAATAGTGACACTGACATTACTAGTGACAGTGACAGTGCATTGCGCAGGACGGTGAACTCGTTTTCAGATCGGTTCCCTGCTGACGGCATGACGTCATTTCTATCCGTAAAAATATCCGTATTTCACGAGTAAAATTTCTCGAGTAGTTGTAATTGTACTTATCCGTACGAGTATAGTAAGTATTTTGGATGGAAAGTACTTGTGAGTAAAAAATTACGAGTAGTTTTTTTACTCGTAACAAAAATTCACGTAAAGTACTCGAGTACATGGCCAGCTCTGATTCAGCCCTACAACCGTTGCTTTTTCTGCTGTACTTTTGATTTGATTCAATAAAAACCCAGTAAATATAATTTCGGTTTTTTGACACGTAACATTTCACTTACGATTACTTTTAGCTTTTGATCGTTTCGTATTATTGTTCTTTATAGTAATTTATCCATGGTAGCCATCATGAATGTCAGGGGTAGGCGTAGTTATAGTTCCTGCCAGCAGGATGGAGGTGGGCGCTGTATACTCTGTTGCCAGTTTTAGGGAACCTGTATTAGCGACACTGACGCTTACTAGGGTAGCGCATTCTCATTCTCACAAAAAGTTGGAAATGTCAAATTTAACTTCAAAAACGTCAGATTTTCCATGAACGTACAACTGTCTAAAAATTCACATAATTTGTTATTAAGTCCGAGTATTTTTTTTGTATTGCAAATAAAAATCAAGAACTGAATATATAAAGTACAATATAATATATCTATCTCACTCAGCAACGACTTGACTTTAACTTACCTAATGTGCCTTTAATCTAGAAACTGCATTATTAGCAAGTATTTCTCACATATTTGCATAATATTCCACATCACACAAAGCAGCCTAATTTTTGATGTTATTTATTTTAATTTCGGTGAACTGGAGCTCAGAATATTCCTGAGTTTTGACTTCTGTCAACCATCGTAATCTATTGTGTGTGGTAGTGGGATGCCAGATTCCATGAACATTAATAATAATAAAATAACATAAACAATAATAATTTGTTATCAAAACAAACATTATAACATAACCTTGCTTTTCAATTGTTTTCGTTCTTTACCTATTCTTTACATTCTTTACGTATTACTTTCATTGTTTACGTCAAACGTAGGGAATTAATTCTTTACGCGTAAAAGCACGTCACTGTGTAGCAAAAAAAAAAAAAGTTTTCAATATTACTCAACGTCATTTGTCATTGTCAATGACGATTGTTATTAGACTTTGACATAAGCAAGCATCATCCATAAGTATTAATTAAAAAGCAAAAAAATCAGGCAATTTGTAATTAATTTGTTACAAATTATTATTATTATTAAAGTAAAGAAGTAGAAGTATTGAAATCTCAAATCTACTAAGTGCAAGTGCATACCTTCTCTCGTACTCGTGCTTGCGAACTAAAGCTAAACTACAATCACAAAAATCGAATATGGTGTCGCCGCAATATTAATAATAAAACGATAACCATATAAGACATAGATAGGAAAGCATTTTGGAATAATCAAGATCAAGTAAGAGAGATATTAATTGTTATCAGGAATAACTTCCTTGAAGCGACATCCAGGGGAATTACAAAATAATAATTCGATAATACTCCTGCTGAACAACCCATGATCACATTGGCTAGTTTTTACGGTATGCGGTAATCTGGAAACTATTTCTCGGGTTACAGGATAGATAACTTGAAATATCGGATGTAGACTTTTTTGGCTTTAAATTTAGTGCAATCTGTGATATTTTTTACACCATTTGATCTGACAGATTTCTCACAGACCCTTATCAGTGGTGTTAATAATTTGTGCGTGAATTTCAAGTATATATTAAAGACAAGGTTCATAGCTGATGCTCCCAATGACTAACAAGAAAATACTACAGTGTTTCTCAGAAATACTCCAGTGGTGATTTAACTTTGAATGGATCCTTCTATATCTTGGTTTCAACCGGAACAAGAAGGACCTGCCAAAGCGTTGTGGCTAAGAGTTTGGCAAACCCAACAAGAGCTGGACAATTTGATTGTTAAGGAGGTCGACAGCGATGTTGATTTGCTGCTGAATGGCTTAAATACTCAAGGAACATCTGTTATGAACGGTAAAGCAGATAAAGGAAACATGTTGCAGAGACGTCGGAAAGGCGAGAATCACCTCGTCAATAGCAGAGTTGTGAGACCAAAGCAGCCATGTCAGAAGCCGCCGGAGTTTAACGGATGCCCGTGGCGGAGAGAAATGTTCTCATATCCCCAGGGTATATTAGGGTAAGTTTTCTTATATTCTATTATAGTGGTAATTGACTAAATCATGTCCAGGATGATTTTAGGTAAAGGTGCTCTATCGCGATGGTTTTACCCCTACGCTGGCCCCCCTCCACTCTCTCTGCTCGCTCCGAGCCGACAGGCTCTCAGCGTTGCCACATGAAATCCGTGTCTCCGTTCTCCTACGCTCATAGCGACCTGCAGCAGTTCATTCTGCACTCCATGCTCCTGCTACCCCACGAGACCGTAATAGTAGCTGCCGGTTCCTGTTGAAATAATATTTTAAAACACTTATTTGCTGCAGTAAGTCAGGTCTTTGGTAAGGGTAGGTTTTTTTTCCTTCAAATGTCTGTAAAATGAAAAAAGAAACCTACCCTGACCAAAGACCTGACTTACTGAGCATTATCGTCTCTCGTATTATTATAGTAGCCTGTATGCGAGCGTTCTAACACCCCTGTTGGTAAGGTAACGGAAGCGGGCGGGAACGCGCAGGATTGTCTCCAGAACGTAGGAGAAGGGCTTGCATATGGCAACGCTGAGAACGTGTCGGAGCGTAGCAAGCAGAGACAGTGGAGGGGGGCCAGCGTAGGGGTAAAACCGTCGCGATACAGCACCTTTACCCTCTTGGTATGGTTGCGGTTTAGCAACTAGAATTCTCTTCCGCTAGCCCCCCTCCACGAAGTCATTGGTCGTTGTTAGGTTTTTCTTCCCTTAAAATTTACTACTACCCGAACGGCTTTTTATTTATTTTTTATATTTTACTTTTCTTCTTTGATTTTCTTGAAATTTCAGGGTGAAAAAACCTTACCTCACCAATGACCTGACTTAATGGAGGGAAATTCTAGTTGTTACAGCGCAATTTGCCGGTTGTCTCTCCCCTGGACTTTCAGGAAAAAAAAAGAAAAGTAACATATAAAATATAGATGAAAAGGAAAAAGCCGTAGAGGTTCAGGGGAGAGAGAGTCTATTGATTGATTTGATTAATATTGATATTGATATTGAGGGTGTCAGATGCGCTGCGACCTATTACAGATCTATTGTGCCCCCTCTTCTCTGCTTCTTTGGAGTATATTCCCTTCATTGAAGCAGCCTCTCCAACTTCGCTTCCCTTAGAAATTTCAGGATTTGAAGGGGATCAAGGCCGGGCAAACCCCCGTTGAGCTGGTGTTGGCCCAGAACATCGTTTCTTTCACGTTCTAGTGCTTCGCAGTTCATCAATAGGTGACGAGGCGTCTCGTTTTCTTTCCTGCAGAGTCTGCAAACGCCATCTTTTTCTATACCAAGTTTCCTCAGGTGTTCATTGAGCTTGCAATGACCTGTTAGGAATCCTGTTAGCATTCTGAGACTTCCTTTGTTGAGGATCAGGAGTTTCCTTGACCTCTCGGTTAAAGTTCCCGAGGAGCTCCTTGGATTGTCTCAATCCTGAGAGGTTATTCCAATGGATTTCTCTCAGTTTTTCTTCTTCCTTCCGAAGTTCTGCCTTGATGAACGTGTCTTCAAGGCTACAGAATGGTTCTGGTCCTATAAAGGGTGTCGATGCTCCTTTTCTTGCCAATGAGTGGGCACGTTCGTTCCCCTCAATTCCAGTGTGTCCTGGTATCCATTTGAGGTGAATTTTGTTCTCTCTGCCTAGTTTATTGAGTTTTTGTAGGCAGTTCCATGCCATTTTTGAGCTGATGATAGGAGAGCTCAGCGTCTTTATGGCTGCTTGACTGTCTGTCAGTATTGCTATTTCCCTATTTTTATAGTTTCTGTCGAGGTTTATTTGGGCGCATACTTCTATTGCGTACAGTTCGGCTTGAAGTATGCTTGGGGATGTTCCCATCGGCTCGGAGTAGTTGGTGCCTGGCCCATATACTCCTGCCCCAGTTCCCTCGGTGGCCTTTGAGCCGTCTGTGTACCATCTTATTGTACCTTCTTTGAAAGTGTGAATGGATGTGTTGCTCCATTCTTCTTTCGTAGACAGTTTCATGATGAAGTTTCTCTTGAAGCTGAATTTCTTGACAGTTTTGTCTTTTGGCATTATCAGGAGGTTTTTACAGATGTTCAGGGGTTGATTCCCCTCGGTCCGTAGTCCCCCCCTGATCATCATTCTTGACATTCTGAGTTGAGCCTCTGCGGCACTTCTCTCAATTACTAAGTGCAGTGGTGTGAGATCTAGAATTACTTCCAACGCTCCTGTTGGGCATGTTCTCATTGCTCCTGTGATGCAGAGGCATGCAAGTCTCTGGATCTTTTCGAGTGTTTTCCTCGCTGTTATTAGCTTGGTCCTCTTATACCAGACGACCGCTCCGTATGTGATGATGGGTCTCACTAGCATGGTGTACATCCAGCGTAAAATGGATGCATGCATTCCCCGCCATTCTCCTGCACACCATGAGTACGGACGTGCCCTTACTTACTGTTGCACTCAAGTGCTTGTTCCACATTAGCTTCTTATCCAGTGTTATTCCCAGATATTTTACTTCTTCCTTCCATTCTAACTCGACTCCATTTAAATCGATGGTTTTGAGGTTTGGAAGCTTGTTTTTTCTTGTCAATGGTATCAGTGTAGTTTTTATAGGATTGATGTTGAGTCCTATTTCCTGGCACCATTTCAAGGTTATCTTTAACCCCCTCTGTACTATGTCGCATGTAGAAGCTCGTTATTTAATCAGAGAAGTAGAAGAGGATTTGCACTGGAGACAAATTGCCATAACATTAGTAGAAGCAAGAGGGAACACATGTGCGTTTTCGAAGGCATCACTAACTCTGACAATATAAAGATTTCAATAGGAAGCACATCACTACCAATGGTGACGCAGTTCAAATATCGGGCTCAGTACTTTGCAACGATGGTAAAATAGATAATGATGTATGTCACAGAACTACAACTGGATGGATGAAGTGGAGACAACTACAGGCAAGCGCTATGTGTGACAGGAAAATGCCTCTCAAGATCAAAGGGCAGATGTACAAGACAGCCATTAGGGCGACAAACACCATTGAAACTTAACGGAATCGCCTTGGAAAAACTGAGGGGTGATAAAACGTTTTCTCGGGTGGATACATACTGGTAAAACGTTTTCGATTACCTGGAATTAACCATTTAGGAAATTTCGCACTTGTGAAGTTGGCCCGAATTTCATAATGCACATAAAGGCCGGCAGTGGTAATATTGGGGGTGGTAAATGAAAACTGAGGGGTGGTAAAAAGTTTTCTCGGGTAGATACATACTGGTAAAACGTTTTCGATCATCTGGAATTAACCACTTAGGAAATTTCGCCTTTGTGAAGTTGGCCCGAATTTCATAAAGCACATAAAGGCTGGAGGCGGTGATTGTAGGGGTGATAAATGAAAACTGAGGGATGGGAAAACTTTTTCCTGTGTTAGTATAAAGCTTTTATTAGTATAAACGATTTATAACCTCCACTTAGTCATCGTTTTTATTTTACAGCCACGTAAACTTGCTCCGAGTTACCACATAGGTATCCGCTGGGGTACGATTTATTTATTCCATAACTTTTTTCTGGAGGTGGTAAAACAAAATGAGTTGGTGGTAAAACGTGGTCATATGTTGGACAATCGATTAGGACGTTTTACCACCCAGCCCGAATTTTTTTCGGGCCAACTTCACGTACCTTTGTCAGAAACATAGTGACTTGCAAGGCAACATTTTTTTTTAAGAAAATAGTAAAAAGTAAATTTCTGTAGATTGATTTTGCTATCGATTGATAGATCTACCGAAATTTCGGCAGGGTTGGCAGCACTGACTCTACCTCACCAAACGAAAGTTTGGGAAGAGGGAGGGTAGATTTTCAAACTGTATCGCAGCCCTCCCCGCAACTCTTATTACATTATTACAACTCTTATTACATGAAACTTTAGCTACTGACATCAGTTGCAGTTAGTGGATTAGATAATTATTAAGAAAATCAAATTCTTGATTTGTATCTCATTCTCGTTGTTTGTTTGCAGGTTGCATGAAGAAATCGAACACTTCTATCAGTACATGAGTCCGACAGACAAGGAACACCAAGTGAGAGGTGATGTCATACGTCGGATAGAAAAAATAATTCTTTCAAAGTGGCCAGAAGCACAAGTTGAAGTTTTCGGTTCTTATCGGACCGGCTTATATCTTCCTACCAGTGATATTGACCTAGTTGTTATAGGTATGTACAATTATTTAGGTAATAATTTAATAATAATATAATTTTGGCATCGATTTTACAGTAAATCTTTCATCCTATCACCATGCACCAGAAGTTAGCACCAACTTTGTGCTTTTTTTTTAATAAGTCACCTCTGTACATTACTTGTTAGTTATTACAATTTCAGATTTTCTGAGAAAATTCAGTGAGACTTATTTTTTTACAGATGAATTTGCACTGTGTAGCTTATAAGATTTTAAACGAGTGAAAATCATTTTTTCTTTCAAAGCAGCTAAATACAGGGTGAGTCATAACGGGTGATCAATATTGTACCAGCAAATAGAAAGGATTATTTCAAGTCATAAAAGTACCTATGATGATGAAGAAATGTCATCTCACTGTCTTCCTACTTAAAATAATCCCTTCTATCTGCTGGTAGAATGTCAACAATAATTCATGACTTACCCTGTATGTAGGAAAACAGCTCTAACATGTCCCTATCGTAAGTTTCCATGTAGTATGTGTATGTACAATTCTATGGCGAAATACTGTAATATTTTAGGTTATAATATATTACCGGAAAATTTTTACAAATAATAATTATAATGTCTTTATTATCCCAAAAACTTACCATTTTATAATAATTATTTTGATGTTTATTTCTCAAATATTTCAAATTTTCAAAATGCTCCTGTAGCTTTATCTTTCAAGATTAGTGCACGCAATTTTTCAATCTTGTAGAACTTAGAGAGGACTTTGAATTTTCCTCAAAAAAGTTTTCTAAAGTCGCATTACTTGTAAAGGTTGTTTCCTTCAAAATTCGAAAAAACCTGTTCTTGTCTCCCCATTTCAGGTCGCAGTTTTCAATCTAGGGGACTGAAATTTTTGTGGGACTAAGATATCCATAAGGAGTAGTTTGATCTCGAGTTTGATATTGCATTTGAGCAAAATCGGACCATGCGTTTCATAATGGCGGCCATTTGAAATTAAAATAAGTATTTTTTCAACCCCTGTATGTGCAAGATGAAAAAAGCTTTGAAATTAAATTAACAGTATGGTGAGAACGTTTTCCGAGCTTTATGATAGTATAAATAGTTTTTTAGATTTATTCTGTTGATAAGCCAGTGGCGTGGGTAGGAAAAGGGTAAAAATAGCTGAAATTAAACTGAAATTTATACAGTAAAGAACTATTATACTAATATGATGTGAGCATAAAGAATTTCTACAACCCTATTTCCAAAATGGTGAAACTATTCATAATTAGATCAAGGTATAAAAATACACTATGCGATAGATGTGCAAGAAGGTTTTACATAATCCATGACAACAATCCATAATGTCAATAAAACCAGTAAATACTTTTAAAAGCAAATATTTCTACATTATTATTGAAGTGTTTTAACTGAAGGTGGGCCGTTACCTACATAATTTATGTTTATATGTTTAGTTATTGTCAAAATATTTTTCTTAAGATGCCTGGAGATATTATTTGCACAAAACTGAATTTCCATGCTGAATTCCTATGGACCCACTTACAAGTTTTCAGTCTGTATAGACATTGCTACTTATAAATTAGAATAAGGTTGTTTTTGTTTTCTTAAATTTAATATATGACCTGTATTTTGGTTAAATAATAATTGGATATGTATGTATGATCTGTTTGACAGTAGGGAATTTAATTAATTTATAATGTAATTTGCAGGAAAGTGGACAAATCTACCTTTACGAACTTTGGAACAAGAGTTTTTAGACCGAGGTGTTGCTCAGGAAAATAGTATTAAGGTTTTGGACAAAGCTACTGTCCCAATAGTGAAGTTAGTGGACAAGAAAACTGAAATTAAAGTGGACATATCGTTTAACATGTCGAACGGCGTCAAGTCGGCCGAACTTATAAAACAATACGTTAAAGAGTTCCCGGTGCTGCCGAAGCTAGTGTACGTACTGAAACAGTTCCTCCTGGAGAGGGATCTAAACGAAGTGTTTACCGGCGGTATCTCGAGTTACAGTTTAATACTGATGTGCATTAGTTTTTTACAATTGCATCCGAGACCCGAGTCTGTGATCAGGGGAAACTACGGTGTGCTACTGATCGAGTTCTTCGAGCTGTACGGCCGGAAGTTCAACTACATGAACACAGGGATCAGGATCAGAGATGGCGGACGGTACATAAACAAGGAGGAAATGCAGAAGGACATGGTGGACGGACACAGGCCGAGCCTGTTGTGCATTGAAGATCCTCTGTTGCCTTCCAACGATATTGGACGTAGTAGTTATGGGGTCTTGCAGGTAAGGTTTTTTTTTATTTCTTCACATAACATTTTTACTATTTCAGTGGTAGAAATATTAATCACTTTCTCACTTTCATTACTATGTTTCCATTACAAACAACTAGGGTCTTTTAAATAGGATACTGGAGGCTGGTTCTAATTTACTTGGTGTGTCTCAGTTCACCCTTTTTATTAAGAGCTCTTCTGGAATCAAAAAGGAAGCTTTACTTACGGTAAAAATCGCTGGAGTACTATTCTTTTTTTGTACCTTCCAGGATTAAGCTGATCAAATGAATGAGTCTGTAGTTATGTAACCTTTTATATATTATGAAGACAGAAATCTAGAATAAATATATGTTTATTTATATTATTTCACAGTAAGTTTTTGATATTTTTTATACTGGATCATTTTTCATTGTTTTGCAGGTCAAGAGAGCTTTCGAGTACGCTTACACTGTCCTCGTTAACGCGGTACATCCTCTCTGTCTTGTTAGTAATTGCGGGTTCATCTTGCTGCGTATCGTCCAGGTATCGGATCGTGTAGTGCAGTACAGGAGATTCATCGAGGCAACCTTCGATTCCACATCAATGCCCGCTCCTCCTCCGCCTGTTGTCTCAGCCAAGAACCACCTCTCCCGCTCAGCGTCCAGCAGCGACTCTTTATCCAGCATCGACGAGAGCGGCAGTTCTGAGGTTAGTTTTGATTTTTCACTTATCCCTGTGGTGCTATAAAAGTTAAAGAGGATAAGCTTTCTTTTGAAATTGAAAACTGATCAGTTGACCGCAAATGAATAATTTTTAATGTGGTCCTTATATTGTAATCAATCAGAAATGAAGATTTTTTATTTCAATTGAGGGCACTGATCTTCAGACAGTGTATCTAGAGAAGAATAATATGTAATTCAAAAAAATGTTTCTTTCTTTCCAGGGTTCTGAACCGCCTTCAAGAGATATATCACCAAACGTATATCACAAATCACAAAGGAATAACCACTCTAAAGGGATGATTTGGAAGAGTAAAAAATATAATAGAAATAATCACATTTTTAATCAATCGGCAACATCAAAACGTAAAAAGTAAACAGGCCCCCACCCCCCATTTTTAATCTGATTTTTTTATTGAAAACCAAAGATTTATTCGGTTTTGTTTAGCAATTTTTTGTACAGTTTTTAATTCCAGCGTGGAATCGTTTATTTCATAATAATTTAAGAATAATTTTTCAGTTAATTGAATTTATTTATACATTTATTTGCATTTGCCATAGTTGGGAACTTAACCATGTAAAGACCACTTATATTTAAAATGTTGCATGATTAAAGTAAAAAAAAAACTTTACATTTACAGAAATTTGTACATCTTGCAGTGTTCATATTTTCAGAAATATAATTTTTCAAACGACTAGTCTTTGATTTATTTCATTAAAATCTTCCTCTATAGTTGTGTTGGTTTTTCAGTGTGGTGAATGATATGCAGGCACTTCAGTATATTGTCAAGTAGGCACAAATGCTGGAATACTTTAATATTAATATTTCATAGTTGCAAAACATCACGGGAAGCAAGTAATTCTGATTAGCATAATTACTGTTAAAACACGTAATATTTCAAAATTATTAAGAAATGCTATCTTGCAAACGTGATATCAAAATTGGGAATAATTGGTGATCGACTTTTCTGACCCGATCGGAATGTGTAAATAAGAGAATTTAGTCTCCAATTTGAGAAGGCTCCCTGGGAGTGAAGAAGTGAATCTGGCATTCTACTAGTAGGGGGTATACTAGGCAATTAGAGAAGGTATTATCAGTGCGATTAATGAAGTAACTACAAAAGTGTCCCTCAAGAGTCTACTCTCCAGTAAGCAGAAAAGCTGAGCTCGCATCAGCTCAAAACGCCTATCTACTGAACAAACCATAGGCATGTAAAAGTAATCCTTTTCGAATGACCATAGGTGATATTCAATTGGCCAGTTTTTATATTTATTTATACAGGGTGAGTTTTTTTCAATGTTTAGTAAAGAGGTCTCGTAGAATCCAGTTAAACAGGGAAAGTAGTGCAGTTTTATGAGCTTAGTTTGAAGCAACTTTTGTTTTTTTTTTAAATCTTCATGGGTTCCTAGATATTTTAACATGAAGTATATTCAGCAAATTTCTTTATACTGAGATAGCAGTCTTATTATTGGGATTACAAAAAAGTTGTAAGAGAAAACATTTTAGACGATTTTACAAGAACTGTCAGATATGCCTCGAATGTAACCCGAACGGCGCTTCGTTCGAAGTTCGTGTAGGCTCGTCACCAATGTATAGTTAAATATGCCTGACTTCCGGCGATAGGTAACCGCGAGCTAGGCTCGGGGATATCTTGCTTTATAATACGCAAGCGGAAACTTAACTCGGAGTTAGTGTTATCTGCCAGATAACTAACTATCTACTTAACCAGCGTTTATAATATCGGCTGTGAGTGGTATATTTATATTAATATAGTTTTTTTTTATAATATAATTATCATGGTGGTATGTATATACTTCTGTCGAAAATATGCATGCCCCGGGGCTAAATGTTTCAGTATATTTAGAAAAAAAATTAAATTTTTATTTTTCATCTTTCTGCCTTAATATTAACTGATTCAAATTAAAAGTTTGCCAGAAGTTATCTCAATAACATTTTATTCTAAAGATTATCCTGGAGATATTATTTGCATAAAACTGAATTTTCATGTTACGATTCCTATGACCCACTTACAAGTTTCCACCCTGTATCTCTGAATATGATGTCTTAGTTATCGATTCAAGAAACACAAAATTATTTTTTCAAAGATGCACCTTATTTCAGCATAAATTTGTTGAATAATTAATTGATTGCATAACTTTGTCGATATTGTCATAATGGGAGTTTGATTGGAAGTAGTGTAGAGACCACATTTGTGAATTTAAGAAAACAAGAAGGCAATGTCTCGAGTGCTATACAACTGGAACACTAGGTCATGTAAGTAATGTACGTGACTCGAATACTGAATCAAGGGACGTTTTCAGGCTTATATCTTTAAACGTGCAGTGTCTTAGTAATAAGGTCAATCTAATCGAGTTGGCCTTTAATGAAAATATGCCTGACTTTTTCTGTTTCTGTGAACATTGGGCAGGTAGTACAGGGTCGGAGATTGATTTTACTGGTATAAATGGATATCAGGTGGCGACTTGCTTTTCAAGAGTCGATCATGTGCATGGGGGAACAGTGATCTTTGTGAGGGACGAACTGTATGGTGAGTGTGTTGAATTGAAATATATTAACAGACTGGCATGCGAATTTTATTTTGAATGTTGTGCTATAGAATTCCGGAGGTCCACCTGTATAATTGTCATTTACAGGAGCTCAAATACGTGTCATGATGATATGCCTTTGTTTATTGACAAGCTTACTGCTGTATTAAATCTAGTTAGTTCTAAGTACAGGAGAATTATAGTTGCAGGTGATATGAACATTGACTCTCTAAAGAATACACCTAGAATGAGGGTTTTTTCTGATTTATTGAGTTCTTTTGGTTTATTGTCCGTTAACAAAAAACCTACAAGGATTGTCAAAACGTTATCCGGTATTTCTGTTGGCTGTATAGATTATATAATTATTGTTAACTTTAGTGATTATATAAGTGATAATAAAGACCATTGTATTGCTGACCATAATGCACTTTATCTGGAGTGGTGGCAGGGGTCGAGTGGACTAATACATGGTCAGCCTGATCCAATTATCGAGAGGAGATGTTTTCCTGGCGGTGTGGTTCAGGAGTTCAAGAGAGCAATCATTTCTGAGGATTTTGCTCTTCTCAATAACACGCAGCTTCTTGAAAGGAATACCGTTGATGAGATTTTCGATTTTTTTTTGGGAAGATTCGGTCAACAGTTTAATACCGCTTTTCCAAAGCGGAAGAGACACACAACGAGTTGTGGGAGATGTACTCGGAGGTATGCCTTCAGTGCCGAATTAAGAGCTCGTCTCCGTGATCTAAAGAACCTTAATTGGCTCCGTAAACGACTCTTAGACTATGGGGAACTGGATGAACTGTACAGGAGTAAAAAGAGACAAATTCGGTTTCAAATAAAGATAGAAAAAAATGATTATTACTCCAACATAATCAACTCCTCTGCAAACAAAACTAGGACAATGTGGCAGCTCATTAGTTCAGGTTTAAATAAAGATAGAGAAAGAAAGTCCAAAAAAATAGTGATAAAATGCGGTGATTCTGTTGTTACTAAACCTATCTAAGTAGCAAATCTGTTCGCTTGTCTGCAATGAGCAGCGTAACTATGTTCTTTGTCCCTGTTACTGAAAGTGAGGTGAGAAATATCTTGTTCGATTTTAAAAACAAAAGAAGTAAGTACTGGAATCGATGAGTTTCCAATGTCTTTGCTGAAGGAATGTGGCGATGAGCTCTGTGGGGTCCTTTCGAATTTAATTAATAAATCAATTCAAGATGGTGAGTTCCCGCAGTCATTGAAGACTGCGTGCATTGTACCGATATATAAAAAGTTGGATAGATGTGACGTGGGTAATTATCGGCCTGTGGCGTTAATCAGTGTCTTCTCTAAAATTTTGGAGAAGGCTGTGAGTAATAGACTTTTTCAATTTTTGGACGAGAATGGCCTTCTGGACAGTTGTCAACATGGCTTTAGGCGAGGTTTATCTACGGAGACTGCTGTGACGGACTTTACACGGAGGATATACGAGTTGATTGATAAGGGGGTGCATACGGTCGGAATTTTCTTCGATCTGTCACGCGCCTTCGACACGGTTGATCCAAAGTTTCTCTGCAGTAAAATTTACAACCTCGGTGTGCGAGGTAAACTTAACGATTGGATATATTCGTATATGATTAACAGAAAATTCATTGTTAGGATAGGATCTGCTGTTTCTGACCTTCAGAACTGCGACCTGGGAACACCGCAGGGAAGCGTATTGGGTCCGTTACTGTTCCTTATTTACGTGAATGATCTGCCGCGCTATGTGACAGACGGACTGCTCTTTATGTACGCTGATGATGCTTCCATGATAGTCGCGGACACGGATGTACACAGCCTATCCTTGAAGATTGTAAATGTTCTTGATCAGTTCTCATGGTGGTGCAGAAAGAATAATTTAATATTGAATTCTGATAAAACTGTCATTGTAGAATTTAAATCGGACTTAAAGAAACCTATTTTACAGAACATAGATTTCGGAAATTATGTCATCAGGCGGGAAGAAAAAACGAAATTCTTGGGTGTGCATATTGATCAGTCTTTGGGTTGGAATTCGCACGTTGATTTCGTATGCTCAAAACTGAGTTCTTGTTGTTATGCGCTCGTGAATCTCAGGAATAGTCTTTCGAAAGATTGCTTACTGTCCTTTTATTACTCGGCGGCATACTCTCTCATCTCATATAACGTGATAAATTGGGGACAGGCTGCGGACTCCCGACGAGTATTTATCATCCAAAAAAGGATCTTGAGACTTATTTTCTGTCTCGGACCGCTTGACTCCTGCCGACCAATCTTTCGTCAGCATAAAATTCTAACATTTACAGGTATCTATTTGTTTAAATTGTTGTGTTTTACTCATGAAAATAAGAGCAACTTGTGTCTTAATAGAGACCTCCATGACCATAACACGCGTCGAAAAAATGACATTCATGTCAATAAATTTTCACACACTTTTTATAAAAAGTCTTCATGCTATGCTGGGGCACACTTTTATAATCTCTTACCCAGAGATCTTAAAAATACTACAAATTTTAACACCTTCAAAAAAAAGATAAAAGAAATGCTGACTACAAATTGCTTTTATACACTGACTGAGTTTCATGAATATTGTGCTGTTATGCTTAAGAAGTGATTCATTGTGTTTGTTTGTCATTGGACTGTTTTGTTCTTTGCCTGTTATTTATGTTAAAAAAAAGCCTGTCATTGTTGTACAGGCCAGTTTTTATTGTTTTATTACTTTATGACGTGTTCTATCCAGTGTATGTTGGCCTAAGGAATAAATATATTTTGTATTTGTATTTGTATTTGTAAATGTAGTAGCCAGACATCATATTTTTTTGCGACTCCTACCTAAATTAAGTTTTCGACTCCTACCTAAATTAAGTTTTCGTTTGCTTGCAGGATAGAATAAAGTTGAGGAAAAAAGAGGAAGTAAAAGAAATCATATAGCTGTGCAACCTTAGAACTTGGTTCAGGAAAACCTCAGCATAATAATTATTGTTCGAGCTGCTATAAACAAAATCATAATTATGAAACAAATTGATAATTGATATAATAATAAATTATTATATTACAGCAATCCAATTATTGAAAAACAGTAAGGCATTCACGACACGTTTGCCTTAATGGTATGATAGACAGAGACATCAATGTTTCACTGGTTATTTTCAGCTCATCAGTCTGTCACATCACTACCACCAGCGAAGTGTGCCAATCAGAAAGAAAATCAAAGCATATAAGCAAATGATTTGTCGAAAACATAGTGACTTGCAAGGCAAATGCCATCTGACGACTGAAACGTATACAATAACTTTCAATATGTCAATCAGAGATTCTCCCAGAGAAATTTGCAATTTTTTCACTACCATCTCTGACAGTTCACTGAAAAACCAATTACCTTGCGAATCCGAGTAAACCAATCAGAGATGGAGCTAGTCACAAAGCCGTGTTCCTAGAAAGGACGTAGTTTCTATGAAACAAATTGATAAAATTTTGATAATTTCTAATAATAATATAATTTCTATAATAATGAATTATTATATCAATTACAGCAATCCGATTGTTGAAAAACAATAATGCTTTCTGAACGACACATTTGCCCTAATGGTATGGTGAAGACAGAGACATCAATTCTTCAATGGTTATTTCCATCTCATCAGTCTGTCGCATCACCACCACCACCAATGCAATTTGTAGTGAAAAATTGCAGATTTCTCTGGGAGAATCTCTCATTGACATATTGAAAGTTGTATACTTTTCAGTTGTCAGATGTCATTTGCCTTGCAAGTCACTATGTTTCCTACAAATCGTATGCTTAAATAATGCTTTGATTTTCTTTCTGATCGGCATACTGCTCTGATGGTGGTGATGTGACAGACTGATGAGATGGAAATAACCATTGGAACATCGATGGCTCTGTATTCACCATACCGTTAGGGCAAATGTGTCGTTAAGAAAGCAAAACGTTATTAAAATCATAATTGCCGACATCCAAATCGAAGTTGGAAAATAAGAAGCCTGTTGAATTTATAGCCTGTTGAAATAAAAAGAAGTTGGAGAAGAATAAGAAGCCTTTATAGTCTTCGTTTGGCCCCGTTACAGACTGGAACACCTCCCCCCCCCCACAAGCCACGGGGGTGAACATTATATCCTAAAATTTTCCCAACTAATGTTCACTAGAAAGTAGAAAACAAAAAACAAGGTTCGATCTCAACATTCCCTCATTCAAAAAAGAAAATTTATGACAAACGGAAAACTGTTATTCTTCGACATAAAAACGTCAAGTATAATTAAAATAAATCAAAATGTTATTCGCAGGAGTTAATTTAATTGGCAAGTATAAAATAATAATTCTGTTTTTGAACCGTCATTGAGAATAAAGTCGGTTGCAAAAAAATATAACTTACTCGACCATGAGCAGGTTGTGCAGGTTTCCCTCCCCAATCGAGCCAATCTATTTGACTCAATCTTAAAAAAAAAAACTACTTTCAGGTCTTGCTAAGTAAATTACTGGTGGTGTCAAGATTCATACTTTGACCTGAATTTTTTTTTTTTATAATTTATTTGTCTGATCAACAAAACTAATTTTGTTTTACAGGACACAGTTAGATGCTTGATTAACTAAAATAGCAATATAAAACGTGACAGTATGGGAACAACATTGACTTAGCCAGGTGTAACGTGGTGACACTAGTTTGGGTTCCGGGTCACCGTGGGACGCCTGGTAATGAGGCTGCAGATCAACTAGCCAAGAAAGGCGCTGGGATAAACTACACTGGGCCCGAACCAGTGTTTGGCATCCCAAAGAACACTGTACGCGGGGCGGTGGCTCAGTGGATAAGAACACAACATAGAGCACACTGGAACCGTATAACAGGAAACAAACATGGTAAGGTGATGATCAAGGAGCCCTCTCAAAACCTTGCCAGACAGATACTGCAACTAAATAGAATGCAGATCAGAACGGTGGTGGGTCTTCTCACAGGACACTGCCACCTAAGAGTACACCTACATAAACTGGGGATATACAGAGAAGACCCAATTTGTAGACTCTGCAATGAAGAAGACGAGACAGCTTCTCATGTGATATTCGAGTGTCCAGCACTCGCACGAACGCGCTATGCGGTCCTGGGACCAATCAGTCCCGGGAGCCATCTGGCGGAAAAAACCTTGGTTGGCGGGCTGCTAAACCTTGTCAAAGGAACGGAGCTCTTCTAATCAAGGAGAATCTAAATGTGAGAAATACAATAAGCCCGCTGGCTTCAGTGTTTGGGACCTAATAAACCATCTCTCACATTTAGTTAAAATACCAATACCAAAAAAAAACCAATGGGAACAACATAAGGTCCGGGTAATAAGACCTGAAAACTATCATTACCCATTAAAAATAAATACACAATACTGTAAATACCCTATAATGGGATCAATTGTAGAGTCAAATAAATGTCATATATTTTTCTCAAAGATAACTGGTACATGTTCAAGTCAATCCTCATTTTATTAATCACAGGGTAGTAAAACAACCAACATCTCTTAATCTATTCAAATAAATCTGTACAGAAAACTATATTATTCTATCTCATATCATTAAAAACAATTGTTTATATACAAATCGACTGCGCCAGCGCTCTAATCATAGGTACTTATTAAAAAATTATTAATCCTTTCTAAATAATTCCTACTCATATGACGCCCGACATGGACTCATTACAGGACTGCGGCAACTGATGCTTCTTCAGATGCGTACTTATTTGACGCTGATTCAGGTTGGATGCCTGATTTGACCAATCGCCTGTCGGAACTATCGTCTTGTAGAACTTTGATGCAGTCTTGTTGAATATTGGCAACAGCTCGTTTGCTTCGTTAGATAATGCCTGAAAATTCATTTAATTATTAATTAGCAATGCAAATGGTTGGTTAAGAAAAGAAAAACTAGTAATAATAATTGTAGAAGCCACAACTTTAATTACAACCGCAAAAGTTTCTTTGAAACATTTTCTGACTGATCTACTAATTTAAATGCTACAATACCATGTATCGGTTTTTTGTAATTTAATTTAACTCTAAATTCAAGAAGGTTAAGTAGCAATTTTAAAACCAATGAGAGTTTAAAAAAAAACAGTTGAAAATTCTGCCCCAATTTAGTTTTTTTTTTTACATATAAGACAATAATAATAATAAGGAACCAAAACTAGGTATTAAAGATTCGGTTGACGATTTGATACCTTTCATATGTCTTTTCTATACATTTATACAAATTAATTCATGCCATGCCCTGTTCAAAATAAGTTGAAAAAAGAGCGCATACCTTCATATAGATTACAGCATCCGTGCCGCAACCTTCGCATGACAGCAAGATGAGGTCTCCGTGGAAGTATCGAGCATACAGGCGAGATATTGGAAGCCCATATCCGTATCCTGCTAATGGTACTGTGTGGGCGTCAGATTTACTCGGCTGAGGTGCTGTCGAGTACATGTACTTGAATATGTGATCGGTGGTCGATCTAGGGATTCCCCCACCCCTGTCAGACATCTGCAACAAAATGATTTCATAATGAAAACACGACACCTGAACATTGCCAGTGGCTTCATTAATTAGTCTATTTTGGATTATTTTATTAAGTAAATTAGATCATAAATTAAAATACTGAAAAACGCAACAAACAAGTTAAATTGTGTGTCAAGGGCGGAATGAAGGCTATTTCAATGAATGTGAAGTTATCTCACATTAATTGAAATAGTCTTTATTACTTGAAAATATGAGGGTATCACAGTGGAGTCAAACTGGGCTGCAGTTGCCTTCATTCCACAAGCTATATCCAAACGAAGAGACGAGTTATCTAATGCCAAGCGCTAAAAAATATATTACGCCTTCCCAAATGGCAAAGTTTTATCAGATTCGAAACTATACAGAAATTAGCTCAGTGGCTTAAAAATTCTACAAATACAACATGGAAATGCCTCATATTCAAGCAGCCGAATCTCTCGTCTTCAAATTCAATAATTTAATCAGTTATTTATGATATTAACTTTGACAGAAGTTGATTTCGAATCTTGTAACAATGATACTTGAAGCAAATCCACAAAGTGTAGACAAGATTGATAAGAATATGTAAAGCGATATCGTACTGAAAAAATAGAACTTCAACCAACCTTCAAACAAATATCTTCCTTTCCTCTGGCGATTGTCACCGTAATCGGAGGATACTGATCCTTAGAGCCATGGTATTCCATCACGGCCCTCATTGAGTTTTTGAAAAGCTCAAACAGCATGTGATATAGGTGAGATGGCACATAAACTATCTTTATGTCTCGCTCGTCTTCCAACTCTGTAATGAAATTTGTGTGAGTAAAGACGAAACGAAATGACGTTCAATTGCTCTCCTTACCATTGTGATATGATTCATCCAAGATGAGGTCGGGGGATGCCAGGTAATACTGGTCGCACAGGAATCTGGCGTTCTCGTAAGCGTCCTTCACTACACTCACAATATCACAATTGGTATCGATGCAGCCTACGTACTGGCTCTGGTTTGGACCTGGGGCGTTTTCCAGTTCTCCCCCAAACAGGAGGGCTGAAATTCAATTTATTTCTCAGAAAAATGAACAGGATGTTAGATACAACATATTATGAATATGCACCTTTTGTTAGCATTTCAATGGAATATTCTAAATTTGTAATAATTTTTGACTTCTCCGATTATTTTTTCAAGAAATCATATCTTAGATATCTTGTACAGAAAAAAATTAAGCATTTTCCTTTACTGTTACCTTTCAAGTTCAATGAAAATCGCATAAAGGAAAAGTGAGTAATTTTATTCAAATCTAAAGGTGTAATAACGATACATTTCGGACACCTTTATATAAACATACTTCGGAACAAACATAAATCAAGTATTGAAATTTTAACAAAATACTCACTGTGCTGATTAATCAACATCCTGATAGATATACGAGACATGTAGAAACGATCGAGGAAATACTGAATACTGTGCTCAGTATGGAAATCGACATCGTGGGAATCTTTCAATTCGAGCACTCCCTGGGCCATGGTTTCAACGACGTTTGAATGTCTGTTTCTGATCTTGACCAAACTGTCGCAGAAGTGGTCCAAAACATCGCCGTTAGGGTTCTTCTTCTCAAATTCGATTATCTCCTGAAAACTTCTTATGTACCAGTCGTTCACAGCGATGACCGACGGCATCCGGAGCAAGTTTTCCGGAAGGAGGGATATTTCTTTCATTATGTTGGCCAGCCTGACTGGGAGTTCTTTGCGTAGGAATATGAATGATTTCTCTTCACTCGCTGTCAGACCTGTAACAAAAATTGAAGTAATTAAAATATGTTTTCAAGCTGGTATTGGTACGCAACATCAGATTCATTTATTCTTTGAATCTTTATAAAATTGCTTGTATGATTTATAAGAAAGAGTAAAGCCATGATTCTTTGCTGTATGAATGGCATATAAAACAAAGATACACCTTGTATGTATGATTAGGATAGATCAGCTCATTGCCTGCACTGTCAACCTTGTGAGACAGAAAAAGAACTACAGTATTCTGGTTAATGAATTCAGTGATCAATAAAAATAATTTATAGGCTACTTAGCGGGGGAATCATAAATCACCTACTAATAATTGATCACTTATGTGGAATGAGATCGATGATACAAAACTGTTACGTTTTTGTATAGGGTTTGGATGTGACTAGGACACGATGCTTAATATTTAATTTATTTCAGTTCTTTTAATTTACAAATCACTTATAACTTCAATTATTGTTATTTTTCTTATTTAAAACACACATATCAACGCTGCTTTCTCAAAGAGTAAAGGTCAGTGAAGGAGACATGAGTTCTATCTTTTACATGTAATAATTTTAATCACTTTTCAAGTGGTTAAGGACACTAAAACATATGTTTATTGTTGACAATATAACTCATCGCATCAGAACCAATGAGTGGGTCTTAAATTTTTAATTTCAACCAAAAAGACCGATACTATGGTGGCGATAAAGCTTGTCGAAGAATATTTTCAGGATGGGAAAACATTTTTGTTTTACTAGCCGTCAAAAATCATTAAAATAATTACAATTATAAACGAGTCCTACTGATTCTAGCTGACTCATATTTAACTGAATCCTATTCTAAACATGCTTCAAAATATTGTCGGGGTGGTTTTCTACTTGTTAGTTTTTGTTTTACTACCTGTTAGATTAACAGCCAGTGACTGCCACCCTTCGTCATTTTATAAAAGCTGAAAGTTTCTGTGAGCATGTCCCCAACAGAGGTAGGAACAATGCAGAACGACTATGAACACGTTTGGATCATCGTGGCTTTGTCAGGTAACAGCTGAAGAAGGTGTTATAATTTTTCGAAATATCAATTCAATTCATTGCAATTCCAATGCAAGAAAATACAACTCGTCATGTGGACCTGCTCTATTTTCAGTCTCGGGAATACAATTTATTAATATTGTATCATAGCAAATAGGTGCCAAGGTTTCACAGAGATTCAGAATACTCTCTACCTGTCAAGCAATACTGTGTGTACAGGTATTTAAACATAATCGAAATGAGAGAGTGTGAATGGGTGGAGAAGAGAACTTAGCAAAGAAATAATAAAAATTTCTTGTTTTTTCTACTGTGACTCTCAAAACTTGGCCAATATAAAAGTTCTGTTTTACTCTTCTCCAAAATTTTATTTACAAAAAACGACCACACAAATCAGTCATTCAAGCAATCCATTGAATTTTTTTCAAAAATTTTTCGAAATTCTCTGGAACTCAATAAGGATTTTTTCTCAATAAGGAAAATGTATCTAATGCATCTATACTTTTTGCAAGCAACAATTAATTCTTGGCAATCCATAAAATTTATTATCAAGGTAGCACATTATGACTTATTCTAGAAGACGTTAAGTTGACGTCTTTTTATCTGGCAGGAAAAGATAATATATCAGCAAAAGAAGAATTTTAAATGAACTGGTGAGCTGGCACAATAGCCCTTTCGCAACTATTCCTCTCGCTATTGTTTTGTTCAACAGCTCAAGGTTTTATTGAATTAATTATAGTACTCATATTGTCACTCACTGCTGCTCACCATGCTGCTCGCATGCAGTAAAAAGTAGTGTTTAAAATTAACTCCTACATAATGGAAGAATTTGATGAAGAAAATGCCAGCGGTGCATTTAACAACTGTTGACTGTTGTTAACAGTTGTAGGCTAATGCTTACTGGAAAGAAAGTTTGAAGACCATAGACACCAGTTCTAACAGAACTGCAATATTTCCTGAATCGTTTGCGATTCTGGGAGACATTGTGTCAACTTTCAAGGGGTAGTTCCTCTCATAAATATAAGTTTCTCTAAATTGGCTGGTTCAGGTTCTGTTGACGTCTTTCAGTGGCGTAGATATTCTGGGTTGGAGCACTTTTTCTCTCCCTATCTTTTACACCACTGATTTGATTGCAATTACAAAACTGTTATTCAGTCCCCATGCATTTTAGAACAAAAAGTATTCTCTAATTTTATACGGCGCACCATCTCTCTTGAGTCAACATTTCTGAAACACCCTGTATAAAAATATACAACAGGGAACTAGTAAAGGACGGCAGTTACAGGATCAGATAAATGGGCAAAGTTGTACAACTCTATAATGAGCTAAATTTGAAGCTACCTTTGTTTTTCTGAAAATCTTCATTGGTTAGTAGATATTTGACAAACATAATTTATCGGATATCTTTACATTGAGCTAGCACTCTTAATATTGGGATTAGATAAAAATTATAAAAGAAAAAAGTTCAGAAAATTTTATACCCAATAGAACAGTTTTTTTACATGTCCTGTAATTTTCGAGTTATGACATAAACTTGTGTTTTTTTAATGTAAGTCTAGTTGGCTTTGGCAACATCAAATAGGTATTTTTTTGAACAAAATGATATAAAACCTGAGTTTTTTCATCTAGAAGGAAGAGTCAAATATTATTTGACTTACTAATGAATAAATAAATTTACTGTCAACTCCATTATTAATTTTTTTCAAGTAACCATCATGATATCAAGAGATGAAAAAATAAGTTTACACCTCGGTTTACACTTAATTTTAATTAATATTTTTATATCAGACTTTGAAAAAAGTTTAAAAACTGAAGCCAGTCGTCCTTATAAATATTATTAAAACATCTACCTATTTAACTTTATATTTCCTAATTTTATTAAATGATTTATTATTTTATCAACATTACTACCAAAACAGCAATGGGTAAACGTCGATTGAGTTTTGTGTACACACTACTCTCTACTTCGCCACATAAATTTTTTTAGATTGTATGACGCTTAAAATATTTCTCAATCCTTGAAAATGACAACAATGTTTTTGATTTATGTTGTAAACTCTCCTGTTATTGTAAATTAATTTGAATTGCAATTTAATTAATGATACCACGACATAAAGCTGATAGTAACTAACCTAGATATGTAAAAACAAACAGGGATCTAGACAAACTTAAACAAATAAAGAAACTGTTTGATAAGGCAACAAAAACTTGAATCAACATTGATGTCTGATTTTGCGTAATTTAAATAAAGATAAGATCAATTTTATCAGCTTTCGAAAGCATCATCCTGTGTTTATTCATTTAGAGTAATTTCTAAGAAACAAATCATCATAAATAACAATGATTATATCAGTGGTTATTGTTTCTATAATTCGCATAGTCAAGGCTGTGCTGTGTTTGATGAGACCTTACCGTTGTCTAGTACTTAGTAGGTCTGCATAGAGTTATAGAGTTTTATACAAGCACTACGATAAACTTTGAAAGATAATAGGCTACTTGATTTTTAACATATTATTTTCTTAAATTAATATGGGTCTGATTAGTTTTTATTTAAAATTTAAACATTGGTTAACCTGTATTAAGAATTAACAATAACAATTAAAAGAATAAATAAAAATAACCACACATCGACAAACTAAAGATTCTGTCACTCGACAAATGAGATTTGGACCATTTCTTATCTGGTTAATTGCACCCTGAATTCTTTCAAATAACTGCTGATGGGTATTGATATTGATATTGAGGGTGTCAGATGCGCTGCGACCTATTACAGATCTATTGTGCCCCCTCTTCTCTGCTCCTTTGGAGTATATTCCCTTCATTGAAGCAGCCTCTCCAACTCCGCTTCCCTTAGGAATTTCAGGATTTGAAGGGGATCAAGGCCGGGCAAAGCCCCCCCGTTGAGCTGGTGTTGGCCCAGAACTGGGTAGTGATTTTAACATAGGAAATAGGCACCTTCATATTATCGTGTCTCCATAAATTCAAATCTGGGGAATGAGGTGTCCATGATAGTGGTCCTCCTTGAATTATCCATTTATTCATGAAATCTTCATTTAATCAAAGCGACTTGTCTTCCTCTGTGTGACTGGTGATGCATCATTGTGCTAATACCACATACTTTTGAACAATATTGAGATACGACCTCATAACATGTCGATGGTTAAGATGTGACACCTCGTACGTGGTATAAGATGTGATACCACGTACGAGGTGTCACATCTTAACCATCGATGTACAGGCAGTAAATTATTACTGAAAATGACACCCCAAACGTGGATACTGAAACATTACTGAAATCGTTTTGGAATGCGAATTTTGCAACGCCCATACATATGTTCACTTTGATTCGTTTTGTACATTTACTTCAGTAGGACGAATAACCTGTTTTGGATTTTCTAAGCTACGCTATTTTGTTGCCAATTTTTCCTACAGATTATAGTCCAGGATGCAGCGACAGAAAAATTGTACCCATTTCTACAAAGCTATATATATTTTTTTCAATATTTATACAGTGTCAATCAGAAAAATCACAGTCTCTTCCAGCTTTTACCATTGCGGACATCAATAAAAAAACTAAAACCTGACATTTAATATGTGCCAGGCAGACTAGTTTTTTTTAATTCTTTTATAAACCAATGGGTGGCAACCCTTGATAGCAACACTTCCCACACAGTAGACTGCCGTTTTCCTTACTTACGATATCGAAACAACAACAGGTGAAGGAATCAGCTTTGTAGAAATGATGACATTCAAAATGTCGCTGCTTCTGGACTATTATCCCTCTCATGTTCATTCTCCTTGCTACCAACTTCACAGCTGTTCGACAAGTTTTTTTTTTTAATTTAACGTGTCTCGACAACTATGGTCATTGACACAGATACAGTTATTGTTCGGTCATAGTATTTACATTATTGTACATCATGTGTGTTGATTATATTATTGAGACATTATATCTTTTGAAATACATTAATTTCTTGTAGGTAGTTGATCAAATGTGCCAGCTGATCGGGGGAATTGAGAATTTCCTTTCGGTTTCCAATACTACCATGATTTTGTCGGTTGCTTGAGAGGGTACCCTGCAGCTGTTTCCAAAGCATGCTTTGGTGTTGTTGCAAAATGATCATAATTTATGGTGATCAATTTTAGTGCAAGCAAATTTTTAAAACAGTTTTACTCGGAAACAGGTCATTTTATCGTGATAGACAAAGAGGACCTTTTCCGAATATTTCTTCATGTTCTTCAAATTGTGCCTCTTCAAAACTCAGAAAAAAATATTACGAAAAAAGTTATAGGCATTTTTTGAAGGTCAAGGGCAGTTAAGGCCTTTTGATTTCGAGGGATTCAAGTCTAATTTGAACCAAGGATGTAAAGCAACATCAGTGGCAAGTGTGTAAAATTTTAAGAAAATCCGTACACTAGAAAAAAAGTTATAAAAAAATATTGATTTAAAAAAATCAACTTTGGAGGCTTATAACTTTCTTCTTTTTTATTTTTCGAAAAAAAATATTTATACTTTTGGCAATATTTCATCAAGAAGAATCACCCCCTTAATTTTTTGCTCACAATTTCCGGACATCCTGCGTATAGTTAGAGTTACCTAATTATTTTAATTTTTTTAAGTGATAAAGAAAACAACACACAGGAAGGTGAACCTAAAGTCAAAAACAAAGTAATGCACTTTTCTTTAGCACCTAAGCTAAATAATATGATTATCTGAAAGATTTCATATAACACATAATGCTAATTGGATGATAAACAGGTGCTCATTATTATTTCCTCGGTTATTTCCATTCAATGTCGATATTTTTATTTGCATCCATGTAGGTAGATAATTTATCTAAGCCATGACAAAGCAAAGCCTAAACTGAGAGCAAAGTCCACCAAAACAAGTGATTTCCTTTGAATTATTTATAGAGCAGTTTTTTTATAACTGCTTCAAAATATGCTGTTCGCACATACATATATGTTTACAAGGTTATCAGATTTTTCACAATTTAAAGCCACTTTGTTGAATAAACAATGAAAACACCACTTTTTGATTTTTACACTGGATAAAAAAATAAAAATTTAACTGTTTTTCCTGATGTGCATATGATTGTTTATTGTTTTGTATTAGCTTTCGCCTCGGCTTTCGCTCTTACCATAGAGATACTTCACAACATCCAAGCTGAGATTATTATAATTACCTTCTGCAACAATTAGGTCTTTTGAACAAGGAAAAGAAGAAAATTGAACAAGGAAAGGAATCATTTAACTCTGGTATGGATACCAGGGCACTCAGGGCTAGAGGGTAACGAGAAAGCGGATACACTGGCCCGCAGAGGATCAGAGGCTGCCCCATCGTACCCGAACCCTACTGTGGGGTGAAGCCTCAAGAGAAGCACCATAAAAGAGTGAATGAAAAAAAAGATAAAAAAATTCCAAAATAAGAAAAATAAGACATTTAAAACAGATTTTGGTGATTTTATTGTAGGTTTCAATCTAAGACATGAAATTTTTTCCAGGGCCTACCTAAATTACGTTTTCATTTGCTCACACGATAAAACTGACATTAAATAAAAATTCATCAGAAAGTCATTCAAAGAACATGATGGAAAGTTGTACAGTTATTTCTACATACAAAATTATCTTCAGTATTTACACCATTTCCACACTATTTCCATATTATTTCCATATTATTTCCATATTATTTCCATTATTTCCATTATTTCATAATATTGAAAGTTATTGCCATTACTGCCATACTATCCCCAATAATTTCCACCATAGTGTACAATTATTTTCACGAATGAACACCCTCTCGGATAATTTTTCTATTTTATTTCCTTTATTTCCACATTATTTCCACTACACATTATTTGCACTATTTCATAGTATTTCAAGTTATTTCCATACGTAATTTCCATTGTAGTGTACAATTATTTTCAAGAGTGAATACCCCCTTGGATAATATTTCCATTTTATGTCCACTATTTCCACATTATTTTCATATTATTTCCTCTATTTCCACATTATTTTCACTATTTTCATTTTTTTCAAGAATCATTGCTATGTCTGTGTAATTAGTGGGCTCTCTTCTTCATAACCACATAATTCTTAATTTCTGAACTATACCACACTGGAAACCTCGGGACCCCCCCCCCTAACCACCGTAGGTATGTATGTATGTATTCATACAAATTAGGATGAATCCCCTTGTTAAGATGGCCACAAACCTATCAATTGAAAACGCCACAAATGCGAAGGATCAAGAAATTGAAAAAGATTCAACCTATAGACTAAATACTTCACCGGTGTCAAGTCTAAATTAACATATGATCAGAGTAACAATGAGCCTCAGACTTGGATCAAGAACGAATGAATCACAAATTTGTCGTTGTGGAACAAACGTAGACCACACTCACTTCTTCTCGTGTAAATTGAGCAAAGCAGGCCACAGTAGACACAAGGAGGTTAATGCTTTATTCAAACGAGCCTTGTGTATGATTGGTCTCCAATAACCTATCCTTGAACCACCTGGTCTACTAAATCGTAGTCATGATAAGCACCCTGACAGAATACCCTTGGTTCTTATGGTCCAAGTGCTGAAAATATTCATTAATGACATTTGCAAAACGCTTATGTCATTTGTGTCATTTGTAGGACAACCTGACTGAAGGAATTTGGCTGAAGCAGCGACTCTCGATAGCCATTCAGAGAGGGAATGGTATCAGTGTGTTGGGGACTCAGGATTAGTCATTTTAGGATTAAGACACAATAAAATAATAATAATAATAGAAAGATAAATTATTGTATTCAAAAATGGTTAAAAAAACAAAGTACTTATTGGGAATCAGTCTAAATTTTAAGCTCGATTTTAAGTTACCCAGGTTGTAACATCAATAACTTTCCATGTTTCTTTAGTCATGTAAGTATGGGGCCATGTTTCTCAATAATTAAATTTTATCTGGCTTAGGTGCTTACGTCAGTAGTAGTTGTAATCACTAGTTTGTCATCATCATCAGACAATCAAGGTTAACAGCCGAATAATAGCATGATGCAAGTAACTATTAAAAAATAAATACTTAGTTGATTGCCAAAATTTACCGCTAATCTAAACCTAATAAAAAATTAAAGAACCAATAAGAGCAATTTTCTATTGAACCTTGAACCTTATATTATGCCTATTATAGGTATGACTATTAATAGGTAGGTATATCCCATTCCAGATGTTTTGAAATTTAGTTGGCTATGGAAAATTTAAATTAGTTAGTACCTCTTCGAATACTAAGCTTTGAATTACCTCTGACTAGCTAATTTATTAAAGGTTATGGATGTTTCTAATCAAATTTTGACTTTTGTATTATATATTTTAATTGTATACCTATGTATTGTATATTTTAACTAGGGTACACGACCAAAATAGCAAAATAATAATATTTGGTATTTTAGGTACATTAAATTGGTAACCTACATATTATAAAAAATAGGTATCATCTGGAATTTTGGGATTCTCTCCTTCTTCATAATAATAATAATAATAATAATAAGCTTTATTGCCCAATACATATCCAATAACAGCTAGGACAAGAGATAAAAGTACAATATGAGTAACTATAAGCTAAAGTTAAAGTTAAAAAACTAAAGGTAAACTAAAGTTATATACATATGGCTTAGACGAATGACATAATATGTATACACGTAGAAAAATTCAGAGAAAAAAAAATGAAACAGAAACTCGACTATACCTGAAAAAACCGAGCAAGTTATTCAGCAAAGTAACTTAGAAAGCACGAGATGCCTCGTGTAGTATAAAAGTTAATGAGTGATAATTGAGATTACAAGTGCCACTGGTCTGATTGAAATATGTCGACATTGTATAAACTGGCGACTACAAAAGTATATTGGACCTGGCAGCCATCAAGTAAAACGTATCACGATTTCTGGAGCTAAAACCCGGCACGTGAAAACTGAAACTGGATAACAAATCGGAGCAGTCTATGTCGTCATGGAGAAGTCGAAAAAGGAATCTTATTGCCAGTAATTTGAGGCGCTTTTGCAATGAAAAAGTGTCAAATTGATCCAACAGGAAGTTATGGTCAAGACTCTGGGGCGAGTACAAGCGATATTTCCTTTGGTATAGGATTTTTATAAATCTTCTCTGAACCCTCTCGAGCTGATCTACATTTTTATTGTAATAGGGTGACCACATTAGACTGCAGTATTCCAGCCTCGATTGAACGTAAGCAAAGTACAAGATTTTTAGTGAGCGCTCACTAGCAAAGTCTCTGCTGTTTCTAGCCATAAATCCCAACATTCTCGTCGATGATCGAGTAATGTCAAGAATATGTGCACAGAACGACAGCTGACCAACGAAAATAACACCCAAGTGCCTCATGGAGTCCGCACGAGGAAACGCTGTTGAATTAAATGAATACTCGAATACAATTGGATCTTTTTTTCTGGTGAACGTCATAACCCGACATTTTCCAACATTGATGTCAAGCCTATTTAGCGTGCACCCCAGCTAAGCTCATCAACAGAAGCCTGGATCATATGACAGTTACGATCGCAACCCACCTCTGAGAATATCTTCAAATCGTCCGCAAAGAGCAGTTTAGATGCAGGGATGACATCTACTACATCATTAATAAAAATCAAAAACAGAAATGGTCCTAAATTTGACCCCTGTGGTACGTCTGATGAGGGTGTAAATGGCAGGGAGTCATCATGACCATTGTACGAGACATATTGCAGACGATCCGAGAGATAAGACCCCAAGAACGATGTTAGTTTGGCACCAATTCCAAACCAAAGAAGTTTATCTAAAAGAATACCATGATCGATCCTGTCGAATGTCTTGGAAAAGTCCGTGAAAACCACATCGACCTGATGAATAAGGTCGCATTTAAGCGATATTTAACTGTCTATATAGTTTTTATGACCGCATTCAAAAAGCGTTCTGACCCTGTAATATCTCGAATATAATTAAATGAATGAGATGGAGATATAGGTACAGTTTATTTGCCATAGCAAACCATAGCAACCAAAGCCAGATATATTATTGAATTTATTGTTTTCATAGATCCAAAGCCAGGCGATGCTGCAATTGAATATTAAATTTTTTGTTTCTGAATCCTTTTAATGTCAAAAATATTCAGTTGGTCTCTTTATTAACCTACAAATTCTACTTGTCATTTTTAGTGTCATAATCAGTGGCGGATTTCTAAATAGTCTAGGTAGGTATAAATATGGCGGCAAATTTTTGTAAGGTGGCAAATCTTCGAAAACGAAAAATATTTTCGAGTGCTAGCAAATTGCGTGACCTTGGATATTGAAAAAAAGGCAACCCTGTTGTTTAGGTTTCCAAAACACCCCTCTACTACCCCCACTACATTTTGTTTGTTTGCGACCAGCTGACTAATCTCAGCGTTGCCACATGCTATTCGTTCTACTACGTTCTGCAGACAATCTCGGCGAATCGTCCTTTCCACACTGGTTCGCTTCGCTCCCCGCCCGTTTAGATCTTTCTATCTCTATCTCTCTATCACAGCACAGTTGCTCCACAGAATAGAATAATAAATGCAACTCGTCTGTTTACGTATACTTCCGTATTGTAAATAAAAATATTAATTAATAAAAAGGAACTACTAATTTAAAAATATTAAGTACTATGTACCTACTAGGCCCGGCCGCGGCCGGCATTCTCGTTACAATTAATTATTATTTAGACGATAACGCTCGGTAAGTCAGGTCTTTGGTCAGGGTAGGTTTTTTTTAATTTTAGGGACATTTAAAGGAAAAAAAACCCTACCCTGACCAAAGACCTGATTTAATGCAACAAATAAGTGTTTTAAAATATTATTTGTAACGAGTTGCGTACGGCAACGCTCTGAGCGACGCGAGTTGAAAAAGTGGAATGGGCATGTGAGGGGTGTTTTGGAAGACTAAACAACAGGCTTACCAAAAAAAATTTGCCTGCAGCGCTTAATCGGGAGAGAAAAATTTTCCGAACCCTTTCGAAACCTCACTTCGTCTTCGAATTCATATTCATTTTGAAGCCCACAATTTTGCAGGGCCTGATTTACCCACAGGCAAATTAGGCTAGAGACTAGGGCGTAAGGACTGAGGGGGCGCTGAGCTTGCTTTTGCAAGAACCATCACTTGTTTACAGAATAAAAATATTGGCGTTTTTGTAATCTTTTCAACACTTTTTTAGCAAATAGGGGGAGGACCCCCCGGTTTGCCCGGGTAATTTAATTTTAATACCTCTGTGGAAGAAAATCTACTGAAATCTAGAAATTTTTTTAATATACTTTCAATTAGCCAAGTAAAAGACAGACAGCATATTAATAATTAAGCCTACAAGGCTGTCAAAACTCAGAAAATCTTGGAAGTATAGTTTTGTAAAAAATAATCCCATAGGAAAGGCAGCACATTTTTGTAAATCCGCCTCTGTTCATAATGTTGGATGTTACAACAACACAGCATATTAAGCTAATATGACCTTGGCAGACTATTTAGAAAAAACTCAAGTGTAGTATGGATTTTAAATGTGGCAGGTCGCACCGGGAAATAAAAAATGCCAATGCTCATCATCTACATATTATCTACCTATCTAGGTACAAAAACAGGTATTGATGTGGAGACACCTTGGCTCGTCGTGTAACCACCTAAAAATAGAATGATAAGTCGGCACTCGGTAATTTGGGCAATTTAACTTTCGAAGAGCCTATTATTTACCTAGGGGATTTTTCTTTACCTTCAACCAATCAGCTGCCAAAAAATTATCGAGCTGGTTTGAAGCGCAAGGCGGACACAGAGAGAGCAGACGTCCGAGTTAAAATCTTCATTTTCTTTTATTTAGAATAGGTAACGATTTATCAATATACAGCAGGTAGGTACTCACCAAAATCAATAAACTTTTTGATAGATAACGGTGAAGGATTGAACTGGGCATAAAAATCCAACATCTTGGATAGAGTCTGGTAATGTTTGGTAGTCAGTCTCATTTTGCACGGTTTCACTGTCGTAAAAATAAAAAAAATAAAACACACTTTAATAACACGGCACAGGAAGAAAATATTAACGTCCCGCAACAAAGTTCCCGTTTAACGTTAATCGTCAATAATTAATCACGTAATGTGTAGTTTTTACTTTATTAGCGATTACAATTGAATGGCAATTCAGAAGGTTCACAATTCACATAAAAAAACGACGGACGACGACACAGATCACAGATCTGTTAAAAAGTAAACACGCTGGAATCTGGATACGTTACTGGTTACTGGGATTAAATTAGGTGACTGATGACATGAATTCTGTTGTATTTTTAATAAGTCATGTCCTGGACTTTGCACTCGCGGATTCTCACCGTCTCTCGTCTCTATCTGTATCGGCCTATCAGCTGTGAGCTCTACGTACGTACGTACCGCCAACCGCGGTGTCGATTGTCGGTTCAATTATCGGACGACAGTGTTGCCGTGACTCAAAAATTCCTTATCGGTGAAGTCCCTAGTCCCCACTAGGACTAGATGATCCTTCTTATTTTATAAAAAGCGAGCAACAAAAAAAGACTGGCTGCTAGAGTCTTGAAAGAATGTTGTCAACTGTCAGCAGTGTCAGCGATCAGCTGAGGCTGAAAGGAACCCCAATAACACCAAACACCAAACACCAGTAACACCACACTAAAACCAACAATTACTTAAGTTTGATAGGTATTAGACGGACACTGCGAACTGGTAATTTTACGTCATCCTTATGGTTTTTCTTTTTTTAAATAGGGTCAATATTTACATCCGCGTGTCCTACACTTTCACTATGGCACTTATACAGGGTGTCAGGGAAAATGTGGGAAATCTCTCGGAATCAAATAGAACATTTAAAAAAAAATGACAAGTTCCTATTTTTTTTCCTGGCGGCCCCCCCTATACGGAGAGATACGGCCTCCTAAAGGACGCCACTGGAAATCAATTTTTCTTGAATATAACTTTTAAACTACTTGATTAAATTTAATGAAAATTTAAAATATTAAACAGTAGTAAGGACCTCTTAAAATACTGCCCTTAAAAACACATAAATTAGCTTGTTTAGTTTACCAGGGGCGGACTAGGTTATTGTACTTGTACATTTTAATGCTTACATTTTTCACACCCTGCATGGTAAGGAGTTAAAAAAAAAACAAATTTGGATACCTTGAACATTAAGCTACAAAAAGGTAGGTACTTACTCTTGTTTCTTGTCGATAAAATGAACCGCGTTTTCGAGAAAAAAAATAATAAAAGAATTATTGTTTTATTTCATAATCAATAAAAAATTTCATAGGTGGGTTCAACAATCGTAAGTCTAATACATGTAATAGAAATGAAACATTAATTCTTTTATTATTTTGTCTCGAAAACAGTCCACTTTGTCGACAAGGAACAAGAGTACCTTTTCTGTAGCTTAATGTTCAAGGTATCCAATTTTTTTTTTTAACTTCTTATCATGCAGGGTGTTAAAAATGTAAGCATTAAAATGTACAACCTAGTCCACCCCTGGTAAATTAAACAAGCTAATTTATGTTTTAAGGGCAGTATTTTAAGAGGTCCTTACTACTGTTTAATATTTTAAATTTTCATTAAATTTAATCAAGTAGTTTAAAAGTTATATTCAAGAAAAATAGATTTCCAGTGGCGTCCTTTAGGAGGCCGTATCTCCTTTTATTAATGTTCTATCTGATTCCGAGAGATTTCCCACATTTTCCCGGACACCCTGTATAGGGGTGGGGAGGACATACCTATAGTCGTAACACCAGGAAGGTATTTGCAAATGAAAGGGAAGGCAAATAAACGGAATTAAAAACCGATTTTGAGAGTGCAATGAAAGTACGGACCTGGCAGAAGCGCTGATTAAATACCTCGAGTATCGGATGTAACCACTTGTCGACAATGCCAAGCGCTTCGAAGCGTATACAGACACGTACTCGCATTATATCCGCTTTCTACAATTATTTGTGTAATGACACATTATCACATTCTTCCATCGTAAATGACCAAATAATAATCCATCATCCCATGATTCCATAATTGATTGATTGCATTAAGTTTTACACCGATGGACCTAAGAGCACGCTCGAGAGCTGATAAATTCCGGTGTTGAATTATAATTTATTATTGTGGTTTTGAAAAAAAGTTGATTTTTTCACATGGATGAATTATTATTTTGACAATACCCGCCATATGGCATAATATGGTGGGTATTATGTACATACATATACCTACTTCCTAAACTAAAATTTGCGACATAGCGAACCTGTTATATTGAATAGTCGTTTGGTTATTTTGGTTTTTATCAGGAAGGAAATATATCCTGATTTGACAACACCGACAACATTAGCAGTAACATTCACAGGCCGCTCACTGTGATAAAACAAAACGCTAGGATTGCATGACGTAAGAATGGTAATACACTCATCAGAATAATATAGGGGACATGATTTAAAAATTATCAATCTTTCTATTAGAAGTAAACATTGTACATATTTTGTATTTGATTTAAAATATTTCCGAGTGAATGTTCAACAACATTCACTATTGTTAAAAGTTATCATTTTCTTTTTATCATTTTTCTTTATAATTATGTTTTTCACTTTAATACAAAATAGTCAATGGAATACTCGTACATTTAGATCACACGATGCATCAGTTGTTGTTATTGGCATGCTTTACCGTGATTTGATTCAAATCAGAGTAATAAAACTCCCAATATTCACCAATAAGAGTGTTTGAAATTTACTCTCGATTGTGGATGAGTCTGTACATATACCTATAGGTATCGGTAGGTAAAATGCAAAATTAAAATAAGTACCTATAGTGAACGTTATACCTATCATAGGTAAATATAGCTAGAAATGCAATCATCAAGATCAACTTTTTTTCTTTAGCTTCAATCTTGTAAAAATTACGGTAGATATATTTATAATGTTTAGTCATTTTAGACGAAAAAAAAACAAGCCCAAAAGTTAATTGCTGGCAGAAATTTTT
Source organism: Malachius bipustulatus (assembly GCA_910589415.1). Taxonomy (NCBI): domain Eukaryota; kingdom Metazoa; phylum Arthropoda; class Insecta; order Coleoptera; family Melyridae; genus Malachius; species Malachius bipustulatus. The sequence continues at coordinate 7,807,170 of OU342632.1, forward strand.
TGATGCAGTTGTGTTCGTATTGTCCTTGTCCGTATTTGTTTATAACAAATATTACCTAACGCTTATAATAAAGCTCCAGCGAAGGGGTTATTTGAAATGCAATTTTTGCACTTTTTCACTATATTCTTATACATATAGGAAAAAAGCGCCATTTTTAAATGGGAAAGTTGTTCCTAATAATAATACAATTTACCACAAAGGTTTATTCATTTTTCATGAACTCTTTTCGTCCGGGAACACGACAAAATTTGGTGAATCGTGAAATACGTCTTACAACTTACTATAATACAGGGGTTAGAACTATTTAAAGGTTCACTACATGGATATCTTAAACCATTGAAGATACGAGTTCGGTTAAATTAGCGAAAAGATGCGCAATTTTGTGACCATCTCGAATCCGTCAAAATATGCAAGATATCTGTGACAGTACCTGAAATATCCCAAAAAAAGTGAAAAATCAAGATTTCCTATTTTCGTCATATCTTTTTTATTATTGGAAATTAATAAATAATTTTTTGTAGTCTTACATAAGTCGGCAAGAGCTACCCATCTGACGTTTTAAAAATTTTCAAAACCGACTAGATCCTAGAGTTTTCGTAGTCAACTTTCATTTTTCTTATAACCGCCATATTCTTTTTTTATGTCGTTCGGTATGAAAAAAATAATGGAAACCAAAAACTAATAAACTTCAAAAAATAAATTAAAAAAAAATTTGTTCTTTTAAAAAAACAACTTTTTAGACCGAATATCATAGAGAAATTAAAAAAACTCCAAGGCAAGCAGTACCTATGACTTCATATTGACCTATTTCAGCGAAAATTTTCTGTTTTACTTTTATAAAAGAAGAATAACAGAATAAAAAAATATCCCTGTAGTGGCCCTTTAAAAAGTTCTAACCCTATTATGTATACCTACTTTTAGTGCGGTAAAATTATGATTTGATTATGCAATCAAAGAGGGAAAACTGAATTTTGTGTGGGTATTGGGTATTGAGTGTAAATAAAAAAATGCGAGCTCCTACACCCCTTGTTGAAAAGCCGCAATTTTAGTTTTAGGGGATGAATTGGTTTATCGCCTTTTACGACATAACTTGACTTTTTATCGAATACAGTGTAATGCTACAGAGGATAGAATGTCATTACGTGAATACATTTTAAGTATAGTTATCAGTGGCTGTCAAACTATTACTTAAACTGTTCAATTCATTGTTTGAATGAGTCTTTTAATAATTTACGCTCGTTCACACCTTGAAATTTAACTGTTTGACATTTTCTGGTGAAATGAAAAATCTTAATTCGGACAGTTAGTATGACGTCACATATGACTTTTTAAACTTGTAGCGTGCGCTTTTCCGTAGTTATCCCGAATGGATTTACGCATCAAGGACTTCCAAGATGGCGTTTCTTTAGTTTGGTGCCCTCCGCAAGTTCTATAGTTTGAGGTATAGTAACGGGATCGAGTTATGAGTCTGTCAGTCAGAGTCTTGTCAACTGCCACTCGGTGAAGTGACCGACCGAGGTAGTAGACGGCTGGTCTTGCGCGGGGAGATCGATTAACAAAGGGGCCGAGAACAGGGAAGATCGTGAGGCGGTCGCTCTCTCTGCTGAAAACACTCGTGAAATGAAGGTGGTTTAGTGGAGCGATTTGTGGTGATGGTGGTGATTTCTTGTTGAAAAATTCAGGTATGAAGTTTGTTCTAGTTTTATGTAGTAAAACTAATGCTCTATGTCATTCCTAAATAGACAGAATGAGACTCAAGATAACGATTATCACAGAGTGGAGTGAAGAAGCTCGATGTGGGTGATGTAAACCAATCGGTAAGGGAAGATGGCGATTGGTAAAATTTCAGATAGTGATTGTTGAATTTGTTTTCAGGGCTTTTTTTTTTTTTCTTTTTTCCTTTTTGTCTATACGTCTTTTTTCTTCATGGCTGGTTTCATTGTGGGTCCGAATTGTGGTGCTCAGTTTGGGGTTCAGGAAGTCCTGTGTATGGCTGTGAGAATGGCGTCTTTCTGATGAATGGCAGCCATTTCTTTTTTCTTTGTGGTCCAGACTGAAAATGGGCTTCTGACGTCACCAACCGAGGAATGAGGAAGCGGCGTGTTGCATCCTGCTCTTCTGGTCATCCCTCTTACGGTTCTTCAAGTGGAAATGCGACTTAACCAACAAAAAGGTACCTCGTCAATGTTATTTTGGTGATTAATACATATTCTCCAAAGAAAAGAGAAGTATATACCTACCAAGTGTTGTTGTTATTTTGACTCAGTAAAATTATTTTGCCTATAGATGAGTTAAAGATCTCATCCAGACAATAATGTTAGTATCTTGCAAATTTGGATTATGCCAAGGTGGCAGCATGTAACATTAATTTTAAATAATAATTAAAATAAATTTTTAATAGAATGAAATAGAAATTGGCCAATTTAAGTAGGTTTAGGAAATCATTTTTAATTAACTTTCTATGAAGAGTATGGTGATCCTACCTGGATCTAGCATTTAGTCTTATTATTGTTCTGTTTTAGAATTTTGTATCTAGTATGTAGTTGATAAAGGAAGAATCCTAGTTGTATCTATTTGTCTCACAATACAATATCTCATCTGCTGGGAAATTTAATGTTGTAAATTGGAGAAGTCCAATAAATTGTTAATTTTTTTTTGTGAGTTTTATTTTAGTATCTGTATGGCCTGAATAATAAAAAGACACAACGTAGGGCAGGTCAGTTATGTAAATTTTGAATCAAATATATTTTTTTTTTATTTATTTAGACGATCATGTGGACGAATTTGTAGTTTCATCATTTTCGTTTTCTTTTTAATTTTTTTACGCCCTCTGTCCTGCTTTGGGTATAAACAAATTTGAAGGTACCCAAACGGGATCAGAGGGAAACGCACCTTCCTTTCGCTCATTTTTTTTTAGTTTTCTTTTTGGCCTGATTAATTAAAATTTTTTGAGATCGAGCGAAGGAAGGGTTGCAAACTTATTAGTCGTACATGAGTTCTTTCTCTTCACAATAAGTTAATTCTCATATGATTTTTTTAATAAAAATACTCACAAAAAACTATTATGATGAACAAAATATTGACTATTTTTCCTACAGAATGATCTATTTTAATCCTCCCCAGTTGATTATTTCTGACCACCAGAGTGTTTAAAAAAAAATCAAACAATATTTGGTTTAGAGGGGGACATCGTTTAGGCACAAAAATCATGGGGTGGGGGGGCCCATCCAATCGCTAAAGGGGGTGGGGTGAATTTGAAATTTTGAATATGAACTGCAATTTTTCATCGCGGATTATGATTTTGTGTGAAATAAATAAACATTATCAAATTATATCCCGAAACATTTTTTCAACCGATGCCTTCCTCACCCCCAAAAATGCAGAACAAAATCGAGCGATTTTGACGCATTCCAACGATTTAACGAACTGTCGCTTTCCCGAACGAAAAAAAGTTAATTGCACGAAAAAGTGTTAGGTATTCATAAAATTTGTTGATAATTGTATAAGGAACAACTTTCCCATTTAAACATGAAACATTTTTTGCAAGGAAAATAGTGAAAAAGTGCAAAAATTGCATTTCAACCCCTTCGCTGAAGTTTATTATGCGTAATACGAGCTCTATGACAAATTTTGGCAGATGATAGGTTATTTTATTTGAAACAAAAAGTTTTTAATAAAAATGGGTCCGATTCTTTTTGTTTAGATGTTACGAGCGTTTAAAAGAATACAGTGCACGTCATAAGTAAGAAATAAATTCCATAAAATGGAAAGTACCTATACTGTTCTTTTTGAAAAAATAAAAAACATTTTTAATTTTTTAATTTAATTTGTATTCTATTGGCATTTTTTCATACTTTCATGTTTCATTCATTCATATTTTTTTCATGGATCAGTAATGACGACAATAATTTTTAATTATTTTTAAAAACCTCCTCTTTTACAAGTGCTTGGAAGGTTGCCAAAGTTTATCCGATATTGAAGAGCGGTAATCCGGAAATAACAAAGAACTAGAGGCCAATCTCGATCATAAATAATTTTGCCAAGGTCTTTGAGATGGTGGTGTACTTCCATGTCTATACCCTCTCGACCGTGGTTCCATTTCGCCCCATGTCAACATGTTCATGACTAAGCGCTCAACTTCCACGAACTTGCTGTCCTTTACACAATTTGTATCTGATGTTCTGGATAGCCGCGGTCAGATCTATGTGTTTTTCACAGACTTTTCCAAGGCATTCGACAGGATCGATCATAGTATTATTTTAGATAAACTTCTTCGGTTTGGAATTGATGCCAAACTAACATCGTTTTTGGGGTCTTATCTCTCGGATCGTCTGCAATATGTCTCGTACAATGGTCATGACTCCCTGCCATTTACACCCTCATCAGGCGTACCACAGGGGTCAAATTTAGAACCACTGCTGTTTTTTATTTTTATTAACGATGTAGTGGATGTCATCCCTGCTGCATCTAAACTGCTATTTGCGAACGATTTGAAGATATTCTCAGAGGGGAGTTGCGAAACGTAACTGTCGTACGATCCAGGCTTCTGTCGACGAGCTTAGCCGGTGGTGCACGCTAAATAGGCTTGACATCAATGTTGGAAAATGTCGGGTTATGACGTTCACCAGAAAAAAAGATCCCATTGTATTCCAGTATTTATTTAATTCAAAACCGTTTGATCGTGCGGACTCCGCGAGGGACTTGGGTGTTATTTTCGATGGTCAGCTGTCATTCTGTGCACACATTCTTGACATTACGCGATCATCGACGAGAATGTTGGGCTTTATGGCTAGAAACAGCAGGGAATTTGCTAGTGAGCGCTCACTAAAAATCTTGTACTTTGCTTACGTTCGATCGAGGCTGGAATACTGCAGTCTGGTGTGGTCACCCTGTTACAATAACCATGTATGTTGATCAGCTCGAGAGGGTTCAGAGAAGATTTATAAAAATCTTATACCAAAGGGAATATCGCTTGTACCAGCCCAGGGGGTCTTATTTTCCAACAGGACCATAACTTCCTGTTGGATCAATTTGACACTTCTTCATTGCAGAAGCGCCGCAAATTACTGGCAATAAGATTCCTTTTTCGACTTCTCCATGACGAGATAGGCTGCTCCGATTTGCTATCCAGTTTCAGTTTTCACGTGCCGGGTTTTAGCTCCAGAAATCGTGATACGTTTTACTTGATGGCTGTCAGGTCCAATGTACTTTTGAAGTCGCCAGTTTATACAATGTCGACATATTTCAATCAGATCAGTGGCACTTGTGATCTCAATTATTATTATCACTCATTAACTTTTATACTACACGAGGCATCTCGTGCTTTCTAAGTTACTTTGCTGAATAACTTGGTCGGTTTTTCAGGTATAGTCGAGTTTCTGTTTCATTTTTTTTCTCTGAACTTTTCTACGCGTATATGTCATTCGTATACAAGCTGTCCCTTAAGTACTGGTCCGTGGTGAAATGGGAGATTCTTGGTTTAAAAATATTACGATCTGACACTACTTGCTCTAACAAAATCTTGATAATAAAAAAAATACAGGGTGGCAAAGTTGAGATTTAAAAATTTTACTTTTAGAAATATCTTGAAAAATTGTAAAGGTACGAACGTGAAAACTTGGGGATAGATGATGTTTCACGTTATGAGAAATCATAATTTGATATTCGTGTCCAATATACCGGGTGTACCAAATATATATATAATTGGGGACATTAACAACCTGTTGGAAAATAAAGTTATTATTATTCTTAAGTTATTATTAACCACATTCGAGTCTGAGACTGAAGGGCCAACGAGTGTTTCTCTCCGTTTCGAGAATTTACTTCTCTATAACAAGATTTTCGCGATCGGCTGCCACATTGCCGCTGTTAACACGCTGTAACTAAATTATCAAATATCGAATCGTAACATGTGAATAAACACAAGTGTTACCTACCGTAAATTAATAACTTTCGATGTTCATCTTCTTTCGAATCCATCTTCCTAGCCGCGATTAAATAAAACAACGAAAGCCATGAAACTTTTGATTTTAAGAGACTTATACAAATGTTCCCGTGACATCGTCACCCCACCAATCACGATCAGTACGGTATTTATTTTATATCGTGGAAGAGAAACGACTGGTTCGCTGTTGCAACCTACTATACAAGCGTCGTCCAAATGGTAAATTTAACCCTTCTAACAAAAGGGGTGAAGTTTCCATCTAGCAAGACAGTTCTAGTAAATTAGTAGCTACACCTACCTGCAGTTTTCTTTTTGCAAAATCAGAAACAAGACAATAAATGCGAGTGAAGAGTGATTTACTAACTTATGTATATCAAACCGTTGGTAAAGAAATAAGTTCAACAACTTAAGCGAGTTTTTGTTGTTTTCTTTATTACTTGGGTTATTATATGAATAAATGACATCAATTTATTTAAAAAATTAAAAAGACAACTGGCATCTTAAAAGTTTTCCTTTTCCTTTCCCTTTCTAACGAAGTGGGGAGATAGTGTCACGTTAGAGTAAAAATTTGGCACCTAACTTGATCTCTCTATTTTGAGGTGGCGAGAGAAAAACTATCTACCTTTTCAAAATTTATTACCTTTTTCTCTTGACCCACCATTTAGGTTTCGCAGGTTTTTTTATTCTCTCACGCCACCCCTACACCATTCTACGAAATTTACCCAAACTCATCAAATGTCCATCGATCCTGACTGCAACATCACAAAAAAGTTGTGTTTTATTAAAAATACACTAAAAATTGAAGTCTGCATTAAGCTCAACAAAAACGAATTACGATTAGTAAAAGGTTTTCTTACGGAAACAAACTCGGAGCACATACCTTAGCAAGATTGATCTATATACAAGGTGGCCCAGCGAAAACGTACCAGGCCTAATAACTTGAAAACTGAAGATGTACGCGAAAAACGCCGAAACAGGCGATTTTTTTTATCGATGGGGACATATTTTCGTGACAAATATAACTACCCAAGTTCACCCCTTTGGCAGGGGTAGCTACCCCTTTGCTTAGAACCATAGGGAACAGATATCGAGTGTTACATCATTTGAAAGCTACTTGAATTCTCTTTACAACGATATCCAACATTTTGGGTTTCGCTTACATACAGGGTGGCCCAATAAAACGTGACTCGCCTTAATAACTTGAAAACTGAAGATGTACGCGAAAAACAAAAGAGAATTCAAGTAGCTTTCAAATGTTGTATCACTCGATATCTATTCCCTATGATGATAAGCAAAGAGTTAGCTACCCCTGCCAAAGGGGTGAACTTGAGTAGTTAAATTTGTCACGAAAATATGTCCCCCTCGATAACAAAATCGACCTATTTCGGCGTTTTTCGCGTACATCTTCAGTTTTCAAGTTATTAGGCCTGGTACGTTTTCGCTGGGTCACCCTGTATACACAGTGACCAAACCTGTTGTAGATTCTTCATGAGCGAAGAAGAAATCCCAATACATCTCCTGGTCGCGTGCCATGGAGTACATGCTACAACAAAGAAGATTCCTAAATACCCTCCAAGAATTAGATGAGGTGCTTTAACAAAATAATCACCAGAAGTATAAAGACACAAAAGATCTTCTAGGTCGTAGTATAGGAGGGCATTTGCATATAATATCTACAATACATTACAACACAGTTGAGACTATATACTGCTGAAGGTTTCTTCTGGTGCTACTGACATCCATGTGAGTCACAAACAGCTGATGTCTCTGTAATCACAGCCTTCAGTAATTTTGTGTTAATTATAATCTTTACCGATATTCCGAATGTCTTTTGATTTTTGTGTTACTTCGTCGTAGGTAGATAGATTCACAGATCCTTCGCCAGTTTCTATATGAAAAAAATTCCTCGTACCTATAATTGTATTTGCAATTTATGGAATATTAAATAAAGCTCTCCTCTATTTTCCTCAGATTATATTAAAAAAAAACAGTATTCTCTCTAACATTTTAAGAAAATACTGCTTGTTTTCTAAAATGATCGTGGAGAAAATAATGCGCTGTACTTGTTAAAGCTAAGGAATTAATAAAACGTCAGAATAAAAGTTTCTACTTCTGTTCTTACAGAAATTCTTCTTAGATAAGTAAGAGGAAACCCGTTGGATTCTGCATACTAATGTGCTTTTTTCGGAGTTGGCTTATTGTTTCGCTTAAACAACGCAAACTATAACGATCGCGCACTGGAAACTTTCTAATTAAGAGATTCCGCTAATTGGTACGTACTTCACAAAGGCTATATAAGAGCATTAAAACAATACTTTTTGCAGGACAGGTCGCTGGAGAGCTTCGAAACGAGCTTCTCTTTTCTAATAACCGGGACAAACTGCGCTGGAAAATTCATTGTGTTTAACTTTAAAGAAGACTACCGATGAAACTTTGATGTTTTCCCTTCGTCATATAATGAAGCTTTAAAACTGAAAACTCATTAAATCAAATTATTTCCAACCGGAATCATATATATATATTTCCCAACGAAATGGCTTTTAAAATAATGGACAAAAAGCACTTATTATAATCAACAAAGGGATTAGGTAGGCATGTCAAATATACATGGTGTTTCAGATAGATTCCCTAACATAATATCCTGTCTATTGCAGAAGACACACCTCGAGATAGAAAAATTGAAAATTTATTTTCAGACAAACTTCCATCATGGATCCTAGACACCCATAATTATGCAACTCTTAATTTAAAACATTTTGCATGTAGAGTTGCACATAAATTTTAGAAACCTTTTTTTGTTTTAGAATCATAGTTACATAGTGCTGCAAGTTGATTTAAATCGCCGTTAACGGGCGATCTCCACCGAATTAAGGTAAATTTCCAGTCTACTACATATCTTATCAGCTTCCTGATAATAAATAGTACATTCAAGGGCGGAAAGAAGTTCATTTCGGCGAGTATGAAGTTATCGGGCCGAGCGGAGCGAGGGTCGATTGAATACGAGCTGAAATGGACTTCGGGTCCGGCCGAGATATAGACGTTATTTTTTAGCGCATCGCGTTAGAACACCGAATACTTTGGCTTGTTAGCTTGTTGGCGTACAAATTAATTCACTGTCAGTGTCATTTTCTTGTCTAGCGTTCATTTTGTTGCTTTATTGACGAAACCTCAGAAACTAGCAACCCCCGTTAATCGTTATAATTAGATAGGTAGGTTATATATACCTGTTATTATTATATTTCCAGCTCGTTTAGACTTGATTGAAATATGCGCGTATCGTGGTCTCGGTAGTTGTCAGCTGTGTGCTTGAATTTCGCTGCCGAGCTCTCACCTGCCGCGTAATCACTAACTGATAACAGTAGTTGTTATAGTAACGACTAAATTTGTCCGCCCTAGGGCCAGAAAAAACGTTCGTTGCGGGCTGGGATATTTTGTATGCTTGGAAGCGAGCCGCTATTGCATGTAGGGCTGCAATATGCGTCATTCCGCCTGCTATTAAGCTACTGAAAGTGAAAAGTCGTCTTTCAGAGGCGATGCGCTAAAAATAAATAAATCATCTTCATTTAGTATAATATTTCAAATTAACGATTTAATCTTTATTTATCAAATTCACACAATAAATTTTATTATATGCATCTTAATATAACCATGGATACGCCCCCTTCGAGGGTCTCTGCAAACAGGAACACCTCAGCCTCAACGAACGTCATGAGTCCCCCTCAAACAACGAACACTTCAACAAGAACCTATGCGAGTACACTAAATTCAAAGCCTGCTCCTACAACACCCAACAGTGGGCAAGATGTCTCAATATTGAGGTACATTAAAGCAGTTGGAAGCGTAGTTGGACCCAAAAATGTCTTGTCGGCCTCCAAAATTTCAAACAACCGTATCCTGTATCTTTCTTGCTAGCGCAAAAATAGTCGATCACCTTATCGAAAACTTCAAAACAATCCAGGTTGATAATCATGAAACGATGATTCGCAGACTTGTGACCCCCGCTAAAAGAATCTTACTCTCCAATGCAATACACTGTATCCCTCATGAAACACTCGAAGATTCAATTGCCAATGTGGGCTTTATAATAGTTTCCCTCCCCAATGTCTTTCCTCCGCGTCAGTGGCATACAAGATGAGGAATACTCACATGTGCTGGATGAACCACAACCGGATGAAACTATTACACTTCCCCCCTCGGTAATGGTCAAATCACACGAACGTCAGCTACCGAGCTACGATCTTTCTAAGCTACGATGTAATAAACATGCTTCTCCTGCGAGCAGCCGGGGCATATTGCTGCAGTCTGCCCTCTCGCATCCACATTTCCCATTGACTGCGACAACCAATTGCCGATCCTAAAACTTTTCAGAGGCATTTTAGAACCCTGCTCCATATCTCAGAACGACCAAGTAACCCCAAATCATCCTACTATACCTTCAAACCAATGCGAAGAATCTGCTTCACCGTGTCCAACCGCAGCTCAATCCACATCAATTCAACAGAACGTTTTTCTCCCTCCTGCCCCCTTCCACGGATCCAAACGTCACACGACTTTCAGTAGCTCTTCAACATCAAATTCAAACATATTCTATAGACTCCCCTAGCCCCACCACTAACTTGGAAATGCTAACGTTCCTCGCGCACAACTCAAAAGCGACAGATATACAAAGAGAAGTGAAGAAACCGAGGAAAAGCGACTCGATGGAAAGTCTAACAGACTTCTCTGACCAAATGTCCACCGATGATATTCCCGCTCTTCTATCCATGCTAACTGAAGTACACCTTCTTATCACAAGTATGGCTCTCAAAAGCCGCGATGTACCAGAAATAGGAAAAAAATCGTTAGCACATACACTGACCTTATCAACGATATGAATAACTCAGACAACGAATCAACCCTCTCCCAGCAATCATACTAAACCACTTTCTTTCATATAACAACATAACATATACCACATGCATATACGAAACATGTAATATCCACTTCCTTTCAAAATTATCCTCCAGTGGAACCTGAACTACGATTTCTCTAGTAAACTAGAGAAAATCTCTATCCTGATCAAAGAGACTGCAACAAAAATCATCAGTCTCCAAGAAAACAATTTCCAAAACAGAGCTAACCATAACCTAAAATGATTCACAACTTTCTTCAAAAACCGGCCCAACCCAAGTCGAGCCAGCGGTGGCGTTGCCACACTAATCTCAAACGACATATACCAGCCTCCGAAATCCCGTTAAACACAAACTTAGAAGCAGTCGCCGACGATATTAAATTCCCAGTGAAAATGACCGTGTGAATGATCGAAGAAGATTTAAGTTGACCCTAACATATTCCATCAAAATACTTAACAACCCATCACACCCTAACTTCCCCCTGATTACTTCCACCAGATTTCTAACTCTCTATCAACGTAAACCTCATATCGCTCCACCTATTTCTGAAAGAGTAAGGCGCCTCCTTAGATCCACCATGCTTGACATCTATCCTAGAAAAACCACTCTTTTTCCGAAATATCCTCCATGGCAAAACCAGCAACCCAAAATAAATACAGAACTTATCGCGCTCCCCAAATCCACCACTCACCCTGACATAATTCGCAACACTTTCCAGAGCATTGCTTCACTTTACCAAAGACATACCTTTATATATACAGACTGCTCCAAAGTAAACCACTCCTTCACAGGGGCAGCCTTTCTTACCCCAAACTCAAAATACCAAGTCGTATGTGTCATACCAGCTCAATATACAGTGCAGAACTTTATGCCATCAGCAAAGCACTTCTCCTGTTCGTCCTGTGCACCGATTCCCTCAGCTCTCTCGCATCCATAAAGAATATGTACCCTAAACATCCTTTAGTGATGGATATCAAAGACTCTCTCTGCCTCCTGGACAACAAAGGATACAAAATGGAATTCATGTACGTCCCATCATACTGCAAAATAAAAGGGAATGAATAAAAAGTTGACTCGTTAACGAAAGAAGTCGCAAAATCCACAACATCCACCGCAGTGACAATAAAAATTCCCGAAGGCATCATCAGCGAGATCAAAAAATCAACACAAGACATCTGGCAGCAGCTATGGGACCAAAACAATTTACCTATCAAACCATGAGTCGCAACCAAACTGCTCCTACTAACTAACAGGAGACACCAAGTGATTTTAACCAGACTTCGTTTAGGCCACAACTATCTGACCCACTTCCATATTTTTAAACGTGAACCACCCCCCATCTGTAGTCACACTGTAACACTTCACTAGACGTCAATCACCTATTAGTAAATTGCTCACTGTATACCGACCCTGTATCTCTTAACGTTTACAAGAGATACCCATGATGAACTCTGAAATAAGAGACAACCTAGGTATACAGGGTGCACCATATATCCTGTGTATCTTGTAAACGTTAAGAGATACAGGGTCGATTAAATGAAAGAAAAGATGCTCAATTTTGTTGCCATCTCGAATCCGTCCAAACATACAAGATATCTGTGACCGTTCCTGAAATAACTTGAAAAAAATTGAAAAATCGAGATTTCTTATTTTTGCCATATCTTTCTTATTACTTGTCTAGTTTCTATAAACAAGAAACTTTCAGGAACATACATAAACTTATCGTTTCCACTGAAGCAACTAAGTCGCCGGAAGTCGCTTGTTGTTTGTGGCAACAGCAACTTAGAGCAACACCGTGTTTCCACTGAACCCAGTGTTTCCATTGACGTGGAAGTGTAAATTAAAACGTTTACTGTGTTTATAATTATTTTAGAGTAGAATATGGAGAGAAAAAATGAAACTGCATTAGCGGCGGCCGCATACATTGTATTATCTACCAAAAAGCGGCGGAAAAGAAAACATAAATGCTGGGTAAAGCCGAGTCTGCAAGAAAGAGATGACTTTGGTGTAGCACAGTTGCTTAGCGTCCTCAAGAAAGAGGATTTATGCTCGGGAAGAATAACCAATGGTAGTGTTCAAAATTTCAAAAAATGTTTTTAATTTCCGCTCAACTTCTGCTACATTTTTTCCTGTTTTTTCTGCCAGTGTGACCCACGCATCATGTTTTGTATTCCTGCATTCTTTGCGTTCCACAAACACTCATGCAACTTGTAATTATCGATTAATTCAACAACTAATTCGTTTGATCACGCAGTAGACGGTGGCATTCTTTTACACTTCCAAAGTTCAAGACAGTCATCAAGACACTAGGCGCAGCACGTGTCATAAAGTTTACTAAAAAAAATTTCCTAATAATGTTTTTTTCGTTTCCACCTTATTCGTTTCCACCGAGACGGCGACAAGCAGCAACTTGTTTCTGTTTCCCTATGTTGCTGATTTTCCTTTGAAGTTTACCGCTCAAAATGGAAACCGGCGACAAGAAGGAACAATCTGAAATCGGAACAGAAACCTAGTGGAACATTCAGAAACTTTGTGGAACATTTTCGAAAAAAGGAAACAGAAACATAAAAGTTCCTCAATGTCCCTTTGGTGGAAGCATACCTTAACGCCCCCGGGTGAATAATTTTTCTCTAAAACTCCACAACAAGGTAGTACCTACTTAAAATCACGTGAAGAAAGGTTATCAGAAGAAAAGTGAGGTGAAAATATCCAACGATTTAAACTAAATATCGCCTAAACAGATGACCGGAAATTAAATAAAATACAAAAGAAACTTCATTAATACAAGTGATAGAAACACGACGAAAATTGTCCCATGTAAAGGAAAAGCAGTTTCATCAGATGACACATCCACCATTCAGTTCAGATACGAGGAAAGCAGGGAAATCTACCATAACGAGTCACTGGATAAAGGAATCAACGGGTGAAAGTGCTGACCTAAATAGACACAATAGACCACGAAGACAAGGGTTGACCATCTACTATAAATACAGGCAGAGATTTCGACGCGGGTAGTCAGTCTTGATTCAGCTTCCTGAGCGTAGACTACTCCTTTACCTAACTTGTTACTCGTTGAAGAAATAGCCGAGAACAAGTCCTGTCTTGTTTTACTCCTTTCTTGTTGAAGAAATTGCCAAGAAATAAATCCTTGCTTGTTACTTGTTGAAGAAATAGCCAAGAACAAGTTCTCGACCACCTCCTCATTTCTTGTTGAAGAAATTGCCAAGAAATATTACCTACTCGTTGAAGAAATTGCCGAGAACAAGTCCTGTCTTACTCCTTTCTTCTTGAAGAAATTGCCAAGAATTAATTCCTCGCTCCAAAAATGCCATGAAAATCCCTAAAGCCGCAGCACGTGCCCCGCAAGTCAGTTACGCAGAAAGTGCGCAAGTTGAAAATACCGCCAGTTGTCTCTATTGTCCGAAAGTCAAAGATGAAGCCGTCCAGCAGCTGGAATCGAGCACCCTGTTGCCATGCCGCCCGCCACAGCCGACCCGAATCCAATTGCCGCACCTAGCCACCTCTACCACGATGATGCCCTAGAGGAACAGGAACCTGTCGCCCTGCTAACCCAAGGGGCCACCAATCCTACAGGTGAAGTAAATTTTCACAATTTCAAATTTTGTAAATAAAAAGCTGGGTTTTACTTTTATAAGCTTACTGCCTCTGAAAATTTTCTCGTTTTCTCTCAGGTATCCAGACTGCGTTCTTGAGGAGCCAGAAGTACGACTATATCAGCAGTTCAAATACTTAATCCTGACAGAAAATTAATCCTTGATTAAAAAAAAAAGTCTCCGCAATTTTCACGACAACTTTTAAATAAGGGAAGGGTCTTTAAAAATTTTAGTAAAGTCAAAAGTCTCAAAATTCACAAAGAAAGAAATCAAATCAAAATTCAGAAATTGAAATGAACTGAATTGAAAAATGTTCAATTCATTTTCGAAACCTCGAAAACCAAAAAATTTGCCAGTTGAGAAATCAAGGAAATCAGGGTACTTTTTATTATCACGAGCTAGTAATTTGATTCGGAATTTTTTAGATGTACTGTCGAGTGAGGCAATATAGAAACAAGACAAACAAGCAATTTCACAATGAAATTGCACCGAAAATCATAAGCTCGAAATTGACCTTGTACCGATAACAGGACTACCACGAAGCTGGTGCATCTTTTCTCTCTACACACACACACACACACACACACACACACAAATTATGATAGGGGAAAATATACTGAGCGGAGTCCGTCTTGTACCATTGCCAGCAGGTCATACAAGAAAATACGGCACGTTCAAAGTACGTGTATGGCATTCTCTTAGGGCTGAGAGAGGTCTGTGTATTGGCTTCTCGGTCAAGAATCGTTATCTCAGTACAGAAACAGGTTCGGGAGATTCGCGGTCTTGCGTCTGTAATCTGTATTGAATTATTTAACAGTCATCTAATTAGCCATCGCCACCCATCCTGTCGTAAGGATACCAATCGAAACACGTAAGGAAACGCGGATTAAACCGCTTTCCAATCTTCAACAGGCAAAGGAAACGCAAATTAAACCGCTTTCCAATCTTCAAACAGGCAAAGATCGAAGCACCTGGCTATAACGCCTTGCTGCATCTTACTAGCTCGGGAGGGTAAAAATAACACTCTGATATCCTACAATCGTCACAAGCTGACAACCTCGCTTCTGCATCCGAAGAAAGCTACAACACCAGGGGGTGTTAAGAAAGCGAAAGTGCAACCAATTGTAAGGGCAACAATAGGCCTACAAACCAGCTCCAGTCACCAGACCCATTTCACACACAAAACCACAAAACAAAAACAAACAAATCATAAATTTACTGGGTTGTATTTTGAACTGCAGGTATATACAACAGGTTGTACCAACATAAAATTAGAATTTAATCTTGAAGAAATGAGTTAATAAATCAAATAATTAAATAAAATTGTAAATAAATAACATATAGAATTTCATACAATATTTTTGAATTGTAAATAATTAAATCAGGAAAAGGCAGTAAATCAGGTGTTTTGAAATTACGTTGTTTTTATTTCCCATTCTCAACAAAATCTCTGACCCCATCTTCACAAACTTACTGGGTGCTGCAAGACGTCACACACAACAAAAAGGGTCCTACCAAGAAAAAGGGGGGAAGGAAATTCTAGAGATCACCAGGCAAGGGGGTTGGAGGTTACATCAGTAACTTGACAATAATCTGTCCGTCGAATTGCAGGAGAAAGAAGACTAGGAGAAGAAAACTTGGTGTGTTAATTTTATAAGGTAAAAGACCAAAATCAACCCCACGAGAAATCTCCAGAAAAACGTTACCCAACTATTCCAGATGAACGAAGCGCCCTTTCGAAACATCAATATTTGAAAAAAAAACCTTTCAACCGTCTCGAAAAGACGAAAAATAAGAGGCGGGAATATGATAGTCTCATATTAAACGTTTAACTATCTAGATACAATCTCTGTTGTCGAAAAAGTTGGAGAAAAACGATATCATTAATTTCAAAATAATCGTGGACCGATCTTTTCGCTAGTAAGGTATCTGTGGATCCAAATTCAAGATACTATAATTATTATTATTCTGCATACGTGATAGATAATTATTCAAACAACCGTACCCCGTATATACGTTATATTTCAGTCACGACGCTACTAAAAACAAAAATTCTGAAAACTTCTCCCGTTGTACCCGCATCCAAATGTCGCACACCGGCAGGATCAGGCGCCTCGTCCTTGCCCCACTGCCATCCTTCCCGTACGTGCGCAGAGTAGCGCAGGACGTCCTGCGTACTCACCCCTCTGAAGCGAACGCCAGTGCGGCATAAGGCTGATAGATCCAGACACTCACACACACAAGTATACAGAGAGTTCTCCATTGCTTCGTGCCTCCATTACTCCCGCTTCTAATCGGTCCAGGATCAGGGCATCCATGGCCCCTACTTCTACTTTTCCGGAGTGAAGAGGTCCTGGAACGCGATCACGGTTCGGGATTCTGGTGATGCGTCGGAAGGCATCGAGGCGATCGAAGTCCAGGTAAGTTGAAAGTTCTGTGTGATGTAAAATTACCTATTCTTAATTTCTTACCTACCTGTCAGTTCAGTCTTCAATAGGTAAAGGTGAATTATTATTGTGGTGTATCTCATTATGCAAGAGGTTGCAAATTGGGACTGTTTGGCTTTTCTGAATGTACCTAAGAAATTTATTTTAGGGTTTGTAAAAATAATTTAATATATTGGCAATTGTTCAGGAGAAAGATTGCTGGTTATATATAGGTATACCTACTTAGTTGGTACACAATAATTAAGTTGATTGAACTATTTTCCAAGTCGTATTTGTTTTCTCGTTGTACTTAATGCTCAAGGGGAAGTTATAATTGCTAGAGGTGCTCATGGTTTCTGTTTATGACATAGTAATTTAACTTTTGTGATGTTTTGGTACACACGAGATTCTAGACATGTTGAATTCAATCTATACTTTTTCAATTAAGTAGAGAATTAGTTTTTCCGACAGTTATTTTCTTCGTTATATCGTAACAAATCAAGTCTATTCGCAAAATATTTTAATAACTACCTACCTATAATAATAAAGATTTAATGGGAAAGCTTAAAAAATTCTGAGCAGATTTTTGGTACCTAAAAGGTTAGATTGACTGATGTTATAAAGATGGTTAACAACATCCATTTAGTGTTTATTTTCTTAATCTCAGGTATTAGTACTACTCTCGGTTATACTTAAATTAATAAAAGTGCTACAAAAATTTAAGTCAACTTTATGTTCAGGAGGCCTCACTTTCGAAACATTTTGATTAAAGCCAGAATAGGTGTATCATAGTGTGAAATAATATTTTATTTATTAACATCGATTAGGCTAAAGTCCATTAAAGGAAAGCTTTTACCTATCAACATAATTATATTTTTTGTTAAATCGTTTCATAAAGTTCACATTTTGATTGCTAATGTAGTTTCGAAATGACATATTCTCTTAGGCAAGTGCCTAGAGTACCTTGATATAAAATATTCATTAAAAATCTGTCAATATCCTAGTACTCTACAAGTGCCTACCTAAAAGTGAAATGCTTTTATGCACGTGTGCTTAAAAGTGACAGAAATGATAATTAAAAGCAAGTTTTCATGAAGCTTCATGATAACTCACTTTGACATTATAAAATACCAATTTCTAGTGTTCACTGGTTTATCTTCCTTGACGGCTTATAATTCATAAATTGTTATTTCTTAGCGATTTAATAAAATATCTTGTGTTATACAAATTGCAAAAGAAGTATTTAGGCACTTTGATGATTTTCAAACTCGGCCTTCGGCCTCGTTTAATCGACATAATTATTATTATTATTATTACAATTTGAAGAGAGTCAAGAAACAATTCTATGTGACTCAATGAAAAACAAAAGAAAATACCACATATATACCTAACAATGTTTTTCACACAAGTAAAATGCACAAAAATATACAGAGAAAAAAGAGGGAAAAAGTAAAGTTGAACATGAATTACCCAATCTAACCGAAGGCAGCCAACCACGCAACACAGCTCCTATCCAGATGATAGGCCAAAGTCGTCCAAGCGACGCTTAAAGGCACCTACGCTTGGAGCGCCGACAACCTCCGGAGGTAGTCGATTCCAAATTTCAAAAACTCGGTTTGGCAAGAATTCTTGTCTGAGTCGGGATCTAAAACTCTCCTTAGCAAGCTTAAATTGATGCCCCCGAAGCCCCGTTTCGCTGAGGGGGAACATAAACGAGAGGTTGGAGCCTTCCTCCCCCTCGCTTACTCCCACTCAAAAAGTTGATTAATAAAAAATAATTCACTTACCTTAAACCCAAAAAGGAGGTGGCTATTGACAGATCTCAATGTGACCAGGCAAATTTGTAACATTAGCCACATTGGCCTGTCGAGTAGGACATATCAAATTTCGAATGCCCCACCCAAATATTCTAAATGTCGAAAGAAAATAAATTTTAAATTTTGAAAAGTGATCGTCTAAAATTTCAAAGTATCAAACCAAAACCAAACTTAAACAAAAGATTCGTTGTGATTATCCAGCCCGGGACAGATAAATGTGGCCTTCCTCTGGAAAATCCAGCATTCACCGAACCAGACTGGACCCGTAGTAACTCCTAACAATTTTAAAAACAATAACCAAAAATTAATAAACCTCACCAAAATATACCAGGATATATCGCCTTATTCTTGATGTTCTTCTACTTATTGAATAAATAATTTAAAAGAACATGAGGAGGGTTGATTCTCAAAACTCTAAAATTGTTGAATTTTAATACAAAGATTTATTAAAATCAATTTCATCATCAGTACAATAGACTGGCAATCACCAATAGATCTTACATATCAACAATCAATTTAATAATCAAAATCAGTAATCCTGACTCAAATATTCAAACATAAATATTACCTTATTACCAGTGATATCAAACTTACATGATTAAAATTCAAGATAGGTACCTATATCATTTCAATAGTTCAGATAAAAATTTCCAAAGCTCAAATTCTATTAAACAATTTCTAAACTGTAACACATAGGTATGATTCTGAATAGAACTCGGAGTTAGATCAGAGATTATTTATCAAAAATTCAAATTTATCTTAAGCAAAAGTTTCAATATAAAAATAGGTATCTACCTACAAAATCTGAAATTCAAAATGTAATTTAGAAAATGATCATCTCCAACTCGAAATCCTAAACACATACGATAAATTTAATAAATTATTTTTACACATAACCATTACATTAGTCACTTGTTGACCACAATAAAAGTTCATAACATATTATCAAAAATCAAATTCACTTAGAAAGTCATAGGTGATGAAATCAATTAAACACTGTACTTGAATTTATTTAATTTTCTTGATTATCGGAAAATAGCAAAAGTTTATTCACTCATAAAGACATACCTTATTCTTCAAAACTCCATCTCAAAAAACTGACGAACTAAGGTTCCTCTAACCTAAGCGCGATGATCAAAGACTAGACCGGCATGGTTGCTGGAACTGCCTTTGCACTGGTGTTAGCACCCCTTGGTGGATGCTCTAGGTGCCGGATGAGCTGGACTGCTCTCCCTGCTACCTTGTGATGACCAAATATCAACGTACTAGGACCTCTGCCTGATGAAACCTTCCATGTCTACAAACTAAACTCCACCACTCTTCTTTATTTCTCCAAGCTTCTTCAAATATCACCCTTCACACAGGTTAGTATACCTACCTAGGTAGGTACCTACCTAAGCCTCCACATGATCGAATCTTTATGTAAACTTTCGTGTAAATTAGAAAATTGAAAGTTGGAACTCAAAACTCAGAAACTAGAAGTTCGAAATTAAAATTCAGGAATCAAAAGTTAAAACTTAGAAATTCAAAGATCGAAATCAAAAACTGGAAATCGGAAATTAGTAGTTAAAAATCAAAACTGGAAGTCGGGACCTAACATTCTAGAACTTGAAACTCAAAAGTAAATCAAAACTAAAGTTCAAAACTACGTTCAAAACTACGTCTAAACCCACGTCCAAGACTATGTCCAAGACTACGTCCAAGACTACGTTCAAAAACTTAATCTAGTAGTACGTAAGTCCAAAACCACGTCCCTTGTCTGTAAAGACAAGAAAGCGAACATTAGTTATGATGACCAAAATTAAATTCAAAAGATTACTCACGTAAGACTGCATCTTTCACGGAAACAACTTCACCATTACACAAGGGACTAATACTAATTTACGAACTTGTAGACAGGCTACATGATCTGCCGCAGTAAGACCGAAAAATGAATCTGAAGCGTCCTTTACCTCCATTTATAATTTTTTGGGATGACGCTATCGCATGCGCCCCAACCACTGTCTAACCGAACTTGGTGACCTCCTTTCAAATTCCAATCTGATCATTGACGGTATGCAACACTTAAAACTCGCACGCGACATTGACGGATCGATTCTCATATACTCTAGTACACCCTCGGCAGTACGACCAACCTCTCCCGTTCTCCCTATATCCAAACTTAAACTTCACAATCGTGAATCCGCTTATACTCGAGGCTTGTCGTGTCCCAGAACAAAACGCAAGTTTTTTTTTTATATGTTTCCTCAACTATCCTTTCATGTTTTTTTAACCCACACCCAAAGAAATAATCTTTTAGGTTTTATCTGGATAACTAATCGGAAATCTTGAGTAGCAAGATGAGAGTGGTCTCATTAGACGCGGAAAATTAATTCGCATAAGATGATATACTTTTCAAACTCTGAAAACCCAGAACCGGGACAGAAAATCGACCAGACATGTTTTCTACGTCTTACTTAAATAACAAAGACAAGGATTTCTTAATAGCTGTCAGGTGTTCGTTCGTGATCTTTGCCTAATACAGCCTCCTACATCAGCGAAAATGTACAGTCAATCATAACTTTTCTGAACTTTATAAAAATATTCCAAATCGAGAATTAAAATTTTGAAAAAGAAAACGTAGCGTGCAAGGCACGCTGCACACCCCCCCTTGTAAAAAGGAAGGAAAAGTCTCCACAAGAAACTTTTCCGAGAGAACTCCTCTCGAATCAACAATCAACAAATCCCAACAAACCAAAAGAAAAGACAGAAAGAACAAGTTTTAAACACTCCATGTTTCAAACACAAAGCAATATGGGCGAGCCCTGACCTCGGAAACCGCCAGTAGGA
Source organism: Malachius bipustulatus (assembly GCA_910589415.1). Lineage (NCBI taxonomy): Eukaryota > Metazoa > Arthropoda > Insecta > Coleoptera > Melyridae > Malachius > Malachius bipustulatus. The sequence continues at coordinate 7,828,692 of OU342632.1, forward strand.
CTCTGGTTACTAAAACTAGGTTAAACAGGCTCCCAGGAGGAAAACCTGACTGCCGTTATTCGGAAACTAACTCCGCTCTACACATAACTTATCAAAATAAGTTGAGTCTTATGAGAACACAAAGGGACTCAAAAGGACAAAACTCCTATGGTGGCAATATTTGCCTATGTAGCGAAGCTCAAACAATTGGCCCCTGTGGTTGGCATGTCGCAAGACTATACCTCCTACTTCATCAGTCGGGGGCTCCACAACTGACTAAACGGCAGGCCCTTTCCATTTATAAGGCTGGAAATGACATAATGCACCCCTCTAGTACACTACCTTGTAACTAAAGATTTTTCAAAAGAAAGCTAAATATTTTCCCTAACCTCTGGTTGAACAGACTATACCAGAACCAATAACCTCCACCACCATACTCATCCTAAAATAAAACTAAAATTATGTGAAACAGAGTTCTCCATTAGAGAAACTCCGGCTGTCGTCAATCGATTACCGACTTCGTCCTACACACAAAAATCAAGGAGTTGGGTCTGCCTGAACACCTCAAGGAAATTCAGTGACCGAAACTCGTGAGTTGGCAATACTGCCAGGATGACGAAGCCTTAAAGATTCGGCCCCTATGGTCGGTATGTCGCCAGACAATACCACCTACTTCATCAGCTGGGGGCTAAGCAGCTGACTAGACGACAGGGCAATTCTCCGCTTATGAGGCCGGAAATGCCAAAATACACCCCTCTAGTGCGTTTCCCTGCGACTAGAGATTTAACGTCAAAAGCTAAAAGGTTTCCTTGATCGTTAGTTAGTTAAGAATAACGTCCTAACGACTTTGGAGCGAAATATGATTCCTAACAGAGGAAATCATAGACAAATCTAAAAAAGCCAAAACTAAATTTCTACATAGAAAAGCCTAAAGAAATTTTAAATCTAAGAGTTCTACTTACACCTCAAACTCCAAGACGTCTAAATCGGGTCAAATGTCAAAATCGTTCATACTCAAAGTATTTTGATCTGGACACTTCCAAATCAAAATTATTCATACCTCAAAATGTCAAAACCGAAATATCGAAGATATTCATACTCAAAAAATGTCAAAATCGGGATATCTAAATTATCTATACTCAAAAATGTCAAAATCGGGATATCTAAATGATCTATACTCAAAAATGTCAAAATTGTTTTCCAAAAACGTCCAAATTATTCAACAAGATTCAGTCAAGTGGTTATCAAAAACACAAGAATAGATGAAATTCTGAAACTCCAACTCGGATTTTATTTCTCAAAATTCTTTAACGCAAACGCTAAGTATCAGTAGTGAGACAGATTTAATTTTCCAAGATTTCCCTCTACTGAGACCTACGTCACTAAATTTCTCTACTGAACGACTCAAAGTGGTACTGGAACTGTGCGGCCATTCTTACTCAAGAACCCGTCGAGACTTACCCAGACACCTAAACTCAAAGACTCAAAACTATCTCAACTTCAATTCATTACTCTAAAACTTACACAAATGTGTTAGACCTTCAGAATTATACTGATATGTTGACTAAGGTGGAACTTGACGTCAAAATATAGGGAGTAAAGTCCCTACTTTACTTAAAAGAACTAGGAAATAATTCTCCAAACTGAATTAATATTTGAAGGACCAAAAGAAATTGGATCCAACCTTAAATGGATGGAGAAATCCAAGAGAATTCTCATTTACCGGGACGGGTCTAATGGCCAGGATAACCGCCATTCATAATTAGAATGGATGTTATAAATTATGGCCCAAAAAGGGATGGCATATAGGAACATGCCTTATATATGTAAGGTTTCTTCTTAAACGTATTATGCATATTCTGCTTTAAAAAGGGCTAAAGAGATTAAATGTCGAAATGGTATATGTTGCAAAGTGGTTCGTTCACCCGCTATGAAGATATGAATTATTATAAATTTAGATTGAAAGAGATAGAAAAAAGATTAAAGACGAACTTATATGTGTGCCGTAAACAGCGGAAAAGGAAAGGAAAGAAGCGTATAGAAATATATACAAGAAATCAGCCACTGGACCTATTTTCAAAATGGCTGGATACTTTCTCTTTAGGTAACACCAGGGTGGAAAGTACCAAAAATAACCCTACAGATGTTGTCATTGTCTAAAGAAAATTCTCAAACGAGAAACCAAATCTCAATCATTGGACCTATGAAGTGGTTTTACTTACCAATGAACTCTATCTCAAAGAATAAAATTTTCAAAAAGAAAATCAAATCTCAACCGTTGGACCTATATGTGGTTTTACTTACCAACGAACTCTATCTCAATTATTAAAGAATAAAGATTTTCAAAAAGAAAATCAAATCTCAAACGTTGGACCTATATGTGGTTTTACTTACCAACGAACTCTATCTCAATTATTACAGAATAAAATTTTCAAAAAGAAAATCAAATCTCAAACGTTGGACCTATATGTGGTTTTACCTACCAACGAACTCTATCTCAATTATTAAGGAAATAAAAATTTTCAAAGAGAAAGATTTTTACTTTTAACTGTCACACTACTCAAATGTTCTCAAAAGAGCAAACTTGAAAAGTTCTTACAAATGAAGAGACTTTTAAAACTCAAAATTTCTTGTCAAAATCTGTATAGTTAATTTCCAATCATAACTCATTAACCACCCGGTTAATGTTGTTCCACCAAAATTAAACACCATCAAAGATATTCGAGATAATGTGTCAACTGAAAGAACTCTTAAATCTCAACTAACCGTACTTATTGAATCTCAAACTCTAGCTGAAAATATTGCCTCGACTTAACCTTAATCAAAGGAATGGAAAAGATTTTTATCATCAGGAGCTTTTTCTTAAAAATCTCAACCTAAAAATATTATAACTACCTCAACTCTCGACTCTACTCAACGGATCGTTCCTGAAAGTTACTGTTAGGATGATAACAGCTCAGATTTATATTTAGATTATGCCAATTATCAACTCTAACAGAACTCGAAATTTTCAATTAAGAACTCACCTAAATCAACTCAACCCAACGCCTAGTCACGTAGCTCACTTATTTGCATGGGGCTCTAACGCGACCGTTTAAAAATATTTTACAAATTAGTCTGGCCATGACTAAAGTGTAACTCAACCTCTACCTCAACAACAATTACTGGTAGGTTAGCTAAATTTATTTAATTTGTACGCTAACGTTATCAGTCTCAAATTATTTTAACCTAAGTACCTATAAAAGGATTTTCTCTAAACTCGACTCAACCTCTACAAAGACTCCTGACTCTAAACAACCTTTACTTTTTCTCCAAAACCGTAACTAAATTTACTGAAAAACTTACTATTGACACACTAAACGAATTCTTTCTAAATTCTCAAACTAAAAACAAATAGGATGTATTTCGCCTTTGCGTGTGAACGGAGCTTTACACTAGGGGCGCCAACTTGAATACAACACAACTAGGTCACCCCTAAAGCGCGCTCTACACTAACACTGGCTATTCTGGATCTCAACAAATGGTTTAATATCACTTACGTGAAAATCTCCCAGGATTTTTCCTGACAGATCTGAAAGAACAACAACCTTACCAGTACCTTTAATTTTCTTTATCATAGCCGGGACATACTTCGGAGCTAATTTCTTAGAAAACTTATCAACCGCTTTGGAAAGAACGAAGTTTTTCTTCCACACTTTATCACCTTCCTGATAATTAACCTCTCGCCTACGAAGGTTATACCTCTTAACATTTTTCTCAAAAGATTTTCTAATTTTCTCCTGGATTTGGGGATAAAGTTTAGGAACTTTGCTCACCTCGGACTGCCATTTAAGTCGATTGGAAAAATCGACTGGGTCAAAAGAACTATAATCAACATCCTTATAAAAACTACCATTCACTGGTGTGTAACGTCCAAAAACCAAAAAAGAGGGTGAGTACCCTGTGGACTCATGTACCGAGGTATTAATTGCCTGAGCAATTTCGAAAATATGTTCGTCCCATGTTCGGTGATCATCATCTTTAATATATGACGCTATAGCACTACCCAAAACTTTATTCACCCTTTCGGTTGGATTAACCTGGGGGTGGTAACTTGGATTATACCAGATCTTAGGAATCTGGTACTTCTTCATTAATTCTTTGAATTCTCTAGACCTGAACTGACTACCATTATCACAACACACGACCTCTGGAGTTCCGTAAACCAAAAAGATTTCTCTCTCCAAAATTTTCACGACCTTGGCCGAAGTGGCCTTAGGAAGGGGTTTTACTATAACAAATCGAGTGAAAGAATCAGTAATAACCAACAATTGGGTATTTCCTGATTTAGATCTTGGGAAAGGTCCCATAAAATCTAACGAAATAGATTGAAACGGAAAATCGACTTTACGTTGATTTCCTCCTAAACCAGCTGGAGATTGATTTGTGGATTTGTGGGCACCACAAGTCTCGCATGATCTAACATAACGTCTCACTGACTCCTTTACTCCTGGCCAATAATAATTTTCCAAAATTCTCGCCAACGTCTTTGAAATACCTAAATGAGCTGAAGTTGGATGGTCATGACACTCAACAAAAACCTCTTTCCTATTCTCGGTTGGAACTACTATTTTCCAGTCTGAAAAATTAGACTGGATGTCGTGTTTTGGCCTAATATGTTTATACAAAATATTATCCTTAACGTCAAAATCTGGAAACTTCGCTGGGTTACAGCGGACTTTATTAATCATCTCAACATACCAGGTATCTGGCGTAAAAGATTTAACATTAATCAAAGAAATATGTCTGGACAGAAAATCAGCCATTACCAAATTCTTACCGGGACGATGGACAACCTTGAACTTAAATCCACTCAACCTGACTGTCCACCTAGCAATTCTGCCGACTGGATCTTTAATTTTATACAGCCATTGTAGGCTGGCATGGTCAGTAACAACTGTAAATTCTGTGCCCTCGACATAACACCTAAATTTTTCAATACCAAAAATAACTCCAAGACACTCCTTTTCTGTAACCGTGTAATTTTTCTTCTCAGTCTTGAGAAGCTTTCTAGAAGCATAAGCTATAGGGTGCTCAAAATCATCCTTAACTTGATATAAAATGGCCCCCACCCCTACGTCACTTGCATCCGTCTGAATGAAGAAAGGTAGGTTGGGATCCGGTTTGACTAAAATGGGAGCTGAAACCAACAATTCCTTAAGGTTTTGGAAAGCCTCTTCGGCTTCTTCCGTCCAAATAACTGGAGTGTGTTTCTTACGACCCTTAATAAGCGATGTAATTGGCTCAGACACGGTGGAAAAATTAGGGATGAACTTTCGATACCATTGGAGGATTCCAATTACTCTTCTAACTTCGGTGGTAGTTTTAGGTGATGGCATATCAACAATAGCCTGAACTTTTCCTGGATCGGTCCTTAGACCTTTCCTATCTACCACATAACCCAAAAACGATAACGAATCTCTACAGAACTTACACTTATCCAGGTTGATTTTCAACCCGGCTTTAGTGAGAATCTCCAACACTTCAGCAAGAAGAGCAATGTGTTCCTCGAACGAATTGGACACACAAATAATGTCATCCAAATAAGTAAAAACTCGATCTTCAAACTTAGTACCCCTAAATAGGTGGTCCATTAACCGTTGTTGTGTCTGTGCGGCATTACACAACCCAAAAGGCATAACCTTAAACTGAAAAAGACCTCGACCATGAACTTGAAACGCCGTTTTGGGCTTGGAGGTTTCCTCCAAGGGAATATTCCAAAACGCCTTTGTTAAATCAATCGAAGATAGATAAGTAGATCCAGCTACTTTACTCAAAATACTATCTACCAACGGTAGTGGGTAGGAATCCTTAACAGTCAACTCATTAATCTTACGACCATCAAAACACATACGGTAGGTACCGTCACTTTTTGGAACCATCAAAACAGGACTTGACCAAGCTGAATTACTTTCCTCTATAACTCCATCTCTTAACATTGAATCTACTTCTTGATGTAAAAATTTGGTGATAGCAGGAGACAGAGGGTACTGCCTCTGCTTCACGGGTCTAGCTGAACCTGTATCTATGAAATGTGTAATTTCACTCGTACGACCGGGAGCTTTCGAAGCAAGTAATTCGTACTGCTTTATCACTTTATCTAAAACCAACTGTTGTTCCTCTGACAACTCCTCAAGATAAGTACCTAAATTTGGAGTCTCTCCTGTAATCTCATTAATGTCGAAAACTTGATTTTTAAAATCGATAGCCAACTCAACCTGCTTGCAAAAATCAGAACCTAAAATAACAGCGTGAGATATAGTAGGGATAATTGTAAATTCTAACTCAATCAACCTATCCTCAAAACAAATAGGCAAAACTGCAGTACCTAGAACTGTTTGTGGCTGTCCGTTTGCTACGGTCACTCGTGGTAATTTATCTTTAACAACTCGATTGGACTCCAATAGTTCCCAAATCGACTCAGTTCCTGCACCTAAGATGGAAATATTTGCCCCAGTGTCAACCAGAGCTAGAATCTCAAAACCCTCCAACTCAATAGAGATATACGGTCTATTATCTGCATCTTTACTCTCAAAAACTGGACTGATCTGCTTAGAAAGGTTCGAGTTCACCTGTCTCGGTTCTAACGTCTCTTCGGAATCGCACCTGATTCTGGACCTGGTTGGCGTCTTCGAAACTCGAGGGAAGTCGCGCCAAAATCTTCTCTCGCCGACTCGTTTTTTGAATCTGCCTTAGAACTTTCTTTACCTAAATTCGACTCCCGAGTTTCTGGACAATCCACCACCTTCTTAACGTCTTTGGACTCAACTGCTTCCTGGTTATCTTTCCCTGAATGATGACATCGGGGACAAGAAGGCGCTATTGCTCCTTTCAAACCGCACGAAAAACAAAATTTCTCAAGTGGATGTGGACAAAAATTAAATGAATGACCCGCCTGGTCACAATTCCAACAGGAAAAAGAGCTGACTGGGGGTCGGTCCGACTTATTCATCGACTGATTTGGGGCATTCGCAAATCTTCGGGGAGGAAAAGGTGGACGAGGGGTCTCTACTTTAACCTTTGGGATTTCCTTCGCTTCCCTAGCTGTCGTTCCCACAGGTGCTGCTTGGGGTCTACCTACACGGACCTTACCCTCTACTCCACTCATTATCACCGAATTCTTCGCGATCTGCCTGCATAGACACTCTAACTGCTCATAGGAAACCAGATCAATCAAACATAACTTCGAATTCAAATCGGGTAGGAGGTTTCTCCTAACTATCTTCAACTGTTCCGGAATAGAAATTGGATTTAAAAGGTGTGAAAACTTCATCCTTAAATTTGCAATAAACGTAACGACATTTTCATTATTCCTTTGCCTAAAGGAGCGAATCTCCTCTAGGAGTTCTTCATCGTAATTTGGAGGGATGAAAGTATTACCAATTCTTGCCTCCAAGTCTCGCCAAGACCTCAACTGATACTTAATACTTCGGAACCATGAGAGAGCTGGTTCCTTAAATAAATCGACTGCACTATTAAAAACTGTATCAAGGGGGACTCCCCTAGCTTGACTAAGTTCACGAACTCTTTCTAAAAATTTTATAACTTCAATTCCCTTTTCTTTACCAGTGAAACATAATCCCCATTTATACACCGGGATGACCTTATCTATAGGCGCTACTAACTGGATGGATGGAACTTGAGAATTGAGACTAAACTGTGAGAAAGTGGGTGATGGATTTCTCACTGGGGGTACAAAACTGCTTGAATGTGCCTGATTATCATAGTCAAAGGGTACCTGATCACAATCTAAAAACGGATTGGTGTTATGGCTTCTCAAGCCTAACCTTCTTAACGATAGATCTTCTGGAAGATTCGAAGGGACTCTCGAAACCGTACGAAGATTATCTTCATGAGTAGTTGAAGCATTATGACAAGATAACCTATCAAATGCTTGATCTAAAAGAGAGGCCTGCGATCTTTGTGGGATTTCTGTTCTTGAACCGACTACCTCACCGACAATTTTTTTCTTAAAATCGTCTCGCAATCGTAGAGCATCTGCTCTAACCTGATCTCGACTAGCAGTCTGAACATCGGAAGTGACCTTCATCCTGTCTATTCTTCCTAACAAATGAGCTAACCTCGAAGAAAATCTCCTAGCTACATTAGACTGAGGGGAAATAATTACCTCATCGTGCAATATTTCAGTCATATCCAAAATAGAATCCAAAACTTGACTCAAATCCTCATTAAAATCAAAAGGAGAGATAGTCACAGTGACTCCTCCATTTATTCTCAAAAGTTGACTTAATTGTGTACGCCTATAATTTCCGTTCCAATGTGGAACTTCTCCTCTTAATAAAATTTCATACTTAATCTCATCTACCTTGAGATCAACGACCTCAAAACCGACTGTAGTATTTTCCTCAATAAAATCCATTTTCACTATTTATCTCAAAAGATTTTCACCTCAAAATTCTCAAACAAGACTTTTCAACCAACTTCACCTGAAACAAAGAAAACGAAATTGTCGTTCCTTTTCTTAGTTGACTTGACCTGACCTAACAGAATTATCCAAAACCAAAATCTCAAAAATCAGATTGTTGCTGATTCTATCTGTAACTCCACCTAAGCTGAAAAATTAAAAAAATTATCGAACTCGAAAACCACATCTTCAGGTTTACCACACCGTCTTGGCTGGAACCTAAAAAGCTGAAACGTCAAAAAGGAAAACAACACGGACTCAAATACCACAGGTCTGAATTCCCTCGAAGTCCTTCGTTGAAAATTTCAAACCTTACCTTTTGGTTTTAGTCCATCTGTAAACTCTACGCAACTAAGAAAGGTATTTGTCTTTACTTGTCTAAATTTTGAAAAAGTTTTTCTCTCAAAAATTATTAAAACACCAACACCTCATGTTCATTAATTCTTCTCAAAGTTTGAGAAAGTTTTCGAAAAAAGAATAAGGAGATTGATTTATCCTGGTCACGCACCGCTTGGTGCTTTCCTCCCCCTCGCTTACTCCCACTCAAAAAGTTGATTAATAAAAAATAATTCACTTACCTTAAACCCAAAAAGGAGGTGGCTATTGACAGATCTCAATGTGACCAGGCAAATTTGTAACATTAGCCACATTGGCCTGTCGAGTAGGACATATCAAATTTCGAATGCCCCACCCAAATATTCTAAATGTCGAAAGAAAATAAATTTTAAATTTTGAAAAGTGATCGTCTAAAATTTCAAAGTATCAAACCAAAACCAAACTTAAACAAAAGATTCGTTGTGATTATCCAGCCCGGGACAGATAAATGTGGCCTTCCTCTGGAAAATCCAGCATTCACCGAACCAGACTGGACCCGTAGTAACTCCTAACAATTTTAAAAACAATAACCAAAAATTAATAAACCTCACCAAAATATACCAGGATATATCGCCTTATTCTTGATGTTCTTCTACTTATTGAATAAATAATTTAAAAGAACATGAGGAGGGTTGATTCTCAAAACTCTAAAATTGTTGAATTTTAATACAAAGATTTATTAAAATCAATTTCATCATCAGTACAATAGACTGGCAATCACCAATAGATCTTACATATCAACAATCAATTTAATAATCAAAATCAGTAATCCTGACTCAAATATTCAAACATAAATATTACCTTATTACCAGTGATATCAAACTTACATGATTAAAATTCAAGATAGGTACCTATATCATTTCAATAGTTCAGATAAAAATTTCCAAAGCTCAAATTCTATTAAACAATTTCTAAACTGTAACACATAGGTATGATTCTGAATAGAACTCGGAGTTAGATCAGAGATTATTTATCAAAAATTCAAATTTATCTTAAGCAAAAGTTTCAATATAAAAATAGGTATCTACCTACAAAATCTGAAATTCAAAATGTAATTTAGAAAATGATCATCTCCAACTCGAAATCCTAAACACATACGATAAATTTAATAAATTATTTTTACACATAACCATTACATTAGTCACTTGTTGACCACAATAAAAGTTCATAACATATTATCAAAAATCAAATTCACTTAGAAAGTCATAGGTGATGAAATCAATTAAACACTGTACTTGAATTTATTTAATTTTCTTGATTATCGGAAAATAGCAAAAGTTTATTCACTCATAAAGACATACCTTATTCTTCAAAACTCCATCTCAAAAAACTGACGAACTAAGGTTCCTCTAACCTAAGCGCGATGATCAAAGACTAGACCGGCATGGTTGCTGGAACTGCCTTTGCACTGGTGTTAGCACCCCTTGGTGGATGCTCTAGGTGCCGGATGAGCTGGACTGCTCTCCCTGCTACCTTGTGATGACCAAATATCAACGTACTAGGACCTCTGCCTGATGAAACCTTCCATGTCTACAAACTAAACTCCACCACTCTTCTTTATTTCTCCAAGCTTCTTCAAATATCACCCTTCACACAGGTTAGTATACCTACCTAGGTAGGTACCTACCTAAGCCTCCACATGATCGAATCTTTATGTAAACTTTCGTGTAAATTAGAAAATTGAAAGTTGGAACTCAAAACTCAGAAACTAGAAGTTCGAAATTAAAATTCAGGAATCAAAAGTTAAAACTTAGAAATTCAAAGATCGAAATCAAAAACTGGAAATCGGAAATTAGTAGTTAAAAATCAAAACTGGAAGTCGGGACCTAACATTCTAGAACTTGAAACTCAAAAGTAAATCAAAACTAAAGTTCAAAACTACGTTCAAAACTACGTCTAAACCCACGTCCAAGACTATGTCCAAGACTACGTCCAAGACTACGTTCAAAAACTTAATCTAGTAGTACGTAAGTCCAAAACCACGTCCCTTGTCTGTAAAGACAAGAAAGCGAACATTAGTTATGATGACCAAAATTAAATTCAAAAGATTACTCACGTAAGACTGCATCTTTCACGGAAACAACTTCACCATTACACAAGGGACTAATACTAATTTACGAACTTGTAGACAGGCTACATGATCTGCCGCAGTAAGACCGAAAAATGAATCTGAAGCGTCCTTTACCTCCATTTATAATTTTTTGGGATGACGCTATCGCATGCGCCCCAACCACTGTCTAACCGAACTTGGTGACCTCCTTTCAAATTCCAATCTGATCATTGACGGTATGCAACACTTAAAACTCGCACGCGACATTGACGGATCGATTCTCATATACTCTAGTACACCCTCGGCAGTACGACCAACCTCTCCCGTTCTCCCTATATCCAAACTTAAACTTCACAATCGTGAATCCGCTTATACTCGAGGCTTGTCGTGTCCCAGAACAAAACGCAAGTTTTTTTTTTATATGTTTCCTCAACTATCCTTTCATGTTTTTTTAACCCACACCCAAAGAAATAATCTTTTAGGTTTTATCTGGATAACTAATCGGAAATCTTGAGTAGCAAGATGAGAGTGGTCTCATTAGACGCGGAAAATTAATTCGCATAAGATGATATACTTTTCAAACTCTGAAAACCCAGAACCGGGACAGAAAATCGACCAGACATGTTTTCTACGTCTTACTTAAATAACAAAGACAAGGATTTCTTAATAGCTGTCAGGTGTTCGTTCGTGATCTTTGCCTAATACAGCCTCCTACATCAGCGAAAATGTACAGTCAATCATAACTTTTCTGAACTTTATAAAAATATTCCAAATCGAGAATTAAAATTTTGAAAAAGAAAACGTAGCGTGCAAGGCACGCTGCAAGGTCAACACCGAAGAGTCCGCGAATCGCCCTGAAAGTCGTAATTAGATCTCCACGAGTCCTCCGGTCAGCAAAAGAAGGAAGACCCAGGATCGCCAGACGTTCGGGGTAGCCAGGACGTATGTATCCAAAAGGAATTCTAGTAGCCAGTCTCTGAGTTGACTCCAGCAGTTCCCCGTCCCTGACAAGTTGGGGATACCATACCTGGCCGGCGTGCTCCAAGATGGGTCGAACATATGTTTTGTAAAGGGTAACGAAAGTTTTGGGGGAGCAGCCGTGGAACGCTTTGCCCATCAAATAAAGCAGTCTGTTACATCTTCGGGAAACGGATAAAATATGTTGAGACCAGGACAGCTTGCTAGACACCAGGAGACCGAGATCGTTCTGAACAGTAACACTGGTGAATAAACGGCCACTGACTGTGTAGTCGCTTAGAGGATTGTCAGGTCCAATATGCAGCACGCAGCATTTCTGGAGGTTCAGAGGCAGAAGCCATTTGCGACACCAGTCGGAGATCACAGTCAAATCTTTAACAATAATTTGCGTATCCGAAAGAGGATTGCCGTACAACTTCAAATCATCTGCAAAAAAAGCATGTTTAGACCTAATAGAGGTTGAAAGGTCAGAAATATACAAAAATTACATATACAAAATTGTTCTCAAATTCTTCAAAAAAACGTCTTCAAAATTTAAAATTAGCTATGATTTATTGTCATTTTGGATTTGGAACTGTTCTAAGAGTGCTATTTTTCCCTAAGTTCTGCTTACTGTCACTCATTAACTCTCCATTATTTTTTCATTTTGAGACTTTCTATTATAGCCTCTTACATTTCTTTTATATTCTTCATGTTGTAATGTGATCGGGGTTTTGGAAAATAACAAAATTAAAACATACTTACGAATAAGTAAAGTTTTCTAACGAATATGTTTTATTGTAGAAATTCTACAATCTGATCGTAAATAAAGCAAAGCAACAAAATAGACATTTAACAGCTCAGTTAATGATTTAACTTTTCTTCACTTTTTTCCTTGTGTTCTTTGCGGTGCATATAAAGCTTGAAACAAGATGTAGTTAGGTTACGGTGTATTCACTGCCCGTGCTTGCCGCTGCCGATAACGGCCCAAGGTTTTAGTTTCACTGGCGGCCGCCGCCGAGGCGCTACTGTTATACATCTATAGGCTGATTGCCGGCCGGCCAGGCTGCGGTAAAAATGGTAAAATGAGGACTTGATCAGCTGAGTGGCTGTTGTGTGATATATATTTTATTGAATACAATAATATAATGTTATAATTAAATGATAATTTATATTATATAAAAAAAATTAAAATAGTACAGCCACTTTTTATTATTAGATTGATCACGTTATTTGTAATAATCCAATGTATTACATATTTGTAAAAATGAGGTTTCCGTAAAATTGGTTAATAAATAAAACAACAAACTTGAAATCAACGTAATTTAAATATTTTTCATCATGAAGCTGTACTTTCTTCACCACCTTTTCCTAGGACAAGTAACTGTCGAAGGACTCTTATCCCCTTGACATCCTGACCATCTTTGTAGTTAAACGTAGGCCCCTGGCACAGTGACAAAGAAGTCACTATTCAGGTTTCAGTAGATACCAAAAATTTATTTACGAAAAACTATACTTTATATGAAATTGATCACTAAAATACAATCTCAATAATATTCGCGGGGTTGTTGATAGTGTCACTTTAATTAATAGCGCAGAATCAACGTTTTTATGTTCTTCTTCGACTCAAAACTCACGAATTCGATCCTAAAACCACGATGTTTGAAAACCAATAAAATTCAAGCCTAGAAGTAACAGTAGCGCCGAGCGTCGGTCGCCGGTGAAACTAAAACTACCGCTTGGCGAGTGTGCCACTTGAGAGCGGCCAGTGTGTACACCGTAACCTATCTACATCGTGCTTTAAAGTAATCGGGCTCTGCATTATGTCTACAAGTGAGATAGGAATTGCTTATACAGGGTATTTACTGTAAGGTTGGCCAAACTTCACAGACTGATTCTTCAGACTAAAATAAACAAAAAATTTCCCATTAACGTGTGTGTCCGGAAATGCACCGTTTTTGAGATACGTCCAAGAATTTTTTTTTGACGATATCTCGGGAACCGTATGAGATACAATGTTCAGCTCTTATGCACACTATGCACACTGATCCCCTTATTTTCACCTTAAAATAAATGTTTAAAAAAAATTCAGTGTCGCAGATTTAGGGTATTTTGAGGGTTTCGACCCCTTAATTTCTACGTCACTGGAATAAATGCGATTTTAAGCAGCGCCTTTGAACCGTCCATGTTTCCTACACCAAATAGGTACTGTTGACTAATGGCTCTAAAGTGAACCGTTTCCGAGAAAAATGTCATTTTATGAGAGAAAACATTAATTATAGGGATAAGTTTTTCACTTACCTACTTTCATTTTTCCAAAATAAAACGCTGTTGAAAAATCGTTAAAAAATGATGTTTTCTCTCATAAAATGACATTTTTCTAGGAAACGGTTCTATGCCCGTATTCACAAACGATAATTTCCTAAATAATTACGTAATTATTTAAATGAGTGAGATGGAGATATGCAGTTTTTTCGCAATAGAATGAGATGGGGATATTTGATTACGTAATTATTTAGGAAATTATCGTTTGTGAATACGGGCGCTCTAGAGTCGTTAGTTAACCAAGAGTTCTTTTTTGGTGTAGAAAACATGGACGGTTCAAAGGCGCTGCTTAAAATCGCATTTATGCCACTGGCGTAGAAATTAGGGGGTCGAAACCCTCAAAATACTCCAAATCTACGCCACTGAATTTTTTTAAAACCTTTATTTCGCGGCCAAAATAAGGAAATCTGTGAGCACATAGTGTATATAAGAGCTGATCATTGTATCTCATATACGGTTTCCGAGATATCGTCAAAAAACTTGTAAAAATAATATTTCTTCTACACTATGATGTATATCTAAAAAACGGTGCATTTCCGGACACACGTTAATGGGAAATTTTTGTTTATTTTAGTCTGAAGAATTAGCCTGTGAAGTTTGGCCAACCATACAGTAAACACCCTGTATATGGCATAGGAAAGTAATATATCACAATTTTATATTTGGACTTTTCAACGTCTTATAGAATTTTTAAAAGGCGACGAAAACAAAAATGCACCCGTCACAGTTGAAAAGTGTTTGAAAATGACCAGTATAGGCAAAACCACAATTTATAGTGTTCTTTAAGAGAAGCGAAGAAATGGTGTACTAATTCATTCAAAAACAAGCCCTGTGTATCAAAAAATTAAGAAGAATTGCATTCGAAGAGTTGTTCATTCATATTTTATAAAGAACGAAATTATCACGATAAAAAAAAACTTGCATAAATAGATATCGGTAACGAGGTGATTGTGCAAAAAATGTGTAAAACTTAGATGAGACAAATATTGACTTAAGACTTAAATTTCAAAGTTTTAAGAGAAACCTCAAAAGCCTCATTGATATGGATGAAATTGTACATTAAAGACGCACATATCTACGGGAAATCAAAGGCTGCCGTCAAGAAAACCTACCCATGTTTTATTTGGGTGAAATTTGGCTGAACGCTGGCCGTACAAAAGAAACAGTTTGACCGGCTTTCGTTCAGTTAAAAAAGCAAACCTTTATGGAAGGTTGGTCAGCTGGTCTTCGGGTGCCATCAAGGCAAACGCTTAATTCTTACCCACATTGGTAGTGACATGTGTTTTTTTTTTAATGATGGACTGTTATTTTTTGAATCAAAAAAGTAGGGAGACTTATCAAAATATGGATGTCACCGTATTTGAGTAACGGTTCAGTAAAATTTTGCCAAGCTTTGAAGCAAACTCTATTGTAGTAACGGACAACGCACCATGTCATAGCTTAAGTAAAGAAAAACTACCCACTACTGCTTGGAAAAAATCAAGCAATGGCTACGGGATAAAAACGTAGCTTTTACAGATGACATGGTTAAAGTAGAACTGCTATCTATCGTTAAAATTCATAAACCACGCTGTATATGAGGTAACCACGTTGTGAATGAGATGGCCCAAGAATTTAATGTAAAAATTGTACGTTTCTATCATTATTGAATTGATATGGGCTCAAATTTATAATGAAGTTGGCATCTCTATAAACACAAAGTTCAAGCTCTCGGATGTAAAAGAACTTCTGCTTTCAGCCGTTTCAAAATGTGTCCAATAAAAACTGATGAACGTGTATACGTGTATTGCTTAAGTAATTAAGCAAGACAAAATAATATGTGGAATCTTGATATCAAATGGATCTTACAGTTTAAAAAAATTGATTACTCATCTTAGCAGTAGCGATGAAAGTGATGCATCGTTTTTCAACAATGAAGAACAATTTAAGCCATTTTTAACATTTGAATATAAGTAAGTCCATTATTTATTAAACATTTTCGACAACACTATCTACGTCTCTGTTTGACTCTCAAAACAATGAAATTGAAGATGATTGTCATCGAGGCCGCTTGCGGCCGAGGCAAGGCAATCTCGAAGATGTTAAAGAATGACGCGGCCGCAGTATACACAATTTTTTTTTCTAATTGGTATAGAATCCTTAATAATTATTGATGAAATTTTAAAAATAATAATTTTCGTCGTAAATAGAATGACGGCCGGCTTTCATGTTACCATGGAAATGTAATGGCCGTCGCTATGACAACGGTCGCAAAATTTTATTTCGCGCTAAAAAATAGTGTGTATATCTTGGCCGGAATGAAGCTCATTTCAGCTCGTATGAAATCAGCCCTCGTTATGCTTGGGCCGATAACTTCATACTCGCTGAAATGGCCCCCCGTTCCTCCCTTGATATACAATATACCATGCATTGTGTACACTACAGCCGCGTCATTATTCAACATCCTAGATGTTGTCTTGCCTCCAACGGTGAAAAGGTTTTCCATATGGTTCCAACTTAAGCAGACACACTGTATGTGTGGTTGCTGGTGAAGGACCTTCGTCCACAGCCAGTTCACAGATAATAAAAAAAAAAAAATTGCCTTGCCTCGGCTGCAAGCGGCCTCTAGGCACGTTAAAGAATGATTTCGCGGCCTAAGTTTACAAATAACTATTATCGAGCTGATACCTAACAGTTTTTGTTGCTTTTCTTCATTTCCGATCCGACTATAGTAGGTACTTTCCGATTTTTATTCGAAGGTGACATAGTTATTCTTCTTCTTCTTTAGTTTTTTGCCTTTAATTTGTTTTTTTAGCTATTTAGCCATCAGCTAATTACTTTTATTCTTATGCTATATAGCCATCAAGGTACTCAGTAAAGTGTGCGAAAAAGTTCTTACTGCGCAAAATATTGGTTAGCGCCTACCGAGTTAATCATTTCACGTCCAATATCAGCAATGTTGGCTTATTCGTGGTGGTGCTGTTAACTCGTATTGTATTTATTTGAAGTATCTACTTACTTATTATCATTTAAAACATAGCAAATATTATTAATGAAACGATACGTCTGCTCATTTTATTTGTCTTTTGATTTGTTTTCTTATTTAGGTATGTACTTATTTTTCTCTTTTATAATTTTATTAATTAATTTTTATATCTCCACCTGCAATATTTAGATGTGGTATAAAATTTAAAAACCAATTCACTTTTTTTGCCAGGCTTCAAAGACATTTCCTCGGACATTTCAGACGACAAGTTCCTAAATAAATACCCGCAATTTCCGGCCAGGAATCACAAGCTGCGTTTTTAGCATTCAATTATTAAAAAGGCTTCTATACAGCGCAGAGCTTTCTTAAATATTATTGCATTTATTGCCCTCTGCGAGATGTTTAGAGCTGTGAGAAATAAAGATGAAATTTAGAGAACTGGGGAAATGATTTCTTTTTCCAGCCCAGAAAAATATCGTTTTTGAAACCTCTAACATCTTGGAAGATGTATTTAAAAAATGTGAAAAGTTTTAACGTTTAAATGTTAACGGTAAGAAACATTTTAATTTTTTTTTATCCCAAACGTATGACAATAGGTCAATGTCGCTAACATAACTAATATAATTTTTTAGATAGGGCATACGAGCATACATTTGTTCTTATTGTTCGATTTATCTTTTTCTACAAATTTAAAATATTGCGAAAGAATGAAGACCTAGAACATATTCTTCTACTTTCCACCGAAGGAATAGAATTTTATGGATCCAATTGCCACTGAAAATGTATTCTAATAAGCAGCATCTTCAATGTACCTACCTATATGAATCTGCTGCTCAGATTACATGTGTTTTTTGTTCTACAGATGAAAGTTTTAATTTTTTGAAAGTAACGCACGCTTTAAAGCTCTGATCTTTTGTCCCCTTCGATTGATTAGAATTGTACTTAATAGACTAAAATATATATGTATCTTATAAACGCGAAGAGATACAGAGTTGATTGAATTACATAAAAGATGCGCTATTTTGTGGCTATCTCGAATCCATGAAGATAATCAAGATATCTGTGACCGGTCCTGTAATATCGTGAAAAAACTTGTGACACTTTTTTTTGATGACGTTTGCTGACGTCGAAAACTGACAACTTCGATTTTTTATTTTCTCAATAGCTCCTTTATCATTTGATGTTTCAATTATTTGAAAGTTGATGTTTTGACTTTGCTTGACATTCTGGATTTATTGGTGTTACTTATGTGCCTTAACGCCTACTAGTTTCGAATATTTAATAGTTAACTTTTGTGTTCTTTATAATATCCATTTTTTTTTTCTTATTTCCTTGGGTTTTCATAGTCAACTTTTGCTTTTCTTATGGCCACCATACTTTTTTTTATGTCAATCAAAAGTTAAAAAAGTGAAGAAACCAAAAATATATCACATTCTCAAAAAACGATTCTTTCATAAAGAACATCAAATCAAGTAACATGACGCCATACTGACGTCATTCGGTGACAAAAATGTTCTATAAAAAATATTGAAAAATCAAATGACTGACTTTATGATTGTTGATTTTTTTTAGACCGAACGACATGAAAAAATATTTTGGTGGCCGTAAGAAAAACAAAAGTTGACTATGAATACTCTGGAACTATAGTCGGCTTTGGAAATTTTTGAAATGACAGACGGATAGCTTTTGATGAGTAATGTAAGCCCACAAAAATTAGTTTATCTCTTTTCAATAATGGAAAAAACAATGGGCAAAATACGAAATCTCAATGTTTCAGTTTTTCATCATATTTCAGCAAAGCCTGATTGAGCAATCGTAAATTTTGCTCCAGATTATTAAAAAGTATAAAACTGTGCAGCTTTTCTCTAATTCAGATGACCTCGTTTATTTCTTACTACTTCCGAGATTCCAAATATGAGCATATCGTAATCCAAAAATACGATGTACAAATTCGGATTATTATCCCAATTCCACTTGCTGTTCCTATGAAATGTTGAATCAGCATCAAAGATAAGATGCAGAGTATTGACTCCCTAATGGAGGAAAATATCCTGCAAGGAAATGGCATTTGCATAAATGAACTATCATTCATCGATAGAAACTAAAAAAAAATATTGATAAATCTTGAATATGCGGGTTGGTGCAAAAGTCCAGCATTGTTCCAATGAATCTTTATATTTTAAGTTTTGAAAAAATCAAAAAATAGGTTATATCTTAAATTTCTTTAATTTTCTATCGACGGAACTGTTTTCGTCAATAAATTACTTAAATTCGCTCAGTGATTACCACATCGTCTATTTTTATAAATAACACCCTGTAAATTATCTCATTTTTCACGTTGAAAACAGCAAAAGATGCAGGAAAACGGCTTAAGTTTTCATGAGGCATCCTACTACATAATATGTAGATGAAATACTACCAATTATTGTTGACGAAAATGATCGAGATTTTCATCATGCGTGTTAGATGGCGACAAAAATGCATTCTTTTCAAGTTTTGAGTTTGAGTAGGTTTTTAGTTGGCTTATACCGTGCTGTATAGTACTGAGTCTTTATACATAGGCGAATTGTAGTTCCTATTATATATATTGTTTATATGGAATTGTTTGTTACAATACAAACAATTAAGTACATAGGTACCTATCTATGTATCTATGGCAACTCATTGAAATAAATTGAACTTAACATTTTTTATAGGCTAGGCATATTAGGAATAAAACGGGGGTTCAGAAAAAAATTTGCTATAGCGTTTTTCGACAAGTCCATTCTACACAAAATTAAGGTAGACAAAATTTCTCATCAATATCAATAATAACGTTTTTTTTTTTTTTTTTTGAAAAACTAACTGTTCCGCCGGTAGAGCGCGCCAAACGTTCCCATTGCTTGAGTTTTTGAAAAGTTTTGCTATAGTTTTGATTTTCTCGTCCTCCATTAATTTTTTTTGCAGTTTTTGCCCAAATGTTTGCACTTTTTTTAGTTTTTGGCTTCTCTCACAAAGGAAGTGAAGTCCATTCTATTTATATAAAATTAAAGCAGACAAAATTTCCTATACATTTCTCATAAATAACGTTTTTCCCTATATATAGGTTCCCTATATATATTCCCCATTGCGTGGAGCTTTGGAACGTTTTGCTATATTTTTGATTTTCTCACTAGGTATCTGTGGTTTTTTCGTCGCTGAAGATGAATTTGATGTTTGCTCGCAGAAAATTTCCCCGGTCTTTCTTTGCCAAATTTTTGCACTTTTTTCAGTGTTTGCTCTAATTTCAGAAATAAAGCGTTTTTTCGACAAGTCCATTCTATACAAAATTAAAGTAGACAAAGTTTCCTACATTTCTTATAATTAACGGTTTTTTTTTTGTTAGACTAATATTTATGCCGTTATAGAGTGCGTTAAAATAAACATACAGTGCGCGAGAAAAGTAAGGAATAAATTCGATAAAACGGAGAGGGCTGTTTTTTTGAAAAAATAAAAAAACAGGTCGATTTTGTTTTTGAGTTGTTCAACTTTTGACATAATATTGGGGTATACAGGGTGATGCGCGAAAAAGTGGTGACGTCATCGGTATTTTTTTTAAATAGCAACCCTTATTTTTTATTCCATTTTTTGATACTACATTCAATTGCCAGTATGGTAATGTAATCAATTTGTAACCTTAAATAAGAAAAATTCTGAGAAAACAGCTTGTGAGTCGAAAGTGCGCACTTTTTACTGATGTGAAAATCGGAACATTAACAATAAAAATAAAAAAAAATCAAATAAAAATGACTGTTTCCATGTTAATTTTATAAGATTTGTCAATTAAATTAAGTCTATTAAATTAAATCTGTTAAATTAAATTAAATTAAATCTATTGAATCTGTCTATTGAATTGAATCTTTCTAAATTAAGTTCTTTTCACAGAAATTTCGTCATTTAAGGTTACAAAATGATTACATTACCGTATTGGCAATTGAATGAAGTATTAAACAATGTAATGAAAAATAAGGGTTGCCGTTTAAAAAAAAAATACCGATGACGTCACCACTTTTTCGCGCATCACCCTGCATAGCCCAATATAACGCCAAAAGATGAATAACTCAAAAACAGAATTGACTTGTTTTTTTATTTTTTCAAAAAAACAGCCCTCTCCGTTTTATTGAATTTATTTCTTACTTTTCTCGCGCACTGTATACATATTCCCAATGCGTGTTAGTTTTGACAAGTTTTGATTTAGTTTCGATTTTCTGACCCTCTTCGATTTTTGGATCGCTAAACACGAATTTCAAGTTTACTGGCAAAAAATTCACCCGGAGCTTTGTTTTTTCTTGCAGTTTGCCCCCAAATGTTTGCATTTTTTTCAGTTTTTGGCTTAAATCTCAGAAACAAAGCGTTTTTAGAAGTCCATCATTCTTTACAAAATTAAAGTTCCTAGATAAAATTTCCTACATTTCTCATAAATAAAGGTTTTTTTTTTGGAAGACTAACCGTTCCGTCGGTAGAGCGCGACCAAAAAGACATTAATCTCATATCTATAGAAGTGGCAAAAGGTGCAAAAAAGAAAAGATTTCAGGCCAAATTTTTGCTAGCAAATTTCAAATTCGTCTTCAGAGATCAAAAAACATACAGGATGAGAAAATCAAAACTATAGCCAAACTTTCCTCTTTTTAGACAATTTATATGTATGAATACCATTGACCTACAATATCATTTTATTCATTCATCGTTGGGTATACCAGCATGGCCACTAGTTGTCATTATAATTTATACATAGGTATAAAAACTCAGAATTTGCACTACACCTATTATAATAGATAGGCATAAATATCTGGTTGCACAAATTCTAGGAGACTTTGGTTTTTCACGATAATATACGCAACGGGGAATCGAAATTGTTTGAAGTTAAGACCATAATTATTTAGAACAACGCGCGACCGCCAGGACCATTTATAACTACTGTGTTTATGGGAAGAACAAATTAAACATTTTTTATGTTGTATTTAAAGTAAGCTTGTCAAAAAATAAGAAATGAAAATCACACAACTTACTTATTTTTTTTGGACAAAAATGTAATTAAGATCAAACTTCAAATGCCCTGGAGTTACAGCGGCACGGGATGAATTTTTGCTGAATAGTGAAACTCCCTCCCTCTCTCTCTATATGAAAGGTTTCGGCCTCTAAGGTGCTTAACTAATTTTAAATTATTCCTCTTCAAAAGGTTCATGCTGTATATCAGATAGTGAGAAAATAAGGCATCAAAGTTGGTAGGCCACCGAAGCTTTGTAGGTTTATAAACATTGATTACCTTAATATAAGCTAAAAACTTGGATCAATTACGTTATTTTTCTAATATTATATGAATTCCCAATGTAAATAATCCATCAGTAAATAATTATTGACTCCTCTGAGAACTCTTACAACACAGCTAAATATTGCAGGTCCAATATTTTGAAAAAAATAGCTATTTATTTGGTGATATACTTGCCTATTACCTGCAAGTATAAAATAAAACTTTTGAATGGTGTATAACATTGACGATATCGTTTATAAAAAGTAGAAACAACAGGGGGCCCAAATGGGACCCCTGAGGAACTCCCGATGACACACAATAATAGGGACCAGAAAAATAACTTCCTACTTTAACAGTTTGTATGCGATTAGCAAGAAAAGAATTTATCCATGAAAAAAGCTCGCCCAAACCGTAGGACTTCAATTTCCTTATCAATATTGAGTGATTAACAGTGTCGAATGCCTTACTGAAGTCCGTGTAGACAGCATCGACTTCGAAACCCTGTGCTATTGAATTTATTATAAAATTTGTAAAAATAAATAAGTTGGATGCTGTGGACTTACCTGCCTGAAAACCATACCGTTCATCTACAATGAAGTTCTCAAATAAGTATGACCACTCTATCAAAGAGTTTCGGAATGCAGGACTAGATACACATGCACCGCTCTATAGTTTTCAATAAGGGACTTGTTATATTTTTTTGTAAATAGGTAATGCATAACTGATTTTCCAAAGATCGGGGAAAACCCCTACAGAAAAAGATTTATTAAATATAATAAAAAGCGGCCAGATCAAAGATGGAGCGCAACTTTTTACAAATATTGGTGGAACTAAGTCTGGACCCATACTATACCATTAATATCCAGCTTGTTTGAGCATTCAAGAATCTCGTCACTTGAAATTGATAGGGCGTCGCAATGAACCGCCGAAAAAGTTCCGGCACAATCGTTATCTCCTAATACTTCGGAAGACTTGTAAACAGATTCAACGAATTTAGCGAAGAGAGCCGCAGTACTTCTACCACATTCTGAAATCTGATCTTTGTAGCGTACAGTAGTAGGAAAGTAAAGTGAAAAAGATCTCCTTGAGTTAACATACTTCCAAAAATGCTTAACATTCTGTAAGAGAGAATCTTCCAAATTTCTTATATACGCACCATGGGTGGTTTCAGTTACATTCTTACACAATCTCCGGAGATGAACAAAATTTTCATAATCTTCATGTCCTCCTGAGATTTTATAATTTCTATGAGCCAAAGTTTCTGTTTAATTAAGCGAACAATATCTTCGCTAAACCAAGGTGGATAATTTACAAAAAATGAGTTAATTCCATCATAATTAGCGTTTTTGAAATCATAATAAAATTCCTTATCATTATCTACAGTGTGTGTCACAGGCATGGTACTTACACCCCCTTTTTTTTTCTTTTTTTTCCTGAGATAATTTTTTGAAATTTGGTACTTCGCATATTCTCGATAGAGCGCACTTTTTAGCAGAAAATTGAATTTTTTCCCGCATCCGGTTTTTCCGGAAATGTTACCAACTTTTTATTTTTAAATGGGACACCCTATATATTATTATATTTTTGGATTCTATACACTTGAGCGAATCCAACAATACCACATAAGTACCATTTTAAATGTCCAATTTGTTTTAATTTAATTTTTTATTTCTCAATTATAGTGTGCCATGACTATTTCGTTTTACTCCAATTGGATCATCTAATGCTAGAAAAATCGAATTTTTGTTCAAAGTACTAAATTAAGTGATTTATGGATAAATTATGCGCACCGGAATGCTTTTTTGAGCTGGATTCATTTTTTTCAAATGGTACCATATTGGTACCGAGGTACCATCTACTAGTACTTCCAATAAGGGACATTTTGGTGTACCCATTTTGCATCTGTGACGAACACAACTGAAGTCATGGCACACTATAATTGAGAATAAAAAAATTAAATAAAAACAAATTTGACATTTAAAATGGTACTTATGTGGTATTGTTGGATTCGTACAAATGTATAGAATCCAAAAATATAATAATATATAGGGTGTCCCATTTAAAAATAAAAAGTTGGTAACATTTTCGGAAAAACCGGATGTGGGAAAAAATTCAATTTTCTGCTAAAAGGTGCGCTCTATCGAGAATATGCGACGTACCAAATTTCAAAAAAATTATCTCAAAAAATAAAGAAAAAAAGGGGGTGTACCATGCCTGTGACACACACTGTATTTTTAAAGGGGGGTGATGCTTATCAACACTGGTCAGTGGTTCAGTCCTAGAAAGAGTTGCATCAAGCTTACTGGAGAATTTTATACTATCATAGTGACGGGCTTCACAAAAACTTACTTTAAATTGAATTTTTTAGTTGGGACTTAAACATTAATTTAAATTTAAATTAAGTTAAGACTTAAGAAGATCTCTATAGTTTGTATTGAGCAATTTATGAGTTATAAGCAAATTAAAATAGCAATTTTTAATTTTCAAAGCTGTTTACATTGACAACGTCTCAAGATATCGGTAAACGACTAACGTGTCCCTGTCTTAACTTTTCATGTTATATTTTATTTTGTAGTTCGAATTAATTATACAGGGTGATGAAAATCAGCAATTTGTCTAGAAATTTAAAAAAATATCCATACCTACTATAGAATAGTACACGAAAAATTAAGATAGGGACATGTAAGCCCTTTTCCTATGTCTTGAGCCGTTTTAAATGTACAAACAGCTTTATACAACTTTTTTAACTCATAGTTTCTAGTTACAAACTACAACTAACCATAAAAAAAAACATTTTTATTAACTTTTCTCATACCATTTAAAAATTTTAATACAAAGACAATATTAAGCGTGCATGTGTCATATAAATCTCCCATCATACATTTCGCATTTACTGGTCCTCTTCAGCGGCAAATAGATCAACTCTGAAGCACCATGTACCTGATTCGCCTATTTTACGAAAAGATTTTCAAAAGGTCTCAAGTTACATAAGACCTACTTGTTTTTGGACTCTTTTGTTCATATAAATTCATATCCTATCCGCTGGGATTCGATGTAAATAATTCATAATTACATAAATTAATAAATAAATTGATTAATTATTATCATATAACAATAAGAGATTAGTAAGAAGTGCATTAGTTGTTTTATTATGTTAGCCATCCCTTCATAACGAAACGAAATAGACATACTTAGATGTTGAAAATCAATATCAAATTACACAAATAAAACGTTTAGATCTCTTGTTCTGAGTGGTGAACAGAGACAGCGTTATTCCCTCGAGATATTTAAAATGGGTTCCTACTTTATGATTTTAATTTAATTAACTTCTTTTTAATTCTTTTTAAGGCTTTTGAATTTGCTCAATTATATTTCCTTGAATAAATGAATAGCAGTTGCTTATTTTCTCAAGGATTTTAGGCTAATGAATTTTTTTTGCTTTTTTAGTAAAATTTCATGAAATACAAACCGAGAAAAATTTAGTTAAATTATTTAAAATTTAACAACGTTACAGAATATAATGGAATCAGCCAAAAGGAACGGGCTTGTATTGTAATTTAAATTATTTTTTGATTTAATGCTATTATTTTTTCTTAACTAGGTTCTACTCGTATTTTTACAATAAAGTCGGATTGGTTGGTGTATTTATAAATAGCTTTTTGTAAAAAATGCTCTATTCAACGGTAGCCAATGTTTAATTTAATATTGAGGCAATTGTAAAACTGAATTAAACCATTATTATTACTTCTAGGGTAGCTTCAAAGCCCTCGTAGTGAAGCTTATTGCGCTTATTGTGCCCCTTTGGATAAATAGCTCATCAGTAACGTCTCCCGAAAGTATTGCAGTATGAGTCCAATGGGTGCTTGTTCTATTTCTTTTAGTTCTGTCATTTCGGTCCCAAATACTAGAAGTCTAGTTCCCTCTAGTGCTGGGCATTCAAACATTAGACGGTATGGGGTTTCCTCCTTCTCCCCGCATCTCCTGCAATCTGGGTTGTTTTTCACTCTTATTATTGTGAGGTCTTTCATTAGTGAGAAATCTCCTGTTACATAGAAGTCCAATTGCCCATCTCAACTGATGTTTACTCAGCTTTTTCGGTTCATTAGTTTTATTCTCTGATGATTGAACTGCTTGATCGATGGATCCGTCGGACTGAGTTCGATTCTCAGTGAAGGCTCTGGGTGTCTGTGTTGTTTCTACTATTTATTTGGTATACTTGAGGCTGGGTGTATGAGCAAGAGGCTCCAAACCCATATTACCGGTGTGGAGCGACTTTGTCTTACCTACATAGGGAAGACCGATGCTCCCCCTTTAAAAAAAAAAAAAAATTCTCTGATGGTTCTCTGATAAATATCTTCGAATGTCTATCTACTTCATTCCAATGGGAGCTGTGTTTTTTCTTCAGAAGGTCTTTTATTTCCCTTCTGACCTCGCTGTAAGCTATACAGCAAGTTGGTTCTGACCCGATTAAGGAAGGGTAGTTTGGTTGCTTTTTTGCAAGCAGATCCGCTTTTTTGTTGTGGTGTCCTTTTGTCCACCTCGGGTTTATTTTGTTGTTTTTCTCGGCTAGCTTTGCTAGAGAGTTAATACAGCTCTTCACTGTATTTGATTGTATCGTCACTGAGTCCAGTGCTCTTAGAGCTGCCTAACTATCAGTAACGATTTCAATGTTCCTATTTTCATATGAACCGGCTGTCATATGTTCCACCACGCAGACGTGGATTGCCAAAATTTCTGTCTGTAGCACTGTTGCTAGTCCGCCTAGGTTTATACTAAATGTATTTCCCTCGCTCCCCCAGCAACTCCCGCTCCAGCGATAATCTTCGTCTTGGATTCATCCGTGTACCAGGTGCATTGGTTGTTTTTAATGAACCTGATAAGGTTCACAAAAGTTTATGCTCTTATTCGTTCTGTCTGGTCGCATGTTTAAAATGTGATTGGTTTCCAGATGTTTGAATATTTCTGTGTGGTATCCTTTTCCTTATATTGAAGGTCCCATGCAGTATTGTTTTGACTTTGTATGCCGCCGCTAGTGCCTCTGTCTCCACCACCAAAGTGAAGTGGCGGGAGCCCTAGGAGCACCTCCATGGCCGCTGTTGGTGTTGCACTCATCGCTCCTGTTATTGTTAGTAACGTAAGTCTCTGCGTAGCTTATTTAGCTGTAACGTGCTTCTTTTTTCTGGATTTATACCACCATAATAAAGAACCATATGTAATCATGGGGACTATAACCTTAGTGTACATCCAGTGTGCCATTTCTGGTTTCAATCCCCACGTTCTACCTATCATTCCTCCACTGGCTCATAAGGCTCTGGTAGCCGTTTTGGTTGTTCTTGGGGTTGTAAACTATTTTCTGCTTTAATGCCAGTATTTTTTCAATAAATCCGCTTAATTGCTGTATTTATAAATGGCTTTTTGTACATGCTCTATTTAAGGGTAGCCAATGTTTAATTTAATATTGAAGCAATTGTAAAACTGATTCAAACCATGGGTTACTCGTAAGCGAAGCTATCGCAAAAGGTTATAAATTAGGTCGGTAAATTAATTTCTAATTAAAATTTTCGCCCGACTGAGAATCTTGTTCGATAATGATTGTGTTATAACTCTTGGCCAATAATTAATTGGTTTATGTGGTCGTTAATTGCTCTTTTTAATATCCTACTTAACGAGCTCTGCTTGTTCTCGGAATATACATATATATTCCGTATATGTATAGGTAGGTACCTCATTATAAGTATGTCTGTCTGATATTGAAGTGCTTTGATTTAGCCATGCAGTCCGGAACAGCGTTATTTCGCTCTTCATTTACTACATCGTAAGTGCTAATCCTCTTTTCACTGAAATTCTCCAATTCTCGGAGTTCAATAAATTAATTACTAGAGATATGAAATACCTTTGATTCGGCTGTGAACATTCCGAAATATTAACTCCATAAATCGTTGAGGCTTCAACGGCATTTCCATTTGATTTAAATTGCTCGAGGTAGGCTCGTATAATATACAGGATTAGTCGAAATTGTTAATGGTTGTTATATCCATTCTTTAATAATTACTCGAATAATTATTACAGGTATGTTATAGGAGAATTTCAACGTTTTCCGTAAAATATGATAATAAAATTTTTCAACTGTCTAGTAGATAATAATTAACTTTATGTTCGCAAGTCAGTTTCGCATTATAATGGACATAAAAATAAAAATCTTTTTTTAATTTTTTTTATATTTAAGTAGCATTTATGAAACTACAAATGGTGGAATCAAATAAGCTTAAAAAATGCATTATTTTGGGATAATTAGCGGAAGGATGGATTAAAAAAAGCTCTAAACTCATAATTTGCCGGTAATTGTTTTTTTTTATTTTTCAAACAATAAAAAGAAGATTTCTTCGAAATATTTTAAATAATTCCATAAATTTCAACCCAATCTTAATCAAATTTTTTTGACAACTTTTGTTACCTTCTTCCTCTCTATTTCTGTTAATAGTACATGCGCTAGTTTCGCTTTTCTATTTTCTGCATCTTCTGTCATTGTTGGGGGTTGGGGATATAAGTAAAAATACTGCTTACGTAAAATGATACCCCTAGAATGTGAACTATTGAATAGCTAAGTAAAGTAATAAACAGAGCGACTCACCGTCTTCCCGTAGCAAATTTTTTACCATTACGACTTCCACTAAGACTAGGTGGATAATATTTCCTCTTCAATCACGAATGTGTCAGGTAGATTGTTCACATTATTAACATGTGCTGCAATGACTGCCAAATTATATAGTAAAACAACAAATACTCACCGGGGGTTGCCCTCCCCGACACCTCACGCTGGCACCGCGCTACACATTACTTATCATTACTTATCTGTTTCTATGAAATAATCTTGGGAGTGCTGAAATGTACCTAAAAGAAATGTTAGACAAACGGACATGATTGGGACGACTCGAGACATTTAATGAACATAATAGACAGGTCCTTGGAAAGGCACCCTGACACTGTTGAGGCCGTGCCCCTCGCCTGCATGCAGCTCCTCCAAAGAGGTCACCACACACCACAATCATAGAGCCTTTCCATTCCATGAAAGCATTCTGTTACTCCCCAAAACCAGACCGCATTTCATGTATCTGGATGCATAGGCACAACAAACCCTCCGCTGGGGACCGAGTCATGACGTGGAAAGCAGAAATGTCTACGTAAGATTAAGCTCCTGCTTCGCACGGTTGCCAGCCGTCAAAATCACTTCAGGTACATACCATGGTATCTAGAGGGTTATTTGGCACCACACTTCGCCGAGCGCAACAATACGTTTTATGCGTGTCTCACGGCACTGGATCACAACCAGGAAGATGCAGACACACCACATACACATCTAAAGTTGACTAACACCCTTCTACGACTGTCTCGGGTCACGGCCCAGCTGGCTGGCGATGGACTGGAACTGGTTCTTCACTTAACAGCTGCATTTAAGGAAACCTTCAATCTTGAAGAATCGAAATAATGGCTCATGTGACTTATTTAAATACAGCAAGGCACACCAAGTTACCAGAATACTTTTCAACAATACCAATAATAATTACAGCAGAGCAGCGGACGAAGTCTTGTCGATTCCATAGGAGAGGTACGTTTACCTCTCCTATGGGTAAGGTAACGCAGGCCCTTATTTCGGACCTTTGGGTTCGAACATCGTGGGGAGGAAGGAGGGGCGATAACGAAAAGAGTTCCAAGGTACAACAATTCGGATTAAGGGTGCAAACACAAAGATACTACCCACCGTTCAAAGAGAAACTGAGTTAGATAGTGTCAGGAGTGTCTTCAAGAGACGAGGGACAGATTCGAGTGATTGGTCGCTAGACTTCTTCTTTGGAGACTCTGGTAAAGCGAACCTCTCCGTCTCGTCCAGGAAAAAGCTCAGAAATTCGACCCAAGGGCTATGTTAAAGGAGGGAGATGTGATTCCTTTACTAAGACCATGTCGCCGTCGCCTACGGACAAATTGGGTTTGGGAGACCTCCATTTGGGTCTATTTTGTAGGTAGTGAAGATATCGAAGGGGTCAATGACTCCAGAAGGACTGAGATAACTGAGAATATTTATACCAGTGAGAGAACTTAGAAGGGAGAGTGACCAGGAGTCAAGGCCTAGAGTTCAATATTGATTCAAACGTGAGAACTGAATTGCCTAGTGCATGGGTGAGGTGAGATTTAGTGATCTTCACATTTCCTTCGCGAAGACCTCCAGTCTCAGGGTGGCGAAAATTTGTAAGTCTTCCCTTGCGTAGTGACATAATCTTTAAAAGTTGAAGTATGTTATTCTCGAGGTTGTTCATCAATCGGAGACAGTAAGCTACTGCCCGTTTGAGTCTAAGATATTTATTCAGAACCTCTCAAACTGTATAGGGGATGGTCTAGGGTGAGATTAGTGAATCGGCGTCTTTCAGTGTTCTTTGAGGGACCGGTGATCAAACGAGGAGCTAGTTGGGAGTGCGAACTGTTAG
This sequence comes from Malachius bipustulatus, assembly GCA_910589415.1. NCBI lineage: Eukaryota > Metazoa > Arthropoda > Insecta > Coleoptera > Melyridae > Malachius > Malachius bipustulatus. The sequence continues at coordinate 7,859,556 of OU342632.1, forward strand.
TGGTGGTTTGGAGTGGTTTGAGAGAGGAACGCGTGGCCGCTCCCCCAATTACGACGCGTGACGAATGACTTGGGCTCAACACCACGAGATGAGTGGTTAGTAGGGATTTTCAGAACCAGGGACGAATGCCCAAGTGCAAATTTCAGTAAAAGACTGAATCTCCGAGATGCGATTTACAATAAACACGGACCACCATAAGGGATGCGACTTGATCCAGTGAAGAGAAATCTGCGAGTCAATGTAAAGAATGACTCGACTAGGGGGTTTGTCAAAAAGATCAGTTATCCTTTTTGTCAAGTGAAACAGGAGACGGGCGCAACACAACTCAAGCCTGGGGAGGGAGACAGTCTTGAGAAGAGCCACACGGGAGCGAGCACAGAGTAGCTGTACCGTGACAGAGTTATTAGGGCACAAACAAACCACGAAGGAATAAAAAAGAAGAGAGGAATAATATATACACATAACACAAAAGGCCACAACACCCTACATACTGCAAAATGTCAGTGTCAAGGGAAATCTGTTTTTTTTCGTTTGGATAGTAGTTATGAGCACGTCTTATCAAAGACTGCTGCAAAGTGTTTCCAAAATACCATGAGTTGCTTTGATTGATTCAAAGACTTGACGCATTCGTTACTGTAGCCTGTCATCATTTTTAGGCACCTTGGTTGCGTAAACTAGGGACTTCAAATGGCCCCAAAAATAAATAGTCAAAAGTCAACAGCTTTAAAGGCTTAATTTTAGATGTAACACTAATCTGGAAAAACGACAAAAATTTCACTTTCGTTTTCTTGTTTCACGAGGAATCCTCTTATGGAGTTTGTTAGTCGAGTTTTGAATCACTCTGTATTTAAGAACAAGAATAGGAAGAATTAGTTACTGACGAATGGTAAGTGCCTCAAAGAAATGAATGACGCTCGGAATATTTTCAGCGCCTGGCAGGACTCCTCTTCAGCTTAATTATTACAAAGAAATTCGCTAAAAAGGTTTTTATTACCCACTCGAAGTAAAAATGCATACCTACCTACTTAATGAGTTTGTTTAATTACTTCTCTATTCAGAAAAGCAGAAAAATTAGAAGTAACCGGAAATAAACCATAAAAAATGCTTTAAACAATGCGTGGTCTGTTTGGGAGGAGTCTACATGCCTGGTACACTCAGATGAGAGTTCCGTATTTAATTAAACATCCAACTAAGTGGGACATCACCAAGACAATGGTGTACCACCACAAAAATATTCATTAAATGAACCTAAATTTCTTTGCATTTTTGAGTTATCTTGTTAAATTATAAATAATTAAATGCAATTTTTCCTGGTTTATATTACATAAAACACAATTTTCATTAAATTTTCATTAAACTAGATCTTGTAAAGAAAGCAACTTTTATTCATTTATTCCTGGTAAATATAACTCAAGACATAATTAAATTAAAATCATATTAGTAGGTATATCATGGGCTTCAATCAGTGTGGTTTCAATGTCGTTACGTCAACAAGGATATCTTTTTGTGTTTCATAGACTATGAAAAAGCCTTTGACCGTGTTAGACACAAAAAACTTATGGATATACTGAAAAGGACTGATGTGTATGATAGGGACATCAGATGCATAGAACTTATACTGGCACCAGACAGCACCAGACATTGAAATAAGAAGAGGTCTCATATTTGATGAAATATTTGAATAGCAAGAAATGGGAGTAAAGGTGAATGGTGTACCACTAGTCAAGCTCATATATGCAGACGACTCTCTGTTGATTGCTAACGATGTTGAGGAACTACGAATGTGTGATTGATTAAGCCGCGTAAGTGCAGACTTTGAATTGGATAATTGGATATAAATACGAATAAAACTAAGTTAATGATAATTAGTAGAAAGAAACTTCTACATAGCAACACCTCAATCACAATCCAAAATCGACAACTTTCAATGCATTCATAAAATACTTAAATGCAGAGATCTGATAAACCTACCACTATGCATGCGCTATGTGAGATGTTATAAATTATGTATGATCGATCCTATTGTATGGGGTTGAGGCTTGGACGCTTAAGGTAGACACTGTTAATAGAATAGAAGCTTTCGAAATGTGGTCTTACAGACTTCTTCTTCTTCAGGTGCATATCACTAATGGATGTTTGCGATCGCATGTTTCATTGCTTCTCTGTCTCGCGCGATGTGAGTCAGAGACTGTATATCACGTAGTCTGATGTTCCGAAGCCGAGACATCTTCTTTCTCCCTATTCCTCTTTTGCCCTCAATCTTGCCCTCGATTATCAGCTGTAGGAGCCTATAGTTTTCATTACGCATGATATGTCCCAAATAGGCCGTTTTTCTTTTCCTGAACGCATTGAATAGTTTGCGTTCTCTGTTCACACGCCTAAGAATTTCCTTGTTTGTCACTATCGCTGGCCATGGTATCTTGAGAACTCTGAGATACAGCCACATCTCGAAGGCCTTCAGTTTGCTTATACTACTCATCTTTAGGGTCCAACACCTTCCACACCGTAGAGAAGCACCGACCAGACATAGCATTCTATGAATCTTATCCTCAGGTCGATGTCAAAGTCCGAAAAGGCAAGCACACTTCTGAGTCTCAGGAATACTTGTCGGGCCTGCTCAATACGGCTTTTTATTTCTTTGTCCAATGTCTAGTCCTCGAAGAGCAATGCTGCCAGGTAATTAAATTTATCCACTCTTTCAATGGGCGCTGCCCCAAATGTTATTCTGGAGTTTGCGGTTCTACAGACGGCTGCTTAAAAGACTGATATGGTGACAAACAACACACTTTTGCAAAGAATGCATAGAAAGAGAGAATTACTTACCATAATAAGGAAAAGAAAAACTGCATACTTTTGCCACATTTTTAGAATCGAAAAGTCGAGTGTCACAATTCACACGAGTGTGAAATTTCTTTTCCGCACGTGCTTCACACAGTACTTTTCCTACGTCCACAATTTAACAGATTAATTATTTAACAAATTTAACACATAAATTATTTTGTCTGACAAACATGCTCTGCTTTTATGACCTTTTCTCCAATTTATGAAATGTTTATAAGCAGATTCGTATTTTTCTCTAGAAACTACAGGTAGCAAATTCAAAGAACACAAACCTGCGCAGGTTAACAACAAGCGCTTGTTTTCCGACTTCAGGTGGTGTATTTTCTGCTTCAGATTCAGAGGAATTACAATCCATTATAATGATAGGTACCTAACTAAAGTTTATTTTTTCAGACTACCTACCTAGGTAGGTATTATTTTCAATTCTACCAATGACTTTTTATTATTACTATTATATATCTACTGTAAAATCATTGAATTCTACCGACAACATTATTATTTATTTATTATTAGACTCCGTATCTAAACTAAAAATAAGTGACGTGAGCGTGGAGACGTGGTAGATAATAACAATGATTTAAGAGAGGTTAGTATATCATTGATATGCAACTTCTACACAACGCAGGCGCTGTGCGTCGTCGATGGAAGTTAGTAGAGGTGTGCGAGTTATTTTCACGATCACGTTCGTGAATTTGATTTGAACGCTACGAATGCTGTTATTAGCGATCAACTCGTAAATTTTAATAATTACTGCCACAAGAGAATAATGAGTATATTTTATAGTCTTGTCGGGTTCTATGTTATCCCATTTGTGTTTATTTTATTACCTTGAAGCTTTAAATGAATAGTTATTCCATTAACAATAAGTAACAGTTGAGTTCTCAGTTACCGCCCATCACTATTGTTTGCATTAAAACTGTACGGAAACGATTTTTGGCTATGCGTTATGTCACTTTGTCGCACAGTTTTGGATACGTGAGAAATCTGCTAGTTTGCGCACAAAAAACGATGCGCAAAGTAGTGTTTTGTATAGTGGTCGTAGGAAAAATATAATATTCTACAGTTGATTTTGGAGGGCAAGATTGAAGGAAGAAAAAGACTGACGAAAAAAAATGTCATGGGCTCGAAATATAAAACAGTGGACCGGAATAAAATAAATTGGTGAGCTTGTCCACACTGCTAGAGACAGAGAAAAGTTTGGTCATGTGGTCGCCTACATCTAATAATATTGAACAATGTTTCATCACTGTAATTTTTCTTCAACTAATTGAATGGGAATTTATCCAGTGGCGATGCTTGTGAAAATAAGAAGAGATAGGTATTACGTTTATCATACTTCTTGTATATTTTGATCAGATAGTTAAAAGTTTTAATAAGTTGAGAAAAATGATAAGTATAGTTGATGACTCAACACAGTCAGCTGTTCTACTAGTTCTGGTGGTAAAAAATTACGTTTAACACTTATAACAATTTTTCAACAATCAATTTTTTTGCTGTCCATTGACTGCTACAATAATGTTCTGTTCTTGACTATTTCAAGGATCCTAATTTGGAAACAAAATCACCAATAAAGTTAAATTAAAAATGTTGTTATTGAAAGTTTCAGGGAAAAATGAGGAGCCATTATCAGGGAAATCACAAAAAAACTAGTTAAAAGTCACCAGCTTTGAAAACCGTATCTTTGTTATAATGCAAAATTTGCAGAACCGTCAAAGGAACTTTCATCTTCTTTTTTCACTAGGAATCCTCTCCTGGAGTTTGTCGGCTGAGATTTGAATCAACCTAATATAAAGATAAGCTTTACAGACTTTGATTTAAGCGGACATTCAACGAATTTTCCAACTCGTCCACTAGACATGATATCCGCTTAAAGTATCAACACAATTTTGCCAATTATAGCAAAACCGGAAGGTTTCATCATAAGTTTAACCAGAATGGCGTTTTTTGGCGCATTTAATGGTGTAGCTACCGCACCTCATCGTTCGTAGTCCAGTCAAAATACTTATTAACTTGGAAAAATTCGTATCGAGCTGAAAATTGTCTTAAATACACTATTACTAATTAAATATCATAAGCCCCCATCGTTTCCCGATCATCAAATCTGGAACCTTTCGGTAAAATTAGGTATTTTTCCTGACCAGAGTCGGCAAGTTCGTTCTCTCCATATCCACCATGGCCCGGAATCCAGATCAGAGTTACTTCGTTGATTTTGTGAGAGCATTCAAGGTTAGTTGACAGTTCCAGATCAACTTGGACTTGCAGTGGCTGGAGCTAAGGGCTTCAGAGCCGTTTGGCTGTCTGAAAATATCTTTATTGATCTGCGTTGGCAGTGGATCTTTTCCTGGAACTGCGCACAGAGCTCTATGGCATTGATTTCAGCCTGGAAAGTGGTTGCGTGAAGGCTCAGGCTTGAGAAGCTTTTCTTCTTCGAGCTAGCGCTACACACTCCAGCTCCAGTCTCTATATGGATGTCTTGGATCCATCGGTGAACCATCTGAAATCTGCTGTCAGGAGTTCATTACTGTTGTCCTCCCATACGTCTCTTCCCGGGAGAAGGACCTTATAAGCAGAGTGGTTCATGGTTGTCTTAGGAATTATGACCAAGGGCATACCTAGTAGACTATGTCAGCCAGTAACCTGGTTCACTCCAAGTTATAAGCCTTTGGCAAACTTTTTGCCATCAGTATCATTTTATACAGGGTGTACCAGCTCGATTTAGACAACGATAAGGGCCATGTAGGTCTCGTCAAGACGAAACGTTTTTTTGATTTGAAGTTTTTGGATTTGGACCTTCGTTGCGGAAATATGGCCGACTTCCGGTTTTTAGTATTTTGGCTCCAGTTTCGGCATTTTTAGGTTCTCGCCCAAACTGAAACTAGTTTTGGAAACTCCTTAGCTTCAGTTACAACTTTCACATTGAAGTCACGGTTCTATCTCTGTTGGATTCAAAATCTTAATTTTTCAATTTGATTCAATTTGATTTGATCTTTGAGTCTTTGAGACTTAAAATTTAAAGTCTTGGGCATGTCGCCATTTTGAATCCAACAGAGATAGAACCTTGACTTCAATATGAAAGTTGTAACTGAAGCTATAAGGAGTTTCCAAAACTAGTTTCAGTTTGGGCGAGAACCTAAAAATGCCGAAACTGGAGCCAAAAAACTAAAAACCGGAAATCGGCCATATTTCCGCAACGAAGGTCCAAATTCAAAAACTTCAAATAAAAAAACGTTTCGTCTTGACGAGACCTACACGGCCCTTACCGTTGTCTAAATCGAGCTGGTACACCCTGTATGTAGTCTATTTGTCCTCTCTCTCCAAATAAATATGGATAAGCGGTAAGTCCAGTAGATCATGGTGGAGTGTGTGGCTGCTGACATACCAAGGTGCATCTGCTATTGCTCTAACTCGATTGAAATATTCGCATAATATTTAATGTTGTGGCTTTTGCACATCCCCAAAGTTGAAGTCTGTAAGTCCAAATAGGTTTCAGGATGCTTTTCTGTTTAATTTCGATATGTTTCTGCCAGGTGAGGCGCTGCTCAAGATGGAATCCAAGATATTTGATCAGTTTTGATTGGGATCTGAGAGTTGTCATTGGTTACGGGTGGGCATCACATCAAGTGGAATGTCGGTTGGTGAAAGTGGCTTTAGTTGTGTTAATTTCGGTTTTACATTTGCTGTACAATTTTGCTAGTAAGCTTAAGTGGTTTTGCAGTGTTCAGAGGCAATTTGGAGCTCTTCAGTCATAGATAATATTATATCGTCTTCGAAGGTTGCTGTGGTAGTGTCATTTGTCTCGGGTGTATCCATTATGTAGATAAAAAATAATAGCGGTCCTAACACACTTCCTTGGGGAACGCTTGATTGAATTCATTAATAATCGGATTTTTGGTTATTGTGTTCGAGCTTACCGTACTTTATAAATTGTAGAGGAGGCCTGGATGCTATACCTTGTCAAATGCCTGAGAGTTTTCAAGTAAAACTGCGTTACAGTATGGGCTAGTTAGCACTTTCATTTACTATCCTATGGGTTTGCTGAATCGTGGAGTGCTTCCGTGAAGACCGGAATCCAAACTGATACTTGGGTAGTGATGTTAGGAAGTCGTAGACTTCTTTGATTTTTTTGAGTATCAATTTCTCGAATAGTTCACTTGTTATGGGAAGGAGACTAATTGGTCGATAGGATGTCGGTTCGTTGGGTGGCTTGTTTGGTTTCTGGATCAATAAAATGTCGGCATACATCCATGTGGTAGAAAAGTAGGATAGGAATACCATGCGATTATATTATAACTGTTAAAAAGATGAGGTAAGTGGTTTAGTAGGTATTAGATCCGTTATTAGATCATATGCAGGGATTTAACATACTTCAGATAAAAATTGTCTGTACTGACTTCTGCTGGTGAAGGTTTTATGGGTGGAGACATTTGACAAGGTGAATTGGTCGTACATGTTTTTGAGGTAATAATGAGGTGATAATAAGAAATCGGACAATAGCTATTGACATCATCAGTTTAATTTCACCTTAATACGGATATGTGCTCTTATTAAACTTTTTGAACTTGTCGGATTGTGATGACGATGGGTAATACAAGTCCAAGAAGTTTGAAAAGAGCACATATCCGTAGTAAGAAGAAATTGAACTGATAACTTCAATAACTATAGTCCGAAACATGTTTGAACCACCATGATTGTGTAGCATATCATTAAATTCAGAAATAAAATATCTTCCAATTTTTGCAATAAAAAATCCAGGGCCATATTTAAAAAATCGAAGTTCAGTCCTGCAAAAATGAATCGACAGATAAAACTGATATCGCAAAAATAAAGCTGGTCAATAATGGCATTGAAAATATGTTTTTTTTTCAAAATAATTCGAAAATCGTCATATTTTCAACTCGGGAATCTGTGGTAGAACGTTGGTGGTATTTTTAGGGGACAGCCTGTGTAGAATTCTGTGTTATAAAACTTCCTTCGTCACAATAAATTGTGGAGTATGGTTACGGGGCCTGGGGCAATCATTTTGAGCCAAGTTCATATTATGCCTCGATCCCACGCAAGGTTGGGATGTTTAATACATCCTTTAAATTTCAACTGCAAGTTGTCAAAGGAAAATCATGCTCTTGCTCATCTGAATATGCACGTAACTTCAGTTACGGAAATCAATGTACGTTTCAACTTTCAAGCAACCGCAAAGAGAAAATACGACAAACGACAATGGAAACTTGTCATTGGCATAATAAATGTTAAAATGTACAGCATGTCCTATCGACGACTCCCCCCTTAGAGCTTCGGACCGTCGAAAAGCTGTCTGGAATTTCTATAATCTCACACCGATGGCACGGACGACTTCTGGCACTGATTCGAACAAAACTAATTTTGCAGTGGCGTTAATTTCGGGTTATGAGCGCCTTCGTGATGCTTTGCTTCTAGTGTGGCGGAAGCGACCCATTTTCCTGTTAATAACACCACTCGAGATAAAAAAAATATGTCTGCTGTGGCTCTGTTTGACCATCCAGCTTCAGTCGTAATGTAATAAAAAATACATTATTAGTTACCTAATCTCAGTTTTCTCATTTTGAACAAAAAAACAACATGTTGATGGATACTTTATAAAAGCCTAAATGTTATGATCGAATACAATGTTTTAGCATTCTAGAGTTACCTATTACTGAGGAAATTTATAAGATTTCTGGATTATTTCCGTATCTCTACTGCTTTTGATGCCCTGTTGATGGACTCAGTGACTACTGGGCTTTTTAATTAACGAGTCAAATTAGAAAATCTCGTATGGTAGCTAGTAGCTACTAATTATTATGTACTTACCATTTTAACCATTAGGTAAAGCTAATCGGAATTTGCACAAATGCCAACTGTTATTTTACTCCTATTTTTAATGAATCCAGGACGTAGGTGGCAAAAAACAACATAAAAATATTCCTAGCCGTTCTAAAAAGTTATTTTTTGCTCAGAGAGCAACAGAGTCGAAATGGAATTTAATTTTGATGAGATTGAAATGCCATGTCATGGTTGTGTCGGAAAAGTAACCGATGTGACGCTCTGTTTCCTGAACAAACAGGAAGTTAATTGAAACGAGGATTAAAGGACTCAATCAATATTCGACCATCACTGATCAGTGGATGCGTTATTATTGTCACGTTGGCCCAACTTGGGTAAAGCGGAGGTATTTCTGAAACCGCATTTTCGGCAAAATTATGTCTTTGAGGGATGAATTAGTTAAGCGATATGCTTATGGAATGACAATATACAGGGCTCAAGTATTGCTTCTGAATATACAGGGTGACATTTTTTAAAGTTTTCATTGACTGGAGATATCTTTAAAACAAAAAAAAATTAAAATCGCAGAAACAAACCTGTTTTGATAATATAAAAGGAGAACCAAAATGTTGTAGTAATGAAAACCAACCTTCACTAACCATTAAAGCTCCACCCATCGAGATTATAAAAGTTGAAAAGGTAACCTCTGCATGTGATACATTCTTGGAAAGGCTTTGAAATATGCTTTTCATTAACACCATAAATAAAGAGGTATCATATCATAAGAAATTAGCAATATTTTGTGGCTTTGTTTGCAGAACTTTTTAATACAGTGTCTTGCTTTGGATGAATCATATCGATTGAAAATATGTCTTGCACCATATAAATGATATTGTCACAAATATCTAACTTCGATGCTGTGACACACTATGTCATAGATGCAGATATACATAGAAAGATCGAGAACATTCTAGATCTACATGATTAAAATGGAACAAGTTTATTTACGCTTAACTTATAGGACTTTCATAAACTGCTAGATACAGTCCAAATAGAGCACAACTGACATTGATATGTAAATGGATATTCTACTGCAAATCATTATGAATGTAGCAACAGCGAGGAGAGAACAACTGCTCCCCAACTGTTAAACGAAAGAGAACCAGACGTTTGGAGAAAGAAATAATTGCCGCACTGAAAAGACTGAAAAGTCGAGCGGAGTAGATGGCATAACAGCAGAAGCACTCAGGGAACAAGATGACGACGGAGCAAACCTCATACATGCAATATGCTAGAAGGTATGGGTAACTGGCAGGAGGCCAACAGATTGGAGCAAGTCTAAAAAATCCAATCTAAAAAAGGGATCATCCACAGAGTGTGAGAATTACAAAGCAATATCACTGTATCTCATACTAGCAAAGTTCTCCTCACGGTTATTAACGAAAGGCTAAAATCCTTCCTGCTACAGTAAATTTCCAAGACACAGACAGGATTTTTGCCGGGAAGGATCACCCGGGAGCAGATTCTTAACCTACGCCAAGTTATAGAAAAGACCAGAGAATTGAAAAAACGCAACTGAGCTTTGCGGACTATTTAAAGGGGTTTGATATTGTGAGGTGTGTAGTGTAAACTACCTTTAAAAATTGAGATCCTGCGTCATGCGCAGTAAACTCAGTAATGTGGCCCCCTTGAATTGAATGACTGAAAAAGAAGAAACTCTTTGACGTTTGAAAAGTCAACTGGCCTGTCATGAATGGCTGTTTGGATCCCCGCTCTAATGTTTGATTTGAATTTGAGGTTTTCCCGCCCTGAATTCTTGAATGTTTGAATTTAAAGATTAACCCGCCCTGATTTCAAATATATGGCCACATCACTTACTTACGTTTGTGATCGTTGTTTACCTGGGCTCGTGTTTTACCTTTTGGCTCGTGATCGTCTAGCTTTTCACCTGTTTTGGACCATCCGTCGTGTTCGTAGTAACCTCTTACCTTGTTATTGGTTCTTTTATGCACAGACATGAAGCAAAAGGTGGGAGATTTGAGATTAGTGAAACAAATGCATTTTAAAAACACCTACTTTATTCTAAGAGAAACCTAGCAGTGCCTATACGCTCGCTGGGACTCCCGAGTAAAAAGAGCGTGGCCAAGAAAAACCTCGATCAGCATCCCGAAATGAAAAGAATCAACGGTGGCCTGAAAAGTGTAGATCAATCGTCTCGACAACTGTCACCAAACTAATTGAACCCTCATTCATGTCTCATTTGCGCGAATCATCTAAAACTGAAGTATTATCACAGAAAGCTGGGATTGCCAGATTTTAGCGAAAATGGGTTTAAGCATTATCACTGAAAGCTGGGTGCCAGATTTTAGCGAAAATGGGTTTTGTTAGTATAAGACGGTGTAACAGGGTCCTGCGAGGAAACTACCTGCCTATTGAGTTGGAGGAGCCCCTGAGATCCGAAGTCCGACTAGGATGCTATCCGGTGGCTGTTTACGTGGCTCCCCAGGCAAGGACGAAAATGTTAGTTAGATTCACATAAGGCCCATACATTCTAGTTCAACAGTTCGGTAAACAATTAGCAATCAGAATGATCCACCCTTTTGAACTGAGTTTGACGAAGAACGAGAAATGACCTTGACGTTGATTGGTTTCACAGAAAAATAAGAGAACCTGACTTTACAATTACATAGATCAATTTGAAATCAAGATAAACAATAATCAATTGGACAGTTTCGTTGAATAAATATGTTCATGAAATATAAGTAAATAATCAAAATAGCATAAGTTAATAAACAGCAATTAAATCAAAAATGTTCAGTAGACAATTTAAATAAGACATCAATTAAATAAGCGATCAAATAAATGGTTAAATAAACGGCATGAAAAATAAGAATAAAGAACGAACATGTGACCTGAGATAATAGCATGACAAAACATAATAAGTAAATACATGGTTATAAAATGTGGACTGCAGCAATTGATGGTTAGAAAATGGTTAAAACATATACAATAAAAATGAAGCGAGTCGACTAAATATTATTCTGGAGATACACAAAATGGTTGGTTCGATAAATGGTTCAGTTTTGATACGTTCTCAGAAAATTATCATAAAATAAATGCAGAAGAATTAAATAAACATTTTGACACACACAGGTTAATAAATGCAGGCATGAATTGTAAAAATAAATAAATAGAGCAGTCATGTGGATCGTAAAATTATGATAAAATATAAAAGCGTGGCCCTAGCATATGTGTAGAATCATACATTTAATATAAAATATGAGAAAGAAGTCCTTTATAGTTTGTTAATCCATTTCTAATAAAACCCATGCACGTGTGAGAAGCATGATTAAAAATAAGATCGTTAAGATATAACCCTTCGTAGGTACCTACCTACAGGAATGTGAAGTTAATTATTTCATAAACTTTACTTTAAACCAATTTAGAATTAACCCTTATTTTATAAATTATCCCTTAATCAAAACTCATTATTTTGAAAAGGTGAAATAAATTAATTTAAAACAAAATCAGCTGAATGAACTGCAGGTAAAAATAGAGCAGAGCATGGCATTTAAAACGTGACAAAATTCAACCCTATTGTATTGAAAGATTAATAATTTTGCTCTTGGATTTTGGAGGAACGAATTAATTAATTATTTTACAGTAGGTAGGTACTTACTTGGGTAATATTAAACAGGTATAAGATTTTAACAATAATAAATAACAGATGAAATTGTACTTACAAGAATAACAATCAAAGCTTTTGTTTTGAGTTTTGGAAACGGCACTAGAAAACACGAGGTAACCTTTAAAATGAAAAACGCTGCTAGTTCGATGTGGTCGTCTATCTCGAAGGGCTGCTAACACAAGATCCAAGTCTAGGGTTGTCACTACTATTTATAGCCTCAGAAAGTAATTATGTCGATCGTTATTTCGTCATTTTATGATTTTTCTCTTATTCGCACTCACCCCATCCGCCATGTGTTTACAAGGAGGAGACTGACAGTGACATTTGACGTTTCTAGGTTTGAAAACTTGACAACTGACATATCGAATACACAGAATATCAGTGAATGGTGTAGAAACTCTACGTTTTCGATTTTAAAATGCGCATTGACATTTGTAAAGGCAATCTGGGTCACTTCAGAAACGATACATGGGAAATCTGAAGAACATGGGAGCCCCTCTCCATCTAATCTGGCATCTCCGTAATCTGTATGCAATGCAGCTACCATCCGTGTGAATGGCACATACTCACATGACTTCAAGACAGGGGCGAGAGGGCGCTAGGGATGAATTGTATCTATCATAGGTTTATTTATCATTTATTATTCTTTATTATCTATATTGAATTATCTATATCATGAGAGAGAGGTGCTTAACAAGTCACCGTGGTTCTGGAATCCACAAAAGAAGAACTCCGGGTAAATAGGAAAAAGACAAAGGTGATGATCGTCGACAGGGCTCGAAACAATCAGTCTGATACTAGAAATGTTGCCGGTACGAAACGGTGTCCTACTTGAACTACCTGGGTTCACTAATGATTACAAACAATGGAGGCTACGAGGACGAAATACGTTGCCATGGCTAGAACAGCAACTGGGAAACTGGTGAAGATATGGAGGGGTGGTGGGATAACAAAGAGTACCAAAATGCGGCTTATTAATACATTTAGTTTCCTAATTTCCACCTACGTAGCCGTGACCTCCTAGACCTAGACCATCAAAAAGGCAGCCGCAAAGCGAATTAACACGTTCGAAGTGTGGATATATTGGAGAATGCTCCGTATTTCCTGGATGGCGCATCGCAAGAACATCGCCAGTCTTGAGGAACTCAACATCACAAGGAGACTTGTTACAACAGTAAACAACAATATACTTACTTAGATATTTTGGCCATGTGACAAAGGGAAGTGATACGATATACAGAGCGGCTGATTGTGGAGGGCAAAAGACCCAGAGGACGATCTTCCACACAATGGACGGACCAAATTAAGGCAATGACCGGTCTTACTTACTCAGCAGTTTCCTAACACACCCGTGACAGCGAAGAATGGACTAGACTGACTAGAGTCATTGCTCAGGTGTCATGATGTCACCACCTCCGTACGTAGAATGACGGACAGAGATAGAGAGAGACATTAATAACTTACAATTTAACTGATGCGATGACTTTTCTTATTCCTTGAAAGGCTCAAGCAAAGATTGGCTTAAATTATCGTGCGCTTGCTCATGTACAGGGGAATAAATTAGCAGGGGTTCTTTTTCGCTCACATAGTCACCCATCGCTCAAAGGAAAATATATTATTTCTCGGAATTCAAATTAAAATCATCATCCAATGGTGGCTTCGGTTAGGAACTTCACTAATATTATTAAAATTAAACAGATCAATTTGTTAACTGACAATGTATTTATAGACAAAAAATAAGAAAGAATAAGATATGAAACAAAAGGTAATGTAATCATTTAGGATAAATCATTATTTGACTTATTCCCTTCTTCTAACTCCAGCCAAGATGAGAGCTGAGAGTCGTCTCGGGTCTCGCCGTTCCTATCTTAGCTTTACAGAAATATCACTCTCCCAAGTCATCTCGGGACTAGCCTATACCAGGACCATCGACCGAATTAGGTGCAGGTTTGTCTCTACTGAGAAAGATACTTCAATAGATACAGATTAATGAGTTTATGGAAAACTTGCAATCGTTATTAGTGAAAGTTGTGGGGAAGATCTGCATTTCGTTACTAGTTGAGGACACCGGCACTATAGAATGTGCTGTAAGTATGGAATAACGTATTTTCCCTTAACGAATCGTTACACAGTAAAACATAATTTGTCTTTATTTCAAGCAATCCAGATAACATCACCGTGTCAAAAGCAAAAGGAGCATGGGAGGCATTGCCGCAAAATGAGTGCTTTATTTCTTGATAGAAAATCATAGAAAATTCATGAACCTGTTGCTTGTATTTTCGGTAGAGTGGAAAATTACCAGGTTCTGCTAAACTACTACATCCTGAATCTAGTTATTGTAAATGTACATACAAAATATCAGAAGTCCTCCCACAGGGATTTCTGCTAAAGATTTAGGAGTGTGCAAGCTAGAATGTATATGTGTGTGGTATAAGTATGATTACCATTTTACCGGTTGAATAATGTATCTAGTGTATCTATGCAATCAATGAAATTGTGGCAAGCCTGTTCAAACAAGGCGCGATAGAAATTGTGTTAAAAAGGAGAAGTTAATTTTTTTAACTTTCTCTCGAAGCTTGGATACAATTTTCCCTTCCATGAAGATGGGTGGTATGGGAATTAGATATGCCGTGGACTGTTGAAATATGTGATCATAATCGACATGGGAGATACTTGTTTTTCAAAAAAGTTTAGATTACTTGATCCAAGCAACAACCTCCCAACAAGACAAAGCTAGACTTCTTGCTAATTCTGAACCACATATCGGGGATTGGCTAAAAATGCTCTTCCATCTCATCTTGGAACTCACCTTTCAGATGAATGCCTTCGAATTTTAATTGCATTTCGCTTAGGCTGTGGTTTCTTATCCCCATCATTGCCGCTGCGGAGAACTTCGAAAGGATTTCATGGTCTGCCGTGTCTATAATACACTGCTGGTCGTCTATCGCGACATGTCGAGGCGAATGAGATTATCTACCCTGCTCTAAGATTTGCCCAAATTCCGGTAATTTGAGAACCTCTAAGATGCTCTAGAGATGACGGAAAGAAATCTGATGGTTGTAACTTCATTACATTTCTTCCAATCCTGGATATGCGGCGAATATTCCAATTTCGATGGAAAAAAGTCAAATATCGAACTCTTTAGAATAGATTTCCTTTTGTTCCTGTCGGACAATATGCAGCTTTGAGTTTTCTGACATCGGTTGGTCAGGAAACTGGAAACAAGAAAAGAACACATTTCCTTTTCCAACGGATGATTTTCGCTCTACAAAGAGGCACCCTTTTGCCTCAATGTAGGGGAAAAATCCAACTGGGAGGACCTGTTCCTGTTCTTATTTGTTTAACTTAATAAATAACATCTATATGTATTATATTATTAATGAAAAAATATTAATGTTAAAATCAACTACTCAGATACACCTGCCTATTCACAAAGTTTAATTTTATAAATTCTATATAAACCTATTTGAAGCCCCAATCAATAACTTTATGTTCAAGTTTAGTTTGTTTATTCTCGCAGATAGTTCCGTAGACCCTCTCAATGCCACCTACATCAACAAATCCATTGTAGTTACTGTCAGTAGCCATTACTGAGTTCTGATATATAAACATTGAAGTTTGAAGTTAATTGTTTTTAAATATTCAAATTGCTCCCTCTATGCAATATTAATAACTGCTATATCAACTATACCTACATAGATTTGAATGTGAATTCATTAAAAGGTTAATTTAAGTACTTATCAAGTTTATTAATCGACATGCGATTTTCTAGCATGTTAAACATCAATTATGTGCAATTTTTGAAATGCAACTTCCATTCAAACGCCATTTTGTAATATTATGTAGTCATACCTAGTTGGAAACAGGAAAGAACAATAGCATGATATTTGCATTTAATACTTCTTATGTATTTAATCACTTAATATAATCTGAGATTAGACAAACTGATTTTAGAATACTTAATTTGAAGTTGATATAAGAAATAATGGAGTAATTAACATGCAGTGTTTGTAGTAATTTTTGTTTTACGTTGATCAGAAATAAAAACTTATATAACTATTACTATTACTATCACAAATTTATAAACTTGATATCACTTATAACTGACACAGTCAGCTGTTTTAGTAAAACTGTCAAAAATGATCAACTTAAATCAAGAGTATACAGGGTGAATAATGATTAATGCGACATAGTAAGCCAGGTAGGGAACATCGAGACAACTCTAAATGTATGACTTTTCTGCCAACAGGCACGAATAAGATACAGTATTTTTATGTTCAGGAATAAATTATTCTAAACGGCGATATCTTTGCACTGGTTCGATGAAATCCAACAAAATTTAGCAGAATCTCTCACCTACCGATGCATTTCAAAATGACTTATCGGCAAAGTGAAGATCCAGAACGTAACTACTTCAGAAGATTGATTTCCAAGAAGATTGCGGCAGAAAAGCTCGTGTTCCGATCGACTTTCGAAAAAAACGGCATCATATTCGGAAAGTACAGAAAAAACGCTAAGAAATGAGCTTCACACTTCGATCAGTAGACACGCTCTTGCTTTGATCTATTTTTATGAAGCATTCGAAGTGAACCCTTCTATTTAAGAAACTCATTTCATAGCGTGTTCCTGTAAATTCCGAATCCGATACCGTTTTTCCGAAAGTCGATAGGAAAATATCACTTTCTGCCAAAAAAGTGTAAACCATGGATTTTTAATTTGCCGATAGGTCATCTTGAACTGCTTCGGTAGGAGAATGTTTCTGCTAAATTTTGTTACATTTCATCACAAACTATTGAGAAGATATCGCCGTTTAAAATTTAAGCCCAAGCATAGAAAGCACCCAGTCTTCGTATCTGTTGGGGAAAAAGTTGTCATTGATTTAGACTCGATGTCCCCTACCTGACTTTAACTACGTCGCATTAGTCATGAATCACCCATAAAATATTCACTAGTTATTGTGGTCAAAATTTGCCCCATTGCTCTGTTATGGTATAAACATTCCACCTAGTATAACTGCCGTTAATCAATTACTGGAGCAAAGTTCAAGATAAAAATTAGCGGATTAAAAGGAAATATTAAATAATTTTTTTCTTTAGCGCTCGATCTTTCCTGCTAGAAGACACGATACACCACAATGCAGGTGACTGAGTGCCATTCTGAAGGTCAGACGAGTTGAAGCAACAACTTTTGACGAAACTTTGGAAGTAAACGTTGCCCAAACATGCTCCCCTGAGGACCCCTCAGGAGATTTTATTATTAGTTTAACTCAGTTATTATCTCCACCAAGATAAACAACTGAGGCTACTGTAACCCCATGCATGGGGCCTTTGAACACCCTGGCGGAAAGGTGCCTTAGGAAACTTGAAGGTTTACGTTACAAAGTGGTCACTTTCAAGACTGACCATGACCTCACTGCTTGAAAATAGACAAAACTGAAAGATAACATAATTTTGAACATCGCATGAGATTTTTTTTCAAAATCCATTTTGAAGATTCCATACGTTAACTGACAGTTGTTGGAGAATTTTTTTTACGTAAATGAGTTCTGGGTACGCCGTCGGATATAGTGCCTATACTCATCATGAACCGCTCTGCTTACATGGGCCTTCTTCCGGGAAGAGGACAACAGAATTGAACTCCTAACAGAAGATTTCAAATGACTCACGGATGGATTCAAGAGATCCATAGGAACTGGAACTATGATATTGTTACGGATTTCCTAACCGTAGGCTCGACGGATAATTGGGAAACACAGATTTACTGTTTAATTTATTTATTTAATGTCCACAAGAATTTCAGATTACAATGTTACAAATATCACTACTTCTTATACACAACAACTTTACTTGGTCTATAACACTACTACTTTTCACTAGTCACTTAGGAATACCGCACTGTCTATATCGCCACTAGTCGCTTGGTTCCTTCGCACACTGCTAGACTAAAACTGACTCAGTTCACTTGCCTGCTGGCTATTTATAAACATCCATTTCTGGAACTTCTCCACAGGAAATGACCAGAATTTTCCATTCATTTCCCGTGGTTTTCAGCGAGATCATTCCGTCGGGGTATCAGGGTTCCAGAAGTGTACAGGACGTCAGCTGTTGTTGTCGCTTACTGGTGGGCGCATCCGGCTTGACCCCCCACCACGCACCCCGGTCAGCACAGAACGCCGGGGGCCGATCACTCATGGCTACCGTTGCTCTGTCGCGCCCACTTTTTATCCATCGCTCTATTCGTATCAATATGTTAATAAGTGTTCTCGAGCTAGGCCTTGACGCAACAATTTTCCAGGCCGAATACTCGTATATGCCATAGAGCGCTGTGCGCAGGTACAAGAAAAAATCAACGCATATCAACGATATTTTCAGACAGCTAAGCGGCTTTAAAAGTCTTTAGCTCCAATTACTGTAAGTCCAAGTTGTTCTGGAACTATTAATTAACTCTGAATGCCATAGCAAGGATCAGTAAAGTAACTCTGATCTGGATTCCGGGCGATGCTGGAAATTAAGAGAACGAACTTGACGACTTTCTGGCTAGGACCAGAACCAGCAGTTGGCATATCACCGAATATTTCCAAAAGAGCAATAAGTAACTGGGTTGAGAGGGAAGTCCTCCAGTACCGGCAAAACCTCAAAACTAGTTTATTCGAAGTCCTTTATCCAGTGCACGTCGAAAATAAGGACAAAAGAGCTATTGGAGCTTAATAGGAAATAACTGAGAGTTTTAACAGGCCTATATACTGGTCACTGCAAGCTGAACCAGGATGGTTTTAGCGATCAGCGCTGAATGCCGCCTGTGCTTAGAGGATGACGAAACAGTGACCCACTTTGGGAAGAATCATACTACAGATCTTCAGGAGAAGCTATCTCACACCGGAGGACATTGATACATTCCCAATAGCCAAGATAGTAGGCTTCCTCAAGGAGGCTGACCTGATGGGGTTAATGTAGCACGATCAGATGTAAGCCACAATAAACCTTCCGTCGTAGTGGAGGTGACACAATGACCCATTCACGACAAAATATATTATAATCTAAACCTAATCTAATTGACAGATGAGAAAAATTTAATGAAGTAAAGGAAAAATCCTACCTATATAGTGTGTCCTCAAGATCACGCCACTTTTCAAGACACTGCACAGGGGTATAATTGAAAAAAGGCTTAAGATGCAACAAAATGGCCTACATATCCCTATTATACTAACTCTTCGAGTAAAATTTACGGTCTACTTAAAAATTACTCACACTGTATTGGTAATTTTGCATTTCAATGAAACAGAACTCCTCCAGTTAGGGTAGGGATATTTTGCTGCATCTTCAACCATTTTCAAGTGAATGCCATATAAGTTTCAGAAAACATGGTCTGATCTTATAAGTACGAGAAACTTAGGCGTGCTCTGAAATTCGTCAGCAAAGTCTTATCGAAACAATCAGTGATGGGGTTTGATGTTCCATGACGTCAATATAGATGGATGGTGACGCGCATCACAAAAAACATTAAAAGAACGGAGAATACTCCCACCAGTCTATCATTTATGTCAACAACGACATACCTACTCCACCGTTTTATTATGGTTCAATTAAATTTTGTTGTTTTCTACTTCTCAAATAAATGTTTGTATCACAAATACATCACTTTTTTAGTAAGTGCCATCGTGTGACTTCACTAATGAATCAATTCTAGTAATAAAAGAACGTTTTCATGATGTCATTACATTTCCATCAAGTAATAAAAGAACGATATTCTCAACAGTAATGCCTTTAGGTGACTTCATTGATGAATTTAAGAACACGCCCCTTAATTCTAGGTATTCGAAATTGATTCTGAAAAATATTTGTCATTGATATTGAAATGCTCTTACTCTTTATTGTTTCAAATTAAAAGTCTTACAATAATAATTCAAGTCTTTATTTAAATCAGACACAACACAAATATAACAAATTAACTCCAAAGTCTAAATAATCAGTACCTAGTTCTTTTTATTATTTACACACACTATTAATACAACTATTCTGTAATCTCTAATTTCCTTCACTTGTCAAAATCTTCTTTCTTATCCTTCACCACTTCTCTTTACTCTGTAAACTCGGTAGTCCAATCTGTACTAACTTCCAATCGAAACTGATGACTGCTATTAAGGCGCTCTTGTATCCACGCTGTACTTATTAGTTCTAGAAAAGTTCTGGCGTTTAGCGTAGCTATAGATACAGTCATGTACTTCCCCGAACATGCGCGGTACCATTCTGGCACTTTATTAGAATTGAATTTGAAGTAAAATTTTTCTGTCATACAAGCTAGAACTGTCGCGAATCAGCTGATGACTGACTTCGCGAGTGTTCCTTCGTTACATACCTACAATATGCAGGACTCTTTTATTTTTGATTTAGTAGGTAGGTACTCTTATAAAAAATTGAGTTCAGTTGAAGATAAACAGTGATTTCAAGTTTGAATTATATTTAAATATTGTGACAATTAAATTTATGATTTTTAACAAATAAAAAGTATTAATAAATAATAATTAGAAATATCAAAAATAAATTATTTTGAGTGTTTAAAAAAATCAGTTAATGAAAAAAAATGAAGGGGAAGAATGTTGATTGATGATAAATAAAACACTAATGTTTTAAAAAATTATACTGTGGTGAAATGGATCGTACCTAGGTAGGATGATAAGGAAATTATTTCCACCTCCCTCGTTAAATCAATCCAAACCGATAAAGCAAACAGTGCAAGAATAGGTACGTAAATACCTAAAGGTAAAATTGTTAGAAAATTAAAACGCAACTACGCGCCCTAAAATCCAATGAAATATTGAAGTCAGCAAATTAGATATTCATAAAAGAGAAATCGCTCTAGCTAGTAATATCCCAGCCTTTTAAGAAGACATCCGAAAGACCGGCAAAGCTATGTTAGAAACTCACCAGATGTTGGTAGATGTATTATGAGACACCCTCGAACCGCGTGACGAAAGGATAAGGATGACCTAGATACAGACCGGGTGGAAATATTTGTAAACTAAACAATAACCCCTTGCAAAGACAATAGTAAGTCGCCAGGTATTCCACCCATGATAATGAAAATTAAACCAATCAATAATGCGAAAAAATAAACTATAATAATAGTTCATCATAATATCCGAACAGTAAGCAGATGAAAACACGAAATGAAAGTTAAGCAGGTGTAATTATAATAGCTAGGCACAATGAAAAGACGAAAACGCGTCGGCCGATTTTAAGGAAAGTTTAGGTAGCTCAGGTTCAGGACAATTCAGTAAGGTAGCCGCGAGGTCAATGTGCTAAGTCTTAACATGAGGGAGATATGATAAGGAATAAAACACATAAAATCACGGTATAAGGCAGTGCCAATAAGGTGCATTGTTGCGTGTCGTGTTTAGAAAGCGGGCGGCTGCATCTGTAAAAGCAAACGTCTTACCACAGCTCGGAGCAGAGTGAGGTCAGATTTCGATCGAGCTCTGTCATATTCCTTAACCCTTGCTTGGAAGATCAACGAGACGGCTTTTGTTAGCGCACTCCAGGTCTGCCATCCTTTAAAACCAAATTTTTGGATGAGATGGTAGTTTCTATGCACTCGCTACAAATTTCCTAACCTATCAACCCAGAAAAACCGTGAATTTTCCTATCCAAAAGGAGCGTAAACGAGATGGTAGATTCTATGCACTCCATACGCTCTTTCCTTTACGATTAGGGAAATTTCCACATACAACCAGTTAGGGAAGATCTCTTCAAAACAAAATCCACATAAATAAATAATCAAATCGATTCGCAACATTCACGTATGCAGGTCCCATTTTAAATCATGCAAAACAATTAGTAAGGAAACAGACGGCAGCACCAATAATATTATAGGTACCTACTTCATCACGGTATAGGAAACCGAGATATAGCTAGGAGGAATAGACCTAGGTCAGGAATTAACAACCTGTGAATAAACGAAACGAACCATTATCAGAAATAATTCAAGTTAGGAATTGACAACGAGATAAATAATTCAATTATCCTATTTCTCAAAGACAAGACTAGAACAGGGTTGCCAGATGTAGCACCTGCTACTCACCTACATTATCAGCAAATACCAGTTCCATTACAACACCCGATTAGGAGTTATAATAGGTACTCGATTACCACACGTTAGGGGAGGGATTCATCTCGATGATGAAGACCTCAGGTTAGCCGGTAAAAGAGCATGACTCTTTAAAGTGGAAATCGCAGCACGCCACGGGTCAAGAAAACACCCGCAGTGTAGGATAGGTAAATCAGCGAATAGAGAATCATAATCACCAAAATTAGACTGGCCTCGAGAGTGGGGAAAGCCAATTTAGATTTCAACAACCAAATTGATCATTATAAGGCCGTTTTTCCGAATCTCTTCTAACCAAATTTTATACACACCTGAATCTTATGTGACAAACGCTATTATTATGTTTCTCATCATACTATCTACGCTCTTTGGGGGTGACAGGCCGACGTACTCGTATTACTGGCGGACCGGTGGCTGGTACCGATACAAAAGATTAAGTAATTTGTATGTAAACAAGCCTAAACACGAATGATAAACAAAAGTCCAGCATTTTCAATCATTAACTAGATTAATGGTTAAAGAGTCGTGGTCTGTAGTATGGTCAGCTAATAATCACGTTGAGGAACAAAGATTTTTTGAGAGAAAGAACGGAGCCAACATGCTCTGGATAATTAATTAAGGTGTGTAGAAAAATCTACAATAATACAGTTGATTAAGGTTTCAATCTGAAAAGCACTGGAATGGCGAGTAAGGTAAATCACATTCACAAGGTAGAACAGTGACAAATGCCTAAGGGCGAGGTAACATATGTGACATAAAGGTCGCCTGACGAGGCAGCATCGACGGGTGCAATAAAAGGTAGAACAAGACAAATAACAACAAGGTATACAAAGTGATAACTAAATACAGTATCACTCTCAGGTCATGAATTAAATTAAACGGAGGTGGAACATATTCACTCTCCCAGGTAGATCAACTGTGAAATAAATATAAAGGAAGAGAATCGGAAAGAACGAGGTTATAATTGATGAAACAAAATTTAAATCATCGTGAAGACACGCCAAACCACCCTCGAGTCAGAACTCTAAAATAATGCAAGCAAAATCTATTTTGCAAAGAAATCAAAGAAATGAAATCAAAGAAACTAGAAAAAGGAAATTAGGCAAAGAAAAACATTGAATAGGTAAACAGACAGACATTTCCGCCATATCCCGGATAGTCTGTAACCAAAGTGGTTGTATTCTTTAATTAATTCAAGTCGATGCTTGAAATGAAATCAAAGAAATGAAACAAAAGCAAAACGAAATAATAAGAAAGTACAGGTGTGCAAAAGAGTGGAATCCGAAATGGATTGGAGTTTGAAAAATGCATGAAAGGGATTCATCACAGCCCCTCTCGTCCTTCACCATTTTACGCTCTTGCAAACGAATTCTCTCGCTCATCATTCGCTTTTAGACATCTGACAGGAAGTCCACAGTTAACAACAAAGGTCTCAGTTAATTTCCCCGCTTTTCCGAAAGAAATCCCAATCAACCGAGATACAATGAGTCATAGTAGGTTCTTTTGCGCATCCGTTTCGGCCATAGTAATCCTGGCATACCTCAATCAACGAGCAGGGGTGACAACGGTCAACACAACGAAAGAAATCACAGCGGTCCTATTAGGGGAAACCCATAGGTAAATAGACGATCACAGTGGCTTTTCGCCACAGACGAGGAGGCCCGGGTTCGTGTCGGTACAGTATATTGATGGATAATAACGTTACAAGATGCTATGAAACACGTGCAACGACGTTATTATCCATCAATTACAGTAGAATTTTTTTAAACTTGTGTTTTATTAATCATCAATCAGTATTCAGAGATTCTACAAAGTAGGGGTTGAAAACATAAATTTTGGGAAGGATATGTTGATAGCAACGAGAACAAGAAAGAAAGGAGTTGAAAATTTTAAGAGCATCCTGGAAGAAACTCAGTTTAAAAAAATAATAATTATTTAGAAGAACTAAAGAGAAGAAGAAGTGATAGCAACGAGGAGGAGACTTCTTAGATTGGAATTTAAAAGAGTAACTGTCAGAAAAAAGTAAAAAAAGGTGAAAAATAATATTTGGAAGCACAAAAGATAAGAACAAGTGATAGCAAAGAGAAAAAGGATAAGAGAGGAATAAATTATTAAAGAAGAGAGTTTGTCAAAAGGAAAAGAAGAGAAAATTTGAAAGCAGAAAGAAGATAAGTAACGGAAAGGAAAGACTTATTTGGAAAGGGATGATTTATTTGTAAAGAAATAGAGAGTGCCCTCATAAATAACAATAAATAATTTTTATTTATGGTATAATTTTTTTTTTAAATAAAATTAATAATAATAAATTAGAAAGGACGAAAAAGAATACCATAACAGTACTTAGCATTTTTTCTCAATTCTAAATCTGAATCGTCAAGCAATTTATTACCCAATGGCCGGTCTTGAAGTAATAATTTCTGTGGTTTCTAGAAATCAAACTGGTCAAACTTATAAACCTACTGAAATATGACACGCTAACAAATCAATACTAGACCAAAAAAACAACTGAAGAGTTTAGACTTTTTGTTCTTGTTCAACACAAGAAGTAAACCCATGCGTTGTGGCATATAGTTTTCTAAGCAACCTTTCTATGTAAAATCAAAGAGAATATTAAATGAAAAGAACGTTGGGCTGAGAATTACTAAACCATTACCGAATTTTCTGAAGTAGATATTATTTATGAAAGCGTCAGAAACAAATGATTTCTGCTAACATAAATTATTACACTTTTCGGGTAGTGTACTTACTATTAAAAGGAGCTTATTTTAGTTCCCGTTGTCGAATATGTAAGCCTAGTAAGTAAAATAAACGATTAGGGATAAGGAAATGACGGCTGGAAATGGATCTCATGCTACTTAATCTTTTATGCTGAGAAAGCCACGTAGGTAGATAGCACGGTGTAAGATATTTTGCTGCTTTTGATCTCGGTTTGAAATACAAAGAGATTTCTAATAATGAAAGTGCATTGTTGAATTGAAAACAAACTCATACGAATATGGATGCTGGTTTTCTTTTCTTGAATTAAATCAGATAGGATTCGCAGCTTTGTTTTCCAATTGAAAGGAGTTCCTTCCAATATTTACGATACGCACAAATAATGAGCCTGTCAAGGATAAGAATTGGTAATAAGTGTAATAAGGCTATTTTAAGAATATTTACGGTTTATTAGTTAGTATAATAAAGAACTTGCATTTTTTAGGTACGTTGGGATAATATGGCCCATTTTCACTTCCAAAATCCGCAA
Organism: Malachius bipustulatus; assembly: GCA_910589415.1. Classification (NCBI taxonomy): domain Eukaryota; kingdom Metazoa; phylum Arthropoda; class Insecta; order Coleoptera; family Melyridae; genus Malachius; species Malachius bipustulatus. The sequence goes on from OU342632.1 coordinate 7,885,205, forward strand.
ATGGAAGAAAGATAACTTTGAAAAAATACAAAATATTTTAATGAGAAATTTTTGCTGCTCGTCAGGTGGTAAAATATCGAATTTATATAGAAAAAATTAACATAAAACTCTTAAAAACAACATAACATTCCAAGAACAATAACGGGCCATATTACAGCGATAGTCTGAAAAATGGCCCATAATAATCAACACGGTCGCAAATTTGGCCCATGACAAAATTCAGTCTACTCTGGGCAATCCGGATATATGAAGTTTTCTTTATCTTCTTTTGAGAGCCCCAACATTCCTCATGGACCCATGCGCTGCAAGCAGAACATCTTCTCGTATCGTTCGGCTCCTCTTTGTTGCAAACCGTACAAAACCGAAAGAACAAAAACAAAAAAAAAAATTAAGAGGTTTCTTTTTGTTAGACAAAATTCTTTGTTTTTGGCTGGTATAGTGCATTTAGGGGATTCAGCTAATGTTTTTTAGAAGGGTATTTCTATGTTTTTTAAGGGCCCGTTGGGAGGGGGTGGTGGTACAATTTGGAGAGGAGGGATAGCGAAAGTTCAAAATTTCTTAAGACCCCAATAACTCGAAATCGGGATGAAACTTGGTAGGGACGAAGCTCGGGACCCCGAAATACGACCTATTGAAAATGGGCCGGATCCGAGAATTTTAAGGCCCCCGTTCGGGGCCGTACTTTTTTTTGCAACGTCCCACATATAGGACTTTTTCTCGGTAACCGTACATCGCGGAGAGATTCTGCTACTACAGTTACTTAGAGAAAGAATGGACGTACAAACTTTGTACAGATCGTTTTTCGAAAAAATAATTAGGTAAGCGGTAATCGTTCCTCTAAAAATGGAATATACCATTTTCGCATATTTTCGAATTTTTTTCAAAATTTATTCCACCAATCGAAAAAACAACAAAACAGTAAGATAGAGTCGTTCGTTGCCTACAAAAAAGATAATTATGATTTTTACGTGAAATGTCGCCAAAACCGACTTATTCAAAAAAACAAAAAAGTCTGTAATTTTTTCAAAAAATCACAAAAAAAAAATTTATTCGAAAATGGTGCATCCTAGAGAAAAATCAAATCAGACCTTTTTTGAATATTTCTTTAAATGCTATTTTGTTATATGAAACATTTTCCCGAAAAATTCCCGGTTTTTGAGCGGGAATCGTTTCTTTAAAAAACCAATTGTCAAAATGCTACTCTTTAACGCATGCTTTCGAATTTTTTTCGAAATATGGTCGACCGATCGAAAAAATAACAAAGCTCTATGATAGAGACGTTCTTTACCTACAAAAAAGATGGATATAGTTTTTTTCCTTAACCGTTGGAAAAACTGTCAAAATTCGGAAAAACTTCGGCAGGACATTGAGACGGTTCAGACGTGTTTCAAATATATCTCCCTCCATCGACGACATAGTTCAACTTATGTAAAATTTTTTTTCTTCAACACATAATTTGAAGTCTCGGCTTTATTTCATCTCGATTATGTATGTACTTTAAACTAAAAATAAAAAAGTTTTTCGCTGCTCGAAAATTAGCTTACACTTTTATTTTTATTAAAAATACGATAAATTAATCCTTTTTTATTTTTTTTGTCTTTATGAACGATTGGGAAAATTAGAAGGACAGTCGCAACGACAATTGATTTGCCAAAATAATTGTGAAAAAATTATCCAAATTGGGTCATTTATGTCCGTATTCATCAAACTTCAAAATATAACTCTGGGGTTATATTTTGAATTTTCTGACAGCTGATTGGTCTAAAGCTCAAACCCTACGAACGCTACGAATTTTCAACCAATGACATGATGCAAAATATAACCCCAGGGGAATATATTTATTGATGAATACGGGCCTTAATAACGAAAATATGACATATTTTTTTTAATTTCGATAGTACGTTCCCGGCGATTCACCGGCCACGACTCGTGTCTTGACCTGCCGGAGCGCTGGCTCAGTCGCTCCGTTCCCCCGCTAGTATTATTATAATGGTCAGGTAGGTATAGCTAACCATAATTAATAAATGCGCGGTTCCTGTTCGGGAAATGCCTTAATTTCTATTTTTTCTTATGCATTTTGTAAATAATTGTTTTTACAATTAATAGCAACATACTATTAGACTTTCACTAATAATTTAGAGTGAGTATTATTTTCAAAATTTGAAAAATGCGCCCTGAAAAATAGAGTAAATAACGTAGTGTGATATTACGTATGCGGAACTTCGGTGAACGCGACCGAAGAAAATAATTTTTTCCGATTCGAAGAATGAAGATGGCGGCCATTTTGTAATTTTAACGTAATGAAAAGACTCCCGGCCACTACAATCCGGTGAAATATTTTCAAGAAATTAATCCGAACTGTCACTTTTGAAACGTCAAAATCTAAAGGTTAAAAAAAACGAGTTTTTGTACACGAAAAAACTTAAATAAAATCTTATTATTAACCCCCTCCCAACGGGCCCTTAAAACACATCAAAACACCCTTCTAAAAAACATTAGCTGAATCCCCTACATGCACTACCGGCCACGAATAAAGCGTTCGAAATCTATTTTTCGCACCGAAAACTCGCTATACATATTTCGCGAACAATTTGCCCGATAAACTTCCGCCTGGAACAAGCTTACGTGTTCTGGCAAGTTCTTCCTTTTTGGGAAGAACGATTTTTTCGGTAGGATCAAAACTGACAGAGCAATCTAAACTAATGTTCTAAGATATGCCATGGGTGGAGATTGTAGGTTTGCGTAAGTGTTTCACCCCCCTAACTTTTATGGCACAGGAAAAATTGTCATTTTGAGAGCAAATTTCTAAGCGCCAATGTTTTTGACACAAATATGTACTCCTGGTCAAAAGCTGTAGAAGCCACCGTTCTTAAGAAAAAAAAGGCATTTTATGATCAAAAACATACAAAATACAACATGAACAGAAACACAAGAAAAAAAATAGGTACAAATTTGAATTTGTGCCATATTACAGTATGGAAAATTTTTAAAATAAATTTTTTCTTCATGTTGAATTCTGTACGTTTTTGATCATAAAATGCCTTTTTTCTCGAGAACGGTGGCTTCTAAAGCTTTTGACCAGGAGTACTTTTTAAAAACATTGGCGCTTTGAAATTTTCTCTCAAAATGACAATTTTTCCAGTGCCGTAAAAGTTAGGGCGGTGAAACCCTTACACAACCCTAAAATCTCCACCACTGGAATATCATAGAACATTAGTTTGGAGCGTTAAAAGTAGCTATTATTAATGTAAAAATCTGTACAAAAGCTGGAGCCTGTAGCTCAACGGTTCTTGAGATATCGTAAAAAAAGTAAGAAAAAAACATTTTTTTGAACACCCTGCAAAACTCGAAAACAAAACTCGAAAAAAAATCTCGAAAAAAAATCTCGAAAACGGTGCGTTTGCAGACCCATGTTAATAGGAACTTTTTTTCTTAGAATAAGTCGCAGAATCATCTCCTTTATTTTGTACTAGTTGGTAGTTAACACCCTGTATACGGGTGATGCCCATTACAGTATGTTTTCTCTTATTGATTTTTCTCTTTTGTCAATTATTATTGTGTTTCCCACTTTGTCAAATGATTTTCCCATCTATCAAACGCCAGTGCTGTTTTTCAAATCAAATTCCTCTTTTATCAAAACAGATTCCCCTTATACTAAATGCTCTTCCAATGTTAATAATACTGTCACTGTACTTAAATGGGAATATCAATTTATTGATATACAGTGAAACCAATTTGACATAAGGGAAATTGATTGACAGATCAATGACCAGTAGCTTGAAAAATAAGAAAATCATTTGACATACTATGAAAAGCAATTGACAAAAGAGCAAAACCATGAGAAAAATACAGAGATGATAGAGAATCTGTATGTTGTCATGTTGATACGGAAATTAGTGAAAAGCCACAACAATTTGCAACTTGTGTTACGACAAATTAGTTAAAAATTGACAGGTTGAACAAAATCGCTGACAGGAGCAGGTATAGTTCCTCTGGGATATCTACCACCTTCTATTTTGCGTTCACATAAATGTTTTAATCTTTTATGTCTCTCCACTCAATAAATCCTATACCTAGTATCATTCAGTCAACACGGTATACGTATATTATTTTGTGAGGTGTAATAATTATGTATATTAAATTAATACCAGCACTGATAAAATAATAGTAGTTGTTTTCACAACGTTAGCCTACTTTTGTATGTATACAGAATATTTCAGCATCATAATAAATTACCTACCAACATTGGACATTATGAATCAAGCTCCAGGGCAATTTATCTTATGATAGCATTAATGCATTTATTTATTAATACATATTTAATTAAACTTATTTGAAATTCTATCACTTCAGCATATCATGCGTTAAAAATGAATAATTGAACTTTACGTCTCCAGTGATGCAAATATATGCAATGAAGTCAAAAAAATCGAACCATTAGGGTCTATAAATATCGCCCTATAATTATTATGCAATTAGCCTTTGTCAGTATATTATCCATCCCTTGTTCCAGGTTAGCAGCTCGGCATAATGAAATTCAAGCGGCAAGTCCCTTCCTGACCGCCGCCAAAAGCAGGAAGTAAATCAAGCGCTCAGAAGGCAAATCAAAACAATGTGTGAAGTGATCAAAGCGACCGATGGACACGCCACTTTGAAGTCACATCTCTCTATTAAAATCTATCCCGTTATCTGTGCAATAATAATGGACATTGAATCGATTTCTAAGTATCATCATTAATACCACAAAATGCATCGCGTCGCATTCTACGTCAGTGCTTTCTACCTCCTCGCGTACTGTTACGGATTTCTTCTGGACGGTTCCACGAACTCCTACTCGCAGTTTCGGAAGTGGGGCGGAGGCACAAACGGGAGTCTAGAGTTCGAGTTCAAGACTGACCAACCTAACGGACTTCTTCTCTACACCGACGACGGGGGCACTTATGACTTTTTCGAGATTAAATTGGTGGAGGGCGCGTTGAGGTTACGCTATAACCTTGGAGGGGGCGCACAGATCATAACAGTTGGGAGAGACTTGAACGACAGTCATTGGCACAAAGTACACGTCCAGCGTCACGAGGAGCGCACGATATTGACAGTGGATGGGGTGTCCCAGATGAGAACGTCCAGGGGGAAGGATTTCACGTTCGGGAGATTCTCCACCAACTCGGACGTTTTCGTCGGTGGGATGCCAGTTTGGTACAACACAAAGTTGACCTTATTGGCGTTGCCTAGTGTCATCTTCGAGCCGAGGTTCGTGGGAGCGATTAGAAATCTCATATATGCCGACACCGAAAACGGACCACCTAGGAGACAAGAATTAAGGCCCAAGGATCACAGGGTGAGTGTTTTAAAATTATTTCACTCTTCATACAAAAATGACAAAAATAATTAACACATAATATAAAACAAAATCATGCACATTATACTAACAAAATATTAGCAGTTTAACGCCCGGGTTTAAAAAGGTAGATAAGTAATATCCTGATAAGCTAACACGTTGTTAGTAGGTAACCTGAATAAGTATGACATAGTCCTATCGGAGTGTTGTCTCTCTTTAACATCATGTTATCTTGCTTTATAAAACCGGGCGTTAGCGTATTTGATGCCTAAAAGCGAAGTATCAGAATCACATAAAAATTTTCATCCGACAAACTTGGATCTTAAATTTTCTTCAGAAACTGTTAGTTAATTACATCATGAAAGTGCAAGAATTATTTCTCCAAAAACATGGCAAATACAAAAAAAAATACTACAGAAAGACTTTTCTTTGCTCAAGATTTCTTTTTTATAACAAGCAATTTTAAGCGGTGGCTTTTTGGGAAGAGGTACGCTCCCCTCGGAACTGATTTTTGTTGTCATATGATGTAAGATACCTTCACTAACAGTTCCTGAAGAAATATCCTAGATCCAAATAGATATGAACTTCTGGTATCAACTGGACTATCTCGACGTAATATTGAGAGGTTCGTTGACGTTAACGTACTTAACGCTCAAGGTAGAAGATTCTCAGATCACAAGACCTAAAAAGTCAATTGATGACATTTCGCTAAAAGACCTTGCAATTTTTTTACACAATTAATTAGGTAATCCTGCGTAGTTCATATATTTATCCTACTGAAGTTTCACACCATTTTCATCAACTTCATTCAATTTATGTGCAAAAAGTAATTTATTTAATTTTTAACGAAGGCAGCATAATATTTATAACTCTTTCAGTTATGGATCGTGTGTAGCTAAATCTCCATGTTAGGGCAAAAAGGTTTAATCCCCAAAAACTTCTGGCACGAAAAAAATTATTGCTATAACATGAAGTTTGACCATGAAGTGATCCAATTTTCTATTTATAGCTTCGTCCAGGCAATTAATGAACTATATTATACTCTGAGAGAGAAAGTTGCACATCTTACGTTTGACTTTATAAAAAATTATAACGAGATCAAAAATTTGAACCTCAAAAGTCTCCTATCATATCTATGAAGAGGGTTTAATAAAAACGATATTCATGAGGTTAGTTTATAGTTAATTTATTTATTTAGTGAGTGGATCCGTTACGAGTTACGACTCCTCCACTGCGACCAGGTTGGTCTATTATTGTGGCTCACACCTAAGCGCTTCACATCCGTTCCAGCAGGCTGTAACGCATAAGCGGCATTAAAGTCTATCTACGCGCATTTTAACATCAAAATAAAAAAAATATTTTATAGAGCAACAATTGTTAACAACCTTTTCCAAACGATAGCGTGTTTAATTTCATGCACGGACCTTTAGGTCAGCCGCAAGCCAGCCACTGCGATATCTCCTAGCGGGCATCACACATACCTAAAACGCATAACTGGAAAGAGAAGAAGAGAGACGCGCGTGAAGTAGCGAATGGAAGAGTAAAGGTGACATAAGAGCGGCGGTCAGAGGGCCAACAAACTAGAACGTGAGGAAGATGAGGCTATATACTGCCATGGTGGTAGGTCGCGTCGGTGTCGAACGAACGAGGGAAGCCTCACCTGTACCTTACCTCAATTAATTATCTAATATATTTTACCTTTTATCTACATATCGAGAAACTAAATTGTTTCTACATAATTATCTCAACAACAGTCAGGAACGCAAATACCAAGTTATTACCTTTGTTTCGCGAATTACGTCTTTAACAAGATTCTCATGAAGGCCATATTGCCATTGTTGCATCGCGATATTTAAAACAATAAATACGCGAATAAAGAAAGTGTTTCTGGATATTAACCACTTCCGATGCAATCCATCCAATCGGCCGCGCTTAAATAAAGTAACGGAAGTTGCAAGACCGATTTCCATAGACTTTACTAATACAACCGGTTCTGGTTCTGTATATTTGTATTCATTCCCCCTTCTGGTCAGAGAGTCAGTCATTTCGTTCGTCATAAGTTATTGTTTTCAGCTACTGCATTGAGTGCTGTTTGACAGTTTCATACCAGTTTAGAATTGCAATGGCATAAATGTCTGCCTGAAATCCTGTTTTATGATGACCCAGGACCGAGAAGTATGATGACCCAGGCCCAAGAATAATTATTTTCACGATTCGGCGTCATATACTCCGTATTCAGTTCTCGTTGACGACTTGTTGCCGTCGATGTACCATATGTAAGGTCTGCTTTGGGGATGTCGTTTTTGTTGCGCTCTCGTTCGTTTCTGCTTGGAAAGAGGTCGTTATAAGCAGTACAGTATATTATAGTTGGTTATAAATGGCATCATGTTTGAGAGCATACTCAGAAGTCTGTGACTTATTAGACTGTCGTTCAGTAGTCTCGTCCGCACCATGACACAAGCCATTGGTATGTTTCGTATCACCTGTAATAACAGTCTGTATTTTGTCCATCTGACCTCTCTTTTCAAGTATATGTGGAGAGGACGCTGGCCAAGAAGGATTTCCATAGCTACGAAGGTGTGGTTTTCATTACTCCACCTCGGATCTTTGGACGGAATTGCACCCTCCCATTTAGTCGAAGGTATAGGATCGGAACCCTAGCCCCTCAATTATTTTTATGGACGCTTCGTCAACGGCGACGGTCCATGTTTGGCCTGGTCCGACTCTCCGTGATCCACTCGTTATTCAAGAGGTACTTCCGCTTCGTACTTTCGAACGTTTACGATTTTGTGGGCTTCGGGAGGTATACACGAGGCACATAAAATGCTTGTATAGTTGGAGGAAATCATGAAATTTCGCAGCTTTGTGCAAAAATGAACGCTTTAGCTTGGCTGCCTGGAATACGGAGGTTTTGTATTTCTACACGCAGTGAAAGTCGGTGCCTATAAAATGACTTACAGAACGGATGCGTAAGGTAGATGAGGTAGTCGTGGCACTACACCCCATGCACTCGAAACAAACCCTGGGAAAATGTTACTCATGTGGAAAAAGGGATGAACTACGTCGCATACTAGATGTCGATCGTACAAGAAGATACCCGGAACAGCACTTTTTCACCGAGATATAGTAAACTAATTTCAAAAGAGACCTAAAACATCAACGAAGACGCTAACAGGTACTGCGCCGATAATCTCTGCTGAGGTGAAGGTGTCGTTGAGAAGGCGGGAAAATATTTTCAAGAAAGTGTATTTTTCTGTATTCATATTAAAAGGGATGATGAAACTTTGAAATAATTTTTGATGATTGCTCAAATACAATTTTCAAGATAAATAAAACAAAGGGAAACATGAAACATAGAGTCAATATAAAATCGTCTCTACGCATTCAATACGAGTCGCTTCAGAGGTCTGCTGCATTGCAGATATCACTTTAGGCCAATCACAGGAGAAGCAGAAAATATGAACTTCTATTACCAAAGCCTCATCTAGACTAGGCTACTTTTTTATGCTATCAATATAGAGATCTGTAATGATGATAATATTACAGGTTTAAATATGTCATTCTATTTTCATCTACTCATTAGGCTAATTTCAACCAATCATGTTTACATGGATAAATATGCATTTTGCTGTGAATTAATTTTCAAATTAATATGAAACATCAAGGAAAAATGATGTGTAAAAGCAATTTTTTGAGATAAATTAGACCGATGGCCATCGATCCAAGAATAAAATTGGAGCTACGTTAATCTAGATCCTACCTACGCGGTTTTCCTTGTTTTTAAATCCTCAAGTCAGAAATGCTTTTACTATCGTGTTCTGGTAAATATAACAAGCGAGTGCATAAATTTACAAAATTTCATGCTTTTACTGTGCTCTCTGTAAAATAAGAGGAGCGATAATATTTGTTTTACATAAAACCAAACGGCAATCAAAAACAACATGTTTTGCTAATATTAAATATTTTCCAAACAACGAACACTTAAATCTAAAGCCACTCGTACAAATTTAAATACACCGTAATTCCTCGCCACAAGTATTTTTCCATTCAACCTCGCTCAAATTACGACTCCATTAAAGTAATTCGTGTCATTATTTATCAAACCGAATACCTAAATGGAAGTCGTTTTGTATCCTATAATTTCACCTATGTAAAAACAGCAATTTGGTCCCGACGTTATAGGTGGTACACTTCTTTAAATTATAAGCTTTCAATGAAAAGAAAAACCTTATATTCATAACATTTAACGTAAATGTTCCTAACATTTAATGCGCACAAATTGCCGTTCCATTAAGCAGCAGCTGCACTAAGTTGGATGGAACTCAATATCGGAAGTTAATTGAATCGTAAAGAGGTCATGCTATCGATGTCTCCGATAGTCCGGACGTTGGGACATTAAATTCATACTCAACCTATATTTTTTGATGAAAGGAAGCCATTTGGTACACGTGTTGCTGAATCAATTCAGTTATGTAAGCCCCCTCGAATACCTTTCTGGGCTCTTGTAGGTATTGCAGGTTACAGGCTACTTCCCGTATTAGACAGAAAGGTCGATCGTTCAATTTAAGGACCATTCCTGGAACTGCAGCAGGATATTGCCTGTCTCTCTAATTGAGGTTGCAGCGGATTTAAAAGCCCCGAAACCTATTACAAGCATGCAATCGTTATTAAATGCAGATTAAAATTATTACAGTTCTAATAACATCAGTATATTTCTTGCTGGACAGTTCCCACAGGAAGCTCTTGAATAATTGACGTACGTTATATGTATACGAATTAACAACAGTAAGTATTAACCTTGAGATGCTTTCATGTTGTTTTACAGAGTGTTGTGCTCATACCTATCTCTCATACCAATACTCTCCAAAATAAAGGCTACTAAATTCCATACAATTCCATTCACATTTTTATTCATGTCTTTCTAATGCTCACATATGAGCACAAACGTCTTTTGGATTTTGGAGCATTGGTCACTAAATTTTAATGTCCTGAGACAATACGAAGATCATTCACAGTTGTCCAACATGCTTCCGATACATATCTCATCCTTCCAAGCAGATCTTGGCTGATCTTCCAAAGGATGTAGTCTCCATTTGCAGACCGTTCGAAAAAATAGTTGTGGATTATGGAGATAGAGACCTATTCCTATAGTTAGGTCCTCCAAACTTCGAAAAGCTGCTGCAACTAAATGTTACATTGCCAGTGTTCGTGTCCATAGTCACGAAAACATTCCATATAGAACTCGGTTCTTCATTCTCGACAAAAGCTTTCCTGGTTACTCAAAAACGTTTCATTACTAGACCAGGCAATCCAAGGGTAATTTACGGCGATAATGCCACAAACTTTCTTGGAGCATGTAACCAACTAAAGAAATTACGAGACAATAAATGACCCGTCCGATCTAAATTGTTTAACGTCAGGTCACTTCCCAATTGGCGCTAGCTTAACCTGATATCTGAAAAATGATTTGTCCCAGTTGCCAGAAAATCGCCTCACATTTTAGCAACTCTGTTCCAAAATTCAGCAAAATTTGTGTAGAATTTTGAATGTAGACCTAAGTGGTTAACTCAGTTCACTAACTTGCGAGTAAATGATCTTGATCTTCTGAAGGAGGACAATGTGCCTCCCCTGAAATGGTCACGGACCAGGATCTTGGAGGTCTTTTCGGGCTCTGACCATAAGGTAAGTCAAACTAAAAACGTCGGATTCTGTATAGTAACCAGACCAGTTACAAAATTATGTCCCTTACCTCAGTTGTGCTAAAATGGTTCCTCAACATGTCATTGTGCCTTTTTTGCTACGTTCTCCAGGTAGACCACCAAGGAAATTCCTTTGAAGTCATATACTTCAACAGGAGGGAGTAAGATAAACTGACTGATACCGATACGTCCTCAGTGGGGGATGATGATAGTTTTTACCACTGGCGTAGTGTATGCCAGTGGCGGCGTGTGTTTATTTAAAATGAGTGAATTCTCAACGGGAAAAATGGAATTTATGTCTAGCGTAAAATGTAGAAAATGTCTATTCTGCAAATTGTACATTTTCGACGCTAAATAATAGCTCAACAAAGCATTAAAGGTTTTAATTGACTGGGACGAATGGAACACTTGTCTAAAAAATGACTGGTTTGGAATATCGATGTCTCCAAAACAAACATGGGAACAGAAGCCAGCGTGTTTTCTTGCTGTAGCGTGTTTTTGCCCCTGGGAATTCACACTACCGCTCGAAGCCAGAATATATGCAACTGACTAATGTGTTCGGGAGAATATTAGAAGGAACTATCAAGGCAATGAAATATATACCTATCCTCTACGACAGTCAGGCTATCCTGAAGGCGCATGCTAAATCAAATCAAAGCTGATTTGGGAATTCTGATAGAACCTCAATGGTCTGGCTAAACATACCAAGGTAACACTTGTTTCAGTGCCGGGTCAGCGAGGGATAGCTAAAAACGAGGCTGTACTGGCTGCAGAGGAACTAGCCAGGAAAAGCTTTGCAACGGCCATCACCTGAACAAGTGTGCGGAACCACTAAAAAAGGTATGTGGCGCAGTGGACCAACACAAAACATACTGGAACCATACATCAGGAAGCAAAAATTGCAAGTTAATGTTGATCAACTCTTGCCAATGAAATGCTCCTAAGCAGAACAAAGATTAGGACGTGGCGTGGGATCTCTTCCGTCACTGCCGTCGGAGACAGGGTCTGCATAAGATAGGCGTCTGCAGAGAAGAACCACTATGCAGACTTTGCAATAAGGACGACCAGACAGCTATCCATGTAATTTTTGAGTATCCGGCACTCACACGAACCAGTCATGGGGCAAGCGAGCCCCGAGGCCTGGCAGGAAAATCCGTGGCGAATAGTCTGTTGAACCTTGTACAAGGTAATAAACTATTTTTTTATTATTGAGTGTTTTTTTATGATGTGTGTAAGATTTCGTTTCAATTAAAACACACAACGTAGGGACAATGTCAATTTTTTAATTTTTCTTCTCCCTGCTTATCTACTTGTGATCAGAAAGTACTGCCATTTCGCATTAGATGTTAAGTATGGCTTACTTAGAATTTTGGATGAGCATTTCTGGAATAGACTGTCTCAATTGTGGTATAATACCGATTGGGTAATAGCCATCAAGTTATAGCTGTGCAAAAGATTTAGCGTTATCAGTTCTGAGTCGGGTCGCAAATGGCTGCGGAAATGAATATAAAAAAATACAAACAGTGACAGGAGAGAAGTTATTTAGGTCTGTGTCGGGGTATATCAACGAACAGGTTATTACAAGCTGACCTTGTCATGGGTGCCTCTGCGGCTTTTAAAATGTCTCTCACAAATTACATTATTGGACGACTCGACGGTCATGCCCCAGGGGTGATCAGGTCGTGCGGTGATATTATGTCGGAAGCCTATAATAGCGGGTGATACTGAAATTCTTTGATTTACCTACGTTTATTTTGTGTGGTATTTCCATGGAGTCTTGATGTACCTAATGTAGTTACTTTTCAAATAAAAATGTCATGATTAATGTCACGTCATGAAGCCGAGCGAATAATCGTTTTGGCCACGATGATTCGTAATTTCGTACCTTAAGACTTAACTGCTTAATAAGTCAGCATAAAACACTAATTATTCTCAGGATATTCACTAAAAGATCTTGCAGTTCGTTTACGGTAAAACGCTTCCTCAGAGCAACCCAGCGTTCGACCCCTAAATTTTTTATTTAATCACATCCACCGAACAGTTCGAGCCAAATAAAGAGTGTGTGAGATGCAGAGAACTTTAAGATAAATAAATTATTCACAAAAAATAAAGGGAAATATATCATAATATACATACCTACTCTATCAAACAAAATATAGAAAAACAGATCTTATAAATTTTGATGACGTGTTCAACAAATCTACCCTGTCCTCGAGCGTATGATGAGTGTAGAATTGTGAAGACTGTTAGCGACATGTTCGAGCCTAAGGCAAGTAAAATATACTTAGATGTGAAATAGAGAGTAGCAATCCATTGTCTTATGAAATAGTTAATGAATAAACATTACAGAAAGAGCATTGCCTTCTCGCTTGTTCCGTTCAAGAGAAACCAAGCCAAATCGTCTGTTAACGACGAATGTATGATCCTTTCGAAGGGCTAAATGGATGCGGCTCGAAGCCAAAATGGTAAGGACGAAGCGCCACAAAATGTTTGCGGCAACGACAAAAGGATCAAACTTTAGGGAGTTGGCGAAGGACCAGGCTTAATGCCAAGATTGACAGGAACACAAACTTTATTAGTTAATTGTTATCAGATTACTGACCTTGTACTTGTGTTCTGTCCGACGAGATGGGGCACTTGTTTGAATTGCGAGATGTTAATAGTTATTATTACTTTTCACTTCACTATGTAGGTACGAGTGCTCCACTATTTATTATAACGATTGAAAAGATGCTCGCTCGATCTGCGGCTCCCTTCGAGTAAGGGACTGCGCACCAAAACCAACGTCTATATGAAGGTACGAACGGCACTCTCTCGATCTACTCTCTACTCCGTCTCAATGTTACAACTCGACTCTATGTGTGGTCTCTCCGGTCAGGTGCCAGGTGGCCTCATTCTTCTTCTTCCTGATGTGTACAATGATAGGGAGGGGTAGGAAACGGTAGTGTCTTCGAGGATACGAATCAAATTATTCGACAAGGACGAAACATCGTCTAAGCATCAGTAACTGAATCTTGACGAATTCTTATATTTGTTTTTTTGCTCGACATAGAGTTTAAATTTTTTAAGAGCTCCCCTACATAAACGACAGAGCTGCTTGAAGGGAAATTCAGAAGCCAAAAGACAGTCAAACCAACAATATGAGTTTGTCAAGGTGATTTAGATACCTCCAGAGAGTCCCAGACTCTCTAATCGAGAGAATGTCGGGAATTGTCTTTTTGGTAAACTTTCGTATCCCAGTCTCCTTCGTGTCTCCCACTACCCTAAAAGTAGTTAGACCTTCTCTTCTCGGGTACCCTTTTGCAGTTATTATTGAGTTTGCACTGAGTTGGTTGGAATGTCACTGGACGCAAGCAATACTTTAACGAATTGACTACCAAGGATAGCAGAATTATCACTCCACGAGCTTAAAACGCTTCAGCTGTAGTGAATTCTTTGAAAAAGCTTATGGTTTATCTCCCTAAGAGTTCTCACCAAATTCCTATTTTTCGTGTCAATGTAGATCAAGACGGTGATGTGAGTCTAGTCGACAAGAATAATCGATTATAGATATTATTACTTGACCACAAAAGGTAAACGCTGGGTACTACCTACAAGCCGAGTACAGACCAAGCCGAACAGGTTAGCTAGCGTTGTTCGCGAACGTATCCACGTTAATGTTCGCAAACAATGTTCGTAAACATTATATTTATGAAATCTTTGTGAACATCATTGTACACACCAGCTCTTATGATGTTATTTCATTCTCCAACTTTACTAGTAAAAGGAAGTCATGTCCTGTAAGTAGTGATGAAGATGACTTAATTTTATGTAGTGCAGGGATCATACTGATGCATCATGAAATTAAAGAAAAAAAAAACGTAAACGGAGGAGATTTTTGACCACTGGTGATTCTTATCAAAGTTTGATGTATCTTTTTAAAATTTCTAAGCAGAGTATTTCATGTATAGTACCCGGAGTTTGCGAAGCCTTGATTGAGGGCTTGCAGGAATTCGTACAGGTAGGTACGTACATATAACTCTAAAAATAGAAGTACGTATTACGAATAATAAAACTACTCAAGTACAAGTATTTAAACGCAACACGCGACTTTCGGTTTGAATTGGAATGAACAAAATGCAACCAGTTGAAAATATTATTATGCTCACTGAAAATGTTATTTGCTTTAAAGATACCGACATCCAGTGGATAGCAGATAATTCCGACGAACAATGTTATTTTCCGCGAAATAACTATACGATGTTATCTGAAAAATGTTGAAAAATGAAGATGTTACTAGAGTAGGATAAGTGCCAACATTGTTAGCTAACATTGCTCGCGCGAACAAGGTTGGCTAACATGTTCGGCGTGGTCTGTACTCGGCTACCGTAGGAGTGCTAGTGCATGCTAATGTACTATCGCGACGGGATTGATCACTTTGGGATTGATAAAGCTCGAGGCTATAGGAAAACGTTAGGGATTTTCTGATTTGCGAAGCTACATATATGTATACAAAACTAACTATATACGTATAATATACAATAAATATACTTTTTCCTACGACCACTATACAAAACACTACTTTGCGCATCGTTTTTTGTGCGCAAACTAGCAGATTTCTCACGTATCCAAAACTGTGCGACAAAGTGACATAAGGCATAGCCAAAAATCGTTTCCGTACAGTTTTAATGTAAACAATAGTGATGGGCGGTAACTGAGAACTCAACTGTTACTTATTGTTAATGGAATACCTATTCATTTAAAGCGTCAAGGTAATAAAATAAACACAAATGGGATAACATAAACCCGACAAGACTATAAAATATAATATACCTACTTATTATTCTCTTGTGGCAGTAATTATTAAAATTTACGAGTTGATCGTTAATAACAGCATTGGTAGCGTTCAAATCAAATTCACGAACGTGAAAACTCGCACACCTCTAACTTCAATCGACGACGCACAGTCGTCCGCGTTGTGTGGAAGTTGCATATCTACCACGTCTCCACGCTCCACACGTCACTTATTTTTAGTTTAGATACGGAGTCTAATAATAAATAATAATAATTCTGTCGGTAGAATTCAATGATTTAACAGTATATAATAGTAATATTAAAAAGTCATTGGTAGAATTGAAAATAATATCTACCTACCTAGGTAGTCTGAAAAAATAATTTATGTGTGTTAAATTTGTTAAATAATTAATCTGTTAAATTGTGGTCGTAGGAAAAGTACTGTGTGTAGCACGTGCGGAAAAGAAATTTCACACTCGTGACAAATTTTCTCTTTTCCGCACTTGTTTCACAATATACTATGGTGAAATAGATTTTGCCTTTGTCTTCTCAAAGTAGGTTACATAGTTACATACAGTGATGCTTCCCAAAAGTAACGGATAAATTCAATAAAATCGTATGAAAACGTTTTTTTTGCTCGGACATGTCAATCGTTATTTTAGATTTGCCATCCAAGCATGTCTTTTTCGACCCCCCACCCTTTCCCTCCGAAGGGGTAGCTACCCCACTTGTAAAAATTCAAATAGCACAGTACCCCTTATTACGATACCTTGATTAATAGGTTTTTTCATCCCGAATAAAACAAGAATTTTTTTTTATCGGTTCATAATTAACGAAAATATTCACCAAAATGTAATCGAATAAGGAAATAAATAAGCGTATTAAAATTAATCAAATTTAGGTAGGCTTATCAATGACTAAAACCTTGACTTGTTATCATAAATTATGAAAACTGTGAGAAAGTTTTTGAGTTGTTAACATAAAGCTGAACATTTTTAATAAATAAATAAATAAATTAATTAATTAAAACATCGATGATTCTTGAAGTCGTCGGGCTAGAGTGGCAAATACATCGAGTATCGTCAATACCAAGCTGCATTAAAAAAAACGTATTGAAGGCAGTTCACATTATCGAAGGGCTTCTTGGTAATCAACTCACTGAAACATGACAAAATAGAATATTCTGGCCATGAGAAAATGAGATGAATCGAGTTTCTTTTACTGCATCGATCCTGCCATAGAAACGGTCGCTTATTTCTTAGGTTTTCAACTAACGACGTTGTATACAGTTTCAAAGAGTTTTTTGAAATGAAACATCGGGTGTACAGTTAACAAAGATTTAGAAATAGCACGGCTCGTTTTAAAGCGATGTAACTGGATGCAATACTTGGACAAAGTAGGTACAAACAATAGACGACAACCTAATATAACCGTATACTGAATTGAAAAACCCTCCGTCTCCGTTATCGACATCTCGGTCCCCTTCGTCAGGCCATCGAGTGGCCTAGGCACTTCTCAACACAACGATAAGTTAATTGCCTTCTGTATTCAAACGTTCATTATATTCGCCCATCTTGACAAGAGGTCGTCCTCAATCTCGGTCTGCATGAGAAGTTGAGCAACGCGAAAACATTACTAGAGTATATTCAAATAAACTTTTGAAAAATGATAAAGAACGTTGAATTCAAAAGAAGATGGAGGAACTACTGGAAAAGGCTCCCTTATTTTTTTGTGATATTTATATTAGGTAAGTACCTATAAGAGTTTATGCTTCTAGAGGTAATTTATTCTGATTTCGTACCTTATACCGGCTTATTTTGCTTATCAAAACGATTTTTTCCTGAATTCTGGCAGATACCGACGCCCGAGCCGACGCCATACCATAATATTACAGTATGTAGTTATCCGGTGTCATATCTCGCAGATACAATAGACCGAATGTTCGACTTAAGTCAAGAACACGGAAATATGGGTATTAACTAAAGTGTAGTGTAATGTAACCTACCTTTTAAATAAGGATCGTGCGTCATGTTCACCAAATCTGTAATGTAGCCTATCTAAAATGTCACAAATCGACTGCCTTACTGAATTATTGAAAAATAAGAACCCCTTTGACGTTTGAAATGTCAACTTGTGTGCGATGAATGACTCTGTTGAATTCCCGCCCTGGAATTCTAACTTTGAATTTGAGGTTATCTCGCCCTGAAGTCTTAGAGATAATTTGAACGGATTGAAAATCTCCCGCCCTGTGAATTCTAGTTTTGAATTTTCAACACAAAATGGCCCATGTGATTCTAACCCCTTTGAACCCTGAAACCCCTGATTATACCTGTTTTGTGATCGTCTAGTTTTAACCCCGTGGACCTTCTGCGTTGTGTTGTAACCCTATTTTGTTCGTTCGTAGCAAAAATGCTACGAAAATACTCAAGTTAGCCAGTTATTGGGAGAAAAGAAGATTTTATCAAAACACAAGAATTTCCCGCTACGAAATGAAATCAACTTTTATTCTATTCATTCTAACCCCCTCCCAAATGCCGGATTTACAAGAACTAATCAGAGAAAAAACCCTTGCAAAAGAAAACTCTGACTGCGTTCACAAACATTAAATTCCAATGGCACAATATATAAAATAATCACCTTTTTGGTGTGAAATAGAAATTAATAAACAAATCTGTTCTATTCAGAAACAAGACATTTTATCTTTCTATTTCACGGACTCATACATCCTGAAAAAGAAACGAAACGCACAAAAATAATGCATATAAAATTCATGCCTTGTTACTGGCAAAGTACCACCTTTGATACAGACGACGCAGGGTAAATAAATAAATATGTTGGTTGCATGTAAATAAATAAAATTCATCAATACTATAGTGCATAAATAAATTATCAAATCAATTATGAAATTATTAAAGAATTATTAAAGAAATTTACAAATACGTTTATAAGTTTGAAATAACGTTCGGGATTACGAACGTAATTCGTCGTTCAAAGATTATGACATTACATGAAAACAACATGTTATCGTTTACAGTCCAGATAAATTTACCATTAGCCCCGTACCCCATACACACACATAAAAAATATATATGGAAAATAACACGCCTTGGTAGTATCCTGCTATCAAGACTTGGCACAGTGACGTTCAAATATGGGAAAGGTAAAATTGGCTACAGACACTATTAATTAAGGCAAGTAAGAGGTTCACGGATAAAGTGAATCAAGCCATAGTTTATTCGTTTACAGTTACAAACAAATTACCCCATCGTTAACTCATCGCTATAAATCGTTAATTGCAAGCACGCCCATGTGCATCACTTTCATAAATGAGTTACAATACAATAGCAACTGTAGATAAACGAATCATTTGAATAAAATATCAAAGCATGGTGTTATTTGGATTTAAAAATAATAATTAATAAATGATCAAAGTTTTCAGATAAGGAAATAAAAATCACCACTCAAAATAAATAGCGTCATGGTTAAAGTTTTCTCCAAATAAAAATAATAAGATAGTCACATGACTGGCCATTTTAAATAAAACACATAGCAATAAAAGATCGAATGGAACGTGTCTCAGAATGATTTAACCCAGTTTTTTTTCCGTGGTCTGAAACTCATGAAAAGCAGTGACAGAGCTTACATTTGAGCTTGAAAGCATGACGGATGACAAATGAATACAGAGGGTGCGTTTTTAGATAGTTTTGACTCTAAGGTTTCGATTTTACCATGCGCAGTTGGTATACAGGTCGGGTCTCTTCAGTTATTGACGTAGGTACCCGGATTCATAATCATATTTCACTGTTTATTACAGCTCCCGGGAAAATAACTGTTTGCAAACACTTGTTCAGGTGCCGACTTTTAATCTTTGTCCGCCTGCACTTAAGAAGAAAGCCGAGACTTATCAACAGTTCCTTGACACTTGCCCCGTTCGACGTAGTAGAGCTGCCTTGTTGCATTTTATATTTTCCAGAGGTCTACCTTGACCTCCAAGGAAAGTGCACTCCATGATCACAGCAAATTAACTATATTCTCTACACTCAGTAGACTCAACAGTTTAGTAATGTTTTCCAGCTACTTTGTTAGTAAAAAACTGTACTAAATAACTTTTCATTAGTAAATTGCGGAGTTTTACTTGATTAAGAAAAATTAAAGAGAAAATTCTGACGAGTCCAACGATCCTAAAACGATTGCTGTAGGTGAGTTAGAACGGCAGATATGAGCGGTTGAAAAAAAAATACAGAATCCAAGATGACGGCGGGCGGGGGAAATTTGGACAATGCGCAAATTCAGGGTTGGTCTCCAACGAAGACCCCTTCGAATCAGCAACGAAAGAAAAAATGTATCTGAAATTATTGACTGACACAGTGCATATAGAGTGCATCTACGGTTCCCTATTTTGTCTTTTTGCTGTTAAATCGAAAGCTTCAACTCTGCTTCACACATCTCAAATCCTGGCAGTGTTGTGGGATGTTTGCGAATTTTACTTCCACGTATGATTTCATTTTTTTTCTGTCAGCGTACCCTGTCTAAGTTTTCGGATATCTAACTTTACTCTAGTCAACTATTGTTGATTTTTTTTGATCGGCGATGTTCGTTTTGTTATCGGAAGGGTATATGATTAGAGCAAATATCATCTACCGGGTAAGTTTCATCGAGATAATGGACATCAAAGCCCCTTGTTCCTTAGGATGCAATCTATTTGGTATTGAATTGGGTGCAGAGGATTACCTAATAGGGCTTGGAAAGCAAAGCATACCTACAACCTTCTTGGTGGTTGTAACATTTCTCCTTTTTTGAGAGGACGTGTTAATTATTGTTGTTAATTAATTAATTAACAAATGCCTTCAGACCAGATAGTGGGTGGACTTTCACAACATTAAAATATAAACCATAAATTTATTGTTTCCATAAAATAACATAATTATTGAAATCAATAATTTAACTTTGCTCGGAATATTTAAATTCGTGAACTATAGATGGACACTGCCTGGCTCCAGCATCAGGCAAAATGTGCTCGTCTACCGTTAGACGATAAGTTCTAAGTTTTTTTACCTTCACTGCCGTTTGTAGCCACTAGGTCAAGTTCACGGCAGAGTGAGTTCTTGTAGCCCTATTGATTAACTGAAAAATAAAAAACGTTAACACAGGCAATGCATTGCGAATGGATTAAATGTTTTTACAGTGGCTTTATCGTTTCGATAAGGCATGAGAAACAAACAAACAATACCCCTGATTTTTATATTTACATGAAATTTATGACGATCGGAATTTACAAAGAATTCCTTTTTTATTTACATGATTAATTGATTTACTAAATTAGATATAAGGGACAAATTCTAGTCGCATGAAATTAACGCGGATTTTCCTATTAAATGACTGAATAGGCTCGTCTTCTATTACGTAACGGTCAATTTCTGCTTGTAATCGAAGGCTGGCCTTTTATGTGTCCGACTAACCCGCCGAGTCAATACCTCTAGCGCGTTAGGAGGCTACGGGGGATGGTATGCGTAATCAGAATAATTGGATCAGGGATGCGAATCAATTCTTCGCATCACCGGGGTCCTCGTTCGAATTTGACTAGCTTTTAGCAATAAAGGGGGGTGGCGAAAGAGTGTCAATTCCACTCTTTCGTGTTAGTCCAACTTGAATCCTGGTCAATACCCAGGCTTCGCGTTGGGGAGGATAAGACGGGGGCTTGGAAGAGTCAATTCCTCATCTTCGCTTGAGGAGAAGTCTCGATCAGTACTCGGAACCTCCGGACAAGGGGGTTGATTTATAGATGGCTGACTGGCTATCCTAGATCAGTACCCCAGAGGAAGGCCAGCTGCAATCTGCTTCCTTGCGTTAAACCTCCGTTCCTTTATACAGGTGCTGGACGTAAATAACAATAACTTCTTATCTTGTTTTTTTCTTGGCTTCGCATTTACTTGCTTGAATTTAATATTTTAATATTGTAATGAAGTCATGGATTTTTGACTTCATTTTTAGTCAGCTGCCTCCAATAATAGGTTTAATTAATTCTAAAAATCATCAGCAGGATCGACTTATGCATTTCATCAATAATAAAATTATTACAATTATTAATTTCTCGCAAATGCATTCATTTCTCAAATTATTTATGAGTTTTTTATGAACAGACCAAGTTTTAAGCGAGCTGGATCGAGGCAGTTGACTACACATTCGGAAGCAACATCGCTGATACCAGCGCTATCACCGTGGGCAAAAACAAAATAAACCTTTTTTATGCTCCGCGTCCCATCTGAAACACGGCAGGTAATTAGTATAGAGCAGCGTACTCACTAGAGTACGAGGCCCAAACGAGCGCCCCGAACAGAGCAGAGCCGAGCATTCGGGGCGTTTTATTTTTCACCCGAGCCCCGAACGAGCATTCGGTTTGGCACTGATCCAGTTGTTCGTAGGTACATAGTTCGGCAGTAGAGCTGGTTAATCCCGTCTAGACTGAACGCGAACATCCTTTTTTGATGTACCGACAGAGCTCCGATCGGTCTGAGCACGTTCAGCTGCGTACTCACTAGAGCACGAGCCCCGAACGAGCGCCCCGAACAGAGCTGAACCGCTCAGATGTGGACGGGCATCCGAACAGAGCCAAGTATGCTCAGGTTGTTCGGCGAACGTGCTCAGACCGATCCGAGCTCTGTCGGTACATCAAAGGATGTTCGCGTTCAGTCTGGACGGGATTAACCAGCTCTACTGCCAAACTAATGTATCTACGAACAACTGGATCAGTGCCGAACCGAATGCTCGTTCGGGGCTCGGGTGAAAAATATAAACGCCCCGAATGCTCGGCTCTGCTCTGTTCGGCGCGCTCGTTCGTGGCTCGTGCTCTAGTGAGTACGCAGCTTAGAACGATCGACATTTTGACTTGAAAATCACTTCCGAACCGGCGTTCTTAAGGTGTAGTAGTGTGTTAAGACGTCCGTTCCGGTGTTGTTAACCGAGTATAATAGTAGTAGAGATTCCAGACCTAGTGCCAATAATAGTTAGACAGTTGTGTCAAGTTCCGATTCGAGTTAGTCCGAGATCCGAGCCGACCACCCTGCGCTTCCGTGTCAAGGTAGGTGGTAATTGATACCAGCCGTAATTTTTCCACTGTATTTGATTGTGTCACGATCAATCCCGAACACCCTTCATCAGTCCTTCCTCTCTGTTCATTCCTGGACCCCGCTGTAGCAACACAGGCCCCGTTCTTGTCGTGAGATTGTCAGCCCCGGCGTCGCAGGGGGTAATCTCACGGTGGCACCGCGGTCTGGTGCTAGTCAACAGCCAATCGACACCCGTCTTCCGTTGGAGTAACGAAGGTCCCGTCGCTGTCGTGAGATGATTGTCAGCCCCGGCGTCGCAGGGGGTAATCTCGCGGTGGCGGCGTGGCCTGGTACTCGTACCAACAGCACGCCGAATCCCGGCCCCTCCAGTAAGACACGACGTACAGCAGCTTCACCGCGCCGACCCGAATTTCACGCTCATGCTGTAAATATCACCACGTTTAATTACCGGGAGCTACCTTTTATTTTACTGTGATTTAAACCGCCTCCGACGACCGCAACTCGCTTCCTGCCGCTTTGCTTCGCAACCCGTAATCGGTCGACCCCTAGAGATAGGAATTCTTGTATTTGTTCAGCCGTCTAAGTAAAGTAAATTAAGCCGTCTAAGTTGTAATTTTTTTTCATTTGTAAATAGTTATTTTTGGTGATCCAGCTTGTTTATAATCCAGCCCGTGAATCTCCTTTTTACCACGACCGACCGTGAACCACGAGCCACTCGCATAACAACTTGACTCCACGGGAGTGCCACCGAAAACGCGGGGAGCGCCTAAAGACCGCTCCTCCGTGTTCGCTTTTGTGATAACCTCATTTGACCCCTGGCACTATCCGTCTTCTCCACAGAGTTACCCTGGGACAAGGGTACGATAAACGTACCAACTGTGTGGCAACCTAGGTAGTTGGGAAAGGAAAGCGAGACCATTTCCCCGGGGGAGTAAACCCTCTACAAAAATCTGGCGCCCGAGCAATCCGTCCGTTTTCAGCCAGTTTCCCGGATAGCCGGAGTTGTCACAATATTTTTCCCTGAATTGCGTCTTGTTTTCTGTTCTTTCCTAGAGGTACTATATGTGGTACCTACCCTGTTTTGAGGTAAATTTTTTTGTTTGATTTTGTCATCCTGAAAAAAAGATTATATCTTCGCGTAGCGGTGGATTTAAAAATATTCTTTTTGACCGTCAGCTGATTGATTATTAGCGTGTTAGGATACGGAGGGACAGAGATAATGGTTTGAAAGTGCCGTTGCATATTGATTTTACATCCTTCCCTGCCTATTGACAGCGCCAAAAGCTCATTTCATTGGCTGTATTTTATACAGCTAATATTCGATCCATCAAAATTCATTCGAAATGAACTATTAATTTCATTTATTCGAGAAAGTATACAAGAGTTAATCTTAAACAGAGTTTACTTTGAATTGATGTTCTCCAAAACGAAACAAAAGTAGATTAATTATTAATGTAACAACATAAGCGTCAACAATAATTGAAAATTTAAAACAATACACCCACCCAGTTACTTTGTGGAAATGTGGATAAATATTGATACGAGCAAAGCAAAGGTTTAGGTTTAATTTGCTACTCACATAGTCAAATCATTAATCACTCAACCCTCGACTTCAATCAATTTCAATCAAAGTTTGTATTGTCATGTTACAAAAAAATAAATTTAATTTTTGCTAACAGTAATTTTTCATGAAATCATATTATCTACCTATTTTTGTACTGTTTATGTACAGGGTGAGCGAAACTCGATGTCTCAGCTCTATTGTAAGGAAAGAAAAAACGAAAGAAAAAATCTGAAAAAAAATTCTTAAATGGGACTGAGTAGTAAGGTTAATTTTAAGCCTAGCCTGCAGATTTTTCTACATCAGGGCTACAACATTAATTGATATGGTTCATTGTTTTACAAGTTATGGTAGGTGTCTAAATTTCGTTGTACAACTCGATGTCCTTGAGATAGTTTATCAGGGCTGGTAATTGATCAGCTACGCTGAGGAGTTCTTTCAAGTCTCCTTTTAACTGGCAGTTTTGTCGTGCGTCTATGTAATGCACACACTCAACCAGGATATGTTTCACCGAGAGCGGGGGGCGTCACATTTTTGGCATTCTGGAGGGTTTTCAGAGTCCATAAGATATTTATGGGTTAGTCGAGTGTGACCAATTCAGAGTCTGCGAATGACTGTCTTGTCCCTTCTAGTGATTTTAGATTTTAGCCCATGATTGCTAAACGCTGACAAGCGTCGTGGATGTTTTGTACTGGAGGATGTTGCGTGTAGGGGTGCTTGATAGATATGATGGATGATAGAGAGTCGGTACATATTGCTATCTGCTGGTTGTGGTCCGAGCTTACAGAGCATAAGGCCTTATAAATACCATATAGCTCACCTGTGTGGACACTTGCAGTAGGAGGTAGGGTCCACTGTAGTGCTGTGCTGTGTTGAGAGGTCACCGAGCAGCCAACGCCTGATTCGGATTTGGAAGCATCTGTATACGGGACTTTATCAAATATTGAGTTGTTGATAATATCTTGGAATGATTGTCTTAGGAGCTCATTTGAGGTGCCGTGTTTGGGGTAGTTACTGAGAGAGGTGTTGTTGTTTGGTTGGGGGTTTCAACCACGGAGCAGTAGGAGATATTGGAGATGGAGTTGTCGTAAGGAGATCTACGTCATCGAGAAAGGAAGGTAAGATTTGTGGCAGGGACTGGGTTCTGGCGAGGGGAGTGTTGGTGGGTGGTTTCGTTTCGTGTAGTAGGGAAAGCTGGATTATGTGGGTTGGCGGATATTATTGCGAAGTAGGTGAGAAGAAGTTGCTGTCGTCTTAGCCAGAGTGGAGGTTCGTTTAGTTATTGATAAAGACTAACGCAAAAGCTGGATCTGAAGGCTCTTGAGGAGATTCTGAGTAACGTGTTGTGCACTATGTGCAGTGATCTTAGGTCTGATTTGGCGGCTGACATGAAGATGAAACTACCGCAGTCCAGACTAGATCGAATGAGAGTTCAGTATACCTTCATCAGAACGCTTTCATTGGCTCCCCATTCATAGTGTGCCAATGTTTTCAGTAAATTAACACTACTCAGGCAGTTTCTTTTGGTTTCTCTAAGGTGCTGCTTATGAGCCCCACTCGGTCAACTATCAGTCAACCAGCAACCGATTACGAGGGTTGGAAGTTATACATACCTGGGCACGAACCTAAATGATCAATGGGATCACTCAGTGGAGATTAAACAAAGAATTGAAAAAGCAAGATCAGCTTTCATCAAAATGGGATCCATATTCAGGAGTCGCAATCTTAACTTGAAAATCAAGATACGCTTACTGAGATGCTACGTGTTCTCAGTTCTGTTCTCAGTTCTGAAACACGAATACCTGGGCCACATAATGCGCAACGAACATCGATATGGTCTATTACAGCTGATCCTGCAAGGGAAGGTCTACGGCAGAATTTACGTAAATGGTTCAACATGACCACTACAGGACTATTTAGAACAGCAGTGAATAAAGTCAGAATAACCATGAAACAAATTGAATAATAATAAATTATTATATCAATTACAGCAATCCGGCGATTGTTGAAAAAAGTCACTATGTTTGCTTATAGCTTTTGATTTTCTTTCTGATCGGCACACTTCTCTAGTGGTGGTGATGTGACAGACTGATGAGATGGAAATGACCATTGAAACATCGATGTCTCTGTCTTCACCATACTATTAGAGTAAATGTGTCGTTCAGAAAGCATTATTGTTTTTCAGAATAACCATGTTAATAGCCAACATCCTGAAGGGATAGGCACTACAAGAAGAAAATGTGCTGCTTCCAGTTCAGTTTTTTTGTCGAATGTTAACCCCAGAATTTTGTGATGGTCGACTACTGTGAGGAGTACGCCATTAAGATAAACTTTGGGGGTTGGTGGTCTCTGAGATCTGCTGAACTGTAGAATTTTGGATTTTGGGGAGAATAGCAAGCCGATTTTAGAAGCCCATATACTTAGTTTGTTTACTGATTCCTGGAGTAGAGTGGATGTAGCTGATGTGCATCTCCCATGCCCATGACAGTAAATGACTAGATTGTCTGCGTACAGTGTGCTCTTGACTGAAGGGCGGATATTCGTGCGAATGTCATTTATTGCCAGAATGAATAATGTGGGGCTGATGATTGCGCCTTTCTCTTGAAAGCAAGCCGAGGAGATTTTGCTGTTAGCTTTGCCTCTAAAGGTCCTGTCACTAAGGAATTTATTAATGAAGTGGAAAATATTCCCCGTCAACTTGAGCACTCGGATTTTTTTGATGATCACCGATTTGGGTATCGTGGATTGACAAATATTGTTTATTCTACTCTTATTGAATTCCAATTATTAGAGCTTATTGAGGATGAATTATGAAGGTTATTATTCATAGGTATTGAATTATATAGTTCATAATACCCGGCTCTAGTAGAATCACACCTACAGACCAAAGCTGTGAATAGAAATGATAACTGACATTTCTACAATGAACGCACAATCTACCGCCACCCAGAATCCACAGTTGCTTCAAGCAGTAATAAAATAACAAAAATAAATAAAAATATATTTTGAATATCGCTCACCCTGCATGTACACCAAATTTGGTATCAAGTCATTTACAAAAAATAAAAAAAAAAACTGATTCATTTTTTAATTTTTCACATCCCGTAAAGCTCGACAACGTCTGTGCTCACACCAGGTTGATACAAAAACTAAAACTTATATTGGGACACAGAATGAGCCCCTGGATTTTGAAGTATACTTGAAAAAATATCCTGTACAACAAAATAATAATTCGTTTATATCTTGTGAGCAAAAATGGAAACGTAATTTAGACATGCTTTTGCAAAAATTGGGTTTCAGATTGAATCTGAAAAATTGTAAAATGAAAAATTTTGATTTTTTACATTTTCCAGATTCAATCTCGAACATGAAATTTTTGAGCTTGCCTAAATTACGTCTTAACTAAATAAGAAAGATAAATTATTAAATTTTACCTACCTTCGTGCCGGCTACTTACACGGCGATCCTTCAGCACTTTAAGTATCGAGCTAGGAAAAAAAAGGGGGCAGTGGGTAGGAAGGAATCACGGAATACAAAAGGCTGCTCCAATTTGAACTCGCGACGACTGAAGGCTTACGACTACTGCTCGATTCGTGAGTGAATTAATCTTGTGGTAAAATCTAAAATTGATAACAAATTCCGAACAACGAGCACAGCTGTTTCAAGCCAAAACATCCCTCTTTAAAAGACGTAAGACTTTTTTCTAAAGGTCTGCTGGTCAAGATATACAAAAATTAGGCTAAGGCAACAAGTTCTACGATTAAAGAGACTATTTTTGATGGTAATCTTGGTCATTCCCTCATAAAAACGCCTATTTTATTAAGTTCAATAGTTTTTAGACAAGTAAAAACAGCTCGAAAAACAGCAAATGAATTCGAACGTTGCGTGTAGTAGGTGACATGAAGCATTCTTGATAGACCCTTATTTTCGTTGAATTTCTCTGACAGTTTCTTAGCTACCTGCTTTATTACTTTTGATGTGGGTCATCAAATTATAATTTTCAGTAGTGCCAGGTTTCCTGAAGCAGATTACACAGTTATTTTAAGAAACCACTGCTGTTAGTTTTATTTTATTAAAATTTTATGTATACGAAATGAGTCCTTTGATCTCTCTTAGTTGTGTAAGAAGTCATTGTAGGTATAGATTCTTCCAGCTCGGTCGCCTTGTTGTAGCTACCTCTTCCTTTTATCCTTATTTTCCAGGTAGATTAAATCTCCGAGATTCCTTTCATGCAAACGATAATAAGCACTGCTTGTAGCTAGTCAGCGATATTCCTCTATAATAGTTTGAGCAATATAATTTATATCCTCATCTAGAATAGAACCTCATTTAGGTATTGATTGTAATAGAACAAGTAATTCAGTCGTAAGCTTGCTTGTGCACATTTAATTAACTCCGTTGAATATCCTTTTAGGCCTGGAGCTATATAATTTTTTAGTCGCTTTGGTACCATATTCAAGTATCTCGACCTTAATAGAAAATGTCTTAATAATTTGGTAAACAGCTACAAATCGTTAAGAGAGGTTTGACCTTGGAAAATTAAAAGTTTTTCGGGTATACCTTCTCGGTATTAAGGAATCTTAGGAGCTTTTTTACTTTTTTAGGGTCTTAGCGTAGAGCGCTTTGACGAGAAGAAAATTTGTCTTTCCAAAGAATTTTTTATCCTGTTTTTAAGCTGATTATTTTTTAATTCGATACAAGAGTGGTTTTTAGATGAAAGAGTTGGGATCGATCATGCGATTTGATTTTTAATTTTGTTTTAAACGGCTAATGAAAGAGGGTACAGGGACATTTCTATCGGGTAAACACAGAGAGGACCGGAGATCCGGATTTCTGGAAATAGCACTGGTCTCTGAGTTTTCTCAGTCGCAGCTGGGAAATAAAAAGTTATAACGACATCCGTTTTTGTACGAACATTTTCAATTTTTTAGACCTTAATAAACGGCGAACCTTTAGCCTAAATCCCGAAATTACCACGGCTGTCCACCACTTCACCTAATTTTTCATATCCGTAAAATGGTGGGTGAATATTGTCCACCATGCCTTTTCATCGTTCATCAACCACTCACAGTGGGTCGCAGTCATCCACCAGAGCCATACCAACGTACTGAAACGGAAATATTATGCATTAGACACAATTAGTTTTTGTGCTGGTGGTCAGATGTGGTCCCCCACCGCTACGTCATAAGGCTGGTAGTATATTCATAATATTTGTTATGATTTTAAACGATTTTTTTGAAACAAAAATTACGAAACAAAAAGTACATCCCCTTGCGGACAGTCTCGACCTACCACAGCTGCTCTCGTCCGCGAGGGTCCCACTTCTACTTGCACTGCTCGCCATTTCAGCATATTCTCGATCTAACCGATTAAGGTAGACGAGAACGAGACACCATGCATCTGGAGACCTTTGTGTGATGCTTATGAATGTTGTTCTCTCGAATGCTCATTCTATGTCGACAAATGCGCCCAGGGTGGACAACTTTGTAGTCCAAAATCACTCTACCTCACACACCACCGCATGCAGAGCAGATTCGATTGACTTTTTCCTATGGAACATAGTTCCAAGTTGGTTTGGGTTTAGACGATGCATTTTTAGTTTTTTTTCTCTCAACTTTCAGAAGGATGTGAGACTTATCGGTCGAAAAGATTTGGCTGAAGAATAGTCTATTTTACCTGATTGCAGTATAAATATTACTTCCCTCTAACTCCATGGTTCTGGAATGTAGGCGTATGCGATTCATGTCCTGTATATTATTTATAGACACCAGGTGGTTTGTAATAAATTCCAGCCCATTTTGGAGGAGTACCGGGAATACTCCGTCCAACCCAGGTGCCTTATATGGCAGGGTTCTTCTGATAACCGTGACCAGTTTTTTTGTCTGTACTACCTCCTTGGCAGTGTCCCAGTCCTCCTGCTTTGGGGAGTCTGTTTTGTATTCTGCCCAAAAACTGATGTTCATGATAACTTTGCAGTCAGGGAACGCTTGGGTTAGGAGGACTTCAGTTGCCTCCGCTGAGTTTGTAGTAAGTACCATCTGCCCTTTTCATGATACCTGCTATTTGAAAAGTTAGATCCTTGGAGAGCACCTTTTTCTGCAGAGCCGCCACTGTAGTGGATTCGATTCCACTGCGAAAGCATCTAAGAGACTCCCTTGTGATTTACGAAGTTTGTTCTTGAGCTCCCTCCCGTGTTCCTTATTTTTTGCTCTATTAAATATTTTCCTGTCCTCCTTTTCATCCGCTCAAGTGCGGGAGCTCACCAAGTTTATGGTGACTCTCTACGTATTAAGAAGGACTGTTGTCGGTAGATTAATCCATTTTAGAAGTTTTGTCGCTGAATCCGAACAATTCCGAAAAATCCCAAGTTCCTGAAAAATAGACGATGATCGCGAAAGGGAAATAAGCTGTCGCTGGAAATGTCAATGAGAGAGACAATTTTCGCGATAAATCTGTTGATTTATTTCTAAACGAAAGTGGGTTGCTTGACAACTCACTAGATTATGCAGAAGCGACTCATTTTGACGTGCAGCTACAATAATTGAAGGGCTCGGTGCAAAAACCAGTCAACTCCATTTTTCATAATTTGTGGGAAATCAAAAAAAACTTTCTAAAAATGTTATTTGACAAAGTTTTGATTGACCATTAAATATTGGGACTTGGCAGTGATTTAATAATAAACTGAAAGATAAATTTTTCTCAGAAACATCAAAAAATTTTTTTGAAAGTCTTGGATTAAAAAATTAGTAGAAAATGGAGTTGACTGGTTTTTGCACCGAGCCCTTCAATTATTCATTGTCGAACTGTCAAACTTTACATAATTGTTAAGCGATCCGTATCCAAGGCTACTAGGTTGAAAATCACCACGCTGATAGACAAATTTGAATTGCAAGAGAGCTCTGGTTAACGCGATGTCTTTGGTAAATACGAAAATATTTTTCAAAAAACGCGAAAAAATTTCTAAAAATGCATAACGCCCGAAATTCTCAGTACCTATAAGTATATTCCGAAACCGATATGTTCAATTATTATATTTTCGTAGGTACCTAAGTACAGGTACCTATTATACCTCTAGATCAAAATTGATGGCAGTAACTGACAGTACTAAAAAAGACATTTCGGGGAAGTGGCAAGCAGAAAATTTTTCTCAAAATATTATTAGTTCCTGCTTGCCGCTTCTCCGAAAAGACCTTCTTAGCACTGTCACTTACTGCCATCAATTTTGATCCAGAGGTATAGTTTGATTTGAAATAAAAGAGATTTAAGAAAATTTTCAAAGTTTAATCACTCAGAAAGTCAAATTTGGCGGTCCTTATATTCGCTTAAACGAGCTAAACCACTCTTAAAGTAGTGCGGAGCAGCAAACTGCTATGTTTAACCGTAGCCTAAAATTTCAACTCGTTGTAAGCTCGAACGGGCATTACTTAATTATAAAAAATCTAAATAAAAATAATTTTTCTTTCAAGTTTCTTTCATTCATTTTCCTA
This sequence comes from Malachius bipustulatus, assembly GCA_910589415.1. Lineage (NCBI taxonomy): Eukaryota > Metazoa > Arthropoda > Insecta > Coleoptera > Melyridae > Malachius > Malachius bipustulatus. Next base: position 7,917,130 of record OU342632.1, read on the forward strand.
CCCGAGAAAGCAAGCCATCACTAAAACATACAGAATATTAATCGCGATAATTTTAGAGATTTACATGTGCGCATTGATTGCTTGTATTATGTTTACTGAATAGCTTAACATGCTTAGGTATAAGTGCGAACTGTAATCATAATAACTAAGCGAATTAGAGAAGGGTTGGATTCTTGGTGTAACCGCACTACCAGCAACAATGCCTTCAAGCGATCAACAAAGAGGCGCCAGGGTCTTCGCACCGTGCGGTTTTCGCGAAAACTGAAACAAAGACTAAAACAGAAACAAAGTCGGATTGTGTGCCCTGAAAAAAATATGAGGCTACAACTCGTTATTAAAAGGTTGCGTTGAGTGCTGTAGGAAACTCCACCCACCACTTCCCTAACCTGTCGAAAATATCGCTTGTTCGTTCTCGTTTTGGTCTTCTGGGAAATGACTGCAAATTAAACATTAGATTTTTGACTTTGAAAATGCTCTGATTAACACTTAGGTTTCAGTAAAAAAAAATTGTTTACACAACAAATTTGAATTAACGGGAGAAGTTAATGAGTGTATGTGTGTGTATAAAGGATGTAAATGAATAAGTGTAAAAAAATTTAGGGGATGATTCCTTGTTAAAAATTAAGCAGGTTTTTCGCATGAAAATAAATCACTCGTCCATCTCCTGTTAAGATATTTGGGTCTCATTAAGATACAAATTTTCATTAAAGCACTGGTCAAGCTATCCAATGGCAGAGGAGCATTTGCAATCGAATCGGTTCCTTTTCGCTCACAATCGGGTCGCTCCAAACCAACCGAAGTCACAGAGTTGTCATACTCACGACAAAAATTGCCTTGTGATATAAGTTCTGTATTTCTGAAAAAAAATTCTGAACGTTTATTTAATTTAGAACATAAGTAACATTCAAAGGAAATTTATCAAGATTTTATGTTACCTTAATTAATTTGATAGGTAGGTATATCGTGTAAAAGATAGAAAGATAAAGTATTATATTATTCGTAGCGCTCCGTGATAGTATTCAAAGCGGCAACGCTGCGACCTTCGCGTTGCGCAGGTAAACAATATCGTAATTAATGGCTGTCAATGTTATTAAAATTATTAATTAATCTCAAAATCGAAGCGTAAAATTCGGAATTCGAACTTCGCATAATAAAAATTACGCAGTAGTGAGTAGTGCCCTTTAAACTTGATACTCAGAATAACCTTAGCGACGAAGAGAAAATTTGGTAATATGCGTAAACAAATAGCAACCTATCTTAACCTCAATGATCCGCAATTGTACACGGATCATTGTTAAAATATATAATTTTTTAATCTTTTCTATGAAATAAAAAAGGGTCGTAGAAAAAATAGTGTATGGAACTCGCAGATAATGTCTATTAATACGCTCTTATGATGGTTTAAGACACTCGCCTACGGCTCGTATCTTCACCATCATACTCGCGTATTAATAGCCTTCATTATAAGCTCGTTGCATAATACAGAGTGTCCAGGTATGAGTGTAAGAGCTACACGTGGCGACCTTCCTTGGACTATTTTGAGTAAAAAATCTTGATACAATAATGCTCTAAACGTCTTCACGGTGCCACAGGAGGTCATCAAAGTTAGAAATTCTGAGTCACAAATATGCATATTATTGAACTTCTATTTCCTTTTGCAGTTACGGTTAACATTTTCAAAGACTTTTGCAAAGTCTTTTTTCATTTAATTTTCGTAACAGTGCAATTATTAACTTTTTTAACATTTCCTAATTTTTTTTTTTTAGAAATGTTAAAAAAGTGAATAATTGCACTGTTACGAAAATTAAATGAAATAAGACTTTGCAAAAGTCTTTGAAAATGTTAACCGTAACTGCAAAAGGAAATAGAAGTTCAATAATATGCATATTTGTGACCCAGAATTTCTAACTTTGATGACCTCCTGTGGCACCGTGAAGACGTTTAGAGCATTATTGTATTAAGATTTTTTACTCAAAATAGTCCAAGGAAGGTCGCCACGTGTAGCTCTTACACTCATACCTGGACACCTTGTATACTATTAGATACTCTGATTTTTTCTAAATAAAAAAGGTGTTTTGTAGTTTTAAAAATATATTATTAAAAAAATCTTAAAGGACCCCACAGAATCCTTATGGGAATTAGATCCCGGTCAAAATTTGATGTAATTTTTGAGATCGCTAGTATTCGATGAGTGGATCAGAAGTATCCATGGGCATAACCCCCCAAAAACTCCTGTTCTCAAGACCTCTGAAGATGGATTTTTTCTAACATGACAGCCACGCACATATTTTTAAATATTGGCCGCCGCAATTGTTTTAGAGAAAAATGTTAGAGAGATCGTTTGTTAAGACTGAAAAGCTGCTTCTGTTGCTTTAGTTATATTCTAAGTTTTAAAGCCATTTTCCAGGATATCGAGAAAAAGTAGTACAAAAAAGTCAATTTGTAGTATCATTTTTCTAATGTGACTTTAAAACTGAATTATTTTTAATTTTTAACGTTTTTGCTTGTTGTATTTTTATTGTTACAGTCAATGCAGTTGCGAAAATAAAAACTTTTCCTGATTTTCTGGAAAATGGATCAACAGACCTAAAATATAACTATTGCAACAGAAGCATCAGCTTTTCAATATTAACAAATGATCTATTTTAGATTTCTTTCTAAAACAAATAGGACGACCAAAGAATATATGCGTGACTCTAATAATTGAAGAAAAAATTTATCTTCAAAGATGATGATGGTGATGGTGGTGCTGATATGACCTCGGGGTTTAATGGGACCCCATTAGTCACTGACTTTTGTATTGGAATGCAACAATGTCACAGTAGTTGTAGCCTAACATGTCAATCAATATAAATAAAGTATACCTAAAGTATACGAGAATTCTATCTCGAGAAAAATAACTTTTAAGTACTTGTGCCCATGGAAATTTCTGATCTATTCATTGAATACTACCGATCCCCAAAGCTACAAAAAATTTGACCGGGAGGCAATTCCAATAAAGATTCTGCGGGGTCCTTTCAACATCTTCTATTTTCAAAATTAATCCCAAACCTTTGTTTGGACATTCTAATGCCTGATATAGAAATCCCATATAATCTCATGCCCGCGTCTCAAGATATTAACGAAAATCGGTTTTTCGAATTGTCTCATTTTCTATGACAAAAAACATTTTGGTATATTACAAAACTTGTAAATTATAAAATTGTTTTTTTCATTTCTTATATTCTCGAAATACAAGGAAGTTGGCAAGCGCACATGCAGGAACTATACAGGATGTTTGGTGACTCAAACAGCCAAAATCAAACATCATACCGGGTGTCTTTTTGAAAACTATCCACCCTGAATAACTCCATTGGTATTTTGTTTTTAGGAAAAACCTGATACATGTCAATTATTGTTTCTGGGGAACACCTTTTGACACCAAATTTAATCTTGACGCAATAAATCCCCAGCCTCAGCAGCCCCCGTCTGAATAAGTTTAAATGGAAAGGGAGTCAAGTGACCCCTCATTTAAAAGGTAATCTTATTATATGCGACTGTGTATTTTTTTTAGGTTTGTGTTTTTAAATGAAGATTTACTTGACTCCCCCCTTTCCATTTAAAATTCTTGAGACGGAAGTAGGGGCTAGGAGTTTGTTCCGTCTAGGTCAAATTTAGTGTCAAAAGGTATTCCACGAGAAACAAAACATTAGCTTGTCTCAGGATTTTCCTCAAAACTGAGACGTTCTTCTACCTTACCTTCAGGATAAGACACGCTCCCGCATCCTCCTTGTGTACTTACGTGGTAGGTTTATTGCAGCAGCTTCTGGTTCGATTTACCTCATTCTGGTTCTAGATCGATGGGTTTGGTTGGGAAAACTTTTAACTACAATAAAACTCTAGATTTCTCACATAGCTCGATATATTCAGTTTTGAGTAACAAATATTTATCAGTTTTGAGCAAACCACTGCAGAAAGTGCAATCCAGTTAGACAAAATAAAATCATATTTCATATTTAGGTCATTATATACATCCGCGGCTCCTACAGTTTCACTATGGCACCTATATAGGGGTGGAGGACATACCTATAGTAACACCAGGAAGGTATTAATTTGCTTTGCAAATGAAAGATAAGCGAACAAAAGGGCATCAAAAGAAGATCTTCCTGAGTGCGGGCCTGTTTAGAACAGCGAAAATCAAAATATACATGCAAGGTCAGAGTGTCGAGTGGACGGCGGAAACTCGTAATATCAACACCAGAGCCGGTCTGGTAACATACGCAACATATGGCATGCAAATGTAGTCGGAATATAATAGCGAGCGATGTCGCGTATTTTGGAATATAAATGCAAAATAAATGCAAAATTCAAAATAAAAACTGTGCTATTGTTAATCTCGAAGATATTCCTTGCCCTGAAAGTGAAAAAAAAAATAGAAATTCGACCGTATAGTGCCAAAGAGGCCTTAGTGGTGACCTTGATATTAGTTTGCAATGGCTGTTTTTAGCTTCTTACCCACCCAGCACCCCTATTTCGCTCCTCGGTCCCGAAAAAATTGATGAAACGTAGGAGCCGCGCATGTATACAATTACCCATATTTATTCTGCACAGGATGAAATTTATATTTATTACCAGTTCCCAGTTAAGATTCAAATTATTCCTAACAATACCTAAATAATAATGGAGCACACAATTAGACAGTGGGACGCACACACACGCAAGAGTGGCCTTATTATTATTGAATAATTATCTAATACTTGCCACAGAAAATAAAGTAACCCAATTTGGTGGTAGGTAGGTAGGAGTACCTACTTCTCTGGCACTAGATTTTCACAGCTTTGCACATGATAATTATTACCAAAATAAAAGAGCAAAAAATTTCATAATTTGATTAATACGTAAAACTGGTATGTTGAACAAATCGAAATAAGAACGTTGATTAAACATAAAGAACGTAAAATTGATCTATATCGATGCCTGACATGAGCTAGATCAGAGCTGCCTTGCTACTCGTAGTACTGGTTGTACTGGTACTACTGGTTCTCTCGCTTCTCCGACATGGCCTACTATTCTTGCGGGAAGCCCCTGCTTACACGCTGCAATCACGTCGGATATGCGAGGTGAACGACTCATGAGATTTCCTATTCATTCTACTTCTAAAGAATTTTAGTCAGAAATACACATCCCGTGTTTTTGGCATATTTATTTTCATTACTTCCTTCTATGTCACGATCGCTTCTCTCTTAAATATGCTCCACTCCTAGAAAATTGTGTTTGTGTTTTATTTGCTTTAAAACATGGGCTGAGTTCTGTACCGTCACAAAACAAAACAGCAATGGAACGATGGACGGTGGATAGATTTCAAAAAGATAGCCGGTATGATATAAAAGCTCATATAATAAGCAATAAGCCCATGAGGCTGATGTGCTTCCGGAGATCTTGTATCAGACGGCCCTCGAAGGAAAAAAAGCATAAAAAACAGAAAACGTTTTTTCCATATCGCGCTTCGTTCAGGAAATATTTCAAAAAATGTAAAACTAGGGGCAGCTTATTTTTTCAGTAACAGGACAGCCTTACACTTTTGCCACACTAAATCGAAGGTTAAACATAATCGTATTTTAAACATAAAAAAGCACAGCGTTTTCCAGATCGGGCTGGGATCTCGAGAACTATCAACAGAGATTTATTCTATATGTCCCGTTTCAGATGCAATTGATCGTTAGCGCTGACTGTCAGCGCCGATGTACATTGTCTTGCATTAAAGATCAATTTATATCTAAAATCACGGAGATGGGCCGGGTGTTCAATTGATAAGAGTATCGGCGCCGTTCATTGAGCATATAAATTCTTAGTGGCGGTGAGCAAAGCTCGCAAGATGCGTAGTTCACGCCTAACCTTCGCCTTCCTATAAAAATTAGACTATACAGAGTTGTTTTCATTGAATTCTATATCATTTCCATTGTTGTTCTAACTTTTGAAAGGATTGAGAGGACTGAATTTGAAAGGACGAGTTATTATTAATAATTATTCTTACATGCATTCGCCATAATAACATGTACCCACATTCTTCCTTTTTTTTGGATTGCTGCTGCTGCCTTCTCCTTTTAATAATCATTAAGGCGGCAACGGCACGAATTATGTGTTGGCATGAAAACATTTTTGTTTTCAACTGACGATTCGCTGCATGTAAAATGCAGCGTTGTAAAATGATTCGTTGGCGCAGATCGTCGGCGCTGACAATCAGTGCTGACGATCAGTTGCATCTGAAACGGGTGTAAATAACTGATTTATAGTCTCAAATTTTTTTTTTTTTAGCCTTGTAACCTTGAAAAGGAATCAATTTTTTCATTTAAGTGTCGGACCCTAAAAAAAGTCTCATAGTCGTAGACGAAACCACGAAACTCATTTCTAACACCATCATCCTCTACTGGAATATAATGATCACACCTAATGTTAAACCATTTCTACTTTAATAAAATGTTGCTCTGGCAATGAAACACGGACGGTGACCACCACAGGTCGCTTCCTCTAGCGTAGCGACACAGGAAGGACCTGTTAAATTTAGTAGGGTTGTAGGGAACAGAGTCCGGGGTTAGGGGCCAGTTCAAGTTAATTTAAACCGCCGAAGGAGTGGCGAGGCGATTGTTCAAGGAAAGGGTCGGCTTATTTTGGTACAATCGCCAGGAGAGGTTCCAAGGAAGAACTAGTTTGAATTAATTAAAGTCAAGTCGGCAAGAAAATGTCTAAGCAAAGAGCGAGTTCGAGTTAGCTGGGGCCGCGAAGGGAATCGCGTGCAACCGATTCGGTAGAAGGATCCGTCCTTTAAATTTAAGGACTAGAAAGTTTGAGTCTATTCGTTACGAGTTGACATAGAGGGTGAGCGATCTTGTTTTGTGTCATTTCGAAGGATAATTTATTAGTCGGTAGGTAAATCAGTGCCCAAATAGATTATCAGGAGACGAATGTATACAGAGTGAGTTATATGCTATGAAGAAATTCATTTTATCGGTTAATATTTGTCAGTTAATATGTTCTCAGTAAAGTCTCCAAATATTGGAAAACGGCTTACATGTCCCTGTCTCAACTTTTCAAGTGTCATCTTATAGATTGTACTTGAAATTTTCATACAGGGTGATGGAAATTTTTAGATTTTTCATGACCCTGTATAAACATTTCATCCACACAATAGGATACCACGTGAAAAGTTAAGATAAATTTACGATTCTCTTTTTTTTATAACTCATACAATCTACCATACCATAATTAAAACTGCGACTCAAAAAAACATTATTACTGGATTTCCTGACACCGGATTGACTGGATTAAATTATTTTTCCCGTACTCTACTGAGTGTCCCCTGCAATGTACTGAAGAGTATATCCGTCATTTTCTTAACACCCTGTATATTGTTAAATATTTTCATGAATTTTCATGAATTTCATGAATTTTCATGAAAGTTAGATATTATCTAACCTGGTTATTATGACCTGTCTGTCAGGTCAGGTCAGGTGCGCTGGCAGCTGGCGTTGATTGACGGACATATACTGCGCGCATCTAAATTATTGATTTTTTAGCTTTATTCGCAATAATTCACATATACAGGCACAACAATAATGTAAGCCAAGAGCGTTTCAATAGTTAGTCGGACGATAGAACAGGTAGCTTTGGCTTTATCTTAACTGGTTGACGTCACAGAGTTGAATTCTGAAAATCAGTTGTCAAAATGCCGAGCAGTGATTGGCTTAGATAGAACATTCCCTCTTCCCTCATCGCGAGCGGTGAGGGAATGAACATTCCATCATCTCATGGGGAATGTACGTCATTAGTTAACTGAAATTGGCAATATAAGGAACGTATTACTAAATGGTCGAAGAGAAAAATTGGGGGACTAATACTATGGGGGACTTTTTGTTGAAAAAGTTTCCAAATTCTCTTGACCTCTACAGGATGTCCTTTCAAATTGCGAAAAAAAGTTCTTACCATTTCAAGCCGCAGTTTTGAATCTAACGGACTAAAATTTCTATGAAAGTAAAATATCTACAAAGTGTTGTCTGAAGTTAAATTTAAGAAAAATTGGTCGAGCCGCTTCAAAATGGCGGCCACATAAATATTCGTATTTTGAAAATTGTTTTCACCCCTGCGTCTAGGTATGCGAGATATAAAAAACTGATAAAAATAAATTACAAACAGGGTGGGAGGAACGTTTTACGCGAATTTTAACGCTAGTGTAAATTTTTATAATTTTTTCCGGCATTAAGCTAGTGGCGTGGGTAGGATAAGGGAATAAACTGCTAAATTTTTATTCCATTTAATAGCCCATTTTCAAAGGCATTTGAACTGAAATTTTTGGAGTAGACAACTGCGCTAATATGTTACGACCACGAAAAGTTTCCAGAAATTTATAATATATATTATAATATATAATATATATTCTTAATTGAGTCAATTCATAAAAATTTAATATTTAAACGATAGATGCACATAAAATGCTTTTTTGCCAAACATCTCCGTATAGGTATAATTGTAGTCTGACGTAAGTATTTATTGTAAACAAATGGTTTCCATGACAACGACAACTCATATTCGTATAACTAAATATATTTTGACAGTTTTCGTTATTCCACTTATGTCATTTTGTTTTAAACCAAGTTTTTATAGTGAATACATTTTTAATACTGTTTCCAGAATAACATAAATTGAATGAAAATCAATTAAGTACCCAAATCTTATGTTGTGACGTGTAATAATTGAACTCGTCTTTAAAGTTAAAGCAGGTACTTTTGGATGAGCTAATGTAATTTAGGCCTGCAGCGCACCCCCTAAAATCGCTTTAGAAATGGAGTAAGTGGCATGGGTAAGGCAACCGTTCCCCAACCTAGTTGTCGTGTCGTGACCAAAGGTCTGGCACCAGGGGCAACGGCGCCGGAGAATGTCCGAAGGTGGGCTCTCCGTTAAACCATATGGCCCACTCATGAGGAATCTAAATCTAATCTTGAATCTAAGGCAACCGTTTCAAACCAATTGTGGATTCTTTATGCAAAAACACACCTTCAGTTGATTTTTACCGAATATTTACACATTGGAACATAATTTACATTTTGGAACAAAAATCAACAGTTTCGAGTATTCTTCTTGTCGTGCGCCCTTTCAATCATATTTAGACTAACTCGTAATATATCCGGTAATAAAGCAGCAATCGATTTTAAATTTTAACACAGCAAACTATCAACAATTTTGAGAAAAATAAGCGTAACTAGAACTCTTAATATCAATTACGAACAAAATGACGATTATACGAAAATTATTTTAGTCAAATTTATAAGATTATTTTTTTCAAAATAAAAAGTTGTGTTACAAATTTCCGAAATTAATATTTTTACTAATGCAGCATTGTAGTTGAACATGTAAAGAAGTTTTTTGGAAATTTTCAAGTTCCTAAATGTAACGGTTGAAACGTTTTTGCAATTCACAACTGACGCGCGGTATAGTGCTACCCGCGCCGCACTAAATTTAAATCGTGTAAATTTAAACTGATTGCGATTAAACTTGGCTGAACAATAAACAAACGAAGCTCTTTAATTTTATTTTTAATTAAATTTTTGCTCTTAAACGCTTTATTTTCGAGATACAGGGTGTTAAACTTGGAAGAAAAACAAATCAATTGTATTGAATAATTCATAAACTATTGAAACTATTTTTCTCAGTTTTGGTAAATGTTGATATTAATAGTGTAACGTAACGGACCCGGGCCCGTTGCTCTTTCGCGAAAAGCCACTGTGATCGTCTATTTACCTCTGGGTTTCCCCTAATAGGACCGCTGTGTTTTCCTACGTTGTGTTTACCGTAATTACCGTAGTCACCCCTGCTCTTTGATTGAGGTATGCTAGGATTAGTATGGCCGAAACGGATGCGCAAAAGAACCTAATATGACTCATTGTATCTCGGTTGATTGGGATTTCTTTTGGAAAAGCGGGGAAATTACTGAGACTTGTTGCTGACGGTGGACTTCCTATCAGATGTCTAAAAGCGAATGATGAGCGAGAGAATTCGTTTGCAAGGGCGTAAAATGGTGAAGGCGAGAGGGGCTGTGATTTTGCACAGAGAGTACAAAACAATGGAAAGCGAATGATGAATCCCTTTCATCCTTTTCTCAAACTCCAATCCATTTCGGATTCCACTCTTTTGCACACTTGTGCTTTCTCATTATTTCGTTTTGCTTTTGTTTCGGTTACAGACTACTCGGTATATTGCGGGAATGTCTGTCTGATTTCATTTCAGCATCAGCTTGAATTAATTGACGAGTACAACCACTTTGGTTACAGACTATCCGGGATATGGCGGAAATGTCTGTCTGGTACCTATTCAACGATGTTCTTTGCCTAATTTCCTTTTTCTAGTTTCCTTGATTTCATTTCAAGCAACTGCTTGAATTAATTAAAGAATACAACTACTTTGGTTACAGACTACCCGGGATATGGCGGAAATGTCTGTCTGTTTAGCTATTCGATGATTTTCTTTGCCTAACTCCCTTTTTCTAGTTTCTTTGATTTCATTTCAAGCAACAGCTTGAATTAATTAAAGATTACAACCACTTTAGTTACAGACGATCCGGGATATGGCGGAAATGTCTGTGTGTTTGCCTATTCGATGATTTTCTTTACCTAATTTCCTTTTTCTAGTTTTTTTGATTTCATTTCAAGCAAAGCTTGAATTAATTAAAGAATACAACCACTTTAGTTACAGACTACCAGGGATATGGCGGGAATGTCTGTCTATTTGTCGAGTTGCTAGCTATTTTCTGAATTGCTGGACATCGAGATGAATCCCTCCCCCAAAGTGTGGTAATCGAGTACCTATTATAAATCCTAATCGAATATTGTAATGTACCTACTTGGTTTTTCCTGATAATGTAAATGAGTGGCTAGTGCTACATCTGACAACGCTGCCTAAGCTTGCTCTGCTATGTCTGAGGGTTCAACCTACTGTTGCGAGTTCCTGTCATATAGCGCCATACAATGGGAAGTATTTCTCACTTTCACTCTCTAAGTCGTATAATTTAAAGGGACAGCAGATGCTTGCCTACATCTGCACTAAATAAACTCGGACTCTTCGAAAAATAGGATGACTGAATTATTTCTAATCCTGAGCCGTTTTATTTAATCCCTGACCTGGGTTCATTTTCCTCCTAGCTCTTTCTCGATTTCCTATACGTGAATTTGTAATTATTTGTTGAAGTATGTCTATTTCCGGCCTAACTTGGTCTATTCCTAATAACGTGCCGCTTTAATTATTATTCACAGGTTATTTTATTCCTGACCTGGGTTCGTTTTCTTCCTAGCTCGTTCCTAGTTAATTTGTTAAAATGAGGTCCACCCTAATCAATTTATCGATGGATTGGTTTTGAGGAAGTAAATTCGGCTGAAGTTCACACAAACTTATCTCTGGCCGAATCACTGGGTAAGAATTGTGATTAGAAGTTTGTTTGGGTGCTATTTTATCCTAACTAATTGGGAATTGAATTCTCAGGTTGAAGAGGGACAATTCGGCTGGAGTTCACATAAAGTCATCTCTGGCTGAGTTGTTGGTTAAGAATTGTGATTAGAAGTTTGTTCGGGTGCGATTTGACCCTAACTAAATTGCAATGGAAATTCTCAGGTTGAAGAAGGACAATTCGGCTGGAGTTCACATAAGTCGTCTCTGGCCGAACTGCTGGTTAAGAAGGAGTCGTTGCCTGGAGTTCACAGTATGCCATCTCTGGACAACGACTAAAGGGTTAAGGAGTCAGATGCGACCTGCTTGGAAGCTGATCTTCATCTATCTGGAGCTGCGGTAGGACGTCCGCTTTTATAGAAGCAGTCGCCCGCTTTCTAAGCACGACAAGCAACAATGCACCTTATTGGCACTGCCTTATATCGTGATTTGTTTCTTGTCATATTTCCCTAATCACGAGACTTAGCGATTTGACCTCGCGGCTACCTTACTGAATTGTCCTAAACCTGAACTACCTAAATTTTCCTTAAAATCGGCCGACGCTTGCTGTACCTTTCCATTGTGCCTAGCTATTATAATTACACCGGCTTAACTTTCATCTCGCATTTCCACCTGCTTGCTATTTCGGGATCGCGATGTATTTCCGGCTACCTTCATCTATTTTTTCGCTTTATCGATTGGTGTAGTTTTCCATATCGTGGGTGGAATACCTAGTGACTTACTATTGTCTTTGCAAGGGGTTATTGTTTGATTATGATTTCACAAAAATCTTCCACCCGGCGGTCTGTATCTAGGTCAGCTCATCCTTTCATCACGCGTTTCGAGAGTGTCTTTTACAATACCCTGCCTTAACATCTGGTCTAGCTTGGCCGTTTCTTCGATGTATTTCTAACATGCTGGGATGTGACCAGCTAGTAGAGCGCTTCGCTTTTATGAATATCTAATGTGCTGACAGGGATCGTTTATTTGCCGCAATGGCGCGTAGCTGCGTTTTAATTTCCTAACAATTTTACCTTTAGGCAATTACGTACCTATTCTTGCACTATTTGCTTTTTCGGTTTGGGCTGATTTAACGAGGGCGATGGAAATAATTTCCTTATCATCCTACCTAGGTGCGATCCATTTCAATAGAGGGGTAAGATTTTGAAAAGTGCAAAAATCTTCTCAGGCAAAACCAGTGGTGTAGTATGGGGCTTCTTTTTTATTTCAAGCTCCAAAACTTCTATACCCCATTGAAGAAAGTCAATTTTTTTTTAATTATTTTGTTTTATGTTATTATCCGAAAAAAATATACTCTTATTAAAGGTCTCTAGAAGGCTTAGTTTTTGAGAAATTTTGATTTTTTATAAACGAGATTACTTCATAAAACTGTAAAACTTCAAGTGTTCATAGATATCACTATTTTGTGTCTGTAAGCGTCTATTATTTTCTAAGACAGTAATGGAGTATAAAAGCCACTCTAAACTTATTTTGATTTTTTTTCTTTAATAAAACGATGTATTAAAAAAAATATATTATTTTAAGCATTCATTGTATAGGTATATTTATTATTTTTCACAAAATAAAATAAATAAAATATCCCAAAAACTAAGCCTCCTAGAGACCTTTATTAAGAGTAACTTTTTCCAGAGAATAATCCTTAAATTTCAAAATAAGTTTTAAGAAATTGATTTTCTCAACGCGCGTAGAAGTTTGGGGGATTAAAACAAAACAGAACCTCCATAACTACGCCATTGTTTCGCCTGACAAGTTTTTTGCACTTCAAAATTCTACTCCTAATGAAAACATACGTAGGGCATTGTTTTTAAAAATAAAAGGTAACTAAGTATAGTTGGCCTGTTTGCCTTTTTGAAATTAGTACATAATACATAATAAAATATCTCAAAATTATATCTCGAAACAAAATTTACCTCCAGGTTCTTTATTAAGGTACAGGGACAAGTTATATAAGTCATCGTGTGGTATTATTTCTATAATGCTTGCTCCAAAAAATTGTCCTTTAACCATCACTTTATTTTAGAAATGATATATTTCAGATTGCTCAGTAAAAAAGAGCTCTAATAATAATAATTTTTCTTCAATAATCACTGAGGTAAATCATTATAATTGTCCAGCAGCCTACGCAGCGTGTAAGTCTCGGCTTATATACAAACCCTGCATGTGCGATTACGAGATAACTTTCAGATTTATGGATGATGCTTTTTAAATTTACCAGTAATAGTAAAGTGCCTATGATTTATTTGTTCACATCAATAGTAGTTATTAAAGAATATGTAATATATTTAGAGATCGGGAGGTGGCTCAACTATTCTGTCGAAGAGTCAAAACCAGGGAAACGGTTTCCCAGAACTAATTCCAGACTCGGAGGAACAAAGGCCTGTTTACAGTTACAGTCACTTCTGGGACAGCTTATGCTTGTACATCCAATTCTATTTCCAAACTTTAAGTTTCTGTATGTACAAACTTACTTCGCAACTACTACTTGCCAACTACTCTAACAAGACTCAGTACTTCGCCGTTGTACCATTTAACAATAAACCAGCTTCGGGCCCAAACTAACCAAGGTATTGTTTTCTAACCAAACCTTGTCGTTTGCATGGCTTCGCATTGATTGGAACACAACTAAAAAGCTGCATTTTCCTCCCAGGTAGCACACTGTCGTCCTAATGACGTCAATTTTAGGTCATTATTGGTCTGCGACGTCATTTGTCCAACTTAGGACGTCCGAATGACGTCACATTTTATGACGTCAATTCGACGTCTATAATTTAACGTCAATATGACGACATTATTAGGTCATATCTATGACGTATATTTGATCTTTTTTCGCTCTATAAAAAGCCCAATTTTATTTTATTTCATAAAAATTTTTATCAATATTTTTTATTTACTTATAAAATATTGCAAACCCCTTATTTGTAATATAAATTTTGTTCACCCCGTCATTTTCCTCACAATTGCACTGACATTCGCTCTCTCGCTCGCTCTCAGGCTTTGGTGCCAATTACTTCATCTCTCTCATCAGTGCTCGGTTCGTGCTCGCATTAATGGCGGTCGGTACTCGGTGGTCGGTTCACGAAAACGCAACGCAAGCGGCTAGCGTTGCCAGATGTAACATATAATATCGAATATTGTGACACAATTTAAAGTTTCCCTGAATTTCAAGATTTTTTAAAATAAATAATATGTAACAAAATTATCAATCGTTCCTAATTCATAGGTAGGTACATTATAAATAGTTTTTTTTTTAATGTACGTAGGTAAAGTAAGTACCTACCTCTCTTTCAGCAACAAAGAAAGATAACATCCCTTCATTGACCAATTTTTTTTTTTACTTTTAGATATTTTATTCTATATCTAGATGTCTAGTTATTTGTTTTGGGCAACCCGATTTTCGATGATGGTCCATCATTTTTTAATTAACCATCATATGATGAGAGATTTAATAAGCGTTCAAGCAACCGGGCCTAGGTGTTAGCAAAAATTTTTAATAAATTTAATTTTCGAATAATAAAATAAATATTTCATATTTTGTTTTTCAAAATTTTAGAAATATAAAAAAAAAACAATAAGTAATTCCAGTTTTCAAAGTCACATCAAATTTTAGCTTATGCTGGATTTATTTTATTTTTATTATAACATCATTTTCTGATCATCTAATATCGACAACCCGGAGTCATAGTTTCTTTTCTTCGATATGGCAACCCTGAACAGGCACAAAACCGTTACCGTTAGGCATTCACCATCAGACCATCACCCACCATCACCTCGTTAGCACGGAGCACGGGGGTGGCGATAAGTGGCGACTAGCAGTGAGATCGCCTCTATGCTTTATTTATTGTTTTGACTTTTGATTTGAATGTTTTGTTTTTGTGTTGGTTAACTCTCAGATCGTCATCAGCACAGAAGAACTAAGAACAAGAACCCAAGAACTTATTTGTGGTGTTTGCTGTTATTACATGGTATCTAATTAGACATTCGTCTTTCAAAAATCTGCTTTTTTACATAGGACACAGCTAAGGTAAGCTTGAGTTTATAGATAATAATCGAGAGGTACCTAATTATATTAGTAATAATAGGAATCAAATGGGAAAATTAGTTTTTCAATTCAAAGCTACTTATTTTTGTTTTATACTTAAGAGTGGAGGGTAACCTTAAGACTCTAGAACATTTTTTGTTTAGAATAAACTCATAATATCCTTTATTTTTGCAGTAAACAATAAGAGCAAGGATGACCTTTGTGTTAATCGAATTTTCCCCGTCAGAAAGTGGAGGCTTATCCATATATTCGGGATGACTGGATAACACCAAGAAAAACGGAGATCTTTGGAATATTTTGTTACTATTATGTTTATTTTTGATACTGTAACCACCTATTGTAAATATACTAAATAAATTGCGTTGATACCCAATACCCATAAGTCGAATTATTATTATTATTATTCCCTATATATGTATAGTCATTATGTCAGTCACATTGACGTCATTTCTGACGTCTTTATACGTCACTTTTGACGTCTTTCAACGTCATATTTGACGTCTTTTAACGTCATGTTTTGACGTCATTTTACGTCAGATACTGACGTCATTTGGCTGTGACATAATGACGTCAGTTTTTGATCATCTGGACGTCATATTAAATGGACTAATGACGTAAGTACTGTCGAAAAAATGACGTCAAATTAACGTCACTGTGCTGCCTGGGCTGTTATAGAGCGTGAGTAGTAATACAGCGAATTCTTGAAGGGAAATATTGCACATGTAAAAATTAGCTTTAAAAAACCATATTAACCGATTTTCATTTGTTTACAACTTATACAGGGTGTATCTTTATTATTGAGAAAAAATTAAAGGCATATTAAAAATAAATAAAAAAATTCCCTTAAAACGTGTGTCCCCAAATGCACCGTTTTTGAAATACAGGGTGTCAAAAAATGTATTTTCCAATTTTTTTAAGAGATCTCAGGAACCGTAAAATATATAGAAAGCAGTTTTAGGGTTGCGCGGTTTTTTTCGCCCCTAATATCTACGACGCATTTGGCAAATTGACACTTTAAAAGCGTATCTTTAACCGTCAATATTTTCTACACAAAAAAGATTAATAGTTGATAGTTTATATTATGAGGATGTTTGTTTACGGTTCGACCTAGTGAGATCTTTTGGGCCTCCCCTTCTGGTGTATATTTCTATAGCACACCATCTAATTCCAATTCTTTGATGAAGTTTAGAATTTTTGCTGGTTCTAGAGATAATAAATCTTCTTCCGTTGGTTGGTATGTGTCCAAGTAGCGGAGTTTTCTTTGTGGTACTGCATAGCATTCTGCTAGGATGCGTATTGGGGTTTCTTCCCCTTTCCTGCAGAATCTGAATGTCTTGTCGTTTTGTATCTTGTTGAGATGTTCTCCGAGCCTACAATGACTCGTTAAGAAGCCTGTTAGCTTTCGTAACCCATTTTTGTTGAGTTTCATGCAGGCTTTAAATCTTGTTTGGTTAAACTTCCCAAGCATTATCTTGGCCTCTCTTAGTCCCGGAAGGTTCTTCGCAGAAAGGTTCTGGTCCTATAAGCGGCACCCATATCCTGGCACCCAGAGGAGAGTTACTTTGTTTTCTTTGCCTAGTCTATTCAACTTTATTAGGCATTCCCATGTCATTCTTGAACTGATGACATTTTTAGCTGCTTGGCTGTCTGTTAAGATGGCAATTTCTTGCTTGTAATTCTTATCAATATTAAATTGAGCTCATCTTTCTATAGCGTGAATTTACGCCTGAAATATTCTGGTGTATTTTCCTATTTGCTAAACATAATTTGCACCTGGTCCAAAAACTCCTGCTCCCGTTTCTTCGATGGTTTTCGATCCGTCTGTATACCATTTTTGATGGTATGATCTTTAAATTTGTACTGGTCGGACTCATTTGTCCACTCCTATTTGTTGTTGAACATTGTTGTGAAATTCTTCTCAAAGCTATAGGTACTTCCTAGTTATT
This sequence comes from Malachius bipustulatus, assembly GCA_910589415.1. NCBI lineage: Eukaryota > Metazoa > Arthropoda > Insecta > Coleoptera > Melyridae > Malachius > Malachius bipustulatus. The sequence goes on from OU342632.1 coordinate 7,934,584, forward strand.
GAGTCCTTAAGGGCGCTGGTAATGTGTCTCTCATCAGGTAGATATTGTTTTTCCCTCCTTCTGATAGGTAGACCTATTCCCTCTCTTACCATTCTGTAATAGGCCCTTTTTGCGGCGATTTGCACCACCCACAAAAAATGTACTCTTGGTCATAATTGCTAACGTCAGTCGTTTTCGAGAAAAACGACCATTTACGATGAAAAGCTTAGAATGTTTCAAAACATGTGTCGAAAAATGAAGAGCAAAAAAACTTTGATCAATCCTAAGATCTCCGCAAACGGCACATGAAAAAAATTGCATTGGTATTAAAAAAAGCTTGTATCAATGATAATACGACTTGTACAAAAGCTGAGTTCTGTATCTCAAACGGTTCCCCAAATATCTTAAAAAAACTGGAAAAATAATCTTTTTTTTCACATTCTGTATCTCAAAAACCGTGCATCTCCGGACACAGGTTAATAGAAATTTCTTTGTTTATTTTTGACCAAATAATCTGTCTTTAAATTTCTTCGCAATATAAAGATACACCCTGTACAGGACGTTACCTAATTAAAGAATAAAAATTTGAGTTTCTTATAATAAAAGTTCTTATTTTGGTTTATCTCGAGGTAACACAATTAGGTGAGTATGATTGATTCTTAATCTCCGTATTATGATCTTGTCTCTTCTGGTCATCTGTTCTAGTTTCGGCGAGTTTATCGTCGGTTGAATTGTTTCCAGCTTGGTGTTGGACCCGTCCCATTCGACTTCCCATTTATATGGTGGTCTCTTTTCTAAATTTCACTTGGAGATCTTTGGGGACCTGGATATTGTTATATGTATAACTGGTAGGCCTATTAATGCAGGCTCTTTGGCGACAGGATTGCAGAAATTTGCCTGTAAGTACCCTGCTTTCGGGTGACAGAATCAACTTCTTTACTTCTTTAGGGTATTTTGCGAGGTGGTGACGGAGCAGCTATCTGATCTGCAGATTTGGAGGCGTCTCTATAGTAAACGATGTGAAACTGACTGGTGTGTATCAAGTTGAGGAAGTGTTGTTTATGTATTAGCTTGTGAGTTTTTGATTTATTGAATTTGTGGAGCAAGGCATCGAAGCTTGACAGAGTTCTTGACCAGGGTGGGGTTTCAGGGATTGAGATTATTGTTATGAGACTATAATATAATTGTCTCGGTCAGGTTGGAGTTTGCTTGCAAGTCAGTATTATTGTTATATAAAATATTGTTTGTGGGGGCACACAGAGGTTTGGGTGGTAGGTAAGTGGAAAAGACCGAAAATTATCATTGTTCATTATGAAAACACTAGAAATATTAGATAAAAGTTGTAATTAATCTATTATCATAAAAAAATATTATCAAAAAAGTCGATATAAGTTTGGGTACAATACACTTCCAGAGTTTATTGGTGTTTTCCTCCCAACTAATCCTGTACAAAGGTTAACGCATACATAGAGAAAACATCTAGAAAAACTCATCATTCTTAGAATAACAACACATTTCTGTGGAACGGGCGGTAGTTCAGCGGGTTAGAGTGCAGACTACTAATCTGTTGAGACTGCCACCGACTGGGTTCGTACCCCAGTCTCGACATGGTTGCTTGTGTTATCTTTTTAATTGTATTGTAACGGGATTTTCTGTTAGGTAGAGGTGATTTCCCAGGGATGGATGTCTGCCCCTTTGTACCCGCGACAAGTCAATTAAAAATTACAAATCTTTATTTACAAGTATTCTATTTACACATAACTATATTTGTCACGCTAATATTGATAACCACTGTATCCTATGGGCCTGCTCTCGTCCTCCACAGCCCGTCTAATTGGTTGTAGATAGCCGCGTTGGGGCGCGTACTAATTCTGATTGGTCGTTTACCTACGGCCACTCTTGAACGGTTCGCGGCCGGCTCTTCAGCGCCAGTCGCCCGATCGCAGTCGCACAGTGCGTGTCGGTTGCTGTAGTCTCCGGAACACGCGCCGGAAAGAAATCTGGGAGGATATTCTCCGGCGGCGAGGCTACCTGAAACAAAGTCCGTTCCCGATGCCTCAATATGACCTCGGGACGGCTGTTACTGAATCCGGCCCTCAATACAGGCCGGATAAGGACTGAAGGGATCAGCCGGTACTTCAATGCAGCGCCGACTGATTCCCTATACTGAATCGGTTTGCCGGCCAGAGCTCACTCCACTCTGGTCGGTCTGCCGATGTCCGGTTACAGTTAGGTTCGACTCATTTCATCGACCTACTGTAGCCGGCTACGTAAATGGGACAGGGTGCACTCAATACATGCCCCAGGTGATCTCCGAGCTCAATTCACAAGGAGAGAGAGTGGTTCTCGAGTCAGTACCTCGGATCCTCTGGTCAGCTCTTCATTTGGCTCTCTTTATATAGCCGGTGCTGGCGGAGATAACCTGCTAATCACTGTCGCAAAAACTGTATCACTCCTGATAAACCCCTCTAATAATGAAATAAATAATAATTACCAACGAAAGCCTTGGATTTCGTTACAGTATATTTCTATAAAAATGTATATGTGGCTGAATGAACTAGTACTCGACGCCAAATTACCAAAGTGGAGCAACTAAACTACGTCTTGTCTTATCTACATAGTTAAGACCGATGTTTCCTCTCTTTTTTAAAGTAGAAGTCTATTCTGTGAAACCTACACCACTTAGCTCTATATAGCCTAATATTATCTGTATATAACACAAGTGATTTTTCTGATGCTGTTTTACTATAAAGGGTGCGGGACGCCACTACCGCCTCGGTCTATGTAGATTGAACCGTGCGCGATAAATTTTTTTTTCAGTTTTTAAATCTCTGTATCACGAAAGCTCGAGAAATTTGTACAAGTGTTCTAAGTATGTATTGTAATTTTTTCAATGTCACTCTGTCTGTATAAATGGTTTAAGCTTTAAGCGAGGCATAATAAATGCCTATGGTATTACATGTCGATGATAAATCACTGGTTTGCAAGGGGGATGAGATATCACTGTCGATGAATGCATGGGACGACGTTGAGTGACAAGCTAATGAATGGTGATCTAGAGTAAATAGCTACTACAGCTTTAATAGAAACAAGACTCGGAGTCTGATGTTTTCCAAAAATGCTTTGAATTTACATCATTTTATCTGGAGCTGATTCGTAGGGTTGAGAACATAAAATTTACTAGAAAAGTTAGTTCAAAATATTAGTTTTTTAATTGTTGAAACAGGTATATTAACTATTATTGGAGGCTTCTCTGTGTCTGCTTCGGTCGCTATTTAGTACAGTCACTGGAAGGCTGTCCCCTCAGAAAAGTTTTAAACCTTCATCGATTTGCGTGAAAATTCGTAAGTAGTTAGAGAGTGCCTCAAATAACAAAAGTGACATAGTGCAGACTGGCGCTTTTACTCTGAGGACGGATATGCCACCCGTTCTCGGGGCTGAAATTATTTTATCAAAAATAACCCCGGGAGTCGATACAGGAACTAATTTTAAGCAAAATATATATGTTCTATAAAGTTTTTTGATAAGTCAATATTTTTTCAGCTATTACAGTCTTTCTCTTTTGATTTTACTTTCTTTTTACATTTTGTGAAAATACTTATGGAACACTTTTCAAATTACTTGAAAAAATCTTTCAAGTAAGCCCTGAATGGAGTAGATTTCAATAAAACTAAGCAAGTTTGGATGAAAATAAGACAGAACTTTTTTTTTATTTACTATTTATAAGAATTACTTCGTTTTCCTTATGACCGCCATGTTGAATTTTTCCCTTTTTGAACACAATTTATTTTTCTGATTACTACACTACGAGTTATAATTTTTTTCAATCCAATATGGCGTCCATGAGAAGAAAAGATAAGAACTAACGATTTTTCGCCATCTTAAAATGCTAGTGACTTGAAGATTGTTTTTGTATGCCTTGTTGAAAAGTGTCCTAACAGTTAAGATGGCGAAAAATCGATAGCTATCTTTTCTTCTTATGGACGCCATATTGGATATAAAAAAATATTATACCTCGTAGTGTTATACATCTTAGTAATCAGAAAAATAAACTGCGTTCAAAAAGGGAAAAATCCAACATGGCGGTCATAAGAAAAACGAAAGTTGGGGCGGGTTGCGGAATAACAAAAGACGATTGAGACCTGTCATACACGCTGTCTTATTCGTCTTAAAAAAGTGTCCGGATAATGTCACATTTTGACAGCTGTCAAATTAACCGTTTCGGACTTACTTGCGAAAAACAAAATCCGCCATTTTCGGTTTTTGGTCGATATTTCCGAAACCAATTGACCGATCGTAAATCTGAAACCGGTTCTCGAATGCACAAAATTTCCCGTAAAACTTTCCCCATTTAACCTTTGCTGTGGCTGTAATAGGAGCCGAGATCCCTGTATAGAGACGCGAATCTGGGACACATTGTATAGAGATATACAGAAACGTATTTGCACCATTATCCAGAGCGGCAACAGCTTTCTTTCAGATATTTTTCTTTGCTGCACAGAAACTTGGGCCAATATGGTTCGTTTAAAAACCTAGACAATATGGCGATAGGCCCAATGAACATCAGTAAGAAATTTTGCAAGCGGTAAGGATTTGTCGTGACTATAGGTGCAAGAAAATCCATCAGGCTCTACAAGAGAAATTGAAGCCCAGTTAAATTTACCATCGCATCAAACTGTTTGGAGAACGTTGAGAAAACAAAAATTTCGTTCTTGGAAAGTTCGTATTTCGCAAACACTTCATCTCTTGGATCGTGAATGGCGGGTAGCCTTCTGCACGTTCGTGAATAAGCATATTCAAGAAAACCCGAATTTTCTTAATGACGTGAAATGGCCCGATGAATCCACATTTACAGGAATATTCAGTCGTTAATGGACATTAGTGGTCGATTGACAACCTCCATCGATTTCAAGAACGGCGACCACAAATTCGTTTTGGACTTAATGGCGTGGTCATATTAACTACATCTACGACGATAATTTGAATGCTGATCACGACCTCAATTTTTTCGAGACATTTTTACTAGAATTTCTGGAAAACTTGCCTCTTATTCGTTTGAACACGATCTGGTTACTGGATGGGGCGCCGCCTCATAATGCGGTAAAATAATTTTTCCATTGATTTCAATATAAAGGGTGGTTCTTAAGGGTTGAAAATTCAAAGAGAAACAAAAATTAAATTCTATAAGCAGTAAACAAATTTCTGGGGAATGTTATTGTGCGATTTAATATTTCAGGGAGACAAAAAAAAATTTTTCATGATTGTCGACGTTAGGGATAGTGTCTAAGGGTTGGAAAATTTATGAAAATCATAAATCATGTTACAGAATATATTTAATCTACTTAACTAAATAAGATTTCCACCGACTAAATTGCTTTAATTTGCATTTTTTCAATTTTTTGCGGAAGGGATGGGTTTCAAAGTTTCTAGAATATCAACGAAGGTTCAAATAATTCTAAGGCAATAGCCTATTTTCACCCACACTATTGGTTAATTATTATAGGCAATATTAACGAAGGTCTGACAATTATTTCATGCCAGGAGAGGATAAGTCATCCTGTTGGAGTGACAAGAAGAACGGATTGTTGCGCTAAAGAGAACCTGCACCACACATCTTATAAAATTTATATATGACTCTGGATGGATTGGAAATAGGGACAAATAAATTATTAGGCGACTCGGTGCTTGGATTAGGTATGCAGCTTTCATTTCAGTGCCGACAGTAGCACAAACAGACATGGTAAATTGAATGTATCGTGAGATTGAAAATATCACCAACTTTTAGAAATCTGGAATTAAGTTAAATAGAAAACATGATCAGTATCAATGGAGTAAGGGACGAGGATAGATAGGTGCATATAAGAAATGGTGCGATATTAATATAGTTAGAATATCGATTCACGAAATATTTTTCGATTTGATCAATCCTCTGAGGAGCAGTTTCCGCATGGTATCCTCGAACCGTTATTACAACATATTATGTAGTCCCGTCCCACTTCACTCGTAGTATCTTTAGAAAAAAGTTCTGACCTTGGTGGACAGTATTGAGCTCATTTTGCTGCTATAACTTTGGATTTCAATAAAACTTTTTGACTTAAAACTTTGATCTATAAAGCTTTTTTTTATTTAATTTGACCATAGTGAAGGAGATAGTATACCGCACGCGCTGGAAATTCTTCAACATTGTACAGAGTTTCTTCCAGGAAAGTACCTACGTAGAGAGTGGGAAACTTCATTAAGTGAAATAGTGAAGTTGATCGGTTACCTTTGATCCTTTACTTCTTGTGATAATATGTTTTTGTTCTTGAGGAAAAGAATGCATTCTTCAGACAGAGTTTTTGCGGCGATGATGGCGGCCTTATCACCCTGCCGCCGACTATAAAAGCAGGGGACATCCGAAGAACGGACAGTGCTTGTTTGGGTATTGACCATCAAGCAATCAACTCCTGCCAGGTGTACTGAGCCTGCAGGAGCCGGCACCCCACGGTGGATGTACTGAGTCCACCGACCGGGTAAACAGGCAGCGAAACGTGAGCTGGGTACTGACCAGCGCGTTTCACTTCTCTGGTGGGTGTAGTGAGCCTCCAAGGAGACAGGACAGGACCAGGCACCCGACGTGCGTGTACTGAGTGCACCGAGGGGGAAAGGCCGATGCATTGAGTCGGCTTATCCTAGTCCCATAACTCTCGCCCAGAGTGTAATGAGCTCTGAGCGGAGAACCAGTAATTAATTTTCCTTTATTTTCTGCCCTCAGAGCTCGTGAGTTTTTGACCAAACACTCGATCACTGCCACTCCTTCTCACCTGATCTTGCTCATTTGCACTTTTACTTGATCCACAAAGTCAAAAGACACTTGCAGGGAAGAAGATTTGAGACAATTCCCATGATTAAGGCAAAGGCGACGAAGGAACTGGAGTGAACTACAAAAGAAGAATCCTAGGAGTGTTTCAACAAATGGAATTACCGTTGAGATGGAACATAAGTCGTATCTCTAAGCTATCGTCCACGTGAAAGAGGTATGCTTCTCAACCAGGAAGTTCATCAAGTGCCCTCAATCGGAAGCATTATCAGGGTGTCTCATGCTTCCTGAATTCGAGAGTTCTGACATTATGAGTCATGGACTTTGGGAGTTCAGATCTTTCGTGCCAAATCCTTTCTGCCATAAGATGGAACGTTTAGATTTTTAGATGAGCAGCATGGTTTTATTCGCTTGATTCAAGGACAGAAGTTCTCAAGGGATCACAGAAATTATCCAACTGAATTTCACCAAGCCGGAAAGCTTTTGCGTTCTGCTCGCGCCTAGGTTTGTGTGCTGAAGCTAAAGAATTAGATCATAGAGGGTGATTCTTTCTATGGAATGATTTGTCTGCGAGTGAGTCCAAATAAAGTAACGCTGTTATATTGTAAATCAGAGTTTTCGACTGGCTGTTTAACGTTTAACTTGTGTCTACACTACACACCCTCGACTACTCTATTTATTTCGTACAGTGCAAAAATTATCTTTGCTATCTGGGTGGTTAAGTTAGCAGGATTACTGGTACTATAACGCAACGGTTCTTTCAAAGACACTGGTTTTATTTTTCAAAAATTTGGTAGACTATCTTTGGTAAGCCAGTTACTCTGTTGTGGTATTATTAGGATCAAATTTGAATCCGCATCAGTTGTTGTAGAGTACGTCATCTATTTATGGTATGAATTGGCTTGTGATTAAGGGGGTTTATATAATTTTTTCTGAAGATCCTGATGTATCGATTATTTGGGAAATATCATCCACATGGAATACTTGCTGAGTCCTTCTAATATGGTGGGTCTCCATTTTTATGATATTGTTCGTCATCGCATTAGGTGTGAATCGGTAATCAGCTACTGCTGTTGCGTGCCACGACTCCCCTTTAGGAACGTGGCAATTTTTCGCTTCCCTCAGCCTAGATATAACATGTTGATTTCTTTTTCAAGTGTACGAAATGCTCAAGAATTTTGCTATCGGCGAATAGAATTACGATACATTTTATAAAAGGGACATATTAAGATTCCTGTGCCAGATTACGAGAGGTGTGTGAATTGTGGGGGTATATTATTCTCCCGGTGCCTTGGTGAATGGAAAATGTGATTTCAACTTTGGTTCTTTGTAGGTCAATGTTTCAAATTTGATTTAGTAAGTATAGACATCCACTTTTTATCTATAGGTATTTAGAATGGCCCCTATCCAGTTTTGATAGCTTAATTGCAATAATTAATAAATAATTCTAACACATATCGCTATAGCGATAAAATTTGTCAACGAACCTACTAAATTTGCGTTTTTCCTGTATAAATTTTAGGGGCAATTTCTCGACGTTATACTTATAGGTAGTAGTATATTATAGTAGTACAGTGAATAATAATTTAAGGAACTACATTTTTCGATTCTTATACGAGGTAAAACACGCGAGGCATTGAATTCGTCAATAAAGCAGGTATGCGTGATAACCTAATAATAAATAATATCTTAGACAATTATAGCAGCTTTTGTAATTCGACTTTGTGACGTAACGGTTATATAACAATTGTAAAGCAAAACGAGCATGCAATATCGTATATCGTGACGGAAACTAAAATATCCAAGTTAAGTATTTCGCGTTACATACTACGAGTATGCTGCCTAAACTTATATGAAGCTTCTTCAAGTAGGCAATAATATGTCTCAACTCATTTTTTGCACCGTATATGTAAGACACTTATTTCAATTATTACATAATTGGATCTAATGGATCTCGGGCGATATCAAGGTTTCTCTAAAAATTCTAAGACAAAATAACTCACACATTAGGTTCACGAAAGAAAATGATTTCTTCGAGAATAACTCGAAATCTTTGACACTTTGACACACGGAGATCTGGGTATGTCGTTACGTTTTTAAAAATAATTTATATGCCACTGACTTTAAAGGAGATATGATATTTTTGATAGATACCTCTTGTTGTCTAGTACAGAAAAGTCACTTTAATTTTTTGCCGTATGACGCAGTTTCCAAGATACTTCACAATGTACAAAACCGTATAGGTACTAGGTAAAAATATGATAAAAATCAATGATAATAATGTGTAGGTACTTCCAGAAATAATAATTTAACAGTGAGTCATACCGCAAAAAAGTAAGGTGACTTTTTTTAAAATTTTATAAACAAACTCGAGGTATGTATCAAAAATGTGATATTTCCATTAAAGTCAGCGCCGTATAAATTATTTCAAAAAAGGAAACGATATACCCAGATCTCCGCCAGTGGATTAAATTTTTTTTGTTGGGAGTATCATAATTATCATGTACTTCAATTATTAGTACAACAACATGCAATCGAAAATTTCGAGTTATTCTGATCAGCCAGTTAGCAGATATTCAAAAAATGTTAAATTTTTCGAAGAACTTTAACACCTTGTATCTCGAAAACTAAAGCTACAACGACCCATGTCCCATGTCTACAGGAAACTTTTCACCTATTTTTGCTTTTTCTACATGCCCTTTAAGTTAAAAAAAAACTTTATACTTCAAAGATCTTGAGGAGTGATTTTATAGACCTTCTTCATCAGCTGTTACCTGCCAAAGCCACGATGATTCAAACTTCGTAGTCATTGCGCACAGAAACTTTCAGCTTTTATAAAATGACGAAGGTCTGGCAGTCGCGGGCTTTTGCTCTATTAACTGTAAAATAAATATCGGTACAAACAAATCGGAGGCGGTATGTACCGGGTGGTCTATCACTTATGTCCACCCCCGAAATAGAGGTTAATTTTAAAGATAAAAAATTTAAACTTTGAGGATTTGTGTAATTAATATAGGACCATAGAATGACATAATCAGATTATTTTTTTTTTTTTTAGTTGAGCCATCAGCGATAAAAAACTGTAATTTGGTGTTAATGTGACCAAAATAAATTCGATTTTTCTTTAATACATCGATAGAAATCGATTAATAAACTCAAAATCGATTAAAATAAGTATCAAAAACCTAATTGCAAGCCTTTAATTAAATAAAATACTTAAAATATGGAAATGACAGGTGAAATGATTGATATACAGGGTGTCCCACGACCTGACTGCCATAGCTTAAGGGTAGGTGTAGTTTTTCAAGGCAATTCAGGATCTGGTTTTGAAATTTTCCTGAGGCCCTTCGTTTCGATTATACAGGGTGATTTGTGCAATTTGCCGAAATCTTTGATGAGCGATATCTTTTGAACGAATTGATCGAATTTAACGAAATTTGGTAGATATGCTCTACTAATGACACTTAATACCTCGCATTTTTCGCCGATTCGAAAACTGCAGGGCCGTACTAATTTTTTTTTATATCTTTCGGCTTTGTCGAAAAGTTCACCCTGTATGCATTTTATTCAAAGTTTGGTGCCATTTTCTAAAACTACGTGAAAAATGCTACAATTATGGTAGAAAAATAATTGGCATCATTAAACTGAATCGAGAAGAAATTTCAGTTTTTTTAGTTTTTTATTCGGAATTTCAATTCATGTGTTGTTCATAATTGAAGAAAAATCAAATGTGGTTTTTTAAAACTTGCGTATTTTGTGGTTATTTCAAATAAATTTACTTTATCTACAGATTTAGCCAAGATTGGGGACCCTTCTTCAGATTGTTTCGAGCTAAAAAAAAATAATTTAAATGGTTCTTAGATTAATTTCAAGGTCAAGGAAATGTGTTGAGTTTGATGGTGGTCTCCTTGACCATTACCTGCACTGAATTTTAGTTTTTCTTCCCAACATTTGTGTTGATGTTTTTCTTCCTGTTTCGTTTATGTGGATACTTATTTGTCTATGTGGTAATGTGTTAAATGTGTTATTTATTTTGCTGTTAAAACTTATTCTTAGCTCGAAACAATCTGTAGAAGGGTCCCCAATCTTGGCTAAATCTGTAGATAAAGTAAATTTATTTAAAATAACTACAAATTATTTATTTCAATATAAATATTAATATAAATATAATATAATAAATATTAATATAAAATATAAATATTTTCAATAAAATATTTCAGACCTCAGGATATTTTTTATTCCAGAAGGAAGCATAGTATTGGATAAGTATTCCAGCAAAAAAAAAATCAAAAAGTTAAAGTAGATTTTTTGAAAATTACATTTCAAGACATCTGAAACCATTTTTTTAAGAAAAGTTGAAAATCGAAATATCTCAAAATCTATTGAGTTTTGTATAGTGCATGTTGGGGTTAATTTACTCCTTACCTCTTGTTTTATCAGATCACCAAAGGAATGTATCCAGTTACCAGTAACCCTGTATATAGTAGGATATAAAATGAAAAGTTAAGATAGGGACATGTAAGCCGTGTATATTTTTAATCGTTTCCGATGTACACTGCTTTCAAAATGAAAAATTGAGGTTTTCACTTGTTTATAACTCATAACCTACTCGATTTAAACTGTAACTTTAAAAACCATTCCTATTAGATTTTCTCAGGAAATATGAAAGTACAAAAATATACAGGGGGTGTTTTATTAAAAAAATGTTTTTTTCATGTATATCTCTCAAAGACGACTTTCAATTGAAGGGGTAAGAAGCAAAATGGTATAAGTAACATAATTTAGAAACTGAGAACAGAGCCATGAAAGTCTGCTGGTTTTAAAAAAATCTGTGATATTAAATTTTTAGTCATATTTTGGGAAGTAATAGGATAGGGGCCAAATATTTTTTTAAATATTACACTCTCATAGTAGTGGTAGGCATTTTTTTTTAAATGTCACTAGTAGATATCCTATGAGAGTTCTGGACCAAAAACGCGTGTATTTTCTTATGGAGCTTCATATTAGCGAAAACGTACCAAAAGTCTCTACCGCGCATGCGCGAACTTTAATAAATTTGCTAGAAGGTAGGACACATCAGCCCTTAATGGGGGTCATTAATCACGCCCACCTGTCATCGACGGGGTCATTAATCACGCCCACCTGTCATCGAAACAATGGGGTGTACTTGATTTATGGGGACACCTGCATCGGGCCCTTTGTCCGGAAACACAATAGGCTAATGAGTTCTTAGAAATCGGGGATCATTAATCACGCCCACCTGTCACTCCTTTGTTCGGCGGCCCTTTGTCGGCGTTCCTTTGTCTGGAATACAATAGAGATGCACACCTGCGTCATTAATTATGCAGAGGCACGTATCGACAAGTTTCGACACGTCTGAAAACGGCGCACCTGCATCAGGTCCTATGTTCGGAAACACGCTGCACACCTGCGTCATTAATTATGCAGAGGCACGTATCCACAAGCTTCGACACGTCTGAAAACGACCACCAACAGTGAAACCCGGTTATTTCTATTAATAAGTCAGTGGCGGTAGGTACTAATGAGGTACAACAAAAAGTACAGTTACGTGAAATACACTAATTACCTAATTTTGATTATTTTTCTAATTACCGTCAAATACACTAACTTATTAATTAAGTACCTAAATAATTATTATAAGTAGGTATCTATGCCTAAATCATGATTATAATGTGGTGCACCAAAAGTACAGTTACGTGAAATACACTAATTACGTCTATCCCTAATTACAATTACAATTACCGTCACCCTAATCTAATTACCGTCAAATACACTAATTACTTCTCTAATTACAAATAGAGATTCGTTCGGCGGAAATAGTGTGATTATATTATTATGATTATCATTATCATTATTATTATTATTATTATTATTAATATTTTTATTTCAGTCGTTACATCAACGCCAATTCTTATTAATTAAATACCTAAATAATTATAAGTAGGTACCTATGCCTAAATCATCATTATAATAGGTAATTAGAGAACAATAATGGCAGAAATAGTGGAACAATATTATTATTATTATTATTATTAATATTATTATTATTATTATTATTATTTCAATCGGTACTTCAACGCCATTTCTTATAAAATAAGTACCTATAGGTACCTATGCCTAAATCATGATTATAGTAGGTAGGTACAGTATTAATAACGTACAGCTGCAGGTTATAAAATATAAGCCATACACAAAAGGCCCTTTTGAAAAGCAGCCGTTCACTGAATCGAACAAAGGAATCATACCTGGGGTAAGTCGCCAACAAAAAGGCCGGTAATAAATTAAGCAAAAGAATGGGTCGGTCCCTTGTGCAGGTAATAAAATATATGAGCACCAAAAGGCCCTTTTAAAGCAGCCGTTCCTGACAAGGAAATGGGTATAAATAAAAAATAAAAAAAACACAGGTTGTTTAAAAATGCTATTTATTGTAATATGGTCTTTAACAAGATAATTATCAGATTAAAGTAATGCTAATGGTACATGATAATTTAAAGAATTTTCTGAAACACTCCGCCGAGAGAACGATGTTCATACACACAATCGTTGATGATGACACAGTAGACCTTCGTATTGGCTGGGAAATTGGCACTGCTTTCAAAGACTAGTTTAATGTCTACGGTGGCCGCCTGCGTCGCCGGGGAATGCTTCGAGCAGTCAAACACAAATAGAGGTCGGTCTTTGAAGTCGGCATAGTCGAGCATCGGTGAGGATGATGGCTTACCACAAAATGACCTCTGGAAGGTCGTGTATGCGTCGTATACTTCTCCGTAACGATTTTGTTCAAAATTAAGGCGCATAGGCTCCGCAGGGTACGTCTCGGAATTCAACTGCAGTCGTACACTGGTCAGGTCCGCGTGTTCAAACTGCGTAATATTGTTCAGAAGGCTGTTCCATCGGTTGGTCTGCAAACCAACGATAACGTAACGAGGTCGTTCAGTTACCGGTGATGTTTTCACAGCCCACAGATCCTTTGTGCTGTTACTGAGAGCTGGTAGCTCGTACAGCTCCCAACGGCGGAAGGGTATGTAGACTGGTTTGTTAGCATTCAAGTGACGTAACATCGAGAGGCGTGTGACATCATCGGGGACGATATGCAACATCTTGAGTTCGACATTGCTTACGGTGATGGTTGCTGTTTTCGTACCGACCGTTCCGTCGGCTTGCAAACTGACATATGCGTTGTTATCGCTAACGGCTCGTGTGAAACGGAAGATGTGTTTACCGCTTAATACTTTGCGATAGTCGTAAAAAACACTAAACAGATGTGAAAGGGGGACGCGGAAGCAAAACTTCCTGTCTCCTCCTAACAGTGATTCAAATGTATTGCTCCAGGAGGCATGCTTCAATGCACTAACTTCATCACGGTTGTAGAGGAGCAGTGTGCGCATCGCTGTAAGGATTCCGGGGTCACGAACCTTCTCCACCTCCTTCCCATTGATTTCATAAGTGATGTCTGAGAACAAAAACAAGGCAGCATTCTGTGTCAAGCTGCACGTGCCGGTCCCTTCAGCGCCGGGTACAAATTGACCCTCAATCACCAGAGTCGATTCGGACGGTAAAAGGCATATGTCTTGTTGGTTGATGATGATCTCGCAAGTATCATTATAGCTAAATGAGCGTGTCTGCGGTTGGTAGGTATGCACCTCGGCCTTGACGATCGATTCATCGTAGTTTGGGCTGGTATAGATATCGAGGACTCCGGACATTATAACCAAGCGATCGTAGGAATGCGACGTTGTTAGCAGCTAAAGCACGATGATGTGATCGAGCGGAGCGTCGCACATTAACTGACGTCTGTGGGTGGACCAATCGCGTATTAGTATGCGTAATGACTAACATCCTGGCGAGGTTCTTTACGCAGCTCCAATCGGATGACAATCTTCTCCCCGCGAAAGTTGACAGGGTGTGAGTCCTGGTCCTTGATGCCGACGGTTATATTGTCAATCATGGACTTGCCGTCGATTAGTGGTAAATAGGTTGGAGTGCGAGGCTCTTCACGTATGACAAACCCCGGGTCGACCAGCGGCGTAAATTCGTAGATGACATGGCCGAGACGACCATTCAAATAAGCCCCAGTGGTGATGTTTGTCTCGATATGTAACGATAGTGTTCGCACAATATTCACGGGTTGATCGGACTCGTGTGTCTGCAAGGCTTCATAGACTTTAGGTGAAAAACCCAACAAATCGTTTGGACTGTCTGGTTGTGTGAAGTCAATATCAAACAGAGCGCTCTTCATGCGGCATTTCAATGTACTGTTATCAGGCTTTAGGGTGAATACATCTTCCGGATCTGGCGGTGCACCGTCCTTGGGGAGGTAAGCGGTCAAGATCTTACGGCATCGATCGTTGGTGGCAATGAGAGTTTGTAACTTATCCCGAATGCATGACTCCAGATGCTCGATCTCATATGAACCGTCGGGCAAGTCGAAGAAATGGCTAACAGCAGAGACGCCCACACCAGTGCGTGGTGTTACATGAATTCGGCTGTTGACGCCCTGTTCAATGTTGGGTATACTATTGTAGCATACAAACGCCAATAGGGCCATATTGTATTCATAACGGTCGGTATCAAGTAGGAGCGGCGGGTCGACAGCCGTCGAGAAATGGCTGGTGCGACCTGTTAGGGTGAATGTGTGAGACATGATTGTCTGATAATGGTGCAATCACAGCTCTTTATTCAGAAACTGTAAACAGAGATGCCCACAGGTGTACCCATGACGTTGAAATACGTCGTCATTATAGTAGATCTTACAGGTGTGAAAATACCGTTGAAGTTCTTGCGGCGGTGCTAAATTACCATAGCTGTCAAAATATTCGACTGCCTTGCCATGTTTCCGGTAAGCAACCCAATGAGTGCCGGGGCCCGCGCTAACGTCCAGGTTGACGATGCCGCTTTCCACATTATGTGGCTGTGAGGGCAGACGATCCCTCATGAAGACGCCCCGGAAGGCCGGAATACGTAACAGGCCAGCGTACCGGAGCAAGTCGACATCACTCAGGGGACGGGCGGGCAGTTTTAGTTTTTTGACTGGTAACGTTTCAAATAGAGACCGTAGCCGTTGCGTTGACGCCGCAGGTACAATCCTGAACCCTTTTTGCCCAACGCAATGTCCTCCATATGGCTGTTATGGCGCTTCGTCTCCTCCAGCTGTCGGGTCTTGGCTCTGACGTCGGTAACGGTTTTAGCGATACCAGCAGCTCCGCTGGCTAAAGCACCGAGTGCGCTCAGCCCGGCAAATATTGGTATCAGAGGGAGTACACCCCCGGTCTTAGGCATCGGTATTATGCGTGGATTGTTAAACTTCTGTCTTCGAACTATGCGTCGTGCCGTCTTGAGAGCCGATGATGCAACTGCCGAGATGCCCGTGTCATCGCTGGGTGGTCTTTCACGTTTAATCTGACGAACCAGAGCTGCGAAGGACTTAGACGAACGGCAACGGCACCCCGCGCCTAGTTTCCGTTTGACCTTCATGGCGCCGGTAACCATAAGCGCTGCGGCCTTCTCACCAATTCCAGAGTCTGATGCCTTTACACGCTCCCAAGCACCGGCTTCCAAGATTTTGTCCGCCTGATGTCTAGATGCTAGATCCTTGCGACGGGCGTAGGCAATGTCGTGAGATCGACACAGGGTGTCAAGTTTGTTCCTGGGTATATCACCTCTACGCAAACGCTCTTCGAGTCTCGTGCCAGGACCGCAAAACTTGTAACTCGGGATATGTAGTTCAAACGGGAGATTATTGATGGCGTTATTAATGAGGCCTCTACCCACGACGTCCAACATAAAGACTGATTACCGATCAGCTGCGCTGTTCATATATATACCAGTCTTATCGCGATGGCATGCTAGTCAATCAAAGCAATGCGTATCATTCAACATCCCGAGTACGCTCTGCCGATCCTCAACTTGGATCGCGAGACGACCCAGGTCAGGCCGGTGCGTCACGGTGACCTACTGCCTGATACAGTACGTGCTATCATTGCAGGCCCGAGCGGCTGCGGCAAGACGAACGCTATGCTTAGCCTGATCTATCAACCGAACGGACTCCGTTTCGAAAATGTATACGTATATTCAAAATCGTTGTATCAACCGAAATATGAGCAGTTACAACGGGTATTGAAACAAGTTGAAGGGATAGGATACTATCCGTTCAGCGATAACACCATGGTCATCGACCCCTCTGAAGCTCTAGAGAATTCAGTAATGATTTTTGACGATGTCGCCTGTGATAAGCAAAATAATATTAAAGCGTACTTTTCGATGGGACGTCATAAACACATTGACACCTTCTATCTCTGTCAGACTTACACATGCATACCGAAGCACTTGGTGCGTGATAATGCCAACGTCGTGATTCTGTTTAAGCAAGACGAACTCAATCTGCGACATTGTTATGACGATCATGTGACTACAGACATGTCGTTCAATACGTTCAAGGAGCTGTGTGCGGAATGTTGGAAAGATAGCAAGTTCGATATGCTGGTCATCGTTAAAGACTGCGATCTCAACAACGGACGGTACCGGAAGAATTTTGATAAATATATACAGCTATGACCTCATCACCACAGTAGCTATTATGATGTCGTCACGCGATGATCCTGCGAAGATTGCTAAAGATATTAAACAGTACACACAAGCCGTTAGACGGAAATATCTAGATCTGCGAGCTGGCAGGCAGCAGACATCAGATGTTGTGGGCTCCATGCTGAAGAGCGTCTCTACACCTCTGCAACAAATCGAGAAACATACCAGACCGCAACCCGATAATATTATCAAGGCAGAACCTCGACAGTACCCAGTACCCCGTCCGCGAACATATGTCACATCTACGCCCAGACCTACCGCCTTATGGCCTAGCCCATTAGTCGAACCCACACTCAAAATGGAGGCCTCGGGCTCGCAATCACCGCCAGCTGAATCAGACTCTGACGATTCATCAGACAATGGTCAGGTCGCCCACGAGGATGACGGCGCATCCGACGATGAACCGACAACGTCCGCTGATGACGACCTTGGCGGCCTGCTTCAAAAGTATATAACTAAACGCCTGAACGCTGATGATAAAAGTGTAGACCGTATATTTAGCCCCAGGCCCATTGAAGGCGGCTCTTGGAAACTTGGCGATTATACAGTGATATTTCATCCCAACGGTGACGTCCAAGTTGGTTCAAAGAAGTACCCTGGCTCAAATGCCCTATACCACTATCTCTTCATGAAGACAACGCCCGACGAATACACATACTACGATACGCATCATTACACAACAATCTTGTTGCTAACAGAGGCGTTTCGTAAAAAGCAGGGGCACCACACGAAAAAATACACGAAGGTCATTAAACCGTTATTGGCCAGGGCTACAGATCTATCTCGCTACAGTAGAGATTCACCTAGCTACAGCAGCGCAGTGGGTGAGGGCTACAAACTAGTTACACCTCATGCCAAAGACTACGTCTACTACGACGATCCTAACGAGTTAGTTGACCGTCTAAGGATATTGATAGCCTCAGGGCAGGCCGGTAATAACGCCCATCACAACGAGATCGAATCCATATTGGAAGAGTTACGTGAGGCTGGTATAATTACTGATTAGGCTCCAGAGTACATTCATTTCATCAACGGCCATGGACAAGTTTGGGCGTGCCCCGCGCATCTCCCGTCATAAACCGCCGTCTAAGTCCCAGCTTATAGTCGTAGGTGTGTTGTGTAAGACGGGCCGTCAAGTGGATTTCAAAACAGCGCTGGCGAGGAATTTGGGGACCCCCACTGACGCTTCGGATGCTACTACTAAAAAATATGTTGATCAAAGTGTGTTAAAAATACAATCAGAAGTGCAGAAATCTATCCGGGACAATTTGGAACAAGTCGTCAAGACGACTCACGAGTTAACTAGAAAATATCTTGATGTTCAATTGGAACCCCTCCGGGAGGAGTTAGTGAACTTGAAAGATTCATTCAATCGTTACACTTTCAATATGTCTTCTGACATTCAACGTGATAAGCGTGAGATGACCGCTCATGTAACGCGTATTGATGGCGAAGTGTCTAAAATCGCTGAGAGTGTCCAATTGCAGATTCAGAACGCTAACGGAATGGGGGCGCACATCACGAAGCTGGACGAACAATGTGCGCTCCTGCACGATAATTACGAAAGCTGTATGTATACTCTAAAGCCGTTAGCGAACGCCATGACCCGGATCGACGGTCATGACAAGTTGGTACAAGAGTTGAATAAAAAGTGGACCACTAGTCAATTAGCGCTAGGACTTCTTACCGGAAGGGTTACTCGTATCGAGTCGCAGGTTAAAAGAAACACCCCCACCAAACAGAACCAACCCAAAGTGCATCCGACACTACCGAAGCCTGTAAATCATTAATAAACATGGCCTCAACTAAGCTGAAAATTGTTAACGAGCTCTACAAACCAGTTAGAAAAAATTTCACTCGTCGTGCAACAGTCGTTACAGGCCTGGATGATCTATGGCAAATCGATCTGGCCGAGTTTCAAACGTATGCCAACGTGAATAGCGGAATGCGATACATTTTGGTTGTTATCGACTGCTGTTCCAAGTATCTATGGACTAGAGCTGTAAAGAGCAAAACAGGCGCCGATGTTGCTAAGGCTATGGGTAGTATTCTCGCTGAAGGGCGTGTGCCGGCGCTCATTCAATCTGACCGTGGTCGGGAATTTTTCAACACCAAATTCAAGACATTGATGGATCAGTACTCCATTACGCACTATAGCACCTATAGTACCATGAAAGCCTCAATGGCTGAACGGGTCATCAGAACTCTCAAGGAGCGTCTCTATAAAGCATTCAATCTGCATGGTTCCTACCGTTGGCTCAAGTTGCTTCCCACCGTCACAGCCGCTTACAACCATACTAGACATTCCACGACCGGTATGAAGCCGGCCGATGTAAACGCATCTAACGTGGATAAAGTGTTGGAAGCTATAGCTCGTAAACGACCCACTATCCACAGTATAAAGTACAAGCAAGGCGACATTGTACGGATCAGCAGATCTAAGATGTTTATGGAGAAGGGCTACACACCGCGATGGACGACCGAGTTGTTTCGTGTTAAAGTTGTAAGAGACACAACGAGGCCTGTCACCTACATGTTGGAAGATTTAAAGGGCTCGCCTATACAAGGCTGTTTTTACGCCGAAGAACTGCAGCGCACAGCGGTGCCTGATACCTACCTCGTAGAGCGCGTCTTGAAGCGTCGGGGGCGTCGTGTGTATGTAAAGTGGCTTGGTATGAGCGAGAAGAGCTGGATTGATGCTGCCGACGTGTCGGTTTAAGGAACCCAAGCTTTTAGACTTTATAACTACTCTATATCTTTTACAACTATAATGTAGGAATTTGATTTAATAAAATAAAAATGCAAATTACGTGTTTTACTTTTTTATTGACACCATTTAAGATATTCCACACATAGTGACATTGGCTAGTAAGCCTCTATCGATAAATATACAGTGTATATCAGATTACCTAACTTTTGAAAGCTAATATAATACAAATAAAATAAAAATGACTACATTAATAAATATTACAAGTAAATGGATCTAATATAAATAAAATCTATTACTGAATTATTCTACGTTTAAAATCTAACACTGTACATAGCTAAAATATATTTACATAAGTTACTAGAATCTTATATATAATTAGTCCGCGCGGTAGCCGTATGGTAGGGTGTCGAAGGCGTTAACTCTTTTCCGCTTTGTATAGCATAGGCGGTAAACCTTTTGTTCTGGCCGTGTTACGACTTCGCAGGTATTTACCCGACTTATAGCCTTGGAATTATAAACATGCTTTTCATCGGCGCCCTCGCAAACCATCTCCTTGAGGGTATTAAAATTAACAATTTTGGCATTCTCAATGTTCAAGGTGATACCTTTAACCTTCCAAATGTACACAAAATCGTTATTCTTAGATGAGAATACTTTTAACGCGTAATTTTGTCTATGGATTGAATTAACATAATAACGGTTTCCGACGTAGGTGGTCGTTTTTCAGACGTGTCGAAGCTTGTCGTATGCGAAGGATTAACTTGACTCCTCTATTGTATCCCCATAACAATGCAGTGTACGTGCCTCTGCATAATTAATGATGCAGGTGTGCAGCGTGTTTCCGAACATAGGACCGGATGCAGGTGTGCAGCTCTATTGTATTCCAGACAAAGGCCCTGATGATGGTGCACCGTTTTTCAGACGTGCCTCTGGTCGATACGTGCTTCTGCATAATCAATGAGGTAGGTGTGCAGCTCTATGGTGTTTTCCGCCGCGGATCATGTCATTGTCCCTACGCCACTGGACGCTCCTTGACGGTCGTCTCTCGCTATCTGTCATCTGTCAGAACGTCGGCAGCTGCGGCTCCCGTGGTCTGGTCGAATAAAATCGGTGTCGGTGGTACAGATCTGCTGAGATTGTTTCAGCTTTCACAGCGTTAGCATCGAACGAAATGTCGACTAAACGAGTGCTGGACGATGTGTTCGTAGATTCGTCTATAACGAAGAAAAGAACATACGCCGTGTCATGTAGAATAGAACCTATATCGCTTCCTAAGATTGCGACGTTCCCGCATTGTACGGAGCTCCGTAGTAAATATATTGACATGAACGATGAATCGGCAAGTATTAGTGTCTCTCCGCAACCGGATTGTGTATATCATGATGCGTGGAACAAGTATTTCGATGAATTAAATAAAAATGACGTAACTATTAAAACGACGAGTTACTGCCTGTCGAATAAAGAAAATAAGATAGTATGTACAGGGTTAAGTGTGACAAGAAATCTACAACCAATTGTGAGGATTTTCACGGTCATTGGGAATATATCGTTCATTTCCTATGATTGGGTGATAATTATGGAACATTTAAAACTTAACTCCGACGCCTATTTTGAAGATGAAGCGACTATGGCGCACCGTGTCTGTGATTACATTATCACATCCGAGGAGAATATTCTTGAAGGCCGCTACATCAAGATACAATATTACTCCTCCGTGTTTACTATGAGCAGGGAAGAGGTTACTCGGCTCATTGACTTGGCCGATTTATTAGAGTTTCATCTAGATAAACTGGAGACTCTTAATTTTCGAAACATATTACGGCAGCTTATAGACGAGTTCAAACTTGAAGATGGATCTGTGGAAGCTAGTTATGACAAAATGAAGCAAGGACTTAAGAAGTTCACATGTTGTATGGATAAGGATATAGCGATTTGTTTTAAGGAATTGATAAATAAGCATAGTGCTGTAATACTTAACGAGTTAGGATTAGATAACATGTATTGATTGTAATTATTAAAATAAAATAAAAAATCTTATAAAACTTGACTTTTATTTTTATTGACTTATTTAATATTAATGTTATAGACATCGCAAGGCGTGTCTAGTCATAACGGATATGTTAGCTTATTACATCTGTATGGCCCATACGGAGTATTTAAAACTGCTACCTACTCACCTACCTACCTCCATAATTACCTATTATGATGATGATGATGATTTAGGCATAGGTACCTACTTATAATTATTTAGGTATTTAATTAATAAGAATTGGCGTTGATGTAACGACTGAAATAAAAATATTAATAATAATAATAATAATAATAATAATAATGATAATGATAATCATAATAATATAATCACACTATTTCCGCCGAACGAATCTCTATTTGTAATTAGAGAAGTAATTAGTGTATTTGACGGTAATTAGATTAGGGTGACGGTAATTGTAATTGTAATTAGGGATAGACGTAATTAGTGTATTTCACGTAACTGTACTTTTGGTGCACCACATTATAATCATGATTTAGGCATAGATACCTACTTATAATAATTATTTAGGTACTTAATTAATAAGTTAGTGTATTTGACGGTAATTAGAAAAATAATCGAAATTAGGTAATTAGTGTATTTCACGTAACTGTACTTTTTGTTGTACCTCATTAGTACCTACCGCCACTGACTTATTAATAGAAATAACCGGGTTTCACTGTTGGTGGTCGTTTTCAGACTTGTCGAAGCTTGTGGATACGTGCCTCTGCATAATTAATGACGCAGGTGTGCAGCGTGTTTCCGAACATAGGACCTGATGCAGGTGCGCCGTTTTCAGACGTGTCGAAACTTGTCGATACGTGCCTCTGCATAATTAATGACGCAGGTGTGCATCTCTATTGTATTCCAGACAAAGGAACGCCGACAAAGGGCCGCCGAACAAAGGAGTGACAGGTGGGCGTGATTAATGATCCCCGATTTCTAAGAACTCATTAGCCTATTGTGTTTCCGGACAAAGGGCCCGATGCAGGTGTCCCCATAAATCAAGTACACCCCATTGTTTCGATGACAGGTGGGCGTGATTAATGACCCCGTCGATGACAGGTGGGCGTGATTAATGACCCCCATTAAGGGCTGAAGTGTCCTACCTTCTAGCAAATTTATTAAAGTTCGCGCATGCGCGGTAGAGACTTTTGGTACGTTTTCGCTAATATGAAGCTCCATAAGAAAATACACGCGTTTTTGGTCCAGAACTCTCATAGGATATCTACTGTCACTTATACCCCTTTGCTTATAAGCAATTTTTTGAAAAAATGTTACTTATACTCCTTTGCTTATAAGCAATTTTATAACCAGAAAATCAGTTGTATCTCTTTACCACCAAATAAATTGTAATATTAACTTTGTAAATTGACACATAAGTCGTTTTAAAGGAAAATGTTACTTATACCCTTTTGCTTCTTGCTTCTTACCCCTTCAATTGTTGTTCTGTTTTCACACTAGTAATCAGCAGAAAAATCCAACTAGTTTGTTAATTAACCGACTTAGCTCCAAGCTCCAATAATATAACGAAGTTAACAAAGTGCATGAATAGATAACTTAAGTCAAAATTTTCCGAAACTTACGCCGTGGACTACACCGTGCAGGATTGTAATTTTACTCGGCAGCTTTAAGAGGTTTCTTCAGGCGTTCTAGAACCAAGTTCCAAGTTAGATTTACTGGAGTGGTTAAGAAGGTCTGGAGGGGACAAGTTTGAATTTAGGCAGCAGCTGGAAATGCTTTTGTCCTAAGGTTCACTAGGTCGTTGTTCTAGCTACAAGCACATATTATGTATATCGAATATAGAGAATCTGATCCACATCCTAGATTTCTGGTTGCTTATATACAAACTCAATCCTTTGTCTCCGTAGCGTGTTTTGTTACAATAGATCCGCATTGCCGGCAAATCGTGAGACTCGCCGCTGTGTAACTTTCTATGTAGTTTTCATTGTTTTTAAACGGAAACACTGTAGCTTACTCCTTTGTTCTGCATTTCCCCCGATGTGGGAAATTTTAGTATTATAGCAGGGGTATGTTTATTGCATTTAATTATTAGCCTATTAATTAATTGTATTTCTTCTTATCCAAATTTTCTCGCTTGGTTTTTAATGAAAATGCAATGTCTGAAGTCCTGGATTATTTCTGATTGAAATAATTCAAACCAAATTTCATAAAGTGAATTTTTACTCTGTTTATATTATGTGAAACATGACTTCAACGTAACGTTTTCAATAAGTAGCAGTCTCTATTGTATTCACCTGTCTGGCATTGTCTTGTGGTTACTCTATGTCTTCTGAAGTTTCCTTTATAACATTTTCATACCGATTTCATGATATTTATAGTTTTGTAACTATTATTGTCTCTGGGGGAATATAATTTATTCCTATAGTACTAGCAAGACGTGTTTAAATAACTTGCGATTAATCTCCTTTTTTATGTTTGAACCTCCTTTGTTTCTTAAGGGTTTAAATAGGATTTTCAGTAGATTTTCTTAAAGGTAAAACCTTTACATCGACTTTCAACAACTGTAAACATGTTTGACATGCACCATATATAGGGTGTCAATTTGAAAGCTTTGTGTGGATGGCGTGAGAGAATGAAACTTTATATAATAACTCTGCGAAAATAGCAGGTCGAAAAAAGGTAGATAATTTTTTTTCTCACCACCTCAGAATATAGAGATCAAGTTAGGTGCCAAATGTCTACTCTAACGTGACACTCTTTCCCCACTTCATTAGAAGAGGAAAAAGGAAAAGGGAAAGTTTTGGGATGCCAGTTGTTTTTTTTTATTTTGGAAATAACTTGATGTCATTTCTAAAAATAGTACCTAACCTAAGTAATAAAAAGAACAAAGAAAACTCACTTAGGTTGCTTAATTTATTGCTTTTCTGAAGACAAAATAAAAGATAAGATAACGGTAACAGAAAATAAAATTCAGGCAAGATACAGGTGAGGCTTGCCGCCGTTCGTCGCCGAGACCGTCCTCCTTGACAGACCAGCCTCGTCATCTTGTTCTAGCTTGTCCGCCTCCCCGACTGCGGTCTGGATGGATCAGCCACCCTTATGTCATTTCTCATCTCTTCCATTCGTCACTCTCGCGGGTCTCCTTTCCTCTCTTTCTAGTTTATACCTTTTAGGAATGTGTGATGTCCGCTAGGTGATATCGCAATCGTAACCAACCTAAGGTCCGTGAATTTAAACGCGCTGTTGTTTTAGAAAAGGCTTAACAATTTTTGCTCGATAAAATAATTTTTATTTTGACATTAAAATACGCGTAGATGGACTTTAACGCCGCTAATGCGTTACACACCACCTCTAACCAAGGGAAGATGAAATTTTAAATTATCCGAGATAATTTGATAGCATTTTCATACCCGTGGAAGGGGATGATTGTACTTCTACGTAAAAGAGAAATAACTTTGTTCTTAAAGATAATTTTGGCTGTTCGCCAAGGTAAACACTATAAACATGTGCGTAGATAAAAGATATAAAATATTCTATAATCTAGATAATTTATACTTAATATTTACAGATAAGATATAAACATATAAAATTAGAAAATTCGTTTTCTGTATTAGATAACTTGAAAACGGGTTCTTCTCATCAACGTGACACGAAATAAAGGCAGAAAAGATAATTATTTCTAATTACATACGATTATTCGTTCGGATCGTTGATAACTGAAACTTAATTTAGGATAATAAGGTACGAAAAACAAAATGAAGATTCTTAATAGAATCACCTAGGAGGCACGGATCATTCCTTTACAACTAGGTAATGCTTTCCTGACAATCGACAACCTTGCATTCCGCTGGAAAACATTTTTCAATCAAACATTTTTCATAGGAGAATTCAGGGGTGGAAAGTTTTCAAATTGACACCCAAGTGTTGATGACAAAAGTGTTAATAACTTTTTCTTCCCCACATAAAAGTCTAGACGTTGTTACCTTAGTGAAAAACCTATGCAGATACCTAAGCTTTTATTAGTGAGCAAAAAAAAAATTACGGAGGAAGAGAAGAATCTGGAGTATGAAGCTTTACAACGTAAAGAGATGACCTCTGACAGCTATTGTGCGAACTAATGCAATCTCGAGTGATTCAAGACTGCAAGTTGTGTGGAGTTGACGGGTGCAACATGTATATCACCATCACCTTACAAGTAAGGGATATATAGATCGGTGTCATCAAATCTTAGGACCAGCTTAATAATTTAAAAAAAGATTTTATTTCCACTGTTCCAACCATCATAATATGCCATAGGAATGAAATTTCAGGTCCCATTATCTGCAGGTAATTTATTCAGAATGTCGAGCTGCATCAGAAAAAATGGTTTACAGACTTACAGATTATCAGGCTTCCGATATGTTAAAAAAGAGTTACAGCGGGGATTATAAAGGCTCATCATAAAGACTTTTGTTGACATTTGACTAATCTCTTTTATGCCAAGAATGACAAAATTGCAATATTTTTCATACAGAGTCGATATCTTCTTCAGAAACGGCCACAGAAATCTGCCCGTTAACTTAATGAGCCTTTATAATACCCGCTGCTATATAGTCTTTTTGTGACGCCCTACTTCTAGTAACAAGAATTGACGAAGTAAAAAGTATAAAGCCAGTCCAATTTAAACAAGTCAGCAAGTATACCATGCAAACTCATGTAGACAGCTAAAGATTTGTTCGTCAAGATGGTATCAAGAAATCGACTCATTATGAATTTCACATTTCTCGCGTGTCGAGAAAACATTAAAAATTACCCTTACTCAAGGTGAAGAAACTGTTCCATTGATGGACTTTAACCTGAACAAAATTTCCTGGCAAGTTTTCAGAGGTGGCCTTGTTTTCACCATCGTAAATAAAAACTCATCAATCTTCTATTATTTTTGCAGTGTTTCGTTTAATTCGCATTCAGTTATGCTTTTCCAGTTTTCACTAAAATCAGCAGATTATTACCAAATGCCGATGATTAAGTTTCCAAAATCAAAGTGATAACTAATTACTTAGGTATTAAAAAATCAGCTTCACAAAAACTTTTTAAATAAAACAAAATTCAAAATTTAGAAGAAAACATTTTTACCGACTGACGTTATAACAAAAAATGCCATTTGAAGAAACATATTTTCCTTTTTCTTTCTGAAAAAGAAGAATAATTATTATTTATTATACACGGGGATAATGTACATTTTAGATTTTAGCGCGAGATGTGATTTCGTTCCCGACGCGTTAGCAGAGGGAAAAAACCGTACTTTTTTCTTTTGTGTAATATACTATTTTTTTACGATTATTTCAACGTCTATTTTCACTGTAGAGAGTTCTTAAAGGATTGCACCATACAACTCAGACATATTGTATTCTAGGTTTTCTTCTAGCTTCTTTTTTTCCTGTTAATCTTGTGTTCATTTTATTCAATTAATTTTTTTACTCTTTCACTGACCATATACAAAAAATATACAAAATGTATCTGCCATTTTCAACAAAAATAAATGAAATGTGCAGAACAAGCTGACAATTATTGTGTTACTATAAATCTGACAATTCTGACATCCGTTAATTAGCTAACCTCCAGCCTCAGCAGCTATCTGAATATACTGGAGCCCATCCATACTCCTCATTGCCTTCCTATGAAATTTTAATAGTGGTTGCGTTTTTTGATATAGGAGCCCACTAACAAATAATTTCTACAAGTTTAATCTCCAAGGGGTTTCAAGGCTGCAATTTAAATATTGTTATATTGTATGTATATGGCGACATAAATTGACTGCCCAAATCGTCTGATCTAACGAAAATAAAGCTCTATTTACTTAAGTCCAAGAGACGGCTGCAGAAAATGTGTCGTCACAAGGTGGACGAACGAGAGAAAGATGAATTACCGTTGAGGAAACGCAAAGGTTGCCTGCGAAAATTCTGCCGAAACATTGGTTATTCAAATTGTTAATTTGGTAAAAAATTGCAGTAACAATCTTTTAGCGGAGGACAGAAAGTGGAATCGCCATATTATAGGGGAGAGCTAGACGAATTCAACCCTATAAGATTGCCTATAATCCAACCCTGCCGCACACCCTGGCAGCCAGGCGTAAGGGGGTCGTTTTTCATCAATAACTATAGCGTTATCAGGTGGACGCATAAACGACGTATCAAATTAAAGGTATCGATCTTCTCTATGCATTGCACCAAGGTTGCCTGCACAAAACCTGCTGAAAACATAGGTTGCCTGGCTACATAGCCTCTCGGTACGCGAGCCAGCTATTCGCGGAGAGCGATGTGTATACAGGGTGTCCGGTAAGTACCTCCTAATCTCTCGGGAGCATACAGGGGAGGTCAAAATAAACCTAGTCTGTAATAAAAAAAAAAACATTCCTAAAGTGTCCCTAAACGGAGATACAGAGCCCCAAAATGGTACCCTAAGATTTACTTTTTTGACTCTAACTTTTGAACCGACCTGTATAATTTGATGAAATTTTATTTTTTTATAGAGGCCATAAAGACTCATTAAGCCATATCAGAGTGGATGTTTGACGTCCTGAAGGAAGTCAGGAAAGGACTTACCACCACACTCATTGTGTCAAAGTTTTGACAGGTGTCATTTTACAGAGCTGAAAACTTATTTTTTAAATACGCTGGTCATTCATCTTCACAAAAGGTACTCTTAATTTATTTCGATAAAACTAGCGGTTCTCAAGATAAATCGACTTTTATGCGAATTTTGACCAAGTTCCGTCAATAGAAATCCATTATGTAGGTAGGTTTATCAACAAGAACCTGACTTTTACCTGTTTGTGTTTAGCATTATAGTAACTTTTGAGTGTTTCGCATACCTGAAAACCGATTTATCTCGAAAACCGTCAGTTTTACCGAAATAAATTAAGAGCACCTTTTTAGTGTATTTTTTTTAACAAAAAAATACACTATTGAGGACGACATTACTTTTCGAAAATCACCCAAACTCACCAAATGTCCACCGATCCTGACCCCCAGATCACGAAAAAGTGGTTTTCCAAAATTCACCTGCCCACGATATATATATATTTATATATTTATGTATATATTTATATATTTATATATATATTTCTCCAAAATCACGATTTTTCGATTGTAAAAACGCTCCTGTAGCTTTATCTTTGAAGATTAGTGAACGAAATTTTGGATTCTTGTAAAGCTTTGGAATGACTTTAGATTTTCGTTGAAAAAATTTCCAAAAGTCACGTTATTTCTACAGGGTGTCCTTTCAAAGTTCCACACATCCGGACTTTGAGGCACGGTTTCTGGCCGCAGTTTTCAATCTAGGGGGCTGAAATTTTTGTGAGAGTAAGATGTCCACAAGGAGTGGTCTGGTATTGCACTTGAGCAAAATCGGCCGAGCCGTTTCAAAATGGCGACCATTTGGATTTTCGGAAAATTTACTATTTTTTGAACCCCTGTATGAGCAAGATGGTAAAATAACTTTGAAATAAAATTAACAGGATTGGAAGAAAATTATTTGAAATTTGAGTTAATGCAATAAAATTTGCATTATTTCTATTAATAAGCCAGTGGCGTGGGTAGGAAAAGGGTAAAAATGGCTAAATTTCTATAACCGTTTTTGAGCACATTTTTGAAGTAATTGAACTAAATTTTTTGCAGTAGACAACTATACTAATACTCTTTAATCTTCAAAAATTTCAAGGATCAAATAAAAGAAATGGCGGAGATATTCGAATTTATTTTACATGATGTTAATTTCTCTAAAATTTTAAAAACGTTCTAGTAGCTTCATCTTTCAAGATTAGTGAAAGAAATTTTTTACTCTTGTGAAACTTTGGGATGACGTTAAATTTTCGTTTAAAAATAAATTTCAAAAGTCGCGTTACTTCTACAGGGTGTCCTTTAAAATTTCGAAAAATCCGGTCCATGTGGCATGGTTTTCGCCGAACAAAATAATGAGAGTGGCAACTAAAGGCTTGTCTAATAACTTAACGATTGAATGTTCATTATTAGAATAATATAAAAATGAGGAAAAGCCCATCAGCGATGCGTCGTGTACCCACCAGCACCAGCACCAGCGCAGCGTTTTCATCGCGCTCGGCTCGGGCGGGACCACCCATGCAGATATGCCTGCTCCTGCCAACCCCAATTGCAGAAAATAAAAACTCCTACACATCTGTATTAACAAGATTGGATTAAAATGATTTGAAATTTGAATTAATGCAATAAAATTTTAATTATTTTTAATAATAAGCTAGTGGCGTGGGTAAGAAAATGGTAAAAATGGCTAAATTTCTTCAACAGATTATGAGCACATTTTTGAAAGAATTTACCTGAAATTTTCAGAGTTGACAACTACAATAATAAACTTTAAGTCTCCAAAATTTCAAGAAGCAAATAAGAGAAATGGCGGAGTTATTCGAATTTTTTACATGATGTTTATTTCTCTAAAATTTCAAATGTTCGATTTTCAGAACTCGCCTGTAACTTTTTAAAGTTAGTCAGTGGCGGGTATAGGAAAAGGGACGAAATTGTTCAATTTTTAAATTTTTTTTTGGTTTATTATGTGTAAAAATCAGTAAACCTCTACGCAAATTCGACCTGACTATGGAAAAATTCAGAAAGCCAATTTAAAAGGCGGCAAAAATTTTCATAATTGAATCGCATAAAAATACACTATTTCTGCGATTGATGCGCAAGAAGGTTTTTCCTAATTGTGCCATTTTCTCAATTACAGCACCGATAAACGCTTGAAAAGCTGAGCATCGACAGACACTGACATAATTATGTACACTTTTTTTTTCTCTGATGATGTTCTACTCTCGAATGTAGAGAAAAATAATTATAAACTGTCCAATATCAAGATACTGAACGCAAGGAGAAGGAAAATCACCATAAACAGTAAACAGGTCCAAAAACTTTTTATTACATAACTTGATTTGCACAACTTAGTTATCAGCTTTTCCGTGTACACACAGCCGTGCTCAACATATTTTTATAC
This sequence comes from Malachius bipustulatus, assembly GCA_910589415.1. Classification (NCBI taxonomy): domain Eukaryota; kingdom Metazoa; phylum Arthropoda; class Insecta; order Coleoptera; family Melyridae; genus Malachius; species Malachius bipustulatus. Next base: position 7,965,667 of record OU342632.1, read on the forward strand.
GACTCAGCATTTCTTGCATGGACCCGGCTTTGTTGCCGAGTTATCACTGGAGCAGCTTCCACTCGGTTACGATAAGATCCCTGCTATCGTAAATTTCAGTGCGGTTTTAAGTTCGGCGACCGAGGAGACCATTACGTTTTATCTAGCACCTCTTCGAGCAATTCGTCTATTGTCTCGTGTTTATTTATTGACGAATCAAGAGGTTAAAACAGAAGGGTGCATCGTTTTAGAGAAATCTCTTTTTCTGCTTTATTGTTCCTCGTTAGTCGTTATGCAAACGAATCATTGATGACAGTGTCTTCCCGACCCTGTAGCTATTCATGGAGGTTAACTGTCTTTATTGGTAATATTTTCGCAATCTCATTTTGAATTGTATCTTTAGAAATTGAAGCGAATTATGTTCCTATTGTTCCTGATTTTAATGTAAAAGAAATGTGTTTCAGAAATTTGGTTCATTTAAGGAGAGTTTTCTAATGTAGATAAGTAATAAAAGTGCATTGAGATTAAACTGACATCATCTTCTCTAGAGAAGTTCATAGTTAATAGAAACTTGAAGTTTTACGTTTACGGTTTACTGAGATGAGTTAGAAATTAGATTAGTTCTGTACCACTCCTATAAGGTAGCTATAACAACATAATAGGTGAATTTTATGGCACCTACATGATCCATTTCGTGTCTTATGTTATTATATTAGAAGAGAACTAGACTAGAGAGTGTCCGTTTTTAGAGAAAATTTATGGAGATCTCTGTTATCTTTTGAGATACGGAGTAAGTTAAATTGGGACAAAGTTGCGTATTTTTGTGGGAATTTGTAATCTGAAATAATTATTTATGGTGTCGGTGTTTAAAGTGAGACTTTATTTTGTAAGTGAGGATTTTCACGAACGAGCTTTTAGCTAGTGAGAAACCTCACGAACAAAATTAAATCACGTTTAACACGTCTATCATATGCAATTGTTTTTATACAAAGTGATATCAAAGGAATACAAACAATGCCCAATTTGTTATTTTTTCGATAAGTTTATCAAATTTCTATTTCCTAAGCAAACATCAACGACGTACAGAGTGAGACGCGAGAACTTTCTTATTTTAAATAAGGCACCTATACAGTGCGCTATTTATGATGATAAGAATGACCATGAGTATCTCGGTAACCGCGTGAGAGATACAGGGTGGGTTAAACTAGAAAAAAGTTGCAAAATTTAGGGACCAGTCGTATTCCGTTGAGAAAACCAAATAATTCCGCCTAAGAAACAAAAAAATTATCTTATTCAAAAATATATTTTCTACCTACCTTTTTTCTTCTTTTTTCTAAAAAAAATCACCGAAAAGAGAATTAATAGAAAACGATAAACTAAGCAATATATTATTATATTGACGTCATTCCTTGAAATAATAATAAAAAAAAAATTTAATTTTATTTTTTATTGATTATGAATAAAACACTAATGTTTTATAAAATTCTACTGTATATTGATCGATGATAGAAACGTTACGTAATAATATTTATATTGTTACAATAATATAATATTGTTACTGTATCAATAATTTTATTTACGTCTGAAGATGCTACATGAAAAGTAGCGAAACACGTGTAACGTTTCTATCATCGATCAATATACAGTAGAATTTTATAAAACATTAGTGTTTTATTCATAATCAATAAGTATGCAGAGATTCTACGAAGTAAGGGTTGAAAACATAAATTTTATTTTTTTGTTGCTGATTGAGACATTTTTTTATTTCCATGATTTTTATAGTGATGAAACGTGTACACGTGTAAACGTGTACACGTAATGACCATACTAAACGTTTAAAAAAATTACACGCCCGTGTATCTGTTAATAGGAAAAAATAAATTTCCTTTGCCTGAAAGGGCTAAAATAAATCCAATATGAAAGAAATCGAATTACCTATAAGACTTTAGTAAATTAGTGAGGGAGGTGTTTATTTAAACTTTCGTGTTTCATCATAAAAAAACCGGTTTTCATCTGAGAGTTCCTTGTAATTAGTTGCACCTGCAAATCCTGCAATGTTGTTGCTTTGTGTCCCTCCCTACTATGGGCAGAGGGTAGTTAAATGATGTGAAATGATGCTTTTTACTTTTTATGATTGTCTGGAACCGGAAGGAGTGTTATTTTGTTTTGCTGGTAGGTACTAGTGTTGGGATTGTTGGGGATTACTAACAACTGATTTCAATAAAAAATAATTAAAAATTTCAATTCCTGTATTTTGTCATTTTATTCATTTATTCCCCAAAGTCTTAAAACGGCTTATTGTTATTATTGTTTGTCTACAATATGCTTTTAATGAAAATTTAAAAACTCCATCACAACTCCCTGTGATAATGAAAGGCAATAAATTGGGGAAGGTCAAGTCACATTAGGGCTAGCAGGAAGGAGGAAGGACGGATAACTACTGCTATGCAGTGCCATGGGTGGTCCATAAGGAGCGCACCTACATACTTGAATTATTTTATGAACATTAATTCCAAATTGATACTTTCAACAAGTTTTTCTATCTAATCATCGTCCTTTCTTTATATTTCGTCCGCATATTAGGACAATCTGTATCTGAAGTTCACATTCCTATTAACTGTTTACAACTGGTTAACCTATTAACCATCATTTCCCTATCTAAGAATACTGAATGGTTATTTTCATGCAACTATTAAAGAAACGTGTACACGTTTATAAACGTTTAGTGTTGACGGTTACACGTTTAATTTACTACACGCTTTTTTTCATCACTATTTTTATACATATAACCAAAAATCAAATGGTAGGTACATTTTGAATATTATGTAACGGGATTTTTCTGTGGGTAGAGGTGAGTTCCAAGGAATGGATAATTGCCCCTTTGTACCCGTGACAAGTCGATTAAAATTGTTATGGTTTATTTACAAAAGAAATATATTTACAATAAAACGATCTAGTACTATTATTCATATGACTGATCTTAGGGTTGCTCCGTCCTCTGAGTGATAGAAAGGGGGCGGCCCTCGTTCTGGGGAGTGACCGGATTGGCTTCAGATAACCGCGTCGAAGGCGGCTTCGTTTACCATTGGCCTTTCCGGTTCTGCTGCTGCTGGTGTCCTCGCTGCTCGCCGCTCACCATCAGTAATGCCGCCGCTGTCGCACGGTTTGTGCTGTCCCCGACCGTATGCAAGATACGCGTCTCGGGGCCGTCCGGGCGATGACCTTCGTCGGCAGGCGCTCTCTGAAACAAAAGCCGCTCCCGATGCCTCAATACGACCTCGGGACGGCTGTTACTGGATCCGGCCCTCAATACAGGCCGGGTAGGGACTGAAGGGATCAGCCGGTACCTCAATACAGCGCCGGTTGATTCCCTATTCTGATCGGTCGCCGGCCAGAGTTCACTTCACTCTGGTCGCGCTTCCGACGCCGGGTTACGGTTTGGTCAACTCAGTTCATCGACCCACCGTGTCCGGCTACGTATACTGTATGGAGCACTCACTACATGCCCCAGCTGATCTCCGAGCTCAATTCACCCAGGAGAGAGAGTTGTTCGCGAGTCAGTTCCTCACGATCCTCTGGTCAGTTCTTCAGTTGGCACTCTTTATATAGCCGGTGCTGGTGGAGATAACGTGTTTATCGCCGCCGTAAAAACTGTATCACTCCAGATAAACCCCTCTAATAATGAAATAAATAATAATTACCAACGAAAGCCTCGGATTTCGTTACAATTAAAAAAAAAGTAACGACAATTTTTTTGGTCACAAATAAACAAAAAATTACCATTAGCGTGTGCTCAGAAATGCATGTTTTTGAGAGACAAATAAAAATTTCAAGTTTTTTTTAAAGATATCTCGAGAGCTGTTAGTTTAAGATAAAAAACTCCGCTTTTGTACTTGTCGTATCATTGATATTAGCTACTTTTTCAATGCTATAACTGAAATTTTTTCATATGTCAGTGATGAAGATTTTAGTTGTGGGTGAGGTTGAACACTAGATTATAACACGAAAACTGAAGAACAAAACTACTAAATTTAAAAAAGATAAATTAAAGAACAAAACTTGTAGCAAATCGACATTTTGCTTTTTTTACGAGAAGCTATAGGACTAGCTGAATGAAATTTGTAGGGTAGGTTGCCAATTGAACAGAGCAGTTTTTTAAACACGAACCAAAAATAAATTAGCCTCAAAAATTTTTAACAGGATCGTTGTTAAGTAAAATAAATTTTTTTTGCTTCAATAATTTTTTTATGAATTTTTTTATCTAATTATGTCCCTTGCATTGGAGAAGCTTGCACACAATGTGATAGACTCATTATTTGACTACATCTTTGGAAAATTTCATCAAGCTAAACCGAGCTGTTAGGCCAGCATGACACACTGTCTTTGGAAAATCAGGTTCTTCAGGAAATAAGACTTATAAATGATGATGATAACTCTCAAACCAACAATTTTCCGATCACACATATGGGGGTTAGATATGCGTATTGAGGTCCTCTATCACCCTGATTCGTTTGCATCATGACTGAATCACCCTGTATATTATAGTAGGGTTCAGGATCATCTAATCTCACGATTTATACGGTTTTGGCCCGCCGTAAAGCGATGATACGTGGCGTGAGCTCTTGTGCTTATTTAGATGTGTTATGATTGAATCAGAAATATTTAAAAAATATTATGGTGGTAAATATTTTTTGAAATATCATAATAATTGTTGGAAACATGAGATCATTTATTTTGTATTTTGTTGTTCGACACCTTCACTGGTGTTTGTACAGCCACTAGGCTCTCTGACTTTTATTGACAGTGTCGTCATGTCAATTCTATTGTTGTAATTGTATTGTTGTTATCAGACATAATATATGGGCCGGTTGCACAAACGTAAATTAAGAATTTTCAGATAATTACTGATTTTAAAATGCCCTGTATTATGAGAATATTGGTCTAATATTGCTGAAAATAAGTTTTACTCCCTTTAAGAAGAGTTAATTACTGATAAAAAATTAAAAATCTTTAAATATATTCGCCATATTTTCAAAATTTACAAGTTAAAATCAGTGATTATCTCAAAATTTTTAATTTGTGTTTGTGCAACCGGCCCATGTTTTGTTTTATGAGAATAACAAATCTGCCAAGTTTAGAGAATAATACATAGAAATTATTGGAAGTTTTAGGCTTGGTTTAATAGCTGTACGACGAGAGTAAGAAAGAACGAACCACTGCCCATAAGTAACGGGAGGTAGCTTTTCATCTGGGTTGCGACAATAGTTATCACATTTAGTAACATGTAGCATTTAGTTTTTAAAAATCTCCAACAATGTCTGCAGAAATATATTGTGCAATTCAGACATTATCCTGACAATACTGAGCTGAAATTTTGTCTTAAAAAGATTTGTGCTGAGGAGGTGGTAATCTTTCCATAGTTTAAGTTAAGTCAGCCTAGGCGATTAAGTATACTCATAATTATTTTAAAGATTGGATTTTAACTCCGACCCAACAACAGAATTCGAAATAAAATAATTATTGGCTCGCTATCAAAATTTTTTATTTAGTTAAAAATGACATCACGTCACTTTTCATATGTTGTAAATTATTGTATATTGTATTACCTAAAGATCGGAGATGATAATGACACGGTTATTTTACCAAGTATTCCGTTTGATGAAAAACTTCCTGAGTCTGCAACAGAATAAAGCCATTCTTTAATAAGATTGCTGAATTATTAATATGAGCGATTATGATGCCATTATTCACGAGATGTCATTATTCTCGAGATTCACGCCATGATCTCGCTAAGGCTCGTGTCATTATCATCAAATGAATAATAGCTATAATCGTGAATGTAATAGGTACTATGCTTTTTCTACTCTTATCAAAAAAAAATATTATTGTTATTTTTTTCCCAAAAAAGCGGTAGATATTATGTTAATTGTAGAAATGTCAGTTGTTCCTATTTACAGTTTTTGATTGGTCCACGAGCGGGAATTATGAATTGTTAGAGCTGCGATTGGATAAGAGCCGGAAATTATTAATTATAAGTCAATATCTATCTCACTTCATCCAAAAAGCTCTAATAATTGAAATATTATTCAATAAGAGTAAAAAAAAACAATATATATATTTTGCAATCTGAACTCACTTTAATAAGATAAATATAATCTAAGCATGTACCTCCATGGTAAATACCCTGTAAATTTTCATAAAAAAATTATTGGCCACTGATGAAATTTCTTGTCCCAGTGTTTTAACAACTCGCGATACAACATACTGTTCTTCTTCGGCTTTTCTTCTCGTTATAAATTGGATAATTTTCGTCATTTGACCATCGAATTCAAAATCCCATAATGCCCATATGATCATTGCAACTGATAATATCAAACCAAAAATGATTCCAACCATTTTCATCCTCAACTCAAGCCATTTTGCTAAGGAAATGAAAAGGATCAGTAAGTCTAAAAGTAAGTCTAACAGACAATATTATAAAGGCTCATTAAGTTAAACGGACAGATTTCTGGGGCTGATTCTAGAAAATGTATCGACCATAGGTGAAAAATACAGCAATTTAGTGATTCTGGCCTTGAAAGGGATTACAAAAATTTTAATAAAATTAATTTGACGTCGAAATTAGCTTTAAAAATGGTATCTGAAACCTTACCGTTAGCTTAATGGACCTTTATAATACTGGCTGTAAGACACTTACAACGAACTCTATTCCATTCAAAATGATTTATTCAGTAAATAAAAAAGAACTAATAATCCGGGAGCATAATGTATGTCGTGGAATTTTTTTGTGAAAGGAATGAGCGACTAAGTGGAATCTCTTTATTATTATCTTGGAAACTTCTAAAAAAAAGTTCTCAAATTTTTTTTCTACCACAAATCACAATAATTGCTACTTTTATGTTTTTCATCATAAAATGCAGTTTATCTCTATTTTTTTACGTTAGAGCAATAACCAGGCACACCTTTATTATGTAGAAAACATTGGCGGTTTAAAACGTGCCACTATGCCATAAGAAAAATTAATATGAATTGGCGCGTAGAAATTAAATATACTATTAATTATAGAAGATGACTGTATTCAAAAGCTAAGTTCTGTATCTCGAACGCTACCTGAGATATCATCAAAAAACTTTTTTGACACCCCGAATCTCGAAAACGTGCCTTTGCAAAACCATGTAAATGGGAACTTTTTTCTTATAATGTGTTACATCTTACAAAATTCTTACAAAATACCAGGTGTTACTTTAAAAGTGCGATGTTTTTTTTTTGTGAATTCACAAATCCAAGATGCCCGCCATATACAGTGTGGAAAAGCCAAATGGAATAAATTCGATAATAAATCAATGAAGATGGTTGCGAAAAAACGCTCGGACACGTCGATTAGTATTTTTAGTTGCGCATTTTTTTCAATGAAAACTTTTTATACAGGGTGTGTCGTGTAACAGTGCTCAATACCAACTTTCTTCTTTCAAATCAAACACCCTGTATATTATTACATTTTCAGATTGCCTGAAAAAACGTAATAATAATGCTGTTTATAATTCAAATTTGTAACGAGTGATTTTTGAGTTATAAGCAAATGAAAATCGCAATTTTTAATTTTCAAAACAGTGTACATGAGATAACGGCTCAAGATGTCGGAAAACGGCTTACATGTCCCTATCCTAATTTTTCATGTAGTATCCTATTGTGTGGATGAAATTTTTATACAGGGTGATTAAAAATCTGGTAATTTTCATGACCCTGTATAAAAATTTAAACTACCTAATAGGGCTCTAAATGAAAAGTTAAGATAGGGACATGTAAGCCGTTTTCCGACATCTTGAGCCGTTATCGGTGTACACACTGTTTTGAAAATTAAAAAATGCGATTTTCATTTGTTTATAACTCAAAAATCACTCGTTACAAATTTGAATTATAAACAGCATTATTATTACATTTTTTCAGGCAATCTGAAAATGTAATAATATACAGGGTGTTTGATTTGAAAGAAGAAAGTTGGTATTGAGTACTGTTACACGACACACCCTGTATAAAAAGTTTTCATTGAAAAAAATGCGCAACCAAAAATACTAATCGATGTGTCCGAGCGTTTTTTGGCACCCATCTCCATTGATTTATTATCGAATTTATTCCATTTGGCTTTTCCACACTGTATGTTACAGCTCATTGCATAGTGCTCATACGCAAAATATGCATGAAATATTCTCTGTTGATGTGCATGAGCCGAAGAAAAAAGATATATTCCTTATCAATTTTTCAGATGTCTTAATGCAAGATTACGTGCAAGAAGGAATATTTATCATTACGAAGTATGTGATACCAAAAATAATCAATTCATTATCATTATAATAAAAAAGATATGACACAAATAAGGAATTTTAATTTTTCACTTTTTTCAGGATATTTCAGCAGCGACTGAAAATATTCCAATTTTTATCAGGTTCTTATTAGGCGTGAAATTGTACAACTTTTCTCTAGTTTAATCAACCCTGTATCTCTTAGCGTTTCCAAGATCCCCATGAACTGCCACTTAAACTGGACACTCCGTATATTCGCCTGTCATCATGATGGCATTCATATTACTTAGTAATTTACTTAGTGATGCTCGTCTTGCTTTGTGGTGGTACAAGCTGTTGCCACTAGGCACAATGTTTGTAATTGGAGCTCGTCAATTCAAAGAACGACAATCTCAGTTAAGTAACTGATTTCTTGGGCCTAAAGAAGACTTCAGCGATACTAGGTGTGCACGCATTGTCCGGAAGTGATACCACATGAACATTGGCAAAGCAAGCAAACACCTCTTTTGAAAAGTGTTCAGTAAAACGGATGATGACATTCTTGGAGCTGTTGTTAGTAATCTAGGAAGCTTGGATTTTTTTTACAAGGTAGACTTTTAATAGAAACGTTCATACGCCAATTGTAAGTCACTGGCACAAGTAGGTATATCAAAGATTAAAAAACTGAGGTGGTGGATGTTCACAAAGAAAGAAACTCAAGAAAAAAACTTGTCACCAATAAGAGCATCACTGACAGCATAATGTTGATAAAGTTCGTTATCAAACCATAGAATGCGTTGCGCTGATCAACCCTGTCCAGATCTGTCTTCACAGTTAAATTTTATCTGGGAATTAAAGAGACAAAAAATCATTATGATCCTGTTATGTGGCTGCTACGATGACTGTGAACCAGAGACAGTCTTTCAGCTTATTTGGTGTTTTGTGTTAAAAGAAAGTGTGCTCAATCATGTAAGTGTTTTGCCACAATCTACAGTACCTACTCTGAATTATGTATGCGCGAAGGAGACGAAGATATGTATGACAATTATGAGGACTACACAAACCATGAAGATTTATCGGGAGACTTAACCGGTAATGATAATTTGCTTTAAATAAAATAATTTAACCTCAATAATGTTTTTCCTATCGATGGTGATATTTTTGATTGCTCAAAACTCCCAAACGGTAAAATATCTGAAAAAATTGATACGGACTATATTTATTGTTCAGCTCATGCACAACAGAAAATATTCTATGAATATATTTTGTATGAGCTCTCTGAAAGGAGATGTTCTTCATAATGATGAATAAATGTCACATATCATCCCAATAATATCACGAAGTGACGTAACTAATGAAAATCGAATTTTTCTTCTTCTTATGCTGCTATCCATTAATGGATGTTTGCGATCATTTTTGACCATTTTTCCTTGTCTCTGGTGGTGTGAATTAACTCTTCTGTGGTTCTTATCCCTGTCCAATGTTTGATATTTCGGAGCCATGACATCTTCTTCCTTCCTATTCCCCTTCTTCCCTCTATTTTGCCTTCTATTAATAGCTGGATCAGATGATATCTCTCGTTTCGTATCACATATCCGAGGTATGCTGTTTTCCTGCGTTTTATCCTGCCCAGCAATTCACACTCCCTTCCTATCATCCTTAGAACTTCCTCGTTGGTTTTCCTTGCTGTCCAGGGAACCTTTAAGATTCTTCGGTAGATCCACATTTCAAATGCCTCCAACCTGTTCATGGTATTAACATTCAGGGTCCATCCTTCCATGCCATACAGTAGCACGGACCATACATAACATTTTGTGAATCTTATTCTGAGGTTGAGGTCAAAGTCAGAGTTCGTAAGGACGCTTTTAAATCTCATGAATGAGCTCCTCGCTTTTCCTATCCGGCACTTGATTTCTGCGTCTGAAGACCATTCCTCACACAACCAAGCCCCCAGATAGTTGAACTTTTTTACCCGTTCTATGTCCTCATTGTTGCATAATAGTTTTGCCTTATTGAACTCATCTAATTTGCGGGTTATTATTAGGAATTTTGTCTTTTTTGTGTTGATGTTAATTCCCATAAGCCGGCTATGCATTTAAACTGTGTCCAGGAGTCTTTGGAGGTCATTCATGTTATCGGCCATTAGGACTGTGTCATCTGCGTACCGTACATTGTTGATCCATGTGCCATGTTGCCCATCGAGAGCTTCCTGGAAAAAATTTTCAGAGTAAATGTTAAACAGAAGTGGGGAGAGGACACATCCCTGCCTTACACCTCTAAGGATTTTCTGTGCCTTTGTAACTTCGCCGTCTACTCGAACTGCAGCTGATTGGTTCCAGTACAAGTTTTCAATACAACGTATATCCTTCTGATATATGTCAAGTCGCCTCAATATTTGAATGAGTTTATGATGTTGCACTCGTAAATGTTGCACTTGATTACAAATCCTTTTCGTAATCAATGAAACACATCACTATATCTTTTCTCTGGTCGTGGCAGTTCTGAACTAACACCTGGGTTGCGACCAGTGCCTCTCTCGTACCTAGACCTCTTTTAAATCCGAATTGAGAGGATCGAATTTTTAAATATTGTTAAATTTTTTTCTAAATAGGCTGCCCAAGCTTATATTAAATATCAGCATTGATATAATATCTAAACTTTCGTGGGTGCAATGAGGAATTTCTTATATTAACAATTTTATATTTATTTTGGAAATGAAGATGACGGATTTTTTGATTATAACTGGTCTTATTTCATAATAGGCTAAAAAAGTAGCTATTATTTGTTAAGAACATTACATTGAGAAGTTGTACGCAAATTGCAAATATAAATTAATGCAAAAATTGACAGGAGTGACTTGCGTGGCCTAGTGGTACTCCGCTGGCTCACGAAGCCATAGATCGCGGGTTCGAAACTCACCTCGGCCCGCTTTACTTTTCAGATTCATTTTCGAATGTCTGTGAAAAGTAAAACAAGCGATCGAACGTTTAAATGGCAAATATAATTTAAAGTGTGTGTGGCTAAAGAGTTCGTGCTCAAAGCCAATTTACCAGAGTGGAGCGACTATGTCTTACCTACACAGTTAAGACCGATGCTCCCTCTTTTTAAAAAAAAAAAAAAAAAAAAAAAAAAAAAAAAAATTGACAGTTGATAATTTAATATTCAGAATAATATAAATCAATACTATAATTAATATTTCTACACAGTTTTTAGGCGGAGTACTAAACCCTTTTTTAAGTAGTTACGTAAGTACCTATTATCGTAATGGTCCTAATAGTACCTACTTAAATGAAATGCTGATAATAATAATAATAATAAATACCTATAGTTATTTGTCTAATAATATTTCTGTTTTTTTAAATTAGAATAATAGGTCTTCAAACACCAGCATCATTTTTAGATAGAAGGACGAAGTTCAGATATACAACTTCAGAATGTTGGGGTATATTTTGTTCTTCCACTTCTCATTCTTCCTCCTTCTCGGAAAGAGTATAAATATGCGAAACATATTCATTTTCTTCAATCAACAATTTCCAGTAAGCCAACATGTCAGGTACCTATCTGAGTAGGTAGCATCTTAAATGTAGAACCTACAAAACTGCAGAAGGAAGAAGACTAGACTATCGTGAATAAATAAAAAATCGTAACGTTTGACGTCGATTTGTTGCCAAACTCGACTCGGTGATGTTACTGGTAGGTAATAATGGGCCCCAATTCATTGATTCAACATCAAAGTGATTCTATAATTTTCGTTATACAGGTCATGCAGCCGCCAACGTATCTCACTATCAACTAAAATTGAAATCAATGAAAAACTTTGAAGCGCTCTCCTGTAAAATTAGCAAAACTGAGTTTCGTAATTTCGTTATATTGACGATGCTATGGCAGCTATCTTGGATATATGACGTAAAAATATGGCAATTTGAATAAGGTAAACACCAGATACCTCATCATTATACATAATCTAATAAAGATAAAGAGATTCCACATTGTCGCACCTTCTTTTCGTAAAGAATTTCAAGGACTAAATGTAAATGAGCAATAATATAAATACTCCTGGACAAGAAGGAATAATTAACGAAGCTAGTAAAATTCACGAATCTGATTGTGAATGAACAGCCTTAAATAATTTAAATATACATATGGATAATTTAATACCAGGGTGATAATCAGATGAAAGAGAAGCCATAGTACTACATATAACAGCAGTCCCTAAATCAGATCCGTCATCATAAATATATGTAGACGCTTTATCATTTCTCAAACCATTGTCTTCGTCTATCTGTTTCTTTAAAGGCTCATCTTCATAACTGTAACATTTAGTTGGCATAGTCCAGGATCTTCTTAGCTTTGGAGGATTCGTTGTGTTGTTTCCTATGACATGGGGCTCGATGTACTCCATATTTTCACTAGACATGCAATTATCATGTTTTTAAGGTGTCCGATAATAAAGGGATCTGATGTATCGTTTATGTAAAAAAATAACACTGATAATTTGAAAATGCATTATAAAATAATTATGTATAAAAAATTTTGCTTATGAATTTTTCGTTTGTTTTTTCACTCAATGTAAATGATTTATGATTAAGAGCCCCATTATTACTCAAATATAAACATACCCCCGTAATCGGTTCAACCACGTCCGGCTAATCGCTTTATAATTCCGCTTTTTATACAAGTGCTCCAGAGCTAATTCTTGTTGATCGGTTATTGTACTTTTATCGCACATCGTCGGAGAAGCTGGTACTTGCTGACTTGCTTTTGTGACTACTTTTAATGGATCCTGCAAACCTTTTATGGAAGGCTTATTTTGAACACCATTTCGCTCCTCTTGCTGTTTTCGCTCTTCACTGGAGAAACATAAAACATTAGCGGTTGAATATTATAATTGTCAATGATTGCTTTTTACCTAGCAGATCGAGAACTACAATTATTATTATTATTATGTAGCAATGCCTTCACTCTATTCGTATCCGTAACTAGCGCGAATTCTGAATGTGATACCAGAGTAGTTTTCTTTTCAGAAATATTCCTTCTAAGAAAATGATCTGCGCGTAGTTCTTTCTTGTTTCCGAGCTGGCTAGGAGATCCTGAGCTCTCACTGACAGGTAAACGATATCGTTTACCAGTAAGGGGTATATGACTGGTTGAACGATTTTGTCCTGATAGCATTGCTGTGGTTAGTTTTTTTAAGCCGTTGTTAACCAAACTGAAATTATAATTAGCTTGTAAATTGGTATAAAAAACATAATTACAGAATACGTTAAGAGATTCACATAATTTGAATTTCAAAAGAACTTACTTTTTTTCATTAAAATCTCCGTCGTTTTTGACTGACATTTTTTGCTTCGAACGCTGAAATATATTACTAGCAAATAACGTCCAGCTGACTTCTTAGCTAATCTTATGAGATAGTTTTAGGAGGAAATATTATATTATGTATAACTATTATGTAGTCAAATTACCTATATAAAAAAATTAAGTTCATATAAAATTTATTATTTGCTAAAATTACTAAAATACGCCAAGTGACAAATAATGTCAAAGAAACTACTTGATGTCATGGTGAAATAGTAGGTGAAGCTCAGCCACAGATTGTTTGGGCAAATATAATCTGACGTTTGTTTACCGATCGGGACGAAATTTGGTAGGGACGAAGCTCGTGACCCCCAAATACGACCTATTGAAAATGGACCGGATCCGAGAATTTTAAGACCCCCGTTCAGGGCCGTATTTTTTTTAAAACGTCCCGACTTAAGGATTTGTTCCTCGGTAACGGTACATAGCGGGGAGATTCTGTTATTCTTGTACAAGATGCGTACCTTGTTAGATAGCTACTACACTAGGGAAGTTTTTAAAACAATTTGTACGCAAGGTGCCTTGACAATTTTGCGAAAATAACTTGTAAAAACTTTTAAATCTTATTTAAAAAAAATAGTTTGTGAAAGTTTTTCTTTGAAATTTTCACACGATCGAAATACCTCAGAATATTTTTTATTCCAGAAGGAAGCATAGTATTGGACAAGTAATCCAGCAAAAAAAAAATCAAAAAGTTAAAGTAGATTTTTTTAAAATTACATTTCAAGACATCTGAAACCATTTTTTTAAGAAAAGTTGAAAATCGAAATATCTCAAAATCTATTGAGTTTTGTATAGTGCATGTTGGGGTTAATTTACTCCTTACCTCTTGTTTTATCAGATCGCCAAAGGAATGTATCCAGTTACCAGTAACCCTGTATTCTAATAATTACTGTATTCAACCATTCCTTATATAGGTAATAACGCTTTATCAAATATATCTATATTCAATAAATAGGCAAATTTCAATATTGTTTTACAAAAATAATGACCCATTTGCATCATAATAAAATTGAAATTTTGATGAAGATAATATACGAATAATTTGAATTATACTGGGTATCCCAGACTTAATTGACCAGGCCATATCTCATAGACAGGTTGAGATAATTGAACCGAATAAAAGTGTTAAGTATTATTATCATTTTTGAGCTCTCTAAATATGACGGTATGAAAGCAACTCCCATTTCAACATCTCCTAATCTCAACCCCAACCTTAAAAATGAATAGCCCCTGTAGATATTTTCATATATCCATAAAACAAGTATTCGATTCTCTATTCAGCTGTTTTTTTCTGATTCAAAATTGGTTCAGAAATAACCAAGAAAAGGTTCATCAAGGTATAGTCTTGACTTTTTTCTTAACTTTCTCTGAATGACTTTAGTTGTCTTTGGCTATCGAATTGTTTTTTTTTTTTTTTTGCTTACTGTATAATGCAGTATTCACGCTAAGGGTCTTGAGATGAATGGGAATGACGGAAATAGTTGTAACTAATTGAAATGTACTATGTAGTATGTAGAAATGTGGAAAATCAGTGCATCTCGTATGGGTTCCTGCACACTCAGGTGTACCAGGCAACGAGCTAGCAGACCACTACGCGAAGCTCGGGACCAGGGAAACCTTTTGTGGACCAGAGCCTGTACTGTGGGTCTGACCAAAGATCTTCTCAAAGAATCTATAAAAGAATGGACTCGCAAGGATTTAGAGAACCACTGGAAAACAGCACCAGGCTGCAGACAGGCCAGGCTGTTTCTGGCCGGTCCGATCGGAAACAGATGGACCAGCATGTCCAGAATGAACCGGAAAGAACTCAGACTACTAGTCGGGGTTCTCACCGGTCACAGCAGTCTGAACAGACACTTACAAGTTATGGGGATCACTCGGGAGACCCGGTCTGCCTTAAATGCGGAATGGATGACGAGGACTCCTACTATTATATAGGCGTATGCGAAGTATATAGCAGCCTCAGGCTCAACATCTTAAGGTCTGAGGAGCTACAACAGGAAGAAATGAAACTCCTCTCGTACAACAACCTTCTGGCCTTTATTAGAAGGTCGGGGAGGTTCGAGTAGGAGTTTCACCATGGTTCGGGTACGGCGAAAAGGGCCCTCGGTGGCCTAGTCGCTTGGGGTGCACCACCCCAACCCACCATACTACTACTACATGTAGGAATGTGAATTGTGGAAGATGGGTGGGTGGCTCGCGCTTGCACTTGTGCTTGTTGTTGATGATGGCGCGCTCTGTTTTCTCTTCCTGGCTTCGACAGCACATCATGCTCAATAGTCAAAAATAGCTCGATAGACAAGAAATCGACATCCAAAATGGGCATACTTTTGTGGCCTACTACAGTGGTGAAAACAGAATAACAATTGAAAGTTCACGTCATGAGATATTTCCAAAAACGCAATTTTGGATATAAAAATGGGAATATCTCATAACGTAAACTTTCAATTGTCGTTCTGTTTTCACCACTGTAATAAGCGACAAAAATTCTTCATGTTTGCTAATTGAACCGACTACATAGCTCCAATATTAACGAAGTTACCAATAGTGAACAGAAAAAAATAGAGAATAGGCGATTTTTCATCACCCTTTATACATATTCACTTCACGCTCATGGAGACTTCTGATCGCCATAAACCTGCTTGAACTTCAGTCTTTTCAACCGTGGGATGTTTTCCATTTGATCCGTGCGGAGGCCAAACTCTAAAAATCCATAACATCAACTTTACTGCAGATATTTGCAATTGGGCGAAAGATATTCATCTGCGATTTTTATAACACCTTAAGAAGAATATAATTCTCTTTTCCACTATGTAAAAATAAATATACCTTACTATTTATTTTTTTTAGAAAAATCGCCATATTCCCTTACATGTTAAATAACGCCCTCTAGCGGTTGCGGTGGTAAAAAAATTAAAAATTCTAAAAATGTTGTCGATAGAGAAAGGAAAACGCTTTGTAACGAGACTAGTCTTGTTAAATTCCGTTGAGATTAACCGAAATAATCGATCTTTGAATAAACAAAATTTTGACGTACTCCCACCTCGTTATTTTAGAGGTTGTGACAAAAAGTTTCAAACAAAAAAAATCTAAATTATTTGAGGATTAGACTACATGTGTTTTAAAAATACGGAAAAACTACCGATTGTCCATTCTGCCATGACTATTACGCCCCCTATCGATAATTTTAGAAGCTCAAAAATATTTTCCAGCGATTTTTTTGGGATCACTTCTAAAAAAATTTACCCTAAAGCTGTGTGACGAGCCGTTCCTCAGATATGGTTGGCGTCCATTCTTAGTTGCCCACGCGGTACAAGAACTTATTTTGTGATATTGCCCATAAGATGCCAGAAAGTCAATAAAATGAAAAGCTACTGTTAATATGGTTATGATTAATAAATTTATAATGATTGCGTGCAGATGAAAAATATTTATCACAAATATCAAGTTCGCTAATACCCAGGGTGATTATATTTAAGGGAAGAGCATGGAGCGGCCACATTATCTCTGTAACTAATTTCGTACTAGAGCCGCAGAATGAAAATTCTTAGGACATAGGTGACCATGAGAAATTCAATGAAAATTTTGCAAAGATTAACTTCAGCAAATACCGGAAGTTGACATATACATGGTTATTTTAACGGGAACACCCTCTAACTCATTATTTCTTTAATTGTATATAAGAACATCGAGCACGAGTGGTTTTTACAGTTGGAATGTAAATTGAGGTACATAGTCTATAAGTGAAAATTCCAATTCTCGAAATAAAAATTAGTGCAAAACGAGAACGGCTCAAAATATAAGATAACGGCTTAAATGTCTTAAATCTTAATTTTTCATGTGGTATAGGTATATGGTGGTTAATTATTATATATATTATATAGAGTGATGAAAAAGTTGCCAATTTTTATCACCCTGCCATCCCTGTAGAGAAAGTTAAACCACATAATAGGATACCACATGAAAAGTAAGGATAGGAAACATGTAGACCAGTTTTAAATGTTTTCAGCCGTTATCGATGTACACTGCTTTTAAATTTTAATATTGCGATGTTTATTTATTTTTATAACTCATAAACTACTCAGTTTCAAATTCAACTGTGCAAAACCACCTATTTTCGTTTTCCTCGGGCAATTTGAAAATATAATACTATATAGAGGGTGTCCCCGTTAAAATGTAGAAGGTGTCAATTCCCGTATATCCGGAAAAGCAGAGCCATCTTTAAAATATGTTCATGAATTTCTCGTTGTCACTTATGTCTGGAAAAAATTTATTTTGAGACTATGATACCTACATATACTCGTATTTTATATATTTTAACTGAGAACCCTGTATTGCATAAATGATTACAATAATATTGCTTTTTTATTTTATTTGATATGTTATGATATTTTTTTAACATGTAGGGAATACACGACATGGAAAATAAAGGTCTTCATTTTTAGTAGATATGTATTTATTTATAACATTATGCTTATATTAGCATAAAAAGTATAGGTATAGTCACATCTTGTTTTTCGACATTCGATCCTCATCCCATGCGCTTCTTAATATCATTAATTCCCTTTACTATTTCAGTCGCTTTATGTACACCACTTAAACCAATACGGTCCTCAAGCTCATTGTTGAAGTCTGTTTCTCCGTTCTGGTTCAATAATTCTTCTTCAGCAATATATAACGGGCTTCCATCTTTCCAAGTACTGCGAGTGTGACTATGATAAACAAAATCACTTGTACTTCCATTTTCTTGACTAAGCAGATCTGGGAAATATCAAAATATCGTTACTTTATTTTACGTGACTAAACTGTTAATTAGGAAAATTTCAATTTTTGTTAATAAATTCTAAAACAAAAGACAGTTGAGTGAATAGGTAAGTTAACTTAAGTGAATAATTCTTGAATTCTTGGCCCTTTTGTTAAATTATCCACGAAAAATACCAGCAGATAAACATTGTAGATTGTATCCACAGCATTGAAAATGGTCTGCACTCTGCATAGTATCCATAGCATAGCTCAAAGGATCAATACTACAAATTTATACGGTCCATTATTGTTTCAGCTAAACCTTGGTTTTCGTTTCATAAGAGTTAATGATAAAATGATTCTAGTTAGAATGTATAGAATATGATTACGTGTAAGTACTACATTCCCTGATACCATCGACGTATGCATTAAATCAATTTTTGGAATATCCAAAGTTGTGATTGTGAAGAAAATGGGGATGCGCAAATAATATGTTGCTCGAATGCAACTTGAAGAAAGAGCAAACAACGTAAGGTCATAAAGACCTCCAAGCAATCAACGTACTAATCCCAGTTAATTTATCTTACCTCCTGACCAAAAGTAAAAAATGTCGACCTATTCAAAATCATGGCATGCCAACTTAGACATTAAGATTTAAACTGGAAGGTTATCACAGGAGTAAAGAAGACCAAAGGCAGACACGATGGGTTTGTCGCTGGGGAGGAGGAGAATAGCTTCGACTGTTTTCATGGACGAAAAATTTTGACATAAATATTAAAAATTGCAAAACCACTTGTAAATTAACAAGTCTGAAGGTTCCTAGAAAACGTCTGTTTACTGTCAACTCGCTCTATTTTAATTAGGAAATCGATTTTCGTCTTGTTGAGAGCTTATACAGCAATACAATACACATATGAAAATTTATCTAACGCTCAATAAGGCCTTTATTATTATTTTTGGTTTCCATTGAAAATGTACCATAATTTTAAGATTGTTAAAACTTACCAAAGCAACACCTGATGTTCCTAAAATGCACTAGGTAGGTATTCTAATTTTATTCGACGTCTATGCATTGCTTATATAGGTAATAGGTAATAAGGATTTATCCAAAATAGGCAACTATCAATCTTTTACAAAAAATAATGAACCATTTACCATTTGCATCGTAACACAAATTTACGATTTTGATAAATATAATATATGAAATTTCGAATTATACAGGGTGTTGAATAACTCGTGGAAAAACGAACACGAGCACTATGGTACGGTGTTGTGGGGTTTCAAAAATCAAAATAAAAAATATATCTCCATTTATAAGTAAACTTTAACAACTTGAACACTGATTTTCTTATTGGCAGCTTTTTTTTGTAATTTTTTTCAAAAATAATTATGTTTGGGGTTCTTATCACAGGCGCAATTATATTTTTACGACTGTCTAAGACGCCGGCGGTAGGGTACAGAAAACAGCTTTAGTTCCTGTAATTCCCAATAAACGCGGATTAATGAATAGTGGCGGTGTAGCGATAAATGCGGGTAAAAGAATTATATATTGATAAGGATAAGAAGTAATTAGGAAAAACAAGCGGGTACTTACAATTGGATGACAACAGCGAGCGTGCGAATATAGCGGAGCGCGGAGCGATATTTTTGCGTGCGACCGTCTCGAAGTCTTAATCTTGAATCTCTTTGGTCACCTGTAGGTTCTTCCTTCAGGGGTGCGGGGCGAGTATCGATGCGTCGTATTGCACTATGCCGTCCGGACCACAGGCGGGTGTAGGAACGGGAAGTGGGGACGGAACATTACCGCCCACCAAAATTACAATGTAATTTTCCGAAAAAAAGTGAAAGCGAATTTGCGAATTTGAAAAATGACTATTAAAATAAAGATTTACTTTGCAGCACTTGCGTAGCGAATAATAAACGAAGAATGTGAATTAAATGTGAATTTCTTAAAACTTACAGCAGTTGCGATATTTACAATTATAAATTGATAAGAGGCTGCTCATTACTGACAGGGTAATGGGCAGAGCTTGACTAAAGGTCTTGTTAAAACCTTGTCAGCGGTGCGAACTGAAGCCACACGGGATATTTTGTCGGCTCCCGGGTGTAATTGAACTATTCGGCCTAGTTTCCATTTTAAGGGGGGAGCGAGTTCATCTTTTATTAGGACAAGGGTCCCGATGTCCGCAGACTCAAAGAATTGGCGACCGGCCCATTTGCCACGTTGATATAAGGTGTGCAGGTATTCATTTCGCCAGCGCGACCAAAACTCGTGATGGAGGCGTTGAATCAACTGCCACCGAGAAAGACGCGATAAAGACAAATGTGATAGGTCGGGGTCCGGAGCAGCTGTTAGAGGTTCTAGGGTCAAGAAATGACCTGGCGAAAGCGTGAGTAAGTCATTGGGGTCAGATGAAAGGCTGCAAAGCGGGCGCGAATTGAGCAGCGCCTCCACCTGAACACATAATGTGGAGAGTTCCTCATAAGTGAGGATTTGGGTTCCAATGACGCGATAAAGGTGGGTCTTAACCGATTTAATTCCACTCTCGGCAAGCCCTGAGAAGTGCGGCGCGGAAGGAGGATGAAAGCGCCATTGAATAGCTTCACTATCTGCGGCCTCTTTCATATAAGACATAAGCTCTTTATTACCACCAACAAAATTGGTGCCGCAGTCACTATAAATCTGAGAGCATCGCCCTCGTCGGGCAATAAAACGACGTAGCGCAGCGAGGAACGTCTCCGACGACAAGTCAGAGGCCACTTCCACATGTAACGCCTTAGTGGCGAAGCACACAAACAGGCAGATGTAAGCCTTTTGGGTCTTACTTCCGCGACGGCGCGATAAAAGAATGGGAAACGGTCCGCCGTAGTCAACACCAACCACGCTAAAAGCCTTTAATTGGGTCACCCGAACGGCCGGCAAATCACCCATGGGGGGTTCGACGGGAATGGGACGCGTGCGGAAGCAGCGGTTGCATTTGCTTAGGATGCGGCGAATAACCTTGCGAGCAGACAAAACCCAGAAATTTTGCTGAATTAGATATAGCGTAGTATTAACTCCGGGGTGCGAGTGGGTATCATGTATGAAGCGGACTATCAACTCGGTGAGTTTATGTTTCTGCGGAAGTAGAGCAGGATGCTTGGCTTCCATAGGCAAAGGAGAATGAACCAAACGACCACCTACTCGAAGTATTCCGTCAGCGTCAATGAAAGGCGATAATTTCTGTAAATATTTTGGGCACAATTGTCCCTTGCGTATCTGAGCAATTTCAGATTTGAAATATGAGGACTGAACGTCCTTGACCATGACCATTAAGGCTTGGTGTAAATCAGCATCAGTTAAAGTGAGTGACCTTCGATCGTGTCCTCGAGCGTTCTGGACAAATCGAAAACAATATGCCAGGATGCGTTGTATTTTTAGCAGCGAAGAATGTTGAAGAAGTAAATGATCTACAATAGAAGTACTTACTTCAGCAACTAAAGAAACGACCTTGCCCTCAGGCAGGGAGTCAGCGGAAATAGCGGAAACGAGAAGATCTTCAGGCCACATGGATGGCGGTTCTTTAAGCCAGGGAGGCCCCGCCCACCAAAGGGAACATGACAACAACTGCTCTGGCGAAAGACCTCGAGAAGCGGGATCAGCGGGATTGTCAGCTGACCTGACATGCCGCCAACAATCGGGAGGAATCGTGTCTTGTATGTGGGCAACCCGATTGGCCACAAAGGTCTTCCACCGATGCGGTGAGGACTTTATCCAGGACAAAGCGACCGTGGAATCACTCCAGGCAATTACTTTATTGAAAACCAAGTGGTTGCGAAACGTATCGAGAACAAATGACACTAGATCTGCCAGTAACACGGCTGCGCACAGTTCCAAACGAGGAATAGATATTCGTTTCAAAGGAGCGACCTTGGATTTGGCCATCACTAAAGATACAGAAATGCGTTGTTGATCATCACGAAAGCGGAAGTAAATTACTGAAGCATAGCCGGCTTCAGAGGCGTCGCAGAATGCGTGCAGTTGACACTCGACGAAAGATTGCGGTTTAAGACATCGATTTATCTTTACGTGAGACAGCTGCGATAAAGAGGCCTTATAGTTCTGCCATTGAGAACATATTTCAGCCGGCGGTAATTCATCCCAGCCCAATGCCAAAGACCATAGGCGCTGGATGAGATGTTTAGCGAAGAATGTTAAAGGTGACAGAAACCCCAGAGGATCATAGATACGGGCAACTTCCGATAAAATAGACCTCTTGGAGCACTGTGTGTGGACCGCGTTGACATGAAAGGTGAAAACGTCCGGATTGGACTGCCACTGGAGGCCAAGAATTTTAAAAATCATTTCTGCGTCTGGATCAAAATTAGACGAACTGGTCTGACGATGATCCTCAGGAATACCATCCAACACAGCTGCGTGATTAGACGCCCACTTACGGAGTTCAAAGCCACCTGAACTCAATAACTGGACAATCTCGTCCCTAAGTTTTATGGCGGAAGCGATGTCATCGGCACCCAATGCCAAATCGTCCACGTAAAGACTATTATTAATGGCACGAGAGGCTAGCGGGAATTGATTTTGACCTTCTTTTGCTAATTGTAGCAAACAGCGAATCGCCAAGTAAGGACTACTTGACACCCCATAGGTGACGGTATTCAAGGAATAAGTCTCGACGGGGTCCTGCGGCGAAAATCTCCAGCGAATCATTTGAAATACGCGATGAGGCGGAGAGACTAAAATTTGTCTATACATTTGGCGGATGTCGCATGTAAAAACATAGTTGTACAAGCGAAAGCGTAAGAGTATAACTGAAATATCTGATTGAAGCTTGCTTCCAGTGAGCAAACATGCGTTCAATGAAGTTCCGTTTTCGGCGTTGGCAGACGCGTCGAAAACTACGCGTATCTTTGCGGTGCTGCCTTCTGTTTTTAGAACGCAGTGATGCGGGATAAAATAGCAGTTATCAGGCGGCGGTGGAGTAGAAAGCTTAGTCATGTGACCAGCATCTAAGTAGTCGCGCATAAAGTTGTGATAAAGATCACGTACCGAAGGTTGCTTCGATAGTCGACGTTCAAGTGCCAATAATCGGCGATCGGCCATTTTGAGTGACCCAGGAAACGACGGCGGCGACGACTTAGACTCCTTAAAGGGGAGACAGACTCCGAAACGACCAGAGGGCGCACGGTAGTGCGTATTTGTGAAATGATCCTCCGCCTGTTTATCTTCAGGCGACAGGATTGAGCGATTGGGGATGTCCTCCAACTTCCAGAATTCTCTCAACGTGTCATTAAGACAAGATTCGGTCGAGACAAAAAAAAAATGCACCTTATGCGTTGTGCTGGAAGAAGTGGGACCTAAAAGTATCCAACCAAAGATTGTGTTCATAGCAGCAGGTCTCGTACCATCGCCAGATATGACACCCTCTTTGACTATGCGGGAAAAGACTTCAGCCCCGAGGAGCATATCCACGGGACCGGGAGAATGCCACAAGGGATCAGCGAGTTTCAAGTTTTCGAAACAATGAATATTTGAAAGCGGACTAGTCGGTAACTCCGAGCAGATAGAGGGTAACACCATGGCAGCGACACCCAAATTGGTAGAAGATCCATCCGGACGGATTGAACAATTTACATATCCGTGCGCAGAGGAGATAGCGGAATGACCCACTCCAGTTATGGACGATGAAGATGGAATGAGTTCAAGAGCGAGACGCTTACGACATCTTTCTGTCATGAAGCTAGTTTGACTGCCCGAATCACAGAGGGCTCGAACAGATTGGTAATTTCCCCACTTATCACGGACCTGGAACCGCACCGTGGCCAGTAATATCGATTGAGGAGTACCTAAAGCTTCGCCAATGGACGACATGGCAAGTGGTGGCGAAGAATGCGTATTAGAAGAACTTGTTGCGGAAGACTCATTTGGAGTTTGAACTTCTTTGTTAGAAATTCTGTCGTCATTTTCCTTAAAGAAATGCAGTAGAGTGTGGTGCTTACTTGAGCAATGTCTGCATGTGGATGTAGAGCGACAAGAGGAGAACGAATGCACCGAACTCAGGCAGTTCGTGCATAGGTTAGCGGATTTGACAAATGTAAATCTATTATGAGGAGATAATCCTAAAAATGCGGTACACCTTTGAAGTGTGTGCGACTTGGAGCGACAATGCGAACAATAAATAAAATGAGCGGCGTTGGGAGACTCGCGAGTGGTAGACACCATCATCACGTGAGGACTACGTCTGTCCTCAGTGCCCCAGTTCACCTTCCCTTTATTGGAATGTGATGGCTGTTGCTTGAAAGAAGATGTGGCTGGAGAACTCAAGGCATGTGTCTCCAGTGCTCGACACTGATTGGTCAAAAAAGTAAAAAGATCCTCATAAAGAGGGAAGTCTTCTTGCGCGAATTTCAATTCAAATCGCTTGCGAGTCGAGTCATCGGTCTTCTGAAGAAGCCAATTTAGCATAGTGAAATTCCACAAATCAACTTGCGGGAATTTCTGGAGCGCGGCGGTATTCTCGGTAAAAGAATTGAGAAGATCTCTCATGGAGTGCGTTGAGTCTGGACGACACTTGGGCGCATTAGCAATAGCATTCCAATAATAGGTAGCTAAGATTCTGTCATTCTGATAGCGATCAATCAAAGTACGATAAGCGATGACATAATTTTCTTCGGTTAAAGGCAAGTGACGAACGAGATCCAGAGGTTCCTTTGACAGCGTAGAAATTAGATATTGGAATTTATCTATTGAGGATAAATCGGAATTATTATGGATAAGCGAGTTAAAAATATCATAGAAAGAATGCCATAATTTGAGGTCTCCATCAAAACGGGGAAGATCAATTTTAGGAAGACGCACATTGCATCGAGTTCCACCCACTGACTCTAGCGACCCATTCGAACCTCGCCCATCTGGCAAGACCGCGTCAGGTTTCCCAACGAGGGAGTCAGAATCCTTAACCTTAGGTTCTGATTGCGATAGACGTAACTGAATACCTTTAATTCCAAAATATACCCCATCAATTTGAGCGATTTGATCGCAGAACAATTTCCACTGATCTGATGTTTCATCAACTAGCGTGTCTGTAATGACTAAATGAAACCCCCTGTATAGACTTTCTGCTGAGTCTAAAGCTGCGAGAAATTTAAATTTTTCGTCAACAGCTGTACCTGCATTCGAACCTAAATCTAAAATCGACTGTAGCCTAGACAACATAATTTTGCCGGTAGACAAAGCCTTTTCCATTGTGAGAGACATAGCGAATTAGCGAATTAATAAAAGTTAAATTTTCTCAATTGAAAATGCGAGTTAAAGAAGGATGCGGAAATAATAGAATTATTCTTCTCTGAAATATACCTACCGACACCAACACCAACTCAGCTTGAAAATAATCAATAATTTTCAAACCAGTACCACCTCGACGTAGGTATATTATTTCCGGACACCGGGATTAGTAAAATTGTTAAAAGTTGCCTGCAAGGTGCAAACACCGTAGCGAGAGAGAATAAGCGTAGTGGTGTGAGGTGAGACGAGGACGGGTTTTTATTACCCCAAGGCAGACTACACTTACAAGCAAGGGGTGTGGGTACAAAATATTCACCAAATATTTTTCAGCAATACGTATAGGTACCTAATTAATTAAGAGCGATCGAATAGTTATTACATGCGGTAATTATTTTCTAGAATGCAATATTCTAAACACAATTACAATTAAAGAATGATGAAATTTACAAATTTGTAGCAAGTTAACAAATGCTGTAATTTCGCGATGAAGTTATTTAATTAATAACTTCGTGACTTCGAAAAAATGAAAAAACAAGTATCTATAGCTTATTTTTGCGAATAACAAGTGCGGAAAGTAAATAATCAATGCAAAGTAACTTATTGCATTGAAATTTCGACAAAATGAAATGCGAATGATTTTTTTTGAAATGTGATTAATTGATCTGATTTCAATTAATGACATAAATCCGGCTCGAAGGACCAATGTTTGGGGTTCTTATCACAGGCGCAATTATATTTTTACGACTGTCTAAGACGCCGGCGGTAGGGTACAGAAAACAGCTTTAGTTCCTGTAATTCCCAATAAACGCGGATTAATGAATAGTGGCGGTGTAGCGATAAATGCGGGTAAAAGAATTATATATTGATAAGGATAAGAAGTAATTAGGAAAAACAAGCGGGTACTTACAATTGGATGACAACAGCGAGCGTGCGAATATAGCGGAGCGCGGAGCGATATTTTTGCGTGCGACCGTCTCGAAGTCTTAATCTTGAATCTCTTTGGTCACCTGTAGGTTCTTCCTTCAGGGGTGCGGGGCGAGTATCGATGCGTCGTATTGCACTATGCCGTCCGGACCACAGGCGGGTGTAGGAACGGGAAGTGGGGACGGAACAAATTAGGTTTCATTTATTTTACTAAGCTTTCGCTTGCTCACACGATAGATATAATACGTGAGTCACTATTTGATAAGTATGGCAAGATGGTCTCCTTTATAAAATCAAGATAGTGCCCCCATAGTCCCATAGTCAAATAATGAAAACTTGTTGAAAAAATATTGATTTGGATTTTTTCTTTCCTAAATGAGACCGGGCTATGATAGAGTAGTCTAAAGTGATGTGATGTAGGATTGTGAAGATTTACATAATCCCGGAAATCGAAATTAATTTACGGCGAAATTGTTATTTTACGACGTTTCTTTGACACGTCCGACTATTTATTATGCTTATCTCTCCTCGCGCCGTCACGCCGACTAGCCTGCGTGCGTTGTTAATAAAATAGGCTGGCAGTTAAATGTTAAAGCAAGACCCCAATTTAGTGCGATCGTGCGACTTCGTTTGCTGTTTCAAACTGTTCGTGTCATCGGCATACCGTGATTTCCTGAATCTGTCGATCTGTGATTGGCTCTTTCTCGGGATTTTTGGTTTATTATTTTAAATGCGGAGATGTGATCGACTTCGCATCCGTGAATGTATGCGTCTATTATCTCACGGCATGACAAATGTACGTCATTATTGAACTGAAATCAGCAGGATAATGAACGTTTCATTCAATAGTCGAAGAGAAAAAAATTCATCCATAAGTATTGGTTGCTACAAATCAAGACAATCTCAAGAGCACACTAGTAGCAAAGTTTAATGGTTTTTAAAATATAAAACAAATGTTTGTTCACTCTGTATGAATCTTACTTATGCAATTAAGTTTGAAGGTGTCTAGCTAATACGCACATATTTCAATTTATGTAAAATTTTTATACCGATCTTGAATTTATTACTGCATTTCATTGAAATATGTCGGTTACTTCCAATAGTAATTACTTACTCACAAAATAATCAACATTTATTTTGTTTGTAATAAATTGCTTCCGTAATGAGGCTATGCTAGGTGTAATAACGACACTACCTTCTACGATACACAATATAAATAAATTATTTTTAATAACAGAGGGAAAAGTGAGATGGGGCGCGATTTTTCCCGTGAATAATTTATGAAAGAAACGAATTAATGTAATAGAACAATAATTAGGTATTATTGTATCGAAGTTCTGATTTTTCGCGTTCTCTCTTATCATTCCGTTATTGTTCCTAACTCAACTGAAGCCCACTAGCTCTTCAACTCAATAGGCTCGGATAAAATTCCAATCTATAAACTAATAATTATGCGCTATTGTTTCTCATACACTGACGTTGAGGTTTTGTCTTCTTCGCTCACTGAAAATACACATCCCGTTCGCTCACCTAACCTTGTCGTCTTCTTCATTGTTCGATCTGCCCAGGTCACCAAACAATTTTGTTTTTCATATTCGAAGATTGAAAGATTGGCATAAAATATACATCATTTAACCCCGTTTATTCTTCAAAAGAATTTTTCTTGAATCTATTATTCGGAATCTATAAACATGATATGATTGAATGATCATGGATCTCACTGTCATGATGTACCTATACATCCATCGCAGGGTTCCCGGGTTACAGTCCTAGGTCTTTCTCGTTATGTTCCTGCACACCATGGATGTCCAAATCTCTCGAAAACTAAACAACTTATGGAGAAAAATCAATATTATTTTTGATTTATGAACTGATTTTTGTGTATTTATGTTCTATAAACCTCTTCACAATAAATAATGAAGGAAAATCTTAGATAAGATTTTTTATGAACTTTGAGAAATTTTTTACTTAACCAACTGGACGAATGTTGGAAAACCTAAAATGAAAAAGTCAGACATCCAATTTTTGCAGTCGTGTACGAGTTTTATTCATAAATATGAATTGTTCCATAGAGTCAAGTACCTTTATTTTTGACAATATAAAAAATTGTTACCTATTCAAAAAAGTTGATCATAGGTAATTGCGAACAAAATTCAGAAATGCAATAACATGCAGTTGCGGAACCACCAAAAAAACAGCATAGAAACTGAAATACCACTGATAGACCGTATTTTTTTAATAAAACGCATATTTGATGAATTGCATATTTGAATGTTATTTGCAGACCTGCAGACCTGATCAACTGTTTTAAGCAACAATTTTTGATATTGTCAAAAATAAAGGTACTTCATGCACTCTATATAGGCAAGATTTAGGTTTTTGAACAAACCTCGTAGTATACCTCTACGACTACAAAAAATTGATGTCTGACTATTTGTTCTAGGTTTTAGATTATGCGAAACTTTTTATGGAGAATAACTTTTTTTCATAAAATGGATAAAAAAAAGTTTCACATATGACTCCAAGTTACGTAAGCACGTATAGCGAAAAAGGATATGAAGAATTAAATACTTTAATTATATAAGTAGATATATTTATAATTATTATAGATAATATTATGCTTATAATAAAAAATATTTAGGTAGGCCTCTTATTTTCCGCCATTCGATCCTCATCCCAAATGTTCCTTAAGAACCCCGTGAATTCCCTTTGCTATTTTATATGCTTTATGTATACCACTCAAGCTTATTCGATCCTCAAGCTCATTATTAAAGTCTGTTTCTCCGTTCTGGTTCAATAATTCTTCTTCAGCGATATAACGGGCTTCCATCATTCCAATCACTGCGAGGGTAACTATGATAAACAAAATCACTTTTGCTCCCATTTTCTTCACTAAGCAGACCTGCGAGGAATAGTAAAATTGGATTAAGTGTTCATTGGGTATTTTTTTTTTATTAAATGACATTAGAAACAAGAATGATTTGATTTTGAAAAATAAAATAAACCCAACTCAATGAAAGTTGAAAATTTTAAAAGTAGATAATTATAATATCTTATATTGTATTAGAAATAAATAAGCCGTGACCTAAAGTGTTACGTAAAAGAAACAATATTGTTAATGAGGGTAAATGTTATATTGTATAAGAAAAATACCACCAGATAAACCCTCTAGAGTGTATCCCAGCTCATCGTATGTTGTGAGCTTTTGTTGGTTAGGCCCATTTATAAACCATACATACAGGGTGAGTCAGTTTTTTGCAGCAGGAATTCACCAGTTTATAGAAGACCTGCCTGTTTTAAGGAATAAAAGTTCCCATAAACATATTTCCGGAAAAGCTTAGAGAAAATCTTGACCGCATGACTTTGGCATTTCTATATATTTAGTGTTATTTTCATTTTATACCAAGGGTTATTTATTATAATTTAGAGCACACAAACCGTAGAAAATTTGAGCCGTTTTCCGATATCAGGAGCAGTTTTTAATGGAGAATAATTCATTTGTTTATACCTTATAAAGTACTCAATTTTAACATCAACAGCCTATCCATTTGATATTTCAAAAATGTTCAAGCCGACTAGATCCCAGTATTTCATGTCATTCGGTATTGAAAAATCAAGGAAACCAAAAATGTAATAATTTTTTTTTTTAATTCAAAACATTATTATTTTAATTTTTTTTAGCGATTGTCATAAAGAATCATAAGGCCAGCAATTTGACGTCATATGAACGTCATTCGACAAAAAAAACCTTTTTGAGAAAAACTATATTTTGAATTTTTTTGTACCTAATTATTAGGTTTTTATTTCTTTGATTTTTAATACCGATTGACTTAAAAAAAATATTTGAACGTCATAAGAAAATAATAAGTTCACTATTAAAACCCCAGGATCTTAAATAATCTTAGGCTAATCTTAGGCTTTGAAAATGTATGAAATGTCAGATGGATAAACTAACAAAAACATTTTTTTATTTTAGATAATTAAAACCGGCTCGATTAAAACAGTTTATAAAAAAAATTATCTTCCAAGCCAGAATACCTTCGATCTAAATATGTGACATTGTAAAATAAAAAAAATCTCGATTTTTCTGTTTTTTTCATATATTTCTATAACGACTAAAGTGGTTCTAAATTTTGTTTCTGATTCTTAATAAGCATAAAAATGTGCATCTTTTCTCCAATTCAACCGACCTTAGGTATCTCTTCAATGGTGTAGGACATCCCTCTATAGTATGCCTTTTAATTACATATTTCTAACCGAGAGTAGCCGGGTTGTTAGATTAATAAGTACTGTTATTTAAATTATAAATTTTCGATGGTGCTTAATAATTATTAACGAATAATAATAATAATAATAATAATAATTAATAATTATTATTATTAAACGAAGTAACTTCGAAAGGATTGCATGGTCTGTCGTGTCTATTCAGTGCTGGTCGTC
This sequence comes from Malachius bipustulatus, assembly GCA_910589415.1. Classification (NCBI taxonomy): domain Eukaryota; kingdom Metazoa; phylum Arthropoda; class Insecta; order Coleoptera; family Melyridae; genus Malachius; species Malachius bipustulatus. Next base: position 7,996,675 of record OU342632.1, read on the forward strand.
TTTCGCGACATGCCGAGGCGAACGAGATTATCTCCCGAGCTCTAAGATCTGCCCAAATTCCGGTAATTAGAGAACCTGTGGGATGCTCTAGAGATGATGATAAGAAACCTGATGGAATGACATTGACTCCATGGCAAAGAGGCAAATGCTTGCTGTGGGATTATACCTGTGCAGACACCTATGCAGCATCTTACCTTCATTCCACTTCCTCCAATCCTGGGTCTGCGGCAAATACTGCAGAATCAAAAAAAAGAAACAAATACCGGCATCTTGAAGATCGCTTCATTTTTGTGCCTATCGGACAAGAAACTTCAGGAGTTTGGGGGAATGAAGCCTTGAGATTTCTGACATCGGTTGGTCAGAAAATTACGAATGCCACGGAGGAATCCCGGGCAACATATTTTCTGTTCCAACGATTGAGCATTGCTCTACAAAGAAGCAATGCAGCGTCAATGTTGGGAACACTTCCACCAGGGAGGGAGTTTTCAGAAATTTTTTATTTGTGATTCTATTTTTTTACTATTTTATTTTTTTTTAAATATTTATATTGTTTGATGTTTGATGTTTCATGTTTGTAAAAAGTTCGTTAACTTTAATGTTCAGAAAAAAAAATTGTGATATTTTGAGGAATAAAATATTATTAACCTATCATAATTATTTTTGATGCATTTGCTTATCTTTTCGAATATGTTAAAAGCACGAATTAATTCAGTAGAACGGTATCTTTAACCAGGTATATTTTTCAAATCTTATGAATACGGGCATAAGTAGGTATTAAAAAAAAAACGGAAAACGAGTTGAAAAATTTCGGTTGCTAAAAAACTTTATTCTAAAATTATTATTTTATATTTAAAAATTATTTTATGTTTATCAAAAATGATCATAAAACCCGAATACTCGTATTCCTAGAAAACGGCTAGAAAGTCTGTTTACTTTCATCTCACTGCTCAATTTTTTTTTTGGTTAGTCAAGAGTTTTTTTTTTAATATAAGTAGGCACATGTATACACTATCAATAGATGAGAATTTATCCGAAAAACAATTGCGCCTTTTTTTTCCGAATATTGCAAAAATGTAATATTTTTAAGAATCATAAAACTTACCAAAGCAGTATCTGACAATGTTTCAAAACTTTTATGCTGTTATATTCTAATAATTACTGTATTCAACCATTCCTTATATAGGTAATAACGCTTTATCAAATATATCTATATTCAATAAATAGGCAAATTTCAATATTGTTTTACAAAAATAATGACCCATTTGCATCATAATAAAATTGAAATTTTGATGAAGATAATATACGAATAATTTGAATTATACTGGGTATCCCAGACTTAATTGACCAGCCATATCTCATAGACAGGTTGAGATAATTGAACCGAATAAAAGTGTTATTATTATCATTTTTGAGCTCTCTAAATATGACGGTATGAAAGCAACTCCCATTTCAACATCTCCTAATCTCAACCCCACCCTTAAAAATGAATAGCCCCTGTAGATATTTTCATATATCCATAAAACAAGTATTCGATTCTCTATTCAGCTGTTTTTTTCTGATTCAAAATTGGTTCAGAAATAACCAAGAAAAGGAATAGTCTTGACTTTTTTCTTAACTTTCTCTGAATGACTTTAGTTGTCTTTAGCTATCGAATTGTTTTTTTTTTTTTTTTTTGCTTACTGTATAATGCAGTATTCACAAGGGTCTTGAGATGAATGGAAATGGCGGAAGAGTTGTAACTAATTGAAATGTACTATGTAGTATGTAGGAATGTGGAAAATCAGTGCATCTCGTATGGGTTTCTGCACACTCAGGTGTACCAGGCAACGAGCTAGCAGACCACTACGCGAAGCTCGGGACCAGGGAAACCTTTTGTGGACCAGAGCCTGTACTGGGTCTGACCAAAGATCTTCTCAAAGAATCTATAAAAGAATGGACTCGCAAGGACTTAGAGAACCACTGGGAAACCGCACCAGGCTGCAGACAGGCCAGGCTGTTTCTGGCCGGTCCGATCGGAAACAGATGAACCAGTATGTCCAGAATGAACCGGAAAGAACTCAGACAACTAGTCGGGGTTCTCACCGGTCACAGCAGTCTGAACAGACACCTAAAAGTTATGGGGATCACTCGGGAGACCCGGTCTGCCCTAAATGCGGAATGGATGACGAGGACTCACACCATTATGTAGGCGTATGCGAAGTATATAGCAGCCTCAGGCTCAACATCTTTGGGTCTGAGGAGCTACAAGAGGAAGAAATGAAACTCCTCTCATATAACAACCTTCTGGCCTTTATTAAAAGGTCGGGGAAGTTCGAGTAGGAGTTTCATCATGGTTCGGGTACGGTGAAAAGGGCCCTCGGTGACCTAGTCGCTTGGGGTGCACCACCCCAACCCACCATACTACTACTACTACATGTAGGAATGTGAATTGTGGAAGATGGGTGGGTGGCTCGCGCTTGCACTTGTGCTTGTTGTTGATGATGGCGCGTTCTGTTTTCTTTTCCTGGCTTCGACAGCACTCAATAGTCAAAAATAGCTCGATAGACAAGAAATCGACATCCAAAATGGGCATACTTTTGTGGCCTAGCTACAGTGGTGAAAACAGAATAACAATTGAAAGTTTACGTCATGAGATATTTCCAAAAACGCAATTTTGGATATAAAAATGGGAATATCTCATAACGTAAACTTTCAATTGTCGTTCTGTTTTCACCACTGTAATAAGCGACGAAAATTCTTCATGTTTGCTTATTGAACCGACTTCATAGCTCCAATAATAACGAAGTTACCAGTGGTGAACAGAAAAAAATAAATAGAATAGGCGATTTTTCATCACCCTATATACATATTCACTTCACGCTCATGGAGACTTCTGATCGCCATAAACCTGCTTGCATTTCAGTCTTTTCAACCGTGGGATGTTTTCCATTTGATGCGTGCGGAGGCCAAACTCTAAAAATTCATAACATCAACTTTACTGGCAGATATTTGCAGTTGGGCGAAAGATATTCATCTGCGATTTTTATAACACCTTAAGAAGAATATAATTCTCTTTTCCACTATGTAAAAATTAATATACCTTACTATTTATTTTTTTTTAGAAAAATCGCCATATTCCCTTACATGTTAAATAACGCCCTCTAGCGGTTGCGGTGGTAAAAAAATTAAAAATTCTAAAAATGTTGTCGATAGAGGAAGGAAAACGCTTTGTAACGAGACTAGTCTTGTTAAATTCCGTTGAGATTAACCGAAATAATCGATCTTTGAATAAACAAAATTTTGACGTACTCCCACCTCGTTATTTTAGAGGTTGTGACAAAAAGTTTCAAATAAAAAAAAATCTAAATTATTTGGGGATTAGAGTACATGTGTTTTGAATACACCCTTAATTGAAAAAATACGGAAAAACTACCGATTGTCCATTCTGCCATGACTATTACGCCCCCTAGCGATAGTTTTAGAAGCTCAAAAATATTTTCCAGCGATTTTTTTGGGATCACTTCTAAAAAAATTTACCCTAAAGCTGTGTGACGAGCCGTTCCTCAGATATGGTTGGCGTCCATTCTTAGTTGTACACTGAGAAAAATATCGTTCGTGATATTAATAAATGCCGTTTATTAAACCAGTATTCATTGAGGCAATGAATTTGTTCGTTAATATTATAAAATGTTACGAATGGTCTTTTGTTAAACAATACCAAGGTTCGTCGTTACAAAGTATCCTCATTTATTGTATTAAAGAATATTTTTACATTAATTCATGTAAAATTTTCGTCACCCAAATGAATTCATCGTCAGTTAAACGAATGTATTCATTAGTACAGTGAACAAGTTCATCAATTTTTATGAACAATTTTTTCATTGTGACTATGAACAAAATTATCGAACGATAAACAAGCCTCATTGAACAATAATTCGCAATTCATTGTAAATACGAAACACCTTAATAACTTAACGAAAAATATTCATTGCATTAACGAATCCAACACGTTGCCCAATAAACTAAAAATTAATAAAATATTTTTATAGAATAATGAAACATATTCGTTGTGCCAATGAACCCTAATCGGTAATACGTGAATATAACGAATCTGTTCGTTGTCTTGACGTACAAATTTGTTGGGTTTTATAAATTTTTCTGAAAAGGGTCATCCACTGACGGTGGCGACTACTAGATGAGTCTCCATCAGACAGTAGACAGCCTGCAGTTGTTACTCTACGTCGGTTCTGTTTTCACAGTATTCCAGTACATATTCGTCAAGAACCGACTCATTTCTAAGATTTTTTGCTTGCCCACTTTTTTGACAAATAGGTACAGTGTATATAGTGATATTACAAAATAATAATAGGTATATTACCTACCTATACGTAAAATAATTAGATAAACCAAGTAGTTCGTGTTTAGTTCCCTTAACTATCTGTTCCAATAAAGGTAAGTGCAGTTTAATTATTATTTTTACTTGTAACTTTAGCTTCCATACGTGACTCCAATTTAAGAACCTTAAATTTTCAGAACCTGCGAAGAGGATGCAGAAGTTTGCCTGCGTGCCCTAAAATTTGACAATTTAACTTCCGAAGAATCTGACAACACATGGAAAACCTGTAGTCAATGTCGCCTTAAAGACTTAAGGACGTTGGAAAACAGCCTAATGGCTACTGGCTGGTGGGTTTTTATATATTAACTAATTTTATACATCTTTCTTTTTTTTATGTTTTTTTATGTACAGGTTCGAAAATTGCGCCTATGTTATGGTGTCTTCACGGTTACTTTGTGCCTTCGAACAAATTCGTTTCCAAGGATGATGCAGACAAAGAAAAGGTGACAAGATTTACCATGAAGGACTCTCAGGAATCTGTCGTTTTTGGCTAAATGTTTGTAGCAAGTCGAAGACCACATTATTCATCTTAAAAACAGAAATCTTCACATACAACAATTTTTATATTGTATTGCGAAAGATGTATTTTCGATTGAGGAAACCTATTTAGGTATAGGTACTTCGACAATATACGATTTAAATTTTTCAATATTTTAAGAGCCTTTGATATTTGTTTAATTTTTTTTGTTTTTATTTCAGATTACCCCCTGGATTAGTACCAACACCATGTATGTTCAATATATCTACACCTATGTAAAACTGCAAAGTTATAAAATAAACAAAATTCTATAATGTTGAGCAATGATTTTTTATAAATTTTTTATTGCCCTGTGCTATATGAATGGTTTTCATTAATTTACGACAATTATTTGTTTAACCAACAATCAGTTTTCATTATAAGAATGAATAAAAAACGTTAAGTTATTAAAATTATTCATATTATTAACGTTAAATGTTTCTTTATAACAATGTAAATATTCATAATGACAGTGTATATGGATCATTATTATATTAACGAACAGAATTCATTGGTACTATGAATTAAATCCACGAAACTATGATCAGTGTACGTAAACCAACCATTTAGAATTATAAAATCAACGAATCATGATCATCAAATAATAACATTGCATTCATTGTTCTAACGAAAAAAATTCGTTGCCTACACGAACGTAACCCTCTACTCCTCAATGAACAAAATTCGTTAATACAACAACTTGTTCGTTCTTCAACGAATCAAAGACTCGGTCAGTGAATATGTTCATAGATTAATGATTTCCTTTTCGTTGAGAGAATAAACTTGTACGTTGGACGAGTTTCCATGTTAAAATTCATTGATACAACGTACGTTTTCGTTATATTTACGTCCCTTTTTCTCTCAGTGTACAAGAACTTATTTTGTGATATTGCCCATAAGATGCCAGAAAGTCAATAAAATGAAAAGCTACTGTTAATATGGTTATGATTAATAAATTTATAATGATTGCGTGCAAATTAAAAATATTTATCACAAAAATCTCAAGGTCGCTAATACCCAGGGTGATTATAGTTAAGGGAAGAGCATGGAGCGGCCACATTATCTCTGTAACTAATTTGGTACTAGAGCCGCAGAATGAAAATTCTTAGGACATAGGTGACCATGAGAAATTCAATGAAAATTTTGCAAAGATCAACTTCAGCAAATACCGGAAGTTGACATATACATGGTTATTTTAACGGGAACACCCTCTAACTCATTATTTCTTTAATTGTATATAAGAACATCGAGCACGAGTGGTTTTTACAGTTGGAATGTAAATTGAGGTACATAGTCTATAAGTGAAAATTCCAATTCTCGAAATAAAAATTAGTGCAAAACGAGAACGGCTCAAAATATAAGATAACGGCTTAAATGTCTTAAATCTTAATTTTTCATGTGGTATAGGTATATGGTGGTTAATTATTATATATATTATATAGAGTGATGAAAAAGTTGCCAATTTTTATCACCCTGCCATCCCTGTAGAGAAAGTTAAACCACATAATAGGATACCACATGAAAAGTAAGGATAGGAAACATGTAGACCAGTTTTAAATGTTTTCAGCCGTTATCGATGTACACTGCTTTTAAATTTTAATATTGCGATGTTTATTTATTTTTATAACTCGTAAACTACTCAGTTTCAAATTCAACTGTGAAAACCACCTGTTTTCGTTTTCCTCGGGCAATTTGAAAATATAATACTATATAGAGGGTGTCCCCGTTAAAATGTAGAAGGTGTCAATTCCCGGTATATCCGGAAAAGCAGCCATCTTTAAAATATGTTCATGAATTTCTCGTTGTCACTTATGTCTGGAAAAAATTTATTTTGAGACTATGATACCTACATATATTTTATATATTTTAACTGAGAACTCTGTATTGCATAAATGATTACAATAATATTGCTTTTTTATTTTATTTGATATTATGTTATGATATTTTTTTAACATGTAGGGAAACACGACATGGAAAATAAAGGTCTTCATTTTTAGTAGATATGTATTTATTTATAACATTATGCTTTTATTAGCATAAAAAGTATAGGTATAGTCACATCTTGTTTTTCGACATTCGATCCTCATCCCAAGTGCTGCTTAAGAACACCATGAATTCCCTTTGCTATTTTATACGCTTTATGTATACCACTTAAACTAATACGGTCCTCAAGCTCATTGTTGAAGTCTGTTTCTCCGTTCTGGTTCAATAATTCTTCTTCAGCAATATAACGGGCTTCCATCATTCCAAGTACTGCGAGTGTGACTATGATAAACAAAATCACTTTTACTTCCATTTTCTTGACTAAGCAGACCTGGGAAATATCAAAATATCGTTACTTTATTTTACGTGACTAAAGTGTTAATTAGGAAAATTTCAATTTTTGTTAATAAATTCTAAAATAAAAGTTGAGTGAATAGGTAAGTTAACTTAAGTGAATAATTCCTGAATTCTTGGCCCTTTTGTTAAATTATCCACGAAGAATACCAGCAGATAAACATTGTAGATTGTATCCACAGCATTGAAAATGGTCTGCACTCTGCATAGTATCCATAGCATAGCTCAAAGGAACAATACTACAAATTTATACGGTCCATTATTGTTTCAGCTAAACCTTGGTTTTCGTTTCATAAGAGTTAATGATAAAATGATTCTAGTTAGAATGTATAGAATATGATTACGTGTAAGTACTACATTCCCTGATACCATCGACGTATGCATTAAATCAATTTTTGGAATATCCAAAGTTGTGATTGTGAAGAAAATGGGGATGCGCAATTAATATGTTGCTCGAATGCAACTTGAAGAAAGAGCAAACAACGTAAGGTCATAAAGACCTCCAAACAATCAACGTACTAATCCCAGTTAATTTATCTTACCTCCTGACCAAAAGTAAAAAATGTCGACCTATTCAAAATCATGGCATGCCAACTTAGACATTAAGATTTAAACTGGAAGGTTATCACAGGAGTAAAGAAGACCAAAAGGCAGACACGATAGGTTTGTCGTTGGGGAGGAGGAGGATAGCTTTTTTTTTATAAGCTATTTGAGCTTATACTGCAATACAATACACAGATGAAAATTTATCTAACGCTCAATAAGGCCTTTATTATTATTTTTGGTTTCCATTGAAAATGTACCATAATTTTAAAATTGTTAAAACTTACCAAAGCAACACCTGATGTTCCTAAAATGCACTAGGTAGGTATATTCTAATTTTATTCGACGTCTATGCATTGCTTATATAGGTAATAAGGATTTATCCAAAATAGGCAAATTTCAATCTTTTACAAAAATAATGAACCATTTGCATCGTAACACAAATTTACAATTTTGATAAATATAATATATGAAATTTCCAATTATACAGGGTGTTGAATAACTCGTGGAAAAACGAACACGAGCACTATGGTACGGTGTTGTGGGGTTTCAAAAATCAAAATAAAAAATATATCTCCATTTATAAGTAAACTTTAACAACTTGAACACTGATTTTCTTATTGGCAGCTTTTTTTTGTAATTTTTTTCAAAAATAATTATATATCATTTATTTTACTAAGCTTTCGCTTGCTCACACGATAAATATAATACGTGAGTCACTATTTGATAAGTATGGCAAGATGGTCTCCTTTATAAAATCAAGATAGTGCCCCCATAGTCATAGTCCCATAGTCAAATAATGAAAACTTGTTGAAAAAATATTGATTTGGATTTTTTCTTTCCTAAATGAGACCGGGCTATGATAGAGTAGTCTAAAGTGATGTGATGTAGGATTGTGAAGATTTACATAATCCCGGAAATCGAAATTAATTTACGGCTACAAGACAATAAACGTCTAAGGCCATCGTCGATTAATAAAAGAAAACAGGATATGAGTGGTCTAAAACTGGAAATATGAGACTGTACCTATCATAGAGATAGAAAAGAAAGGAGCCGCTATGATCACCTAATATTACATTAAAAAAACGGCATCACTGGGTGGAGCTTATAGGAGTAACAATATGGCGTCTCGACAGGGTCAGACTTAATTTTTATTTGCAAAATTTTCATAAATAAAAATGTTTCTCACATTTCATACATATTTTTAACACGTCTTCAGATGGATATTGCAGACTTTTGTGTTTTTCAAGTCAATAAAAGAATATAAAATATCCGGCAAATAATCATATGGTCATTTTCAATTTTAGATTTTTAGTGTACTATGCAAATAGGTACGGTCCTGTATATTGTTGACACTTACCTTTGGAATGTTATTTCGGAGGATTTTTTTTTATCAACGCAGTCTCTACTACAGCAGGTACGAACTGCACAAGAAACCATATTTGTTTTTTCAATTTAGCACCAAAAATCTTAAAGACAGACCTTAAATCAAATGAAACATCACAAAAAGCCTTCACTCAAGACAATAGCATAAGTTTGACATAAAAGTAGTATCAATATGGCGGACCTGATCCCATCTGTGTCATGTCATGTCGTCTCCTCTCTATTCTATCTCTATGGTACCTATAGACCCCTGGTCGACATAATTGAAAAGCAAATGCGCCTGTGTCTTCGTTCCTCATGGTAAAAAAAAATGACAAGAAAGTTGTAGCTATAATAAATTTGTGTTTCATTTTTAATTTATCTTTTTTCTCCAGTATTGATATTGTAGGAGTTACAGGCATTTAAATTTTATGACGTTTCTACGAACGTCTGACTATTTATTATGCTTATCTCTGCTAGCTCCGGCACGCCGACTGGCCTGCGTGCGCAGTTAATAAAATAGGCTGGCAGTTAAACGTTAAGGCAAGACCTCAATTGAGTACGATCGTGCTATTTCGTTTGCTGTTCCAAGCTGTTCGTGTAATTGGCATACCGTGACTTCCTGAATCTGTCGATCTGTGATTGGCTCTTTCTCGAGATTTCTCGGGATTTTTGGTTTATTGCGGAGATGTGATCGACTTCGCATCCGTGAGTGTGCGTCTATTATCTCACGGCATGAGAAATGTACGTCATTATTAAACTGAAATCAGCAGGATAATGAACGATTCAATAGTCGGAGAGACAAAAATTAATCCATAAGTATTGGTTGTTATAAATCAAGACAATCTCAAGAGCACACTAGTAGCAAAGTTTAATGGTTTTTAAAATATAAAACAAATGTTTGTTCACTCTGTATGAATCTTACTTATGCAATTAAGTTTGAAGGTGTCTAGCTAATACGCACATATTTAAATTTATGTAAAATTTTTATACCGATCTTGATATTATTACTGCATTTCATTGAAATATGTTTAAAGTCGGTTACTTCCAATAGTAATTACTTACTAACAAAATAATCAACATTTGTTTGTAATAAATTGCTTCCGTAATGAGGCTATGCTAGGTGTAATAATGACAATACCTTCTACGATACACAATATAAATAAATTATTTTTAATAACGGAGGGAAAAGTGAGATGGGACCGCGATTTCGCCCGTGAATAATTTATGAAAGAAACGAATTAATGTAATAGAACAATAATTAGGTATTATTGTATCGAAGTTTATTTTCTCGTAATTAGCTTTACAATAATAATTTATAAGAATTATTTTCTAGTCTATATTTATTTTCAATAATAATAATAATCTCAAAACAAATAATAATTTTTTTCTTTTTAATCCTTTTTTAAAACTGAGAGAAATTCTTTGGAGGAACCTCTCAGGGTTGAGCCAAGCCAAAGAAATCCTCGGGAACTTTAAACGAGAGAGGTCGAAGAAACTCCTCAACTACAGTGAGTAACGTCTCAGAACACTCGCGGAATTCCTGACGGGGCATTATAATCTTGAGGAATACCTGAGGAAATTAGGTATGGTAGAGAACGTCGTCTGCATATTTTGCAGAAGAAAGATGAGACACCTCGTCACCTGCTGATAAACTGCTATGCGTTACAACTCAAAAGAAGAAACACTTCGGATCAACACCAGCCGGAGACAGGGGATCTACCCGACCTTGATCCTCTCATAATCCTCAAGTTTCTCACGGAAACATACTTGGAGAGGGTGCTTCATAGGGAATCCATACCAGGAGAAAGCATAGTAAAGAGGACACAATATACTCTTAGGTCGCAGTAGATTCCAATTGATTATGTTCAAATACAAATTTACAGAAAAATAATCGGAGTAGTAGTATAAAAATTTCTAATCCACGATCTACGCAAATCACCTTGTATCCAATAGTTTTTGATACCTGAAAAACTCGTTTAAGCTCTCCTGCTGGTAACAAAAAAGTATTTCATACAGAATTGGATTGTTAATTTGTTAAATTATTTGTAAAAGGGTATGAGTAAAAAAAGTTTATTATCAAACCACCATCGAACGCTCTTATATGCGATATGCTCTCTGCTCTCTCATGCTCGATTCCGCTGCTTGCTCTAGCTCCGCCGGGACCACTCGCGGACCCCCACCACTCGCCATCTCCTTCGGCAGTCTTTCCTGCTACTCGTCGCTAAGCCGGGACTTCCCCGGCCTCACATTCAGCCGTCATGACCGCAGACTGGTCTGACCGCAGGCTGTCCTCAGGCTGTTTTTTTTTTACATAAAATAAATTAAACATCTCTATCAATAAAGATCGATCCTGCGCATCTTTTATTTGTTATTTTCTGTAATCAGGAAAGTCCGTGACATATTAGTGAAAATACAAGGTGTTTCAATGATATAGGGCGAAATTGAAAGAGGTAGCTCCTCTCATATAAATATAAGTTGAAAAAATAAATTTCAACTCAAAATTAAGTTTCGTTTAAAGATAGAGGGTGTCAAAGTTTAAAAAACCATAAAAGATGCTGGTTATAACTCTTGTAAATTTAAACCGATTTTCATGAAACTTGGCAAAAACAATAAACAAACAAAGGTATTTAATTTAGCTATTTCAGGTTTTTAGACGTCTTGGGATGTAGATATTTAGGGTTGGAGCCCTTTTTCTCCCTCACCTTTTACGCCACTGACCTTTTAGCAATTGCAAAATCGTTATTCAACATGCATTTTAGAATAAAAAAATTTTCTTTAATTTTTTTATACGATGTACCCTTTATGAGATATTTGGAGTTTCCCCTATCAGTGTCACCAATCTTTCAAGGTTGGCGTCACTTTTCCCTCCCTATCTTTTACGCCATTGACTTTATTGAAAATGCACAAAACTTATTCAATATCCCCTTGCATTATAGAACAAAAATGTATGTTTTAGTTTTTTCCATACAGAGCACCGTTTTTGAGATATTTGAAGTTTCCTCGGGCCATATTAATGTAGAAAACTTCAAATATCTTAAAAATTGTGCATCGTATGAAAAAAATTAAGGAATACTTTTTATGTTCTAAAATTCATCGGCATGTCAGATAATGATTTTACAATAATTGTAAAAAAGTCAGTGACATAAAAAAGGGGGGAAAGGGGCTCCGGAATATCTATGCCACTGGAAGACGACTACAAAACCTAAAATAACAGAATTAAACATCTTTGTTTATTGTTCATGACAAGTGTCATCAAAATCGGTTCAAATTTACATGAGTTATAAGTAAAAACTGTTATGTTCCGTCATCGTTTAATTTGGTCGTTAGAAATTATTGATATCTAATCCCGATGAAGGATATGCTAATTTCATTCATCGACAATTCGTTCGTCAAGGTAAATTCGTGGGTTCGAAGAACATTCAACCCTTACCCCTTCCTTCTCTTTTACCCTCACATGCAAGACAGAAGTGAGAAGGATTGGACGGATCGCCAGACATCTTCCTTATAATTCGTGATAATACAATTCTTAATAATAATTATTCGTATCGAGAACCTAAATTAACCGCGCCTTACAACCGCGGTTTAATCGTTAAAATTAAATGGTCTACAACCAAACATTAGGAGACAGAAAGTAGACCGAAGATCAGTAGCTACTTATTCGAATTATTTACTGTGCATACCTACCTACTTCTGTTTTCTTCGGGGTTAAAACCCTGGACCTTCAGCCTATAATTAAACCATTAATTGCCCCAAATTTTGGGCCATCGCCCGCAACAAACAGTTTTTTTTTTTTTTTTAACTTTGACACCCTTGTGTCTTTTTAACTAATCTAACTAATTTAACTAATTTATTTTTTCAACTTATATTTATGAGAGGTTTATGAGAGGAACTACCCCTTCTAATTTGACCCTACATCTCTGAAACACCGTGTATAATTAAAAATAAATTGCCCATTTAATCAACGCTAAAAACCAAGGCTTAACTTGGCTCAAGAAACGGGCAAGTCCAGGTCTTGCCAGATTATTGAATCAAAATGCGAATAATTGTGGTGGGGACTTGCAGAAGTTTGGAATTTCAACTTACAGAGTTCTTAAATATACAAAAAATAATATTCATTAAATGCTCTGTTTCTGCCGGATTAACTGTTTTTACATCTTTCTCTATCATCAAGAAAGCCGCAAGTTAGGTGTCACTGCCAAAAGAAGCAACCTACAAAAGGATCTTATGTATGATACTTTTGAGTGACTTGCGTGGCCTAGTGGTTCTCCGCTGGCTCACGAAGCCATAGATCGCGGGTTCGAAACTCACCTCGGCCCGCTTTACTTTTCAGATTCATTTTCGAATGTCTGTGAAAAGTAAAACAAGCGATCGAACGTTTAAAAGGCAAATTATATAATTTAAAGTGTGTGTGGCTAAAGAGTTCGTCTCAAAGCCAAATTACCAGAGTGGAGCGACTATGTCTTACCTACACAGTTAAGACCGATGCTCCCTCTTTTTTAATTAAAAAAAAAATGATACTTTTGTGGTAAAAAATAAATGTTTGCAAGAGTTTGCTCAAAAATACGTCCCAGCTGCTTATCAGGAATATTATAAAACTGTTTTTGGAGATTTGCCTCCAGATGATCAACCTGAAGACGTCCCACCCGAAATGTGCAATGAGAATGAGGGCTATGACACTGATTCTTCCTTAACTTGAGAAAAATCCTGCTTTTTTACAAAAATAATAAACAGTTTTTTCTCATTATTGTCGTCTTTTAGTAGTTGCAAGAAACAGGCACATCCAAACTTTCAAAATTTTTTAAAAATTTGTTATCGGCTAAAGTGATAAAATTGATCAATTCATATTTTATTTATGTAGAATTATTTACAAATAAAAAAGCTTGTGTTTACAAAATATGGACTTGCCCGGTTCTTGCACCAAGGTCTTCTGTTTGTACACTCTATATGAATCTTACTACGCAATCATGCCCAAAAAAGTCCAACTAATACATTAACTCAATCTTATGTAAAATTTTTCCCGTGCCGTCTTGAAATTATTACTTCATTAAACTTCATTAAAGAAGTTTTTACGCTGTATTCGGAAATAATAATAATTAACAAAATAATCAATATTTGTGATAAATTGCTTGTCGAATGAGAATGAGGCATGCTTGGACTAAATAATGACGATACATTTCGCGATTTATAATATAAAAACCTATTATTTTTAATAAGGAAAGAAACAGTTAGATGGAAAGTGATTTTGACCGTTAATGATTAATTTACGAAACACCCAAATCCCATCGTTTGTTTGCTACGAGGGTCGTTTGAAAAGTTTCAAGCCTTTAAAAAATACAGATTTTGAGCAAAGCTAAATTTATTTCTGGGCATAGACTCCTCGTTACTCAAATTATTTGGTCAAAGGCTTTCAGAACTCTTCAAACCGCGAGAATAAAAATTCTTTGGGTAAACCCAAAAAATTCCGTTTTACAGCGCTTTCATGTCAGCATTTCACACATATTTTTCACCCCGAGAAGTTTTTTCAAATTAGGCTATACCGACTATAATATGTTGGGATGACCGGGAATAAATATAATAATTAAAAAATTGAAAAAATAAAAATAAAAAGGAGGACTTCTTGAAGAGCTCATCCTCCTAAAAATGATCATCCTCCTGAAACCTCCATTTTCAGGAGTATAAGCTCTTCAAGCAAGTCCTTCTTCTTAACATTTTTTTTCAATTTTTTAATTATTATGTTTATTCCCGGTCATCCCAACGTATAGTTGGTTTGTAAAAGGGTTTTTGCAACACCCCTTCACTTTATAGTGAGGGTTTAAATTTTATTTTTATTTTATTTATGTGATTAATTAAGTGTTTTAAAGTTTTTCAAATGTAATAATTACCCTAATGGTCAGCAGTGCTTCTCTTTTCCATCTTACATCTCAGAGCCTGTTTTTCAATTAAATTTACCGCAGAGATGAATATTCTGTACCTACTCCAACTGCGGAACTTGTACAAACTGACAATAATTGTCCTGAGGATGGATTAGTAGCGCGAAACCAGTCGACAAGATTCTCCATGATAGTACCTACCCGTATATACATATACTCATTGACCAAATTATACCTGTGTTTTATTGACTTTATTACTGAGCCAAGAAACACCCTTTATAAAAAAATTACGTCACTAGAACATAAATTAAATTTCAAAAAAATTACCTGTTTCGTTTATTTCTAATTCTACAAATATTATTAAAAAATATACAAAAAATATATTACGTGACAAAATGAATTTATTCGTTGGATATTATGATTCACCCTGTAGGTCAATCAATTAATCATTATTTATACTTAGTTACCTATACAGGGTGTCGCACGACCTGACTGCCATAGCTTAAGGGTAGGTGTAGTTTTTCAAGGCGATTCAGGATCTGGTTTTGAAATTTTCTTGAGGCCCTTCGTTTCGAGTATACAGGGCGATTTGTGCAATTTGCCGAAATCTTTGATGAGCGATATCTTTTGAACGAATTGATCGAATTGACCGAAATTTGGTAGATATGCTCTACTAATGACATTTAATACCTCGCATTTTTCGCCGATTTGAAAACTGCAGGGCCGTGCTTATTTTTTTGGTATCTTTCGGTTTTGTCGAAAAGTTCACCCTGTATGCATTTTATTCAAAGTTTAGTGCCATTTTCTAAAACTACATGAAAAACTACAATAATTGTGGCAAAAAAATACTTGGCATCATTAAACTGAACGAGAAGAAAATTCAGTTTTTTAGTTTTTTATTCGGGATTTCGATTCATGTGTTGTTAATAATTTAAGAAAAATCAAATGTGGTTTTTTAAAACTTGCGTATTTTGTAGTTATTTCAAATAAATTTACTTTATCTACAGATTTAGCCAAGATTGGGAACCCTTCTACAGATTGTTTCGAGCTAAGAATAAGTTTTAACAGCAAAATAAATAACACATTTAACACATTACCACATAGACAAATAAGTATCCACATAAACGAAACAGGAAGAAAAATATCAACACAAATGTTGGGAAGAAAAACTACAATTCAGTGCAGGTAATGGTCAAGGAGACCACCATCAAACTCAACACATTTCCTTGACTTTGAAATTAATCTAAAAATCATTTAAAAATTTTTTTTAGCTCGAAACAATCTGTAGAAGGGTCCCCAATCTTGACTAAATCTGTAGATAAAGTAAATTTATTTGAAATAACTACAAAATACGCAAGTTTTAAAAAACCACATTTGATTTTTCTTCAATAATTATGAACAACAATCGGAATTTCATTAATTGAAATTCCGAATAAAAAACTAAAAAACTGAATTTTCTTCTCGATTCAGTTTAATGATGCCAAGTATTTTTCTACCATAATTGTAGCATTTTTCACGTAGTTTTAGAAAATGGCACCAAACTTTGAATAAAATGCATACAGGGTGAACTTTTCGACAAAGCCGAAAGATATCAAAAAAATTAGTACGGCCCTGCAGTTTTCGAATCGGCGAAAAATGCGAGGTATTAAGTGTCATTAGTAGAGCATATCTACCAAATTTCGATAAATTCGATCAATTCGTTCAAAAGATATCGCTCATCAAAGATTTCGGCAAATTGCACAAATCACCCTGTATAATCGAAACGAAGGGCCTCAGGAAAATTTCAAAACCAGATCCTGAATGGCCTTGAAAAACTACACCTACCCTTAAGCTATGGCAGTCAGGTCGTGGGACACTCTGTATTTTCGTGACAAGGATACAACACTTTAAAACATAATAATAATGATTTAGACGAGCGAATATGATGACCATTATTTACAAAAAATTGCAACAAGAGTCGTAACATTTTCACATAAAGTTTCTTGAGATACAAGTTAACAATTCGGTTAGTTACATTTCATCCCAAGTTTCAGCGCGAACACAAACCTAAATCAAATTAATAAAAATATAATTAGAGAGGAACATTCATTCTCTACGCTGGTAAATTATGATAAATGCGAGCAACTTTACTACAACATATTGTTAAATGGCTTCCTCCATTACTCTCGGTTTTGTTTTAATAAAGTTACAAGTTGTGGGTGTTTTATCTCGCGAAACTTCGCCGTAAAACCTTGCTTGGACCAACATTGGGGAGATAATCGTAATTAGAAAATACGCTTAACCAGCTCGAGATATTGTATATCTAAGCGAACATTGTCATACGAAACTGCCCCTAAGAAACGTGCATTGACTAATTTATTGCGACATGATTTATTACTTACGTTAAATTTTCGAATCATTAGGACTCTTTGAGAAAATACAACAGAACCTTGAATAAATTATTAACTTATTTAATTAACTTTAAAATGTTTATTACAGTTATTTAAAAAAAATTCTTATACATTAATGAATATCAATAAATTGATCAAATTTTTGACTGATTAATTATAAACGTAGATTAATTATTAAACAACAAACAATTATTTGAAACCCAAGCTTTCAAACTTTAATTTAGTTCTTCATCAGGAGTAAGAAAGTGAGATATAATAACTTGTTAATAAGGGTAGACATTTTTTGAATAAATATAAATAACAGCTATTACAAATCCTTTTGTTTCTATATAAACAATAATAAAACATTTCAAAGTTTTGACTAAAAGTTTTAAAAAAATTCCAGAAATCCTTTACGTTATAATATTATCCTATTTTTTTACCAATTTTCCACTTCTGTGAAATGGGTCTACACACTACAGTAATGTAATATACTATTCCGCGTATATTTATCTTCTGAGCAGATATCGCCAATTGAAACTTCCAAATTATCACCCACATTGCAAAGTGATTTCAGATACACTGAAAAGACATAACTTATTTACTCTATAAGAGCTTCATATCTCTAAGGTCTGAGTGGGGTCGGATGAATTCTTATTTAGGAACTTCAAACATAAACCACGTAGGTAACTAATTATTTATTTATTCTGTATAAGTAAATATGTGCCCTAGTTAACAACTAAACAATTACTCCTCGCCAGTTCTCGGTTGAGTAAGTACTATAATATTCCTCACTTTGATATCCCTTGAGGTGATATCCCCTCTGGTGATTAAATTCATTATCTCTCTTAATTCGTTCACTCGTCAACCAGTAAAAAATTATACCGCACGGTTTGGCGTACCAAATTATAGACGATTTTAATTCACTGTTTCATCTTTGAAATGATTTTTTATTTTTTGTTTTAGTATTCATGAAGTTGTCCTTTATTGACACATAGCTTGTTGTTCTAGAACACACTGCAATAACTTTTGGTTTCGGCCACAATTTCTTGTGTGGAGGCTTGGGGAAGAAAATGTCATTAAATGAAAACTTCGATAACTAATTATTATTTTTCATATTTCTGAATCGTTAAGAATCGTCTGTTGAACAAAGGTTAGGTCGTTGACTGCTGTTAAGCCGTTGACGCTGCCTCCGTCTGGGTTAGAATCCCAGCTCGTCATGGTTGTTTGTGTTCGTTAATAATTTAACTATTTATATAACTAAATGTGTCTGTGGCTATATGAGATCGATCTCGAAGCCAAATCACCAGAATGGAGCTACTATGTCTTATCTACCTACACACTTGAGACCGATGCTCCTTTTTTTTTTAAACAATAAAAAGTTTTATTCCCTACCTAAATGGCCATCCTCTGTGAGGTGAGCATAACTCTTCCTAACCCTTATACAAGAGTAGAGTGTTGATGGGCTTAGTGATACCTACTGCCTGATTCATATTGCCTGAGAAAATCCAATAAGAATGATTTTTATAGTTGCAGTTTAAATTGACTAATTTATGAAATATAAAAAAAAAAAAAAAATTAAAATCACAATTTTCCTAATTCAAAGCATCTTACCTTAAAAATGGCTAAAGATGCAGGTAAATGGCTTACCTTATCTTAAAATTTCACCTGTAGATACCTACACTAGTGTAGTTGAAATTTTTACACAGGTTGATGAAAAATCCGATAATTTTCATCACCCTGTGGCAACGTTCCATCCACACAATAGGATACCACATGGAAAGTTAAAATTAGGGCATGTAAGCCGGTTTTATGCACCTTTAGTCGTTTTCAAAGTACGTGGAAAGAAAATGTAACCACTCAACTATACTCAATTTAAACTGGAACTGTATAATAGCCTAATGAATTGTCTCAAGAAAGGAAAAAAAATGCAATAATGCACAGGTGTCCCTTTTAAGAAAATAGACGATGTCGTTATTACTGGCCCAAGAAACACCCTGTATAAAAAATTCTACATCAATGTAAAATAGATTAAATTTAAAAATTGACCTGCTGTTGTCGGATTTTTTTCAAACTCAAAATGTGAAGATTTATTAGACTGTGTGCGTACTTCTGTCCCACCCAGTATATCTTTATCATTTTTGACAATCATAGTGACCCATTCCTCGCTGCATCTGATGATTATATAGGTACAATAATTATTATTATTATAATATCATTATCTCACAATCGTAATTGATTTCATAAGTCATATACGTGAATTTATTTCTAAATAGTCTGCCAAGGTCACATGAAATATCAGCATTGATATCATATCTCAAATTTTGTAGGTGCAATGAGGATGAGGAATCACAGAATAGACATAAATTATTACATTAACAATTTTTATTTATTCGTTAGGTTACGTCAGAGGCCCTTGAGGCTACTTGAAAACTTCTGACACTTGGACTTTACCACAGACATACGATATTTATTTATTTATTTATTTGAAAAGAAAGAATTAAGGTTTCTTTTTGAATTTAATTTGTTAATTATTTATAAAAGATTTATAATGAAAAAATAATGAGCACCTGTTTGTAAAGAACATTTTATTGGAATATTGGAAAGTTGTACACAAATTACAAATATAAATTAATGAAAACTTGACAAATTAATACCTAATTACAACACAGTTTGTATGCCCAGTTTATGCACAAATTTACTCACTCTGCTGATACATTTCGTATAGAGAATCACTTTTTAGTCGATGCTGAGATTTATGCTAAAAAAACTGAAAAATAAAGAAAATTTCGCAATTTCCTTTTTTAACGTAATAGATTTTTGGTTTCCTTGATACACCAAAATCATTTTTCATACCAAATGACATGAAAAAAATAATATGGCGGTCATAATAAAAACTGAAGTTGACTTCCTGGATCTATAATGAAATGACTTTGAATATTTTTGAAACGGCAGATGGATAGCTTTTGACAACTTGTTATGTGTAGACTTGCAGAAAATTTTAAGTTATTTTCAGCAATGACTAAAGTTATCTAAATTTTGTTTCAGATTTTCCATAGGTTTGAGAATTCATTTTCCAGAGCTAGATATGTTAGACATATGAACATATTGCACAAGTTATTAGTTAAAACGAAGAAGTCAACATTTGAGCGCACACTTAAAGATGGCTCATCTGAATGTTTGTCCTTTAAATAAATTAATTAATACCTACTACTTTTTTGAATAAATTATTTCAATATGTTAAGAAATAAATAATAAAGGGAAAATCTAAAAAAAAAAATCGCTTGTAAAACGTAGGTAGGTACCTAACAATTAAAATAAATTTACTATTTTTCTTGCTTCAAAGATCACACATCACAGTTTTATCGATATGGCACAGCACAAACTCACCTTTTTATCTATAATTATTGCAATTTTTTATGCATTTAATATTAGGTCGACAACTCATTACACGGTACTAAGCAAGTGAGTTATTTGGCAAGTATCTGACGAGTACTTGTGTGTACTTGTCTAAGTAAAAGTCAAACCGTACACACTACTTCCTCGCATCAGAGCGGTGAAGTATGGTGCGGTCTTGGAAAACAGTTTGGAAGTAACGACTTAGGGAAATTTACCGACAACGCAGGGGAAGTACTTACTAATAAGTAGTGGCGTGGCCAGTAAAACCAAGTTGAGCCGAGTGGCACGCCGCGTCGTAATACACACTACCTACTCGGAAGTTGCCAAGTATTGACAAGTACTTGCCAAGTATCGTGTAATGAGCAGCCGGCTTTTAGATGTAATTGTCTCATAACTCACAATTAAATAATTGTTCGTTAAAAATAATAAAAAATGTTTTCATAAGTTTGAAATGAATACAAGTAAGTAATGATTACTGATTTCTGCTGAGACATGAATAAAAAACGATAATTTTTTACTAAAACATCACTTCTGATATTTTGTATCGAAAGTTTTCATGCTAGTATTTCAATTTACGTGCGATAAAAGCGTGTTGCGTATAATAGGAACGTCCAGGGAATGTAGGCCATTCTCCGCGAGATAAGAACGCTATGTTCTCTACAGTTTTAAGAAAATAATTATAATACCTACTTTCAAAATATTATATTTTTTAAAACACCACCTACTTAATACGCTTGCTCGATGCTGTTGCTTGACTCTGGCGCTCAGACCTGCTACCAGCTTCCGGTGCCGGTGCCGGCCAATACCCCGGCCGCAGTGCAGGGCAGTGTTAAGTAAAAACAAGACTAAAATAAAGTACGATTTAATTATTCGGTTTGCTTTTCGAAGGTGTTATCAAGGTGTAAAGGTGTCTTTAACATCTTACCTATAGGTATATATTTACCAGGCAGTGCTATGAAAGGGTTCGTAATGGCGTTTTTCTGTATCTGGGATCTGTGATTGGTTCTAACTAGATATCTTTCTTCCATTAATTCACCGGTTGAGCTGTGATTGACTTCTATGTGAAAGCACGTCTGATATCTTACCGCATGAGGAATTTGTGTCATTATTCAATTAAAATCGGCAAGATAATGGACGTTTTATTCAATAGTCGTAGAGAAAAGTATAATATGATGTTCTATAGTCCAATAAAGTCTAAAAAGTCATACGTATCGATTAAGAATACACATCCTTTTGATAGTTCGATTTATTTTGTTTCATATACGTGGTTTTTATAGTAACCGTCCATTTGTCTAAACACTCCATCCCGCATAAATAAGTATACGTCAACATTGGTTTTAAATGAGAATTAAATGCACAACACAGAGGATAGAATGTCATTCCGTGAATAAATTTTATGTAGTTGTCAGTGGCTCTCAAACTGACGTAAGCGCTTCAATTCATTGTTTGAATGATTTCTTCAATAAAATTTACGCTCCTTTACAACTTGACAATTAGCTGTTTGACATTTTCTGGTGAAATTAAAAATATTAATTCGGACGGTTAGTGTGACGTCACATCTGACTTTTTAAAGTTAATCCTACTATAATAATTAATTCTCTCAACCTACTAAAACCTGAAATACTTTACTGATTTTTGACAGAAGTTTTCAGTTTTTCTTACTCCATTTAAATATTCGATAAGAAAACGTAGTTGTTCTAACATTGACCAAGCGCTGCGTTACATAAGAGGAAACCCAGTGAGTGCAACCTGGCTAGGCTAACGCGTTTTGCCGCTAGTACCATATTCAATAACGGATTCTCTAGCCTTCTGCAGGTTCTTTGAAAATTGCCCTATAGATTGCAAGCTTTAGTCGAGGACTAGAGTAGGATTAAGTTTAAAAAGTCAGATGTGACGTCACAGTAACCGTCCGAATTAATATTTTTAATATCACCAGAATCAAACAGTTAAATGTCAAGTTGTGAACGAGCGTAAATTATTGAAGGAATCATTCAAACAATGAATTGAACCGCTTACGTCAGTTTGAGAGCCACTGACAACTACTACAGAAAATTTATTCATGTAATGACACTCTATCCTTTGGGTTGTGCATTTAATTCTCATTCAAAACCAATGTTGACGTATACTACTTATTTATGCGGGATGGAGTGTTTAGACAAACTGGACGGTTACTATATGAAAAACACGTATAGGAAACAAAATAATCGAACAATCAAAAGGATGTGTATTCTTAATCGATACGTATGACTTTTTAAACTTTATTGGATTATATCTCATCTATCCAAACCATCCAGTTTTACACCTTCCATTGTTTAATAAACTCAATTAATGAGCGTTTTATCTGCATAAGAAAAGTACCCATCTAATACGATAAATCCATTCTGGTTTATGTCTTGGTGTCATCTAGCAAAGCAGGCAAGCAAGTTGCATTTCATATTTTCTTAACTTCCTCTCAAAGCCAAGATGAACAACTCTACCTCAGTATCTCTTCATGGTTATTTTTTTATCAATTTCAATATGAATTTTTTGTCTTTGGTTTTGGTAACTTTCTCAAAGGCGAACTTTCTCGAGGAATAATTTCCCTTGACTTATTGGTCTTTCGAAGTTTCAACAATACAAGCTTTGGTTTCAGTATTCAAAATATATTTGATGAGCAGCAAAAGTTTTGATCAGGATACACCTCTAGAATCTCTTGCTTTCGGAAATGGAGCCATTTAACCTTGGTCGTTCAGCCATTTGGTCTTTTAAGGCTTCGACTCGTTTATTACATTAACTCCAAAAATGTTTCGTCCTTGACGGCGTAATTTTTATTTTTCAATAAATATTTCAAGTCGAAATAGTTTTTTTATACATAAACCCTATATTCATTTCAGCGTCCAATGTTTCTTAACAGCCAGATAAATTTATGTAGTAATATAAAGTGCTCTCAGACTAACGCGATACTGCCGGAGAGGGTAGTATTGTGCAGTGGGAAATGTGCATGAATCGAAACGCGTGAGTTTATGTCCATAAAAAATTATTTATGGCACAAATTATACTTTGTATAGTCCAATAAAGTCTAAAAAGTCATACGTATCGATTAAGAATACACATCCTTTTGATAGTTCGATTTATTTTGTTTCATGTACGTGTTTTATAGTAACCGTCCAGTTTGTCTAAACACTCAATCCCGCATAAATAAGTATACGTCAACATTGGTTTTGAATGAGAATTAAATGCACAACACAGAGGACAGAATGTCATTACGTGAATAAATTTTATGTAGTTGTCAGTGGCTCTCAAACTGACGTAAGCGGTTCAATTCATTTTTTGAATGATTCCTTCAATAATTACGCTCGTTCACAACTTGACAATTAACTGTTTGACATTTTCTGGTGAAATTAAAAATATTAATTCGGACGGTTAGTGAGACGTCACATCTGACTTTTTAAAGTTAATCCTACTATAAGATGGATCTTTGCGTGTCTACGAACTCACTACGACTACGACAAACTAAAATATTATGCAGCTCACTCTTTTCATACTAACGCGCAAATTCTTACGAAACGTATAATTGTATGTCTATGCTGAGGCTCAGACTTCCGTTGAAGATAAGATAGTAAGAGAAAGAAAGACAGAATATGTAAACGTCAGCGAAGCTTGCAACCAATCATAGTTCGGTTGCTAGACGTCCGAGAATCTTCCAATTTTAGGTTAAATTTTTAACCTAATTATAACAATCAGGAAGGCATTACAGTGTAAAAAGTATTGCGTACATTTAAATCACTGATACCTATGTCTATTACGCGACCTACAATACACAAATGTACAAACGTTTACATACTTTTATTACCTGTTAAATTATAAAATTAGCGTACACACAAATTCAACAACATCGAAACGTCACTGTCTTATCAAAGTGGAAGTTCTGAATTGATTTAGTTCATACCATTACGGTTCTTACACTTTATTAACACAAAGCTAAAGTCTTCAGCTGATTCTCTAATTTACACATACACCACTCCTTTCACTTCACTATCACTTATTGTCACTTTACTCTAATATGTCGTCCTTACTCTGTGATACTTCAGCTTTCATTCACATCGAATATACGACTGACTCAGTCTCCAGCCACGGCGGTTCTTACATAGTTCCCTGAAGTGCCGTCGAAGTCTCTGTCCTATCTCTAGACACGCTCACGACGGAACCGCGCGTTCTCGAACATACGTAGAATGCGGAGTCATTCTGGTGTTTAGTAAAACTGCCAGTTACTCTCTTATTACACTGGCCTGGCTATGTGTCTTTCCTCTCATGTCACTAGAATAATGTCGCCTAGAATTGTCGAGATAACTGCAATTAGAAAAAGGTAAACAAAATACAAGAAATACGAATCTAGAATTGTTCGCGAGTGATGCCTCGTTATAATACGATTGAGCGCTATGACGGCACGAAAAGATCCATCGAACAAAGTACAATTGTACGTTTATTAGTAACTACCTATGGTTAAAACTGTTTGTGGCTCTTGGTCATTAAAATTCAGACAATTATTGCAGTAACCATTTAAAGGTCTTTCATATGAAGAGACGCTAAAGAAAATCATCTTGTAAATCGGTATAAATCATATCGTTTAGCAGATGCGTTACTTGGAGTAAACTTTTTCGATTATTCTTTTCAGTCAGCTCTACTAGGAGTTTGTGCAGGTAGCGTTATGCAATATGTTGCCAGCATATTAGGGGTAACGTTGAGGAAATGCGACGTACGAGCACGTAATAAAATTTTCCCTCACACGCAGACAAGATGCTGTTCAAATAAAGTTGCACGACCTGATCCCATTTTGATATTTCTTTCTGTATTCTGATTTTTCTTACAAGAAAATGTCTTAAATTGTCTATTATAGTTGTAATATGACAATGCGAGTTGATGTTTATGACTACATTAAGAATGTGAAAAGTCTTTATGACACGTTGGATTATTTAACAATTTTTTATTTTCCCTGAAAAATTAAATAAATTCAATAACGGCAATTATTATTTTACGTGTATTTACGAGTGATTGAATTTTGATAATCAGAAAGAAGCGCCTGCGGTAATAACGTTCAGAATTCATAAGAAAAATGATACAGTCTTTCTCACCTTCCGGATGTAGATAAAAGTTAAGCTTTAGGTGTTGGTCCTCATTGAATGATAATAGTAATTGTTAAGATTTTTTAAGATATTTCTGTTGTTTAAGTCTCCATTATTATCATTTAAGGAAAGAGATGTGTGGCCTATCGGCCATCACTTACCTATGTCCACAGACAAAACTAAATTTTATTTCAAAGATCACAAACTAAAACTTGTTGGATACCCACGTGTATTGTGGCATCATAAAATGGCGTAATCAGCTGATTACAGTAGTTACTTATGAGGACAAATGTCGCAAAAAGGAAACTTCAAGATAATGTAATTTAATAACATAAATAAAAATCGAATTTAGGTGATTGATTTATGTCATCCAACACACCCTTAAAACTCAAAAGGTTCGCTAAATTGATCGTTTTCATAATGCGGTACCTACTGACAAGCTATACACACGAAGACATGGCTTATATCTCGAATATCAACGCTGCTTGCTATCTATTTTTGCTAATTTTATTGCACCTCTTGAATTTTATGGACTCAAGTTGAATGTTATTGCAGGCTTATAATTATAATAGTTTTTTTTTATACAAGCTGTTGCATAGAAAAGGAAACATAGGGACTACGTGTAAAGAACATTTCAACAATACTTTGATAATAAATGACATGTTATCAAAAATAAAATTGGAAACCACAAAGCTTGCTAGAATACTTGGTATACCTACAGCTTTTAAGTAAGAGTGGCTCGGATCCTTATTAATATTTACTGTAATGTTTTCCCTATGTTACCTTTTCTACGCTAGTGCCAGAGCTGGGAGTATCTTCAAAAAAAAGATACTTTTGCAACTACGTTGCAAGTTACGGCTTGCGCAACATTGCCCGTTTGATTATGTTGCTTGCATAAGGTCTATAGGTCATCTGTCATAGTCATCAGGTTTTATAGTATTACTTCTATTTGTTTTTTTCAAGTGGGTATCTTTAAGAAACCTTTAGTATCCAAGATAGTTTTTGGGAGTATCTTAGATATTTTGAGATACTTGTTAAAATATCTAGATACAAGATACATACTAGATACTTTCTAAGAAGTATCTTAAGATACATTTAGATAAAGATACTAAGAATCAAATGTATCTTAGATACAAGATACTTCTAAAACTATCCAAGATACTTTCAACCATCTATCTTAGATACTAAAAGTATCCTAGATACACATTTGAAAAATACAAATAGAAGAAATACTATAAAATATCCTGGTGACAGATGACCTAGACCTTATGCAAGCAACATAATCAAACGGACAATGTTGCGCAAGCCGTAACTTGCAACGTAGAAAAAGTATCTATTTTACAAAGTATCTTAGACATATAAAAATAGATGCAATAAGATACTTTAAAAAGTATCTATTTCGCAAAGTATCCATAGTTACAAGATACAAGATACTACTTTTAGTAAGCATCTGGGTATGAGATACAAGATACTATCTTGTATCTTAGATACTGAAAAGTGTTTTTTTTTAAGATACTCCCAGCTCTGTGCAACACAGTGTATAGTAATCATGATCAGATGCAGTCTAAGAAAGCCGTATCCGTCGTTTATTTATTTTTATCTCACTATGATGTTGCATTCAATTTCGTCAAAAATGCGAAAGCCAATTTTTAAAGAACATATCCCAGTGTCCATCGAGATGAACATCTATGTTTGTAAACTCATTTATAACAAATAGGTCTGATAAGAATACTCATAACGTGAAACACAACTTTATATTGAAATTTGGGTTAAAACTTCCTTAGATATCTAAAGTCGTGGTCCAATGATCAGGGTTTACCTCGGGTCTCTTCGTTGTGAGCTTCTTATTGTATCTATGTACAGAGTGGTCCATAACTTATGTCCACCCGCGAAATAGGGGTTAATTTTAAAGATAACAATTTGAAACTTTCAGGATTTGTGTAATTAATATATGACGAGATGAGAATGACATAATCAGTTTATTTAATTTTTTTTTGTTCTGACACTAACGATAAAAAAACTATAGTTTAGTGATAAAGTGACTAAAATAATTCGATTTTTCTTTCATCTTTTGGTGTAAATCGATTAATGGAATCACAATCGCTGAAAAGAAATATCATAAAACTAATCACCAGGCTCAAATTAGATAAAATATATAAAATATGGAAATGACAGGTAGAGTGATTGATATATTATGGTAGTGATAAAAGTGACCAATAATCTCGTAGGTACCTACCATAAATCCTTAAGCAACCCAAGTAAACAGTCAGGCAGAAGAACCCCGTTCGAGTTCGATGACACAACACACTGGGGATTCTGACTTTTAGGATTGATTAGGTACCTACGCCTTTTCAAATTTAACCCTACTCAGATTCTTGATGACTCTAATACCCGCCAGATATCAATCATTCTACCTGTCATTTTCATATTTTATATATTCAATTTAATTAAAGCCTGGTAATTAGTTTTTGAATATTTCTTTTCAAAGATTTTGATTTTATTAATCGATTTCTACCGATGTATTGAAGAAAATTAAAATTTATTTTGGTCACTTTACCATTAAATTACAAGTCTTTACCGCTGGTGGCCGAACAAAAAAAAAATTATTATACGAATCCTGAAAGTTTCATCTTTAAAATTAACCTCTATTTCGCGCGGAGTATTGTATACTTAGTTATGGACCACCTGTATATAGATTCAATTGCACCTGGGCAATTATTTTTAAGAAAAGGATTCCACTCTGATGAATACAGTTCTTTAATGATATCGATGGTTCCGTTCTGTTATTAGTTTTTGCAAAGAATTCCTTCTTTGTTACTATTCTAGTACATTAAGGGCCGGTTGTTCGTACGTCAGTTAAAAATTTTGAGATAACTACTGATTTTAAATTGCAAATTTTGAAAATACGGCGAATATAATTAATGATCTTGTATTTTTAATCAGTAATTAACTCTTCTTAAAGCGAGCAGAATTCATTTTCAGAAATATCAGACCAATGGTTTGATAATACAGGGCATTTTAAAATCAGTAGTTATCTCAAAATTTTTAACTGACGTACGAACAACCGGTCCTAAGATGACTCTGTAACTGTTCCTATATGACTTATAAGATTTTCTACATGACTTGTGGTGAATGTGGTAAATTAAATGGCAAGGTGTGAGATTCTTGGAATTAATTTTCTAATTCTTTTTCGTTGACTTTGCGATATAACTTTTAGGAATTATCAGCCCAATCAAGACCCGTATTCAGGAATTTAACACCTATAATCCGCACCTGGGGTGTATCTCACAGGATTGCTGCTTTTATGAAATCATCATTGGTCTTTAATATTATAGAGGAGTCACTTTAATGGAAAACGCCACAGAAATGGTCAAGACTGAAATTTTCAATTTTATTTCAAATTCAATATACAGGTTGTCCATAAATGAATGGGACACAGCTCAACTGCAGCTTTGCGATCTTAAATAAAAGCGATTAGATGAAACATATCCCAGTACAAAAGTGCTTCCTCAAGTAGTTATTTCACCTTAAAGAAGAAAATTTTAAATTTAACAGTGTGCATATTTCAGTAACCGAAACTGCGTTCAAGCTGAACATTGATAAACCTACGTCAGCTTAAGAGGAGTTCCAACGTTTTATCCTCAAAGTCTTTTAGCATAATACAGAGGGCGCTGTAGTCAGATTTTTTTCGTTTGTTTTCTATCATATTTTTTTATTATCAATCTTTTCGTCACTATGGGTATACTTTATGAAAAATGCATTATTTTTACATGAAAAAGTTACACTTATTTCATGTCGAGAAAATTATCGTTTTCAAGGAAACGCACTTATGTATTTTTGGTATATTCTAATGAATTATTATTATATTTAATAAACAATTTTTCTAGAATGTTTTCATAAAACTTTCTTAAAAAGTTATACCGGCCATTTTGATAATCTTTTCTGGATAAAGTATAAATGGTTTTTGTTGCTAACGCAAAAGTTATTGCTCCTTTATCGCTGTGATAGAAAGTAATAAACAAAAATACCACAATTCATGATGTTTTGAATAACTCTTGCGTGCGTTTTTCCTGAAAACGATACATATTGTATCGACATGAAATAAGTATAACATTTTTATGTAAAAATAACGTAGGTATGCTCCATAAAGTTTATCTATTAGTGATTAAAAGATTGATAATACAAAAATATGGTAAAAGACAACCGAAAAAAATCTGCCGACAGCGCCCTCTACATTATTCTAAGACTTTGACGATAGTATCATTCGATCTTCTCTCAAACTGACGTATATCAATTTTCAGCTTGATCGCAGTTTTAGTTACAGTCTCTCTCCACTCGCTCCCCCATTACTGAGGACGTGTTTTCCCCCGACATATTCGACCAGCTGTTTCCACTTTTTTCTGTCCTCTGCATCCCGAAAAGCTTCACAAAATGAGAGTCCCGTACTTTGTTGCACCTGATCAGTTCTGGTTGGCGATGTACCTCTTGCTCTCTTTCGAAGAGCATATCCAGACATCACGATTAGTCTCTTCAGATTATCTCCATCCCTACGAGCCATGCATGTGACCAAAAAACTGAAGGACTCGCTGTAGACATATTGATGACAATCTAGTTTTTATCTTCAATTCATTTAGAATAGAGACATTTCTGCGATGAGCAGTGCAAGGTATCGCAGCATTCGCCTTCAACACCACATCTCGAAAGCGTCGATCTTTTGACGTTCACGAGCACGGAGGGTCCGGGTTTAGGTATTTGAAACTGTCTACTAGTTTTTATTCATTTAGACGATCAATCAATTGTAAAGTGTTGAATCTATCGACTATCATTATTTTTGTCTTGTTTTTGTTAATTTTTAAACCTGCTTTATTGCTCTCGTGTTCTACTCGCTTGAGAAGTTCTATCATTTCTTCTTTAGTTGCTGCTATGAGAGTGGTATCGTCAGCAAATCTTAGGTTGGAGATTCTTCTCCCGCCCACTGTTATACCCCCAGACAATCGTTAGGAACTCTTTCATGATAAACTCACCATAGATATTGAAAAGGTCAGGTGATATGTTTGTTGATATGATTGTTCTTCTTTAGCGATTGAATTTTTTTTTCTTTCTTTTTTTCTTTCAGAAAGTAGTATCGCGATCTCTGTGGAATAACTATTTGGCCATAAGTTCCATGTCGAAATTTCTTCATTCTTGTACCTACAGATCAGCACAATAAATTCTCCACGCTTCTAAGGTTTCATCGATGTCTCTTGTTAGAAGTTTAATTATCCCGAATAGGTCGCTAGCTTCATTCCTATGACCATGTTCCTCTATTTCTCCACACATCTAGCTGATGTAGTTTTTTTTTGTCTTTGCGGCATTGTCTGATCTCTTTTGACAATCTTCTATAGTCACTATCTACGCCAGATCTATTCTTAAGATCTTTTCTGCATTGGATCAAAGCCCACGTATGATCAGTAATCCTGGTTCAGCATTTGTGGAAGCTGGCGATGAATGGTCTTTGGCAGTTTCAATTATCTTATCCTTTGGGTAGCTCCAGCTGCTTTCAGGATCGTTTCCTATTTGATCTGCTGGACATAGTTTATTTTCAAGATCTGACTGAAAATCCTCTATTTTTGATGGATGTGGTGCATGGTCCTTTTGACTTGTTTCCGTGTTGGAAGAGTTGGTGATCGCTTCCACAGTCCGCTCCAGGGTAGGTTTTACAATTTATGGCCGAAGACCTCCACCGTGATTTAATCAAGATGTAGTCTATTTGATTCTTGACTTGGCCGTCTGGGCTCCGCCACGTGAATGGTCTTCGGGGATGGTGTTGTAGCCGATCACCCCTCTCGTTTCTTTGGCCCAGTCTAAAATGTCCCATGATGTACTCTGTGCCCTCTGAAACTTTCCCATCTTTGGCTTTGAAGTCTCCAAAATTATTACTAAGTCGCGACTTGAAAAGGGTTTAGGACCTCTTTGAGATGGCCATAAAATCCATCAATATCTTCCTCTTTAGCTGTTAATGCAGGAGCATAGAGTAATGGTGGTAGAATCCTGAACTTTGACGTGAAATATTCTCTCATCGACTACATTTTAACCGACAGCGGAGTTGCTTAATTTCGAAGGTATGAATATCGCAACAACATCCACACTCATGTTTTCTGGATCTGAGAAGTTGTACCACCTGATGGCATGCTGCCCTCGGTGGTTCTAAAATGTCCATTGCCCTCCAGTGAGTTTCTGACAGTCCCAATCATCAAGATTGTAACCTTCCATTTGTCTCACGATCACCTGCAGCTTTCCAGGATGCTGGACCAATCAATTGATCTTCCAAGTTCCAATTATTCTCATCTTCCGGAGGTTTACTTCTGTATTTATTCTAGTTTTGGTCTTGGTTTTAGTTTCGGTCTTGGTTCCAGTTACTGTCCTGGTTATGGTTTTGGTTTCAGTCGAATACTTTTTGCAAGGTACCTGACTACTGAAATATACGCAATGTTAAATCTCAAATTTTCATCTTCAAGGTACCATAACTTCTAGCGAGGAAGCACAAAAGTGAATCAAATGAATCATGTGATTCGTTTAATCGTTTTTATTTGAGGTTGTAAAGGTGAAGTTGAGCTGTGTCACACTCATTTACAAACAGCCTGTATTTCAGGTAGAATTAAATAACTTCTACTGGTGCATTTCTGCATCATCAAACAGCTTACAAGTCAGGTTTATAAGTCAGTTAGCATCGATCAAAATCGATGATAGATTCTGCATTGAAACCGCAGCTATGCACGATACTTTTTGAGTATGAAAAATTTTCATACTTCAATTAATTATTAAGTCACTTTCGCAAATCACCATTATATTACCTAGTTACTCTTAAAACACTTACTACTATTACTCTGATTATTACTTACTTCATACCCAAACGCACAGTCTATTTACCTGTGCCGTAATTCCATACTGTTATTTCAGTGTGACGGTGGGGTAGTGGCAGGAACAGAAGGCGTTTGTGTCCCTCAGGTCAAGGTGAGTCCAGATCTGGAATCGGTTGCACTTATAAGATGTGTTGCAGAAACTCCGTCGTAAAAAAGATTGAGAAAATGTTCTGAGGAGAGATGAAGAAACCGTTTACCTAATTCATATGCTCGGGCAACAAAATTTTGGAAAATTGGTACTCGGGATCTTTTTGGGATGCTGTCTGATCTGGATATCTGGACGACGTACGCTCACTACGTTGATGACACGTGTAATGTTATATCAAACCCCAGATACATCCCAAAGAAATCCGTGCAATAAAACGCTGCTATCCCCATTATTGTTTCTCTCCGAATTCAACGGTATTTCTGTAACATTCAATAAATGTCGTGTCTTGATGTATTTTCACTGATTTGGAATTTTAAACACGCACCACAATTTATATAAGTGCTAAGCACTTATTTATATTTTATTTTAAGTCACAATTGTGCATGATATTAATAATTATTGTTATTCTCACTATAAGCAAGAAGCATGGCAATGTTTGCAAATATTATAATTATTATTGTTTGTGTCAAAAATTTTTCCGCAAAAATGTAAATAGAAAACCCGGCGTGCATGTAAAGTGCGATTAAATCAAAAATCAATCGAGAGCTCTTTGAACGTTCCCAGGATTGTCAGTCCACATTAAAGTCAAGTTTGAAAAAACGTCAGTCAAATTAACAGGCTGCTTGATGGATGTTATATTTGATCGCACGTTGTGTACTTACTGATGTTTATAGATTTATTACTCTATTAAATGAATACAGGTGTCCCATATTACACTGATTGATCTATGTATAAAATATATCTAACAAATTGATACAATAATAAATCATATCAATTACCACAATCCGATTATTGATAAACAATACGTTTTCTGAACTACACAACTCTAACGGTATGATACAGACAGAGACATCGATGTTCCACTGGTTATTTCCATCTCATCAGTCTGACATATTACGTCTAATCTCTAATGACTTATTGAAAGTTGTATATTTCAGTCGTTAGATGGCATTTGCGTTGCAAGTCACTATGTTTCTTACAAATCATTTGCTTATATGCTTGATTTTCTTTCTGATTGGCACACTTCACTGGTGATAATAATATGTCAGACTGATGAGCTGGAAATAACCAGTGAAACATCAATGTCTCTGAATTTATCATACCGTTAGGGTTGTGTCGTTCAGAAAACGTATTGTTTTTCAATAATCGGTTTGCTGTAATTGATATGATTTATTATTGTATCAATTGGTTTCTTCGTAAACATTATTTTTTCTAGGCTTACATAAATTTTTATGAGCTACCTATGTATATTTATCTGCTATTTCACAGTTTTCAAAGCCAACCAGATCCCAGAGTTTCCATGTTGAAACTTTTGTTTTTCTTATGGTCTCTTTAAAAAGACCAAAAATCGATACTTAATTAAAAAAAATCGTAAAATTTTGAAATTTTTACACCGTCAGGTCATAGAGACCCAAGCAATAAAACAATAATGTTTTACATACGAAAAGCCAAAGTATACTCAACCGATCATAATAACACCATAGGTAGGTAGGTCTTATGAGTATAAGGACAATTGATAGCCTGTCGATTGGAGTCAGGTTATTTCACCCATCGTCCTGACAGTTGCTGTCTGAGTCGAAACTCATTGTTTGGGTTTTCAGATGCTCCAGACTTGACAACTGTCAG
This sequence comes from Malachius bipustulatus, assembly GCA_910589415.1. Lineage (NCBI taxonomy): Eukaryota > Metazoa > Arthropoda > Insecta > Coleoptera > Melyridae > Malachius > Malachius bipustulatus. The sequence continues at coordinate 8,031,228 of OU342632.1, forward strand.
GACGATGGGTGAAATAACCCGACTCCAATCGACAGGCTATTAATTGTCCTTATATTCATAAGACCTACCTACCTATGGTGTTATTATGATCGGTTGAGTATACTTTGGCTTTTAGTATGCATATATGATGTCAGTCTTGTAGCCCCTGGAGTGTCTACAACCCATAATACGCTTTGGAGTTTCGCTCGGGGCCTTTGACTTCTCTTGATAGATGTCGCTCTTTCTTGAGGTCACTGGAAACCGGGGGAATTACAGTCCATAAGAGTGTCGATTCATACAGCGATGGATTCCAATATAGTACGCTGACGAGGTCTAATGAGACCGAAACGGCCGTCCGTGCTTTTGGAACTCTGGTTGGATGTGTGTTGCTGTCTGAGTCGAAACTCATTGTTTGGGTTTTCAGACGCTCCAGACTTGACAATTGTCAGGACGATGGGTGAAATAACCCGACTCCAATCGACAGGCTATGAATTGTCCTTATACTCATAAGACCTACCTACCTATGGTGTTATTAATAATGTTTTATTTATCATCCATCAATATGCAGAGATTCTACAAAGTAGGGGTTGAAAACATAAATTTTAATAATAATTTAGTAAAAATTTTAATTTTATTTACCAAACAGAATGAATCCAATCACAAAAGGTAATCAATTTATCCAAAAATCACAAAAAGAAGCAGCACAGCATAGCGCAGCCTCTACAGGCTGTTTCACGACGAGCGTCAGTTAGCCGTATATGGGAAACTACGCGTTACAGAAATCTGAAAGTTTGTATAAAAAGGTTTTACACAAAGGTGAATCTAAGGAAATTATTTTCAAAATCGCGACACTTCCGGTTATACCGGAAGTTGACTTGTGTCTTATTTTGAATGGGACACATGTATACTATTGCATTTTCGAATTGCCTGATAAAATGCAATAAAAATGGCGTTTACAGTTTAAAATTGTACCGAGTGGTTTATGAGTTATAAACAAATGAAAATCGCAATTTTCCACATTCAAAGCAGCTTGCATCGAGAACGGCTCAACATATCGGAAAACGGATTACATGTCCCTATCTTAAATTTTCACGTAGTATCCTATCGTGTGAATTAAATTATTGTTGTACAGGGATTTTGTTTGATGAAAATTATCAGATTTTTCATGAATTTAATTAGATTTGTATAGCAATTTCACCCACACAATAGGATAGCACATTAAAATATAAGATAGGGACATGTAAGCGTTTTCCGATATCTAGAGCCGTTCTTAATGTAAGCTGCTTTGAAAATTGACAATCGCGATTTTCATTTGTTTATAACTCATAAACCACTCGGTACAATTGTGAACTGTAAACGCCATTTTGATTGCATTTTTTCAGGCAATTCGAAAATGCAATAATGTACAGGATGTCCCATTTAAAATAAGACACGTCAAGTCAACTTCCATATAACCGGAAGTGCCGCCATTTTGAAAATATTTTCTATCGATTCACCTTTCTGTGTAAAACCTTTTTATATAAACTTTCAGATTTCTGTAACGCGTAGTTTCCCATATACGGCTAACTGACGCTCGTCGTGAAACACCTGTATTATAAGAGTCGATTACAAAAATCCAAAAATCATCTCAACCTAAAACAATCAAAACAACTAAAGCAATCAAAACAACATAAACAACCATAGATATTTCACAATTACCACAAATCAAATGAATCATATAAATACATAGTTACCTACAATCTCATAATATGATATCTTCATATAAAGACTGATAAAAAAGCCACAGAAAAAAACAGAAAAGCGGTAATATAATCTAGCACAGCGTAAAACCAAGAGAAAATCTTTTTGGCAACTGAGATCTGATATTATTAAGCTGCTTACACTTAAATATGTCACATTATTAAAGAGAAATGTATTTATAAGAGCTAAACTTGTCATCACTAACAATGGTGATTTTAGCATCATATTATAGTTGTGGCCCTAAAGGGCATTCAATTATTCGACGAGATAAAAATATTCAATGTTCACAAATATTCACTCCTTACATTGTGAACTTTTGCACATTCTTAAATTCAGGCGCGTCAGCTAAAACTGAAACTTCAGGTAAATTTTGTTCTCTTTGAGAAATTTTTTTGTTCTCAAAGAGAACAAAATTTACCTGAAAGGAATACTAGGGTCACACTGGGATTGAGGGAAACGAACGTGCCCACTGATTGGCAAGAAAAGGAGCAGCAGCTGCCTTCATAGGACCAGATGAGCCATTCAGTGACCTTGAAGACACGTTCTTCAAAGCAGAACTCCAAAAGGGTGTAACGTGAATACGTCACCTGTTGTCCTCCTTGCAAAGCTCCCCTCGTTTTAAAGAGAATTGTAAAATTACAGTTCCCTACAACTCCCTATAATATAGATCGCATCTTTAAACTGACTACCCACACCGTATGCCGGCGCTGGTACTGTCCAGATAATTCACTACTAGATGGCATTGCACGTTTCGTTTCACTTCGATTTCGGGTTCCTTTCAGGAACCAAATAAGTTGTCAACTGTCAATCAGATTTCAGTATCTGACAGTGACATTTCTCCTTTCACAAACCAGAGGCAGACTTCCTCTCAAGTTCACGGAACTGAACTCATTTCCTCTTTATCTGCCAACCAAGAAAGTTGATTTTCTTGACGGTTCCCGTCGAAGCCTGTTACCAGGGTAAGTCGCCATTACGGATTTTGGAAGATAGGTTTTAATTCGATTATTACTTATTTTTAGCTTCTGGGATTTCCTTCAATCTTTCGGGGATTTTATCTCAACTTTACCTTATACCTTATCTTTACCTTTATCTTTGGTAAATACCTTGTCTTTTCCGGTATTTACTAATTATCTGGATTTAATTGCCTATTGCAACCGAGGAAGCCATCTTGAACTAGGAGACAAAGGGAGCGGTGGCCCATTTTTGTTCTTCAACTATCTGAAGGATCTTTCCATCGTTTTCATTTATCCATGGTGAAATAATTCAACGTTTCGAAGATCTTCAAAAACAACATAACATTTTCCTGGTGCTAGTGCTATCTTAGGACTTTTCAACCCCAGGAGCCTCGTCAGGGCGCGGTCCCTACACCTGCTGGTTTTCTTCTGGAGATTTCAATGCCTGATTAAGCACCACACCTAGTAAAGTCCAGGAGTTATTAATATCCTTTTTACTGTCAAAATAAAGACAGTTTTTACCTCAATCAGCTTCATCCCGGAAACTGTAAGTGTTGTCTTTTATTTTATTTCACCGATCATGACGAAGAAGGACTAGAAGATCAGTGCTAACTTAGTAAATTAATTAATTATCACTCACGAACTTTATCTTTCCCGATATAAATGATATCGGAAGTATCTTATTCTTTTGTACACAGCTGTACAAGATAAAGGATCCTTTATTTTTAAACAAACTGATTGTTTAAACATATTTATATCAGATTTAAAGCTTTTAAAATAAGGCAGGATAATTATTTGATTTTAATTAAACAGGAAATGTAAACCATAATTTGCTCATTAAACATCTGTTCATTTTAACTTATTCTTTGAAAATCACATTAACATCTTTATAGCCCTAAATCTACTTTTTATTAGTTCTTCATAGAGTTTAGGTAGCACAATAAAAATAAGAACTCGAGCAAATCGAGTTAATAAGAACTGAAGAACTCTTTGGCATCCCTAATCTACCTTAGATACCTATATATAGGGTGTACCTTTTTAAATAATTAAAGCAGCAGAATAACTAGCACTCTGATAGTATTTGATTCAGTTTTCAAGTTATTCAACATCATTATCTTCAGAGAAATTTGTCGTGAAAGTTTCTTTTGCAGTATTATCGTTTTGCCGAAACAACATTTTGCCCTTCGCTTGCACTGCAAGCTCTCGTTACTGCTACTTTCGACATTCCCTGATTTTATAATTTTGTTTTGCTCACGCAGCTAAACTTTTATTTGCTGGCGCTGAGATCAAAACGCGAATAAGCTGCAATTGGCATTTCCCCGGCGGGAATCGAATTCACCCTCAAACTTTGGATTAGAAACTACCTTAATTAAATAAAAGCACTTGATCTCTTCCTAGTTCCCATTATAAATGGAAAATTGATATTAACGTCATAAATTATTTTGTTCAGATGTATCGTACAGTTATCTTAATTTTTTTGATGCATGATTAATAGCTGCATGAAAACTTGCATGTTAGTCTAAGAATGTCTTAGTTAGTTATTGTGTTTTTTTACTGCTGGTGAATAATAGTGTCGTGACGCGAAAATACCTTATCTTCTTACCGCTACACTGCCGCTAAAGGGTAACCTTGCAAAAGGAGCTTTACGGAGTGGTTGTTAATACCGTCGCGAAGGTCTCGAGTAAGCTTTGAAAGAAGTTTGACTCCGTGCAAAGAGGATACTCTTAAGAGAGCTCTGCGATCAAACTGTCTTTGAAAGTTACATCCAAACATTTCCTTCATTAACATTATCCCATACCTTCGCTCATGAATTTTAGGTTAAATTCGAAATATCTGAATTATCGATCAGCTGTTCCAACTGGTGTCCCTCAGTCATTGTCATACGCTGACAGACTGCTAAAGCAACGACAATTCTTTACGTCTAACGTAGAAAGTGAATTCTTTACGTGTAAAGATACGTCATGGTGACATGTACTTCTTCCGATCCCTACCTTACCGACTCTAGAGAATATCTGTACTTACCGACATACCTATGCATATTTAAATATTGCCTTATCTTATCTTAGTATCTCTCTAGATTACCTTTATCTCTCTCTCTACTAAGAAATTATATCTTATATCGGTATTTTAGTTTTTTTGAATTACCGTGACCTATTTTTCGTTTTAAAACGAAGGGAATTCTTTTGAATTTAAATCTCTCTCTCTCTCACTTGTACTGGTGACGTGACGTCACAGCCAAGTCAAGTAGGCCAGGTTTATTCTTTCTTTATATAGGCCAGGTTCATTCTTTCCTTATTTAGGCCAGGTACACTAGGTGCTACGTTGCCTACCTGTGCTGATAATACTACTGTCTTCTCTCAAGAATAAAATAAAAAATTTTATTCTTATCTATCTATATTATATTATAGTACTTACATTTTTCTAAAATGAACCCCGCTTCAGCCCTGCTCAGCGATGAGCTTACCTATGAGATTGCGTTGAGGAACCAAACACCTCAAAGTACGCAAGACAAGCGAAGGAAACAATTCCGAGCGCTTATTAATAGGGAAGATTCTACGGTAGCGTTAGAGTCACCCTACGATTTTGATAAGGATCTTTCTGAAATCAAAGCAACTTTGCTAGATTTAAAGAAAAAGATTCCTGAAGCTTCTGGATTGTTCACTGATCTTGCAAGCAGACGTATCCCTTTTCGAGTGGATCATGTTATCGCTCGAATAAACAGATTAAATGTTGAAGCTGATGCTTCTAAGAAATTTCATAGAGATGAGGCTTATGGAGAAGCACTCCAGTTGGAGGGAGAATGGCTTCTGAAGTTGGATGAGAATGAACCAGTCGTTCCTCCTGTTTCTGATATCTCGCAATCATCTACCTCAACAGCTAGTACCAAGTACAGTGTCCCTGTACATAAGTGGAACCTAAGGTTTTCAGGCTCTAGTAAAGACAACCTGATTTATTTCCTAGAAAGGGTTCGGGAATTGCAAATCTCGCGGAATGTTTCCGATGAGAGTCTTTTTACTTCAGCAGTTGACTTATTTGAGGATAAAGCCCTCACCTGGTATCGCAGTGTTGCCGGTTCGTTAAAATCTTGGCAGGAAATTAAGTTAAAGTTGAAGGAAACTTTCTTACCCCTATCTTACGATGATGATCTTCTCAATGAGATAAATCATCGCACTCAAGGAGAAGAGGAGCTAGTAGCCCTGTATGTAGCCTCCATGAAAGAACTTTTCAAAAGACTTTCAATTATTCCCTCAGAGGAGGAACAGTTTAAGATCATAAAGCGGAATCTACACCCCTACTTCTTGAACCATTTGGCTCTGGTTGAAGTGTCAACTGCCAATGAGATTATCTCTATATGCAAGAAGCTAGAAGACAATAGGGCCATGATTTCTAAATATCGACCCCCTCCCTCAAAGAAGGTGCATAGTCTCCTTAGTTCAGACCTGGCATGTCCAGATGAGGCCATTCTAACATCGGCAAAACATTCCTTTGTCCCTTCAAGGTCAACTTCTCGTCTTTCAGGAAAACGTGATGCAGGTCACGACCAAGCTTCTTTACCTTTCTGTTGGAATTGTTCTAACCAGGGTCATCTCTACCCTAAATGTCGAAAACCCAGAACTATTTTCTGCTATGGTTGTGGAAAGAAAGATGTTTTTAAACCAAAATGTCCCTCTTGCTCACCGAACTATTCTCGCCCAAAAAACGAGAAGACTGCGCGTCAGGGTGCAACGCAGCAGGAGTCAAGACACCCAAAAGTATCTCTCCCTACGAAGAGGCCCGTGGATACAAACCACGCAGGCCCCTCCGAAAACCAAAAGTGAATATATTTACGACTGCGGACCTCCACCGTCAAAGGAATATGTGGAAGGTCTGGTTAAATAGAGTCTCTGATTTCTATCGGACTCCAATTGTCATCCCTAAAAATAAACCTAGTAGGTCTACGACCCCTGAAATGATACCCCCAATCGTGTCTCAAATTCTACAACCCGATCCAGTAGATAACCGTCCCTATATCTCGGTGGATATGCAAGGAAAGCGTTTCACTGCTCTTTTTGACACTGGAGCGAATATTTCGGTTTGTGATGTTGAAGTCATAAAAGAAATTTTCGGCAGAACCCATGATTCCTCTGGAAATTCAGATCTCTTATGTTCCCTTCGAAATGCAGATGGTTCACCATTACCTGTAACTTCAATCTTGGACCTTACCTTAACAATTGATGACGTCACTAAAGTTGTTCGTTTTCATGTTGTCCCTTCTATCTTGCCCGAGATTATCTTAGGTATGAACGTGGCCATAGCTTTCAATATCTCCATTGATTTTTCCAGAGATTCATTTGAGGTTAGAGACCGAGTGGATCCTCCCTCTTGTTTTGATGAACCCCAGGTTAGCACCATAAGTAGAATCCATGATTTTTCTACTCTTCCTCCTGAAGATGTCGTGAAATTAAACCCAATTATCGAAAAATTTCAAATTTTATCTCCTATCGATGTGCTGCCAGAAACTTCTGTTCTCTGTCATTCTATAGAGACCCCGAATGCCAAACCTTTTCGGCAAAGGCAGTATCCCTTGTCTCCGGCAGTTCAAAAATTTCTAAATGAGGAAATTGATAAGCTTTTGAAACTTAACATCATAGAGAAAAGTAATTCCCCCTGGTGTTCGCCAGTCCTTTTAGTGAAGAAAAAGGATAATACCTATCGCATGTGCTTTGATGGGAGAAAACTAAACGAAGTTACCACCCATGATGCATACCCTCTACCTAGGATTGATTCCATTCTCTGTAAACTGCGAGACGCTAATTTTCTTTCCTCTATAGACTTAAAGCAAGCCTTTTTCCAAGTACCTCTAGACGCTGATTCACGTCCAAAGACAGCTTTTATAGTACCCGGAAGGGGTTTATACCAGTTCCGGCGTATGCCTTTTGGTTTGCGGAACAGCGCGCAAACGCAACAACGTCTCATGGACAGGATCATTGGACCTGACCTCGAGCCGTTTGTTTTTGTCTATCTGGATGACATAATTGTTGTCACTCATACCTTTGAGAAACATCTTGAAGTTCTTAACGAAGTCTATGAAAGGTTACGTAAGGCCAACCTCACTGTGAATTTTAAGAAGTGTCAATTTTGTCGTGACTCTCTTTCTTTCCTTGGATTTATTGTAGACAAACAAGGTCTCCGTGTTTGTGAAGACAAAGTAAAGTCAATCACAGAAGCTCCCATTCCTCGCAACACCACAGGTGTCAGGCACATTCTAGGCATTTTGCAATACTATCGTAGATTCGTCAAAGACTTTTCCACTATTAGTGCCCCTATCTCTGCGCTTTTGCACAATAGAAAGAAGGGACAGTCTATTACTTGGACTTCAGAAGCTGACCAAGCCTTTAAACTTCTTAAAGAACGCCTAACATCGGCCCCTGTCTTGGCTAGCCCTGATTTTTCCAAGCCTTTCTGCATACAAACTGATGCGAGTGACTATGGAATCGGCGCAGTTCTGTATCAAGAAGACGAAGGTTTCGAACACCCAATAGCCTACGCTAGTCGCACTCTCTCTAAGGCAGAGAGGAAATACTATGCTACCGAAAAAGAATGCCTCGGAGTCCTTTTCGGCATAGAGCATTTTCGTCCCTATGTTGAAGGCACCAAATTCACGGTCTATACCGACCATGCCTCTCTTCTCTGGCTTAAAAATTTTAAGGAGCCCACAGGTCGTTTAGCTAGGTGGTGTGTACGACTTAGTCAGTTCAATTATGAGATGAAACATCGCAAGGGATCTTGTAATGTTCCAGCAGATTTCCTTTCTCGAAATATCTCTCTCTTAACCGCGAATGATCTTACACCAGATGAGTGGTATAGGAAAATGGTGGAAAACGTCACGGGAAATCCAGATAGTTACCCAAATTTCACGGTTGAAAACGGTCTTCTTCTCAAACATCTGAAGCCAAACCATTCCTTATCGTCAAATCTTTCCAATTGGAAAATAGTCATACCTACACCAAATAGGGATGATGTTGTTGCGTCTTTTCATAATCCCCCTACTTCGGCCCATTTCGGCGTAAGAAAAACCAAGGCACGAATATCGGAATTCTACTATTGGCCCAAAATGGACCTAACGGTGAAGAGGTTCATACGAAATTGTCAGGTTTGCGGTGCTCACAAATCGACTAATGTCGCTCGTGCTGGTTTAATGGGTGGTTACAAAAGCATAAGCTTTCCTTTTCAATTTATCTCCATAGACTTTATGGGCCCCTTTCCTAGGTCGAAGGCCAGGAATACACAACTTCTCGTAGTCACAGATTGGTTCTCCAAATTCGTGCTGGTAAAGCCCATGCCGAACGCAACCGCAGCTGCAGTTGTAAAATATCTCGAAAATCAAGTTTTCTTGATCTTTGGTGTCCCTCAAATTGTTCTCTGCGATAACGCTCAGATTTTTAAGAGTACTCAGTTCACCAAGTTATTGGAAGAGTACCAAGTTAATTTGTGGTATAGTGCTAGGCACTTGTCACAAGTCAACCCTACCGAGAGGACCAATCGAACTTTGCTTACCGCTATCTCGTCTTATGTGAAAGATAATCACAAAGACTGGGATAAAAATGTCTACAAGGTGGCCCAGGCAATTAATTTGTCTGTGAACGAAGTCACCAAACATTTTCCTGCTTTTCTAGTTTTCGCTCGAAACATACCTATTGACGGAACCTTTTATGGTCCTGTCGAAAATAACTACCTGGCCCTACCAGAAGATCTTTCTTATGTGCATAGGGAAAATGATATCTCCAGATTACCTCCTATCTTTGAAGACGTCAGAGTCAAATTAAAAAAGGCTTATGACGTAAATAAAAAGTATTATGATCTACGTAAGCGCCCAGATGTTTTCCAGGAAGGAGAGTTAGTATGGAAACATACTTACCCCCTTTCGAACGCTGCAAAGAACTTTGCTGCTAAACTGGCCCCCAAATTCGTACTTTGCCGAATTTCCAAGGCAATATCTAAATTAGTGTACGAACTACAGGATCAGGAAGGCAACCCGCTAGGTCGCTGGCATGTGAAGGACTTAAAGGCGTATGGGGGCAAAGATCCGCCACAAATTAATGAATAGTTCACTTCCTTCTCTTTCCAGAAATTTTATTTCTACCTAACTTCTATCTTCTCTACAGCATATACAAACTCCTGTTTGGAATGAGGTTTGACAATACGTGAATTGAGAATGCTATGTCTTTGTCGTATTTAGAATGAATGAAGAATGTATGCAGAATGAGCACCGTATCTTTCAAGGCATTCTCAAGGATCTCGAAACTAGCTGTGTGAATGTGGTACCAAAGTGAAAATGTTGCTAATTTTGGGATCGGTATTTGTTATTCTCAGTCTCTTATCTTGTTCTATCGCTCAAATTTTGAGAACCCATAATTTTTCTGGTTATCTAAACTATTGCCTTGGGAAGAAACTATTCATCTATCTTATCTGGTTAACGTTTATGAGTCAAATGTTATCTCTTAAGTTTTCTTGTGTTCATTGAACCAAAGGAAAACACTATCTTACCGTTGTATCTACCTTATCTTGTCTTTTACCTTTATCTTGTCTACTATCTATCACGGGTGCTTTCCCGACAGTTTCCGCCCTGCTACGTGCTAAAGTAAAAACTGCTCTGCTTGTCCAATCAGACGACAGCAGATACCTTTTTATCTTACCTACCATCTCTTTAAAGCCGGGTGCTTTCCCGACAGTTTCCGCCCTGCCTTACGCTAAAGAGAAAACTGCCCTGTTTGTCCAAACAAGAGACAACAGGTTATCTTTATCTTACCCACCATCTCTGTTGAGTAGGATGCTTTCCCGACAGTTTCCGCCCTGCTACGTGCTAAAGTGAAAACTGCTCTGCTTGTCCAATCAGACGACAGCAGATTCCTTTTATCTTACCTTACCTTATCTATTAGCACCACAGTAAAATGGTGGCTAATGCTTATCTTAGATATTTCTTTTGTAATGAAGAAAAGAAATTATCTTACCTTACCTTATCTATTAGTACCATAATAAAATGGTGGCTAATGCTTATCTTAGATATTCTTTTCAAAGAAGAAAAGAAATTATCTTATCTTATCTTATCTATACCTATTAGTACCATAATGAAATGGTGACTAATGTTTATCTAAGATATTCTTTTCAATGAAGAAAAGAAATTATCTTATCTTACCTTAATACCTTTACCTATTAGCTTCATAATGAAATGATAGCTAATAATTATCTTCTCTGCGAATATTTTCCCAGATGGAAAATAGAAATCTATGTGAATTCGAGTTCTGAATTTGCAAAGGTGGCCTTAGATATTCAGTGCTGATGTAAAGGAATCTGAACACTGATATCGAATACCCCCTATCTCAGCGATGAAAATGGTTTTCCCATTTTGTCTTATCTTTCCGAGTGATTGAGCTATCTTACTGTGTCTTTGATGGATATCTAATAATCCAGATGATTATTGATGATTTCTTGAAGCGATTATTGGAAGTATCCAAGTAATTTGTTCCGTATGACCTTTCAGATTTATCTGACAAAGACACGTAAAGTGATTATTAGCGATCAATTTGATCAACTATCTTAGTTTTGTCCCTTTGTAACTAGTAGTAGTTAGAACGACTACTTAGCTGTTATCGAAACTATCCCATTAAGGAGTAGAATTATCTACATTTCGTTTTCTTACATTTATATCCTTCCCTATCGATTTTCATTGTAAGGAATGAAAATTATGTACATTATCTCTTCCCATTCGCATATGTTTGCGAATACCTTTTGAGTTATCGGTATATATGTCTAATTGTATCTATCCCGCTACCTTGACTTTTTATGATGAAGTCAGAATTTCTGGATTTATTTAGTTGTCCATTCTATCGAGTAGCAGCCCTGTTTCCGAGAGTTTTAGTTTGTGTGAAAACTCCCATAGCAATTTTCTTAGTCCTTCGGTGTTGGCGGTTTTTTTGAAACCCCAGGCTGAAGTAGTGTTCAAAACTATGGGTGGTTGAACATCAAACAGAACAGCGCAGCTCTATTAACAGCGAGTCTGTTATACCGAAAAGTTATAACTTAATTTTAATTCTTGTATATACAATATCTAATTATAAGTGTTTATAATAATAATCAACTTAGTAGCATGTTATCTAGAAAGAATGCATGTACATTTTCTTTTATCTACTTAGCATTAAGGTTTTGTAATTATAAATTTAATCTGCACGAGCGAATTAAATATTTCTTTTTATATTGTATAGCTAGTTAAAGTGACTGACTGTGCGATATTATCTGAACGCATAGTAAACATGGTAGAAAACTTTTACAAAGTCTGTTTTTGTAGAACATTATTCTCCCTCTTTTTCGATTTGTGTCGTCCTTGTTGGTCATCCACAATCATACCTTCATGTATACCCTTCTACGGGTATAGAAAGAACTAGAATTTTCTTCTAGTTTTTGAATTTTCTCTTGCATCGGTAAGGGGAGGTGTGTAACGTGAATACGTCACCTGTTGTCCTCCTTGCAAAGCTCCCCTCGTTTTAAAGAGAATTGTAAAATTACAGTTCCCTACAACTCCCTATAATATAGATCGCATCTTTAAACTGACTACCCACACCGTATGCCGGCGCTGGTACTGTCCAGATAATTCACTACTAGATGGCATTGCACGTTTCGTTTCACTTCGATTTCGGGTTCCTTTCAGGAACCAAATAAGTTGTCAACTGTCAATCAGATTTCAGTATCTGACAGTGACATTTCTCCTTTCACAAACCAGAGGCAGACTTCCTCTCAAGTTCACGGAACTGAACTCATTTCCTCTTTATCTGCCAACCAAGAAAGTTGATTTTCTTGACGGTTCCCGTCGAAGCCTGTTACCAGGGTAAGTCGCCATTACGGATTTTGGAAGATAGGTTTTAATTCGATTATTACTTATTTTTAGCTTCTGGGATTTCCTTCAATCTTTCGGGGATTTTATCTCAACTTTACCTTATACCTTATCTTTACCTTTATCTTTGGTAAATACCTTGTCTTTTCCGGTATTTACTAATTATCTGGATTTAATTGCCTATTGCAACCGAGGAAGCCATCTTGAACTAGGAGACAAAGGGAGCGGTGGCCCATTTTTGTTCTTCAACTATCTGAAGGATCTTTCCATCGTTTTCATTTATCCATGGTGAAATAATTCAACGTTTCGAAGATCTTCAAAAACAACATAACATTTTCCTGGTGCTAGTGCTATCTTAGGACTTTTCAACCCCAGGAGCCTCGTCAGGGCGCGGTCCCTACACCTGCTGGTTTTCTTCTGGAGATTTCAATGCCTGATTAAGCACCACACCTAGTAAAGTCCAGGAGTTATTAATATCCTTTTTACTGTCAAAATAAAGACAGTTTTTACCTCAATCAGCTTCATCCCGGAAACTGTAAGTGTTGTCTTTTATTTTATTTCACCGATCATGACGAAGAAGGACTAGAAGATCAGTGCTAACTTAGTAAATTAATTAATTATCACTCACGAACTTTATCTTTCCCGATATAAATGATATCGGAAGTATCTTATTCTTTTGTACACAGCTGTACAAGATAAAGGATCCTTTATTTTTAAACAAACTGATTGTTTAAACATATTTATATCAGATTTAAAGCTTTTAAAATAAGGCAGGATAATTATTTGATTTTAATTAAACAGGAAATGTAAACCATAATTTGCTCATTAAACATCTGTTCATTTTAACTTATTCTTTGAAAATCACATTAACATCTTTATAGCCCTAAATCTACTTTTTATTAGTTCTTCATAGAGTTTAGGTAGCACAATAAAAATAAGAACTCGAGCAAATCGAGTTAATAAGAACTGAAGAACTCTTTGGCATCCCTAATCTACCTTAGATACCTATATATAGGGTGTACCTTTTTAAATAATTAAAGCAGCAGAATAACTAGCACTCTGATAGTATTTGATTCAGTTTTCAAGTTATTCAACATCATTATCTTCAGAGAAATTTGTCGTGAAAGTTTCTTTTGCAGTATTATCGTTTTGCCGAAACAACATTTTGCCCTTCGCTTGCACTGCAAGCTCTCGTTACTGCTACTTTCGACATTCCCTGATTTTATAATTTTGTTTTGCTCACGCAGCTAAACTTTTATTTGCTGGCGCTGAGATCAAAACGCGAATAAGCTGCAAGGGAGAAGGTAAACTGAGAAAAGAAACATTGGAAAAACCTCTCAGGCTTGAGGCAATCCGAGGAGCTCTTAGGGAACTTTAACCGAGAAAATCTGAGGAAACTTGGCATAAAAAAATATGACGTTTACAGATTCTGCAGGGAAGAAAACGAGACACCTCGTCACAACTGCGGAGCACTATAACGCGAGAGATATTGTTCTGGGACAACACCAGCTTAACGTTCGGGCTCTACCCAGCCTCGATCAAATCCTGAAATTCCCAAGGGAAACGGAATTGGAGAGACTGCTGCAATGACGGGAATACACAGCAGAGAAGCAGAGTAGAGGGGGCACAATAGATCTTCATAGGTCACCATCAATATCAATGTAATGAAATCAAGCATGGGAGTGTTCTCCGAGACGAAAGCGTCTGCATATCAAACTCACCAAGGAGGAGGCTATCCTCATAGCCTCTAATGGGATATTTCCATGTTTTTTGAAATAGAAATAATTTAGAAACCTATTCTGAAACTTTTCAACTCTATTTTGGTATCTATTTGGTAGTAAGGGTTCCATATAACGGATGCATAATCAAGTTTACTAGGCACGTAAGCAAAATAAAGAAATTTTATTGCATAGAGATTTACAAAACTAAGGGTACCTATTTCTAATGGCAAATCCTTACATGTTAATAAGTGAGCTCGAGATAATACTTTGTATTTGAAGGTTGAATGAAAATTGACTGTCAAATATTATTCCAAGGTCCTTAATGAATTTATCAGTAGCCAACTCGATGAAATAGTATAAGAATGGCTCACGGGTTGTTTTTTATTCCTGCACACATGTTTTTTTGCCCTTGCAAAAAGATGCAGTCATTACGCGAATTAACACTAGTTAAGAGGTTAAGATCATCAGCGTATAGCAAGGCTATTACAATGTATTTCCTCCACGAAATCGAACCCCTATGGTACCCCGGAGAAACCTATATGTAATGGGAAGAATTAAAGCCACCATAGGACACAGAGTAAAGCCAATCCCCCAAGTATAAACTAAAGAAATCGACGATATGACTTCATTTAAACGTCATTCGGACAAAAATGTTCCTTTGTGAACACATAGATGTTCAAACCCTCATTTTCAATAGCTCATGACGACTTGATTAATGTGTAATAGGTAATATTTCAGCCAAGGTCCTCTTTAAAGACGAAGAGAGCGAGAGTGTACAGTCGGTAGGAGGAAAATATTTTCGGACTTTACAAAGGAGTATACGAGTACTTGGTAACCGAAATGGACATAAAAGTAACTTGTTAATGCCACGGCAGTAGCTCAAAGATCAAAACTAATTCCGAGAAGATCGAATTATTCTTTGTTCTGTACGGACTGGTCATTTATAAGTATATGATAGATTTGTCAGGTATATTCTTGGAGTGTTTATGTGTCAATGACTGGATTTTGGAGGGGTTAAACTGAACGAGATTTTGGGCATCCCAGCCCAAATAACCGAACCGCCGCTTTCGGTACCAACTTGACTTATTATTCATACCATATCATCCGGAGGTTCATAAGAATATCACACATAAATGGAACTAGGAAAAATGTAATGGAAGGCTTATGAAAGAATCCCAAATAAATAATTAGAGAGTCTAATACATAAGACTTCATTTCACCACGTATGTTCTAATATACCCACTCTCTTTGAATCAATTTTTAAGGATCTAATTCTCTCACTTTTGTCATCATGCACCAACTCAATTTAATATCATAAGCGTATGCTGTCGGTTGTATGATTTTGTTTGAGTGTAAATGCTGATTCTGTCCTTCTGAGCACTTCTACGTGAGTTAAATTAAATTAAGTAATAAGGAGAAGAACTCATCCCATCTCGTGTTTCAACCCTTGAGTGATTTTAAACTGTTCGGTTAATTGGCCATGTGTATGAACTCTGACTTCGGAATCTATCGCTTGAATAATCTTGTCGGTCTCTTCGTCCCGTTTATTATGAAGGTAATAAAGTTCTCTATTGATTGAGTTCTAAGTTCGTGTAACATACCTAATAATGAATAACTTGATTATGCTGTGTAATATAATAGCTGATTTATCAAAATGGTCGATAGTCGAGATCTTCTCCTGAATCCTGGTTGGTGTTCTCTAATGGACCAGGCGAGTTCATTATTTCTTCGAAAAATTGAGCAATATTACCTACCAGTAAATAGCAATTAGCAATGACATCGCTTGATAGATTCAACTCCTTTTGTACACCGAATATGTTTTATCCTGTTTAGAAGCTGTTTGATTATTATTCGTCTTCTATAAGATTTCAACCTGTTTCGGTTAATATAAGACATTTGCTTTTATTTGAATTTCTTAGGTACCGCCTAATATTAATTACCCAATGAGTTCAGTAGACTTTTGAAACATGTCACATTTTCCTAAGTGATGTCTTTTGTTTCGTTCAAACGGTGTACTTTTGGATCTACACTCATACGTGACTGGAGCGTATCCAAGGCAGACAAGAACACTGAATGTAATCAAAGACCAATTTTTTAGGAGCCTCATACTCACCGATAGGGATATATACCGTCACCAACTGCGGGATTACCTGAATAACCAAGAAACTTCAATCAACTTGGAGTCAATCGACCAATTGGAACAAGAAACCAGGATGCTCAGTTCGGGTGTAATTTAATTCTACGAGAAAGCCTGAAAAATTCCATGGAGGCGTAGGGAACTCGAACACTTGAGGAAGGTACCGAGAAAACTGTTCAATAAAGCAAACAAGATCAAGAACCAGATGGACTGGCAAGGCTATCGAGATACTTATTTCAGGTCCTCCTCCGTCAAAAACAAAGGGAGTCATGGAAAGGGTTCTGCAATAGTCAGCTACTCCTAATCAATCACTTACCAGACTGCAGACTGTTGCCGACCACGTCTCACTTGGCGTCCTATATACCCCCCCCCCCCCCCCCCCGTCCCATGGGTAGACTGACGTGTAGCTGCCCGAGCGGTGGAAAGCAACAGAATTGTGTGGGCAATAAAGTCTTTCTCTCCCTAGAGGTCCGCGGGAAGAGATGGCATCTACCCAAGCCCTGCTACAATGGGGACTGGAGTACCTGCTGGTCAAATCATTCCGTCCAATCAGCTTGACGTCTTTTCTACTGAAGACATTAGAGAGGCTTTACGACATACTATCCAGGAATGAATCAAACCTATCGATCCTCCCAAATCAACACGCCTTCATCACTGGCAGGTCCACTGAGTCTGCACTACATCAAGTAGTGATCAGCATAGAGAGATCGCTAGATCAAAATGTAAGCACCCTTGGAACGTTGTCACTCATTGAGGGGGGCCTTTGACAAGACACCATCAAATCAATAGAGCTGGCACTAAGCCGCCAGGCTGCTCCTAAAACCATCATAAGATGGATAGATGTTGAGACTGAGGTCAGTAACCATAGATGGTGGAGATACGATCGGAACACCTGTCACGGTTACATGAGACTGTCTGCAGGGGGAAGTCCTCTCGCTACTACTCACAAACTAACGTGGACAAGACACGTTAACGAAAGAATCGAAAAGACAAAAAGGGTTCTGTGGCATTGCAGGGCGGCCGTGGGGTCGACCTGGGGCCTATCCCCATAGGTTGCTCTATGGTTGTACACCGCCGTCATTAGGCCCATGCTAACATATGGTTCAATAGTTTGGTGGCCAAGAACCAGACTTGCAACTACCCAGACTAACCTAAACAGTTTACAAAGACTTGTATGTGTTGCTACTGCTGGAACAATGAGAACCACGCCGACCGCGGCCATGGAGCTGATCCTCGGTCTGCTGCCCCTGGACATGTTTGTCACGGAAACGGCGCTGAAGACTGCCCTAAGGCTAAGACTGGCGGGTCAGCTCAATGAAAAGAATCGGATGGGGCAACACGGCTCCATACTGAGGGAGACATTTGCAAAATCGTCTATCCTCACGGTCGCGGCTGACATGATCATACCCATACTCATCTTCAATAAGAACTACGCAATAACAGAGGAGCCTCCGGGAAGTTCTTGTTTTGACGCGTTACTATACACCGATGTGGCTAAATCCAGTTCAGGATTGGGCTGCGGAATTCATTCTAAAACCCTAAACATGAACCTAACGATTTCATTGGGTGCACATCCTACGGTTCTTCAAACAGAACTGATAGCGATTAATGGAATGCAGTGCAATGGACATCACTCAAAGCGGAATCGCGAACAAAAACCTATTGATTCTAACGGACAGTAAGAGAGCTCTGGGGATACTCAGGAGCTCAATGTTTTGCTCTGAGATTACAGTACCTACCTAAGATATTATCTACTGAAAATCTTGATGTGCAATTCGGAAATTATTCTGTTATTTTTCTGTTTCTCGTATTGTTGAGGTTATTAAAAATTCACCCCTCCCCCTCTCCTCCCATGGATGAGAATGGATTTCAAGATATTGGGTGCGGCTGGATATCAGTCATATGGGTGTCCTTTTTTTAGTGCTCACTATTATAAGTATCTCGTAAATACTGATAGATACATAGTTGATTAAAATATCCGGAAAATCCTAAAAACTACATAGACTATTTTATTTTCTCAATAGATTCTTTATGATTTGAAGTTTCAATTTGATAGTTGGTGTATTGACATTGTATGACATTCTGCAATTATTGACTTGATTGTTTCTACGTCTACTAAAAAAATTAGAGACCGATGTGACGTCATTATAATTAAATAAATCCAAAATTCAGTGCTTTTTTAGTATTGCATCTTATTGAAAATAAAACTGTCACTTGTATTTGACGTTTTTGCGGCCAATATGTTTAAAAACATCTAATTATAATAGGTACCTATATTATTTAAAAAAAATATTAGGTGTAGGTACTGTGCACAGAATAATTTTCTGTACTTTTTAAAGAAAATCCAATATGGATAAGGAAAATAAAAATTACTATCATATCTGCGAAACCAGTATAGGGTCAACTGACCAGTGAATGAACGGATAAGAGAAACCGTCACTTCAACTGCTTTGTTTACAATTAAAATGATAGAAAATATTTTTTATTATAACATGGTAGATTAGTTTGATTATCTGACTTTATATTAAAAATTAAACATGTTAGATAAAGTTAATTTTTCTATTTTTTAACTTAAATTTCATGACCAGATGTCGAAAATCCCAGTGAATGAACAAGCTGACCCAATGAATGAAAGTAAAAAAACCCAGTAAATGAACGCAAAATATAGGTGGTATTACTAGTATAAATTACCTTACTTTATTTTCATTTTTTTTCAATTTTGAAAAAAAGAGAATAGGTTATGTAATTTAATTTTATTTACCATTTTTTTAAATCATAATATTATTATACTTCAATATTCGATATAAACATTGGTAATCACCATCAAAATTGGCATTCGTAATACTTTAGACTTTAGATATAGAAAGATTGAGTATTATAATTTATCAGTTGCGCCAATAGGTATAACCACTGGGTATAACACTGAAAAAAAAGATGAGGAAGAGCTGTTCTCAGGATTATCTAATAAAAAGTAATTTTTTGGGTAATTTTGAATTTCCAATGCAAATGGTATATCTATATCTATATTCTAGTGAATGAACGCTAGTAAATGAACATAATCATACAGTAAGAGTGTAGTGTTCATTCACTGGATTTGCAGTATTTATACACAAAATATTAGTCAAGGAAGTTTCATACCAAAACAAAGGTATCTTAAGAATCATTTTAGCGAGGACCTGCATAACAGCTCAAAACCCAGTAAATGAACATACTGTTCATTCATTAGATTTTTTGAAATTTTCAAACCAGTATTTGAACAGGCCAAAACATACGAATATGTAAAGTATAACAACATTATTTGTATGTAAATCGATCATTCTTAGCCTGTATAGTAATTGAAAACTCTTAAAATGACAAAATGTGTTATTGTTTGAGTATTAAGCTGTCATATAGTTGAGCTGAGTTCATATTTTCCTTAAGAAAAAATGGCGCCTTTGCTCGACTGCTTGTCACTAACTACAACTTCTTGTCAGTTCTTATACAATACCAATCCATTTAATGAAACCAATAAGTGATTTTCATTGAGGACATGCGCGCCACGTATTATTTATAGAGATAAATATATTTTAATACAATCTATCCTTATTTTTGATCAAAAAGTAGTTATTTGTTCATTCACTGGTTAGTCTTCATTTACTGGTCGGTTGACCCTACATACTTATAAAAACAATCAAATGACACCAGTAAATGCAGAATGTCAACCAATGTCAATATACATTAACATTCAAATTGACTCTTCCAATAATAAACAAGTTATTGAAAAATAAAAAACTTCAGTTTTTCAATTTTTTCAGGATATTTCAGGAACGGTCACAGAAATATATATCTGGAATATCCGCACGGATTCGAGATAACCGCTAAACAGTGCATCTCGTGTGTAATTTTGTTTAGCTGAAAATTTTGTGTAACTGATAGCGTTTACCAGATACCCAAAGTGAGCTCTTAAAGAAACACCTGTATTCCAAATGTACCTATGTTGACTACCTACCTCAAATCTGAATCACAAATCATAAAATCTAAATTCACAAATAAGATTTTGCTTGCATGACAAGAAATATTTACAGAACCAAATTCTCTCTGTTTATAGCAAAAAGCCACTTCTTCTTAAGCTCTGGATCTTTGATTAGTCATTTAAATACCCCGATGAGAAAAGGGAAACAACACAATAAGACGGCATTTTTAAATGAAATTACTTAGGTATCAAATTGATTATCAATAGTTAGTTATTGTATAGGTAGGTAAGTATATCTTATTAGCAAATAAGAAAAATTCACATACTTGGGTACATTATAGACGATGTGTTTAATAGTGTTTAGTGTTTTGAAAATAATAAACGAAAACAATACAATATCTTACATACAAAACAAAATCGTGCAATCAATATTAACATTTATCAAAAATTTGAAAGTAAGTAATTTTTCATTTAATTATTTTCAACAATATAAAATACAACTTTTCATATAATTGGTTATAAGAATAATATATGTATATTATGTCTCATAAAACTATTAGAAAAATTTTAGTGTACAAAAATTTCAATTATCAACTTTTGAATTAGTAAAAAAAAATGACTTAAAAATAGGTAGATGGTCGACCAAAAATAAAAATTAGTGGCAAAGCTAGTTTTTAAATTTTATTTACATTTTACGATTACAAGTTTTCGTAATAAAAGAGTTACCTACCTACCTACTTGAACCGAAATACCTTAACATTTAAATCTTTAAAAATAATCAGAGATATCTTGATATCGACAAAGCTATATAGGTATCTGCATTACCTAATGCAATGAAAACAGTGTATTTTGATGATTTATATCTAGTTATCATAAAATGTATGTTCTCTCTCAACCCTAACGGTAGAATCTCTGCATTCTAATGATACATTAAGCATTTTTTTAAAGTCTATTTTTATCCATCAATATAAAGTACAATTTGAAAACATTAATGTTTTATTTATCATCAGTTGGCATTATACAGTGTCACACATAAAGTACCTACACATCATATATGGGAAAAAAATTTCCTTTTCGATTTAGAAAAATTTTGACTTCGCTAATAGTTTATGCTTTGAAAATAATGTCAAATGACATGCACACCACCTGTCACATATCTTTCACAACTGTCAAATTTGGCATTGTGTGGCAAAAAATTACACAATCTTACATTAGTTGTCAAAATTTTGGAAAATGTTACGGGAAAAAATTGTTTGATATTTAATTTTTCACCCATATACCAATTTTGAACCCTCTAGTAAAAAAAAACTATTTTTCAAAAATTTGTCGAACTGAAGCATTTCTGAGATTTAAAAAATTTCGAAGCATGCACAAAATTATTCCTTTATTTCATATTCATCTTAAATGTTTTTTTTTGTCACCCGTTGCTGTTTTAAATAACGCTTTCTTAAATCATCTTTACAACAAGTTTGTACCTACCAATTTTAAAAATAGTATTCGTTGCCGTTTTTTATTTTTTTAATTTTTACAAATAACTAAACATTTGACTTGATTTCGGTTCCTTATTAAAGAAATACATACCTAGACCGAATTAGATGACAATCCCAGCGAAAACTATACCGTTGTTCAATGGCTTTAACAGCACTCATGGTTCCATTGTATAGCTAAGTTTCCTTCTTATTATTATTAAAACAAAATTTTATGTTTAAAAAGTGCTGGGATTGCTGTTAATTCGGTGTAGGTATATTTTATTTTTATTTCTATTTTATTTCCTTATTTCTTTAATAAGGAACCGAAATCAAGTCAAATGTTTAGTTATTTGTGAAAATGAAATCATCTTTGCAACAAGTTTGTACCAATTTTAAAAATAGTTTTCGTTGCAGTTTTTTTTAAGAAAGCATTATTTAAAACTAGAACGGGTCACAAAAAAAAACATTGAAAAGATTAATATGATAGAAGGGAATAATTTTGTGCAAGTACCGAAATTTTTTTAAACTCAAAAATGCTCAGTTCAACAAATTTATTAGAAAAAAATTTTTTGATAGAAGGTTCAAAATTTCTATATGGGTGAAAATTTAAATATCAAACAATTTTGAAATCTAATGCCATATTTTGTAATTGTTTGCAAAAAAAATGTAAAATTTGACAGTTGGAAAAGACAGGTGTTATTTTTCATCATTTTTAGAGCACAACATTCTCCAAAATTTGTAAAGAAATTTGCGATTGAATTTTATTTCTTGGTCAACAAAAAGCTCAGTGAAGTGGACGGCACCACCACAGTGAACTGCATATTTTTATAAAATGCACATGGCATTCGTTTGTCCACGATTTTTCCACGTTTGTCCAACCAAAATTTTCGTTTGTCCCCCCTTCAATAAAAAGTTATGTCAAAATTCAAATATTTATTGTAACTCTTTTTGGAGGGTGGACATTTTTTTGGTTGGACAAAAAAGTGAACAAATCGTGGACATGGACAAATTTGAATTTTATGAAAATTCTCACTTGGGGCTGCCAACTTCACTGACCTCCGACAAAGTGGAGTGTCGTATAAAAGACCTTGATGCTAATATTCAGAAAAAAATTCACAATAAACTATAATATGTCTCATTTTCATATTATTTTTGATGTTAGTTAACAAGTTCCCAGAGCACTGCCCCCCCCCCCCCCTTTATAACTCCTTTCATCCTGGGCCGAAAAGTTTAAGTTTATTAATTTAAGAGAGTTGAATAAAAATTACAAGGCGATTAACGCAAGCTGTAAAAAATTAAATCCTTTCAAGAAAAATGATTATGATTATATCATTTCTACGACTGACGCACGGTATACGGAATCCTCATGACGTGAATCCAATTATTCATACTTTATTTATACAAAAGTGCACCTGGCTGGAACGAAGTTATAATGAAGTTATGATTGACCGTTTTTCAGTGGCGTGCATTTTAGGCACGCCTCCTTCGTCTAGACAACTTCCCACGTCTGCCGATACCCAGGAAAACATTTCCTGGAAAATTTGAGAACTGTTAATTCACAAAAAACTATACTGCAATAATTTAGGCATTTTTTAAATGGTGGGAAGGTTTTTTCTAAGTTACAATACCTCATATAGGTACCAATCAGAAAATTTTAGTTTCTTAAGAGAATTTTTTGAGTAAAACTGAATCAACTAAAAATGACCATCATGTGATCAGAAAATTGCATTTGATAATCGTTTAGTTAGTTTTCCACCGGTTAAATTTGCGACTGAAATGTGAAATCTTCATTAAAAATTTCACTTTAAGGAGCTCGTTATACTTATTTTAAAATCAAGAATAACTCAAGTTAATACATTTGTACGGAATAAATTAAAACATTAGCCGACAAAGTGAACGTTTCATTACTTAAGGAAAATTTTCAGGTGCTGCGGGCGAACGGCAGCGATGCCTGCGAGGTACGAGACCCCTGCCAACACGCAGGAATCTGCATATCCACGGACAGTGGTCCAATCTGCGAATGCCGCAACCCTGATTATGAGGGCGAATACTGCGAAAAAGGTAATGCGATAACAAAAGACAATCTGACATGAAACAAAAAACAATCATATGTCCTTATCCCGGTGGCTGCTCCTTTGAATCCCTTGTTCAATTTATGTGACGAACAACGTCCATTCCCACATCTGAAGCTGAATTTACGGGTACAGCAAGCTGTTCTATTAAACCTTAGTTCCATGGATTAGACCTGGCCGGAATTTAGTTATCACAGTATGATGTGTCTATTTATTTTATTATTTTCCGTATTTGACTTGCCTCAGTTTTGCTAGTGCGGTCTATGGAACTGGTTAAGCAGATTTATTTATTAAAGCTACAAAAAATGCTTTTATAGAATGGTATAGGTTAACATGGTCTCTGGAGATATGAAAATATTTCTGACATATTTTACAGAATGATTATTATTTCTTACTACCTGTTTCATAATACAAATAATATGAATGTATATTTGCCGATACGAGTATATCTTCTTCATATCACTTTACGTAAACTTGCATTAAACTTCCTAGTTACCAGGTAATTACTTGTTACCAGGGTAGTGTCAGGCTTCTACCAAACAAAATATCTTCCTGGAGTTCTCCTCACCGTAACAAGTTTACGGTGAGAACTGGAAAATATATATTAGGGTCTACTTATTCGGTACTCATCATTGTCTTATACTCATTCTTACACAATCCTTTCTTCTGTTCGTTTTCCTTCCTTCTCATTACTTCTCATTACTTCTCCAACAAATCCATACCATACAGGTATCAGTTTCTACCACTCCTTCGACTCAGCCATTGTATTCACTCTGTATTTTTCGGTGTCATTGTCCGTCGATCCAGCTGCTATTCATTACCTCCCTGCTTAGTTACTATCTCGGGAAACACATTATGTCCTCCTTATTCTTATTGGTGTGTATTCTGTTGAAGTCTGTTTTTATTGAAATTCCCGCAGACAAAGAGGTGCAACGAATACAGGGTGTTCTAAAAATGGCGGGAAAGCTCTGCAGTACGTTATGGGGAAGCATCATCGGAGGCCAGAAAAAAAATGAAAAAAATCTCTATTATTTTTTTCGAGCTTATTAGCCAAAAACTAAATCGTAAATTTGGCAACGTGAATAAAATAGATGCATAAATTGGTGAATGGTATGGAGTTCATAGTAATATTCATTTCCGTGGAAACCTTCGATAATAAAATGATGATCTGCAAATGAGCATTGCACTTTTGCCCGTATTTCAAAAATGCGTTGTCGTACCTAGACGTCTTGAGAAGTTGAAAAGGCTTTAAAGGTATAGGTAGGTACTACCTCATTAGGAAATTATTTTAAATGCTTCAAATCATGAAAATTGCTTATAGTTACTGTAATGGGATTTTCGGTATGGTAGAGATGATTCCCCAGGGATGGATAATTGCCCCCTTTTACCCGTGACAAGTCAATTAGAATAATAAAAATCTTTATTTACAATTACGATATTTACACATATCTGTACCTATCAAACTAATATTGTTGAATCCTGAACAATGTGGGCCGGCTCTCGTTCACGGCAGCCCATCTGATTGGCGAGAGATACCCGCGTCGGTGCACGCACCTCTGTTAATTGGTTGACCTGACGGACGGTTCACCTCTGGCTCCGCTGCATCAGTAGCTCTCTAACCATCGCACACTGCGTGTCGCATCTGCTGCTGCTGCTGCCTCCGGAATACGCGTCGTGACGGGATTGCCGGATCGACAACTCATTACATTGCGATCCGACGTCTGGTTTACCTGGCCCTCAATACAGGCCAGGCGTCGTCTGAAAGAATCCGCCGGGACTTCAATACAGCCCCTGTTAACTCCTTGTTATGATCGGCAGTCGATAAGAGCTCAGTTCACTCTCATCGATCTCCCGACGTCCAGTTACAGCTAGGCTCGACTCATTTCATCGTCCTGCTGTAGCCGGCTTGGTGCTAGACGGAGTGCACTCATTACATGCGTCCTGCTGAAGACCTCCTAGCTCAGTTCACAGGGAGGGAGATGTTTCGCGAGTCAATGCCTCGGAAGATCTGACCTGCATCTCCGTTGGGTCTGCTTATATAGCCGGTGCCGGCGAGATAACCTGCTAATCATCGCTGTAAAAACTATATCCTTCTGATAAACCCCTCGATTAATTAAAATAAATAATAATTAACTACGAATGCCTCGGAATTCGTTAAATTACGAATATTTATTAAAGTGCGTGCTCAAAATTTTGTCCTTGCATCTCCAAACAAATCTGAGCTCGACGCTCAATGTTGATCTGCACTTGCTGTTGCATTTAAGGTGTAACGGAACAACTAGATCCAGATTAAATGCAGAATTGAAGCAGCTCGTACACATTTTCTGAAAATGAAATCTTTCTTCTGTAACGACAACTTAAACTTTAAATTGCGTCAAAGAATAATCAAGTGTTATATTTGGTCTGTATTGTTATATGGACCTGAGACCTGGACTCTAAAGGCTGCTACGATCAAACGCCTGGAAGCATCCGAAATGTGGTTTCATAGAAGAATGCTTCGAAAACCCTGGACAGCTGTACAGACCAACGAAGAAGTGTTAAACGGAGCAAATGCCGTTCGTCAACTATTTAAGACTAATAAGACAAGAAATATATCATATCTGGGTCATGTTCTTGGAGGAGACCGATACAGAATCCCTCAACTTATAATGAAAGATAAAATCGAGGGCCGCAGAGAAACTGGAAGGAAGCAGATGTCGTGGCTAGAGAACATCAAAGAATGGACTGGAATACACAGTGGCGAATATCTGCTTGGATTAGCCGAAAACCGCAAGCAACTCGCCAGTGTATTTGCCAACCTTAGACACCTAGTATGGCACCGGAAGAAGAAGAGGAAGATGTGTTCTGTACCGCTGAGCCGTGGCCCGACAAAACCTAGTCAGGAAGTTGTCTGTATTCCTATGCTCGCGTCTGGACCTACCATTCTTTGATGTTGTCTATGAGCTTCTTTGTCCACGCTATACCGCAGTTTCCTTTTCCTACATTACTTTAACCCGTTTCAAACGTCGGTCTATTCTCCTGATGCGGAGTATCTTCCTTTCTCCTGTCATCAATTGTATCGGGGGTGTCCTCAATATCGTCTGCACAGCAGCGGCTGATATGTTTCTGTATTTATGCATAACACTAATTAGGACTGTTCTCTGCAAGCTCTTCAATATTTGTCGATAGTTTCCCACTTTTATAGCGGCAAGCGGCCACCCATAACTCCGACAATTACAGCAGGGTCGGCTTCACCACCCCATATAGGATTTTACTTGATCTGGAGTTGGGGCCTCCGATATTAAGTGTGGTCAGTTTGTCCTCCACTTACATCCACTTTCCACATGTTGCCCTAACTCAGTTTTTCGAGGACCGCTCATCGTTAACTTATGCTTAGCCGCAACTCCCATCAGAAGTACAGAATGTTCCAGAATAAAGAGAACAAACTTCGGCAGTAGGACATTTTTACTTAATTTTAAGACAAAAATTTTAATGAACCCATTATCTAAATTATTGAGTATTAACAAAGTTACAGGGAGTTGAATATTCGAAGAAGTAATTTTTTTGTATGATTCCCAAATTACTTATTATTTTTTGAAGAATTATTTTGTGTCGCTTTTTGTGTCTAATATTAAATAGTAACTTGAACCAGGGACGCACGGAAGGTAGGGGTCCAGATTTTGTACGCCACTAGATAAGTCTTGGTTTTGACATTTTTTCCCAAAAGCTAAACTTTTCTGGTATAAATACTTGCGAAAAGTGAATCTGATGAATTGACGGAATTGAAGAAACTGTTTGTTAATATTTTCTAAACTTTTCGCGATAACCATATTATGTTATTGTGTATTTACTCTACATCTTTGAATTACTTGCCACTTGTCTTGATCTTTTTCTTAATTTTCTCAAGTATTCTGGAAAATAGCCTCGGAGTCAGAATTAACCTTTTCCAGTATTTTAATTTGTGTGATGAATACTTTTCTGATTATGCTGATCTATTTTCTATTAAGTGTGTTTTTTGAAAAGAAATGATTGGTTATTATAAGTGTCATTGTAATTTGAAACGAACTATTTAACCCCTAGAGGGGAAAAATAGTCGCCGAGAGCACGAGACAAGAAAAACAAGGGTCGCAGGTTGAGTCGCTAGTCTAAGAGGGTCAACAATAACAAGCAGGTCAGCAGAACAACAGGTACTCTTTATTGAAAAATATAAAATATATCACAGTTACTAATTTAAAAAAAAATCGCAGATGTTAATATCACAGACTCTTGAGCACGGTTAACAAATAAATAAAGCAAGAGCGTGTAGTATATCCGAATGAACTGATCGATTAAACTGGGTAGGCAAAGGCACTTAGCTTCGCAGGGTCTCCGGTGTGAGGGTGGAAGTTTAGTTGGTGGTAAACTTCTCAGGTGTCTCAGGTAACACCAATGGGTTGCCTTCGTGTTTGAGAGAACTTGCTTCCAGGGAAAGAGTCGATTCCAGGTGAAGTTGATTACGGGGGAGAAGTTGCCTCCAGAAAAAAAATCAATCCATAGGAGAAAATCCGCAGGTGAAAGAATTGCCTCCCAGAAAAAGCTGCAATTTCATAGGTATCAGAGACACTCTTGTATTAATAAACGGTCCGATCGAGTCTGCTTGCCAAGGGTACATAGAAGTATGTCCCGTCCTCAAGATAGGTTGAGATCAAAAAAATGTGACTGACAAAATTTTACATGCGAAGCGAAACTCGATCAGATTTAAAGGTTGTAATTAAAAACAGCATATTGTATTAACAAAATATGATCTGTATAATTCCAACACAATTAATAACATCATTTTACGACACTCACCAAGCCAAAAACGTGGGCGATGTTTATAATAATTTAAGTGAAAGTTCGCTAAAAATTCCCTGTGTTTGCGGAAACGACCTTCCTCTAGCGAATTCCAGGAGAGAAAAGAAAGGTGAGAACGCAGGCACCTGCGTTCCAGGTTGGAACTCGACAGTCGATGTTGACGAAACTCGAGGCCCCAGCCGGCCGTGTTTGCGTCGCACTAAAAACCACCATCACTCACTTACTGCGCGCGCCCGCCGTTGTCTCCGTGTCGCTGGCATTAAGCCGGTACGTACAAAATGTACGTTACAAATTCATATTATTGAGGTGGGTATTATTGCGTATTATTGTTTTTGTAGACTCGCCTTCCTTCTGGCTGTCAAGGGGTAGGACCACAGGACCGCTATCAAGTGGGCCGAGCGGTTTGCCAAAAGATAGTGGTCAGCGAGGTGTGAGGCACGTAGATTCCGGGGCTGCCAAGGGTAGAACCCTCTATGTTTGTAAATTAGTGTTAAGGGTGATCAAGGGTGATAAATATGAACACCAAAATTAAAAATTAAAATTATTTACTGAAATAAAAATTTATAAAAAAATATATTACTGAGATATAGAGTAATCAACTTAATTATTTCAAGATATAACTTAGTATGTAGATAACTATCGATTATAAAACTTAATTCAAAGTTTTGACCCAAAATAAAAAAATGAGAAAAAGAAAAATTTACTTTTTACGTGAGCAACGCTATCTTAGTATGTAGGTACAATACTGACTCCCTATCCAATTTCTTATTTGGTTGCGGAGTAGTGCTGTGGCGGTACCTGATCTGATTGATTCATTTAGTTTCAAAGGTGACGTTAATAAAAATAAAATAAAATTTCTTTAACTCAAAAAAAAAAAAAAAACTTACAATAAAAATTGCGAACGAAAAATCAGTGAAGCTATAGTGTTAATCTTATCGACTTACTAAGTACTTAGACGTAGCCATTGGATTGGATTCTCTGTAGCTCTGACTGCAGCTGCTGGGTACCTCTTCGTAAAAAAAACAAATCACTCATTCGAGTTTTACCCTCAAGTTCCCTTAATATTGCTTAAAGATTAATTGTGAAAGATGTAATTTAATTATCATTTCTTTTTCTTTTCAAAATTAAATAATTGTGCCAAAAAATACCGAAACTATACTGGCTCCGCCAAATTATCAGAAGTTTTTTGTAAGACGACTAATAAGCAAGCCAGGCAATATACTTTGTTGGCGTTAGAAATACGTGCCAAACAGAAAGCAATTAAATAATTTCTTTAGCATTCCGTATGATTCCTGCAGCATACAAGTAATTTTAATGCGATTTAGAGTAATACTGTACCATTACAGTTAGTTAACTTTACCTTTTAACGTAGGTATATCTCGCATAGGTATATTTATATTAATCAGGCTTTACAACTATGCTGATGCTCAAACGTTGGTAGTACTGGGTGCTTTTTAAAATTCGTGTAATTTAGTTAATTAGAGCTGCCTAAGTGCTTTCTGTGGTTTTAAGTCGTTCTGTGGATACTGATGCAGACTGTAAATTTGTAAAATGTTATAAAGGTGAACAACCCTTAGAATTCTTAGAAATAGCTTCAAATAATTGAAGTTTTCTGTTATTATAAAAATATATTACATTTAAAAAGCAACTTCTCATTATTATTTGTAGAAGCACGCCAACAACTAAGCGGATGTAGATTTATATAGGTACCTACTAAGACTTACTTACTATAATTTCTTAAATTTGTTGAATATCTTGTTTTCTTGAAATTCTACCCCTATTTACTTTAATTTGTTACTTACGTTAAACCCCCAATTGCATAACGCGGAATCAGCCTATTTCCTTTGAAGTGAAATACTAGCAACACATTTGTCATTGTGTAATTATAACATATTATTATCAAACAGAAATATTATTTGTTCGTTACAGAAAAGGCCCCAGCAGAAGCCGTTTTCAGAGGCAGCGAGTTTCTGTCATACGACCTGAGTCAGACAGGAGGAGAGCCGATAGTTAGCGCACAGGACTCCGTCACGTTTCATTTTAAAACGCGGCATCCAAACGGACTGTTCTTCTATACGGGTAAGTACCATGAAAATATGAGTAAACAGTAATACAGTAATTGCCATTTTCCATGTCAGCGTTTAAATATGGTTCCCGACAAACGACCGCAATTATTTGATTCTAAGATAAAACCTCCGAGAGTTGTTAGATCGGAGAACGTGGAAAGCTAAGCAAAATTCGAATTCTACTAATTCTGCGCATACAGTATTAAGGATTCAAGACAGTTCCTGTTATTAAGAAATATTTTTGTATATCCGCAGATATTATTCGAATAGATCGGTTTAGAAGTCTATGAATGAAAAACTTTGAGCTGCCGCTGTCGGGAGTAAACCCTTTATTTAGCTCTACGTATGGTTGCACAGACTTAACTCAAAGAATAACGTTCATTACTTACATAAAACAAAGAAAGAACAACAGTACGAAGCACTAACACGCATGTCGCCACATGATCGCAAATATAATCAGTGAAGTTTTGGTACTTACATATTTTCAACGGATAATTCACATGGAACTCCGGAACTTGTATCAAGTAGTGACATCTGTGTAAGTGACGGAATTATCCGTATATAGTGTCAACTGATCTTTAGCTAGAAGTAGACAATCACGATTGTTGATATGACATGCCGATGAGCTCTAATAAGAGCGAAATGGCCATCCATGTCTTCAACTTTTTTTTTTCTGCTTTTGACTTGAGATCAGTATTATCCATGAGCCCTAGAACCCAAACATGCGTCTTCTTTTTACTTAATATGTACTTTGGCTCGAATAACTCTCCACTTTGTTACATAATTAAGTATACAATATAATCCTATATAGTAGATAATTGTTTTTGACGGGAAAAACATCCACAAATCCACTCGCACAAATCATACATGTTAGCACGAAAATTACGATGCACATCATTGTTTTTGTCTTTGGTCGTTTGTCGAATTTGAAGGTATTTTTTTTTTTTTTTTTTTGAAAAAGGAGGGTAAATCCATTATGGATACCCATGCATTGGGTTATGTGGGAGTCCCACCCACTAAAAGCCCCTCCTTTCGAGGGCCGTCTTGGTCACCGGAAGCACCTCAGCCTCATGGGCTTATTGTGCACCCCCTTTTGCTTCATGACACCCATTCCATCAGTCTGGTTCCCTGAACTAACTTGTGCAGCCCCGTTACTGAATGAGTTTCATATTCTTCCGGACGCATTTTTTGTTGTCCGTATATCTCCTGTCTTCTGCGGTCCAGAGCCTCGCATTCACACAGTACATGTTTTGCTGTCTCCTGGGCCCTATTGCATTCTCGGCAACTTAGGTCTCCATTGAACAGTCCTATTTTATTTAAGTGTTCTTTTAGGGCAATATGTCCCGTTAGTAATCCCACTGTAATGCGTAACTGATTCCTGCTAAGTAATAGTAGTTCTTCAGTTGTCTTTTTTATGGGTCCTTTGATAAAGGCTTTCCCGTGTTGGTGTTTGGTCCTTTTGTCCCAATATATTTTGTGTTTTTCTTTGACCCATATATTAACCTGACCCCGTGCTGTACTTTTTGGTACTCCCAGGGCAGGTTCTGGGCCAATGTATTTAGCCGAGGATCCTCTTCTTGCTAGCTCGTCGGCTTTTTCATTGCCTGTGATTCCTCTATGTCCTGGCACCCACATCAAGGTTACCTTATTGCGTTCTGCCAGGGTTTCGAGATTCTCACGGCATTCCCACAGTAGTCTGGACGTTATCTTGGGGCTTTCTATAGCCCTCAGAACCGCCTGACTATCTGTTAATATATTGATCCGTCTATTTTTGTAGGCCCTCTTATTGTTTATGCTCGCGCAGTGTAGCATAGCGTATATTTCCGATTGAAATACAGTTGCCCACTGCCCGAGAGATATGGTGTGTTGAGTATTGTCCAACTCATTGTATATGCCAGCTCCAGTTCCTTGGTCGGTCTTTGACCCGTCAATGTACCAGGTTGTTCCGACCAGCCTGTTGCTGTCTGTGGGCTCATTCCATTCCTCTCGATCTTTGATGCTCACCTCAAAGCTCTTGTGGAATTTGAATTTTGGAGCCATGTGGTCTGTGTTTGCATCTAGCAGGTCCACTTCCACATAGTTTTTGATTCTATTGTGTCCAAGTTCCGCATATTTGCCCCTTGGTTCTTCTTGCAGCCTTAGTCGTGCCAGTCTTGCCTCTCCCATTATCATTAGATGAAGTGGTGGGAGGTCTAGGAGGACTTCCATTGCTGCAGTTGAAGTAGTTTTCATTGCCCCCGTTATTCCAAGGCATGCGAGTCTTTGCACCTTGCTGAGCTTGTTTATCGCGGTATTTTGTTGCATCTTTGTCCACCATACCAGAGATGCATACAACAACATTGGTCTAATCACTCTGGTGTACGCCCAGTATACCATATGTGGTTTTAATCCCCATGTTTTCCCATAAGTTCGTCTGACCATCATGAATGTGGTCTCCGCTCTTCTTTTAATCCTGTCTATCTGTTGGTTCCAGGTGAGTTTTGAGTCTAAGATTACCCCAAGATATTTCACCTCTCCCGATATTTGTACGTTCCTGCCTCGAAGTTTTAGTGGTCCTAGGCCCACCAGTTTCCTTCGATTAGTAAACGCTATGATGGTTGATTTGGAGGGACTTATGTTCAGTCCCTCTTCGTTTGTCCATTTGGTTACAACATTTAAAGCCCTTTGCATACAGGGCCTTATTGTGTCGTTAAATTTGCCTTGAATTAATATGACAAGGTCATCAGCATATCCTATGCTCTTGATTCCCTCTTGGTCCAGACGTTTCATTAGCTCGTCCATAACAAGGTTCCACATCAAGGGAGACAGTACGCCTCCTTGTGGACACCCCCTTGCTACCTGAGCCACCACAGTCTCCCCAAATAGGGATGTGCATACCAATCTGCTTTTCAACATGAAGTCTATCCACCTGCATATTGTTGCATTGATTCCTCTGTTCCTCAATGCATTGGAGATTGATTCTAGGGAGGTGTTGTCGAACGCACCTTCTATGTCCAAGAAAGCACATAATAGTACTTCCTTGTGTTTTATTGCGTATTCTGCCTTTTCTACCAGGTGGTGTAAAGCTGATTCCGTTGATTTTCCTGTTCTATATGCATGTTGGTCTTGATGAAATGGTCTGTTTGCCAGGACATCATCCCTTATATGCCTATCGAGCAGTTTTTCTAAAGTCTTCAGCAAAAAAGACATGAGACTTATGGGTCTTAGAGATTTTGCCCCTTCCTGTCCTGTTTTCCCAGGTTTAGGTATATAAATTACTCTAATTAAGGTCCAGGCTTTGGGTATGTGCCCCAGTGCAAGACTGCCCCTGAGGATCATACTTAGCCTCTGTGTCAGAAGATGTGGTCCTTTCTGCAACATTATTGGGTAGATGCCATCTATACCCGGCGATTTATAGGGTTCAAAGGAGTTGATTGCCCATTTGATTTTGTTCTCGTTTATCACCGATTTCGCAACCTGCCAGCTGTCCCTGTTCGTCCTCTTTGGGGTTCCCAGTTCTGCATTTAGGCAGTCTTGTGGAGATAGATCGGTGACTCTAGAACCTGGAAAATGGACTCTGAGTAATTCTCTCATTGTGTCCTTTCCCGTTTCCGTATATTTGCCACTCTCTGTTTTCAGAGTGTGTATGGAGCTCTGGGGTTGCTTTGAGAGTATTTTATGGAGTCTAGCATATTCTTGAGTTCCTTCTATGTCCTCACAATGCTTTCTCCATGAATCCCTCTTTGCTTTCCTCAGTGCTTTGTTGTATTCTGTGAGAGCCTTTCTGTATATCTCCCACTTATTTGTTTCCTTCGCTTTATTGAAGTATTTCCTAACTTGTCCTCTTTGTGCAGCTAGGTTTCTGTTCCACCAGGGCACATTCCTGTTGGAGTCCCTGCTGACAAGGGGACAGTTGTTGTTATAGGCCGAAGTGATTGCATCCTGCACTTGTCCTGCTACCACTTCTAGGTCTATTGTGTTTTTTATCGTATTTCTCGTCTGTTTTAAACCGTGCTCCAGGTCTGTCTTATAAGACTCCCAGTTAGTTTTCCGAGGGTTGCGATGAATTTCTTGTATGGTTTTGTTTCCATTTATTGTAAAGTTTATGTGTCTGTGATCCGAGCAACTAACCTCATCAGATACATGCCAGTTTTTGACATAGCTTCCTACGTATGGTGTAGCTATAGTTATGTCTATGACCTCCTTTCGTCTTGAGTTGACAAAAGTAGGTTTATTTCCTACATTTAATATGTCTAGATTGTTAGTCATTATAAATTGTAGTAGTGACTCACCTCTTTCGTTGGTGTTTGTGCTTCCCCAAGTTGTATGGTGCGCGTTGGTGTCGCACCCGATGATCAGCTGTGGTCCTTTTCCCCCGCAGTCTCTCACCAGTTTTTCTACCTCTTTGGGTGGTGGTAGTTCCAGGGCGTCATATGGGAAATATGCTGATCCGAGAATTATCTCCCTCGACATATTCCCGCTGACTGTCCTGATTTTTGCTACCGTCAAATCCCTAGAAGAAAGGTTAGTTAACGGAAGTATTTTAAGTCCTTTTTTGACTAGTATGCAGGTTCTAGGGGTTTCATGGGATCTACTGTAAATTAGTTCTCCCACCCCCCCTAGTCCCATTACCTTACCTTTGTTGATCCAAGGTTCTTGTATGAGGGCCACGTCAAATTCCCTCATTGCCACAGTAAGGGCAGCTGATGCCGCCTTACTGTGCTGGAGGTTCGCTTGAAGGACCCTGATTTTGCCCGCCATCGAGTCCTTTCAACACTCGGAAAGTCACCCTTCCGAGTCTGTAGTACGCTCGAAACCGGGATCTCTCGAGG
Organism: Malachius bipustulatus; assembly: GCA_910589415.1. Taxonomy (NCBI): domain Eukaryota; kingdom Metazoa; phylum Arthropoda; class Insecta; order Coleoptera; family Melyridae; genus Malachius; species Malachius bipustulatus. The sequence continues at coordinate 8,066,808 of OU342632.1, forward strand.
GTCTTGAATGACCCCTCGTCTATTGAAAAGGCCCGGATTACTCCCTCCTTCTCTTTTTTCTTGCTGAGTTGTAGCCAGCTACCCACGTTCAGACCTGGATTCTGCCTCTCTAGACGTGTCCTTACTGGCCCATCCTCTTCTTCTGGTCCCGGGATGTAGACTAGAACTCTCGGCCTCTTTGGTAGGTCCTTGGCCTCGACTGTTGTCAGGGCCATCCCTTCCCAAAGTCCGCCCAGTGTCCCAATCACCCCCACGAGCCAGGTTTTTGTTTGTTCGTTTGCGCAGTGCATCCATAGGACTCCTCCGCTAAACGATGCTTTTTCGAATTGCAATGGACTTTTGCTCCCCGAGGGTGTGCTGTCCATTGCTTCGACTAGTTTCTTCTGGATCAGTTCTGTCTTTCCCTGATCCAGAGTAAATTCAGGATGGCGTCTGTCTATCACCGCCATCCTTAGTCCAGACACTGCCTCGCTGTAGCTCCCTTTAGGTTTCGTTTCCGTTGCCTTGCTGGGTCCCTTGCCAGACAGTGTTTGACTATTATTACCCTTCGCTCTCTTTGGGGCTTGGGGTGGAGTTTTCGAGTCGTCCCGAGATCTTTTTCCACTCTTCGGTTCCTTCTCTTTTGTTGCTTTGCTGTTGGTTGGACGTTTTTCAGTCCATGTGCCAGCAGCAATTTTTTGTTCCTTTCGGAGTTTCCTTTTCTGGGCCCCCGAAAGTCTTTTTTCTTTTATTGTTGATATCTGCAGTCCTATGTTTCCAATCCCTGCAGATATTGTATCAGCGGTCCCTGTTGTCCCCACTGATGATTCACTGCCATGGTCAGATTTGTCATCCTCCATGGCAGTTCCTGGCGTTACATTGCCCTCCCCAGAATCCGAGGGGCAGCCTGGCACTAGGCCAGGGAGGGATTCTGAACCAGTGGTTCTACCCTCCTGGGGTACTTCTTCCTGTCGTTTCTGTTCCGCCATTATTTTTTCTTCGTGTGTTGTTGGTTCGCGCCGTTTCCGGTACCTTACCCTGTCGGGAAAGGCCTTCCCCTATCCACCACCTGGGGACGCGCCCGATGGGGGTAACACACAATCCCCACACGGGAATTTGAAGGTATGGTCGTGGACGACCATTCGCTTTGCACCCTAAGCATTTATCGGAATTTAAACTGTGATTGTCTTTTAATTGTTTAATATTCTGAACTACTGACATGATTAATATAGGTACTTATCAGTCAACAACACACCCACGAAACAAATCAAATAATAGTAAACAGTCACTGCCGAAATGATTTCGATTTAATGCTGAATGCAAATAACAAATAATCACCATTATCATCACCACATTACCACACCACGCGTTCGTGTTTAGTCGAGCCTAGACTATGACGCGTCTCGTCTACCGAATCAACAACCAATAACCGACAGTCGACAGTGTCGATACTAAAACATGTGCTATATCCAGTGTTGCCGCGGTACGTTTTTTTGATGAGAAATTAAAAATGTTCCAATATTGTACTTTTTCCAATTAAGTATGTTTATTTAATTACTTACCCTAAATGACATAATTTTGAATTCACAATGGTTCATTCAACATTTAAAGCATCAAAACGTTCATTGCGAGACATAATATACAATTAAATATGTCATTGCATACAATAATAGGCAAGTTTATATAATAAAATATCAAAAATGAAAAATGTACCAAAATAGCATTGAACTTTAAAATGTATTACCAGCGTACCAGCAAAAATAAAATGTACCAAATGTGGTACAAATGTACCACCGCGACAACACTTCATACCGAAATCTCTGGTCTCTGGTTAGAATCTCTGGCCCCGCCCTCACTCGGCGTTGACCTAAGGGACAGAATAGGACCGTCTTAAATAGAGGCAAAGTTGCTATTAAACCATCTCGCTCCAGCACATAGACAAAGGCATCTTGCTCTTTAATCCTATTAAAACCAACAAGGTCAAATGCTGCCTTGACCCAAGTCCCAGATCATCGCACTATCTTCCCGGGAATTACAAAAAACCAACTACCTATATAAGGAAAGTTTATTACTGGAATTATTACATAATAATAATATAATTATTATTAGTTTAGTTTATTATACAGTATAAAATTACTTGAGTTGGTTAATTTATTTGGGAGGTCATTGACCAAATGACCTAATGGAGAAACAGCCACTGGTTAACAGAGTCCCTGCGTGAGTGCTAGGAAGTATGGCTTCCTATTTTTTTGTTGTTCCTTTTATGTCTCAACGTTTACTTACCAAAAAGTTCTGGCTAATTAGTCTCCGCCAAAGCCATTTACGTGAAATAAAAAAAAGGCCAGGATGAAAAAATTAGTCATAACAAATAAATTCTTGTCAGTAACTAAATTCACGAAAATTTAGTTTATGTCAAATATCTAGGACTCCATGAAGATTTCAAAAAAAAAGTTCAGCGACTGCGATGAAGCAAAAGATGGTTTGAATGATCCCCGCGCCAAGTAATTACACAAATATTTATATTCGTGGTGTGAGTACTTTTGAAATTTTAGCCTGTGCTCAACAAGCTGTGATTGAAAATTCTAGTTAATAGATTTTAATAACTGTTTACATGTTTACAAAGTTCATTGATGTCTTAAAACCACTAACTTTATGAAACCAAAGTTGCTGATAAGGTAACTTGAGTTCACAAGCCGAGTACATCCACATTTCCTCTATTGCAAAAATTATAAACCTTATGTTTACTCAGCAACATGTTAGAAATTACTGTACTTTTTAGAATTAATTAATGAAGAAATAAGTTGTACTCTAGAGAGGGAGGTTCGATCTCGTCTTTCTGACAGGATGGGCATCGACATTCTAGCAATAATTTAGTTAAAGTTAAATTGTAATAGAGCAATAATCGATAAAATCGATATTAGTATCTTCGAACTTTGCTTAACCAGTCTTTGCTATGGCCTTATAGTCACATATTTATATTGGGCCGCCATCTACATCTATCAATTATCTGTAGTCATTTGGAAGCTAGTTATGAAATCTAAGCTAGTAACCAAACGAACCTAGATCCAAGAAGCATGAATCTTCACAAAGTACTTGCTATCAAAATATTAAGTTTTATTATTGCTAATCTACAGGGTTACTGGTAACTGGATACATTCCTTTGGTAATCTGATAAAACAAGAGGTAAGAAGTAAATTAGCCCCAACATGCACTATAATACAAAACTCAATAGATTCTGAGATATTTCGATTTTCAACTTTTCTTAAAAAAATGGTTTCAAATGTCTTGAAATGTAATTTTCAAAAAATCTACTTTAACTTTTTGATTTTTTTTTTGCTGGAATACTTGTCCAATACTATGCTTCCTTCTGGAATAAAAAATATCCTGAGGTATTTCGATCGTGTGAAAATTTCAAAGAAAAACTTTCACAAACTATTTTTTTTAAATAAGATTTAAAAGTTTTTACAAGTTATTTTCGCAAAATTGTCAAGGCAACTTGCGTACAAATTGTTTTAAAAACTTCCCTAGTGTAGTAGCTATCTAACAAGGTACGAATCTTGTACAAGAATAACAGAATCTCCCCGCTATGTACCGTTACCGAGGAACAAATCCTTAAGTCGAGACGTTTTATAAAAAATACGGCCCTGAACGGGGGTCTTAAAATTCTCGGATCCGGCCCATCTTCAACAGGTCGTATTTGGGGGTCCCGAGCTTCGTCCCTACCAAGTTTCGTCCCGATCGGTAAAACTTTCAGACACTAAGAGTGTTTCCTAGGCTATTCCCGAAAAATCCCGAAATTCCCGAAAAAATTACACTTCCCGGGAACGGATCCCGCTCATTTTCAAGGGGCATCGTGCCACGGTGCGCCTCTTCAATCGAGCCAAATTTCAACTTTCCCACATGAAAACTGGCGGCTCTAGAGTGTTTCCTAGCAAAGTCACAGAAGTTTCGTAAGTATACGTATTCTTGTGCCGGAAAAATGTCTGTCTGTCGGTCTGTCTGTCTGTGACTTTGCTAGGAAACACTCTAGAGCCGCCAGCTTTCATGTGGGAAAGTTGAAATTTGGCTCGATTGAAGAGGCGCACCGTGGCACGATGCCCATTGAAAATGAGCGGGATCCGTTCCCGGGAAGTGTAATTTTTTCGGGAATTTCGGGATTTTTCGGGAATAGCCTAGTAGTAGCCACTCTAAGTGTCTGAAAGTTTTACCGATCGGGACGAAACTTGGTAGGGACGAAGGTCGTGACCCCCAAATACGACCTATTGAAAATGGACCGGATCCGAGAATTTTAAGACCCCCGTTCAGGGCCGTATTTTTTTTAAAACGTCCCGACTTAAGGATTTGTTCCTCGGTAACGGTACATAGCGGGGAGATTCTGTTATTCTTGTACAAGATTCGTACCTTGTTAGATAGCTACTACACTAGGGAAGTTTTTAAAACAATTTGTACGCAAGGTGCCTTGACAATTTTGCGAAAATAACTTGTAAAAACTTTTAAATCTTATTTAAAAAAAATAGTTTGTGAAAGTTTTTCTTTGAAATTTTCACACGATCGAAATACCTCAGGATATTTTTTATTCCAGAAGGAAGCATAGTATTGGACAAGTATTCCAGCAAAAAAAAAATCAAAAAGTTAAAGTAGATTTTTTGAAAATTACATTTCAAGACATCTGAAACCATTTTTTTAAGAAAAGTTTAAAATCGAAATATCTCAAAATCTATTGAGTTTTGTATAGTACATGTTGGAGTGTTTACCTCTTGTTTTATCAGATCACCAAAGGAATGTATCCAGTTACCAGTAACCCTGTATAATGTTTAATTAAAAACAATATTAAAACACGCGCGTGTTTTAAAGTTACCATGGGCAACATAAACTAACGTAACCGAATAAAAGTGTCGGTTAACAATGCCTAGTGTCAAATTTTTAATTATTGTTAACGGGAAGTACGAATAATAACCGGAAGTACGATAATAATTATTGACAGATATTTGAAAACCTAGCTTAATTCAAGTATTCAACAATTTATGATTTCAAAATGTAACACTAATAAAAACTAGCGTAAATTATTCGTGGATAACGGGTCTTAAAAACACTTTATTTCGAGCACTCCGGCCGAAAACTCGCGCATGTTTTAAAGACCCCTAATATCCACTCATACTTTAATAAGTAGTGTGGGCACAAAATGAGTACCGCATGAGTGGCCAACCCTCCCGTTACTCCTTAAAGAAACAATTACCAAATTTATGGTTAGAAAAATCAAAACAAACCATTTATGTAACAGTCTCCTATTTTTTTTAATAATTTTGATTATTAATTTTTTAATTATTAATATAAATCTGGACGATTATAATATTATTGAAATACAGGAAATTACGAGTCCGGTCCCGGAGTAGATGCTGGATCTGGACAAGATGCCTCGCATCGAAGGTCCTATTGGTTACTAACTCAACTCACTCCTCGCTGCACTATTAGTCTTCCCTGAATGAAATAAAACAAGGACCTCCGACAACGGTGCTGGTGATGCAGGCGTCACTTTTAATCAGGACGGTCGAATCACTCGAATCTTTCAATATTTACTTCATGAAAATGAAAACAAATTATTGATTTCTTTTGAAATTGTCCTTTTATTTGAAGTTAACAATTTCCGATCATTACAGGATCTGATTCATTCCACAGTGAAACTCATAAGTTAGTAACCATACATCATAATGTATGGTTTGTTCAGTTAGTGTTGTCCGGTGTGATGCCACACTGATCCTGACTAAACAAATTCATTTAATTTGATTTGATTCGTACACTTATTTCTAAGTCGAACCAGATGTGGTATCGCAGTTTGCATGATAATTATTGTTATAATCATGATTAGCAATATCATGCATTAGCAAACCTACTGGGTGGCGTTTGAAGAAAGCATAAGACCTCCGTTTTCTTTTCCTGCAGTAAAATATTCTAGCAATTTAACCACAAGAACACGTCCTAGCAGGGAGTTCAATCGTTTCCCAGGCATTTTATGTAATTTTTTGTAGTTCTTTGCGAAAATTTACCCTGTCCTAAAAATAGATTTTTAGGCATTCACGCAATTAATAATTTACTCGTAGTGTATCACATCGTAAAATATCTTAGGTAATTCTGCTTATTTCGTATTAAAAACGTTTCAAATAACAAACCTTAATCAATATTTAGTGCGTCACTGTCATTGTCACTGTCACTCTCCGATCAGCTGGACGACAATCTTATCGAATCAATCGCGTATCAAGACGCGAGTTGTACGTCCGTCTCACTCTCGCTCATCTTTTTAGAATTCCTGACGATTTAAACGTTTTTCTGACAATAGGTCCAATTTAACTCGCTTAACTATGCAATGCAATAGAACGAGTAAGAAATATAACGGGATGATGGATCCTTAATAATCTCAACGGACAACTCTCACTGGACAAACCATATATTAATAGTCCAGTGTACACCTTGTGTTGTGCTCTTACTGCTATCTGAAATTGTTTGAAATCCACCCTGTGACAACTGCTGTACCCCTAATGGTTATTTCATAATATATTCAGTATTCTAGGGTCAAGAGAGTGTATATATAGTGTCTCTCCGTGTGATAATTTATAGATCTTAAAGTTTGACGTTACTGGGATCACATTAAATTTAATGTAGCTATGAAGGGTGGCAGAATCTGTTAAAACGCTACATAAAATATTAAGCAGAAATCGAATTATCAAACGAATAATTTAAACGTTCTAATATTAAACATGCATTCGTATTTAATGTTGCTGCCACGTTGATGCAAAAATTTTTACAACATTTACGTTGTAAAAAATTTAGCCCCAAAATTCAGAAAAGTTGTTCGGCAATTTTCTGTGTTTCCGGAAGGTTTACCATAAAATGTTAATGTTTTTGGGATGTTGAAATAATGGGATGAAATGTTGAAATTTTGGGATGAATAATGTTGAAAGGGATTACAAAAATGTCAACAAAAGTCATTTGACGTCGATATTAGCTTGAAAACCGAGCACAGAAATCAGCCCGTTAACTTAATGAACCTTTATAATAACCGCTGTAGGAGTTATAAAAAGTTAAAATCGCTATTTTCAAAGTTCAAAGCACTGTGCAAGGAAAACAGCTCAAGATATAGACAAACGACTGTAGGTCAAAATTGAGTTATGTTTTATTAATCGATATACATATAAAAAAATATACATTCCATTTTTTATAAAGAGGTATGAAAACATAAATGCCCTTTACCTCCAAAAATAAGGGAGATACCCATGCCTAGTCTCTAAAAACGGACATCCAGTGTTCATAAGGCGTGAGTTTTGCAATAGCATGAGACCGATATTTCGATATCGTCTAAATTCCTCAATGGTCCAGTCGGTGATATATTACAGCTATTAGGATTGTTGGTCAGGAAGAGATTAAGTTGGCGGCGTGAACCCTGACGTCTGGAATTCGTGTGGGAAATTAATGAGCTGTTGGAAGTCATAACTAATGTCGGAATTTTAATCCGCTCTTCCGACTGCATCTGTTTTATGAGATAACTTCACCCAGTTGGAATTGTTCGCATTAAATATGATTTCATTACGAACCCCATTTTATTTGGTTCATATATAGGGGCCTATTTTAGGTGGCTAGGATTGCGGAGGAATGATAGTTCTGATAATGTATTTATCTCTTTATTTGCGTAGGACGCTAATATACAGGGTGGCCCAACGAGAACGCACCAGGCCTAATAACTTGAAAACTTCGCTTTACTTAATTGTTGTCAAGTTATTCGGCCTGGTACGTTTTCGTTGGGCCACTCCTGTGTATAGAGATTTTTTTAACTACAAGAACACTGGTAGCAACATCAACAAATAAATCATATGTATGCGTTACTCACACTTGTAGAAATATTCAACTAATAGGTCACTTATGCAGGTGTGAATGCGAACTGACGGCTTAACATGTCAGCGAAAAGTTTTGCACGTGTAAAACTAACAAAATCCTAACATGAATGCTCTTTATTATAGCTTGCCACAGCAGTAACTTTCGAAGCTCTCCACTTAACCTCCTCCAAATGCATCTAATGATACTCATAGGAATTGGAATCAAAGTCCCATTTAAAAATTATAAAAATGGTTTTCTAATTAACTTGTGATTAACTAATAAGAATCTAATTACACATCAGTAAGATATGGAGGTAAACTTAATAGATTACGTTTAACTCCTACAGAAACATGAGTGCAAAAAATCCAAAGAGAATAATTGCTTTGTAATAAATTACTTCCTAATTTCTGGAGAAAGACTAATAATACTGACATTTTCATCTAAAACATACACTTATATAGGAAAAGCTCTCGAGAGTAACTCGCGCGAGTCACCACAAATTGACGTAGTTTTGCAGACAAAGGAATTATCGATCTTTGTGGTGGAGAGGTCAGTATATCGCTCATGTGCACTTTATTGTATTTTGTTGCAGTTGAAATGGCAAACTGTCGCTTTAACTTAGCACGTAATTATTTAAACGGAGTTACGAACGTAACGTAAGAGACTAACTTTTCTTTTCAGCTTTTCAACAAACTCTTGTGTAACTCGAAGGAAGAATCTTTATATATTTCGGGATCAGAATTTTGTACATTCCACAATGAATTTAAAGGATCGCTGGAAAACTCGAATAGTGTATGCTACTATATGCATGCGCTAACAGTTTCATATACAGGGTGTTACTGAATAGGTGTTACAAACTTAAAGGGCATGGAGGAAATGCAAAAATAGGCGATAAATTTCCTGTAGACATGGGTCGTTGGAGCTTCAGTTTTCGAGATACAGGGTTGAAGTTCTTCTAAAAATTTAATATTTTTTGAATATCTATAAACTGGCTGATCAGAATAACTCGAATTTTTTGACAGCTGTTGTACTAATTAAAGTACATGATTTGATACTCCCATTGAAAAATTATTCAAGACAGTGGCAGAGATCTGGGTGTGTTGTTACCTTTTTTATTAAATAATTTCTACGCCACTGACTTTTATACAAATTTGTTATTTTTGGTAGATACCTCGTTTTGTTTAGAGGAGAAAAGTCATTTATGTTTTTGTTGTAGGACGCACTGTTTTCAAAATACTTCGCAATGTAGGAACCCGTACGAGGTAAAATATCCTACAAATCAATGCTATTAAGTTTTTCCATAAATTAATCATTTTTGTGATCGTTATTGGAGCGTGTTACATTACAAAAAGCTTTCATGAGTGCCAACATCGTGGAATATCTTGAAAACAGTGCGTCCTACAACAAAAACGTAAGATGACTTTTCTTCTCTAAACAACATGAGGTATCTAACAAAAATAACAAATTTTCATAAAAGTCAGTAGCGTAGAAATTATTTAATAAAAAATGTAACAAAACACCCAGATCTCTGCTACTGGATTGAATAATTTTTCAATGGGAGTATCAAATCATGTACCTACTTCAATTAGTACAACAGCCTGTCAAAAAATTCGAATTATTCTGATCAGCCAGTTTGTAGATATTCAAAAAATATTAAATTTTTAGAAGAACTTTAACACCCTGTATGTCGAAAACTAAAGCTCCAACGACCCATGTCTACAGGAAATTTATTGCCTATTTTTGCATTTCCTATATAAATGATGCCCTTTAAGTTTGTAACACCTATTCAGTAACACCCTGTATAGTTTTTTTTCACTACAGGACCTTAATTTTATGGTAAAATTGGGTCGGGTATTTAACAATGGACACTCTTTGATTGCTTGAAAACAGGACACAACAAATTATATTATATATGCCTTATTCCTCACCTCCCTTCTTAATATCTGAAATGGATCACACCTTATAGGTGAGCTAAAGAAAAAAAAAATGTATATTTGTTTTTATTTTAATATCAAACTCAACCAATAAAGTCAGCTAGTGATAGCGGATGCACATATAGATGTTGAGAAAACAGATTGCAACAACGAGCTATTGCGTTGAAGAAATGATTCTCTGCCTTCACATTAAATTTTCATAAAATAAAATAAAACGCTCGCTCCTAGTGTTATTCTAGCATCTTTAAAAGAACGATGAAATGACTAGAAATGTGTAAAAACTAGCCAAATGTTTATGGGAATGCGGGATTTCTTTGTGAATTTGTGATGCCGCCAGCAGAGACGGTTGAAACACAAAAGGATGATCTCGGTGTGTCTTGGTTAGAAAATTATATAACAACAAGAGAACCACAGCACCGGAGATGAATTCTTAGGACAGTAGAAAATTGAGAGATGTTCTACCTACGGGAGCGAAAATTATCCAATCAATAAAACAAATTAATAGACGGCAGTAGCCAAAATCTCTTATTAAATAATCCTACATGGGAACCAGGTAAAAATACGCCGTGAAATTAAGCCGGGCGCATCGGACAGGTGAATAAAAAGAAAGGTAGGTACGCGAATCCGTCGGCCGATTCTATAAAAATTTTAGCTTATTCAGGACCAGGGTGATTCCGGGCGATAGCCGCGGACCCAACTTGTCTGTTTTCCAACAGAGAAGCTGTTTTCTAGGAAATTGCGGTTGATCGGTCCGGTTAGTCTTTACTCGAAAAAGTGGGGGCCAATGAGTTTGTGATCAATTAGACCACACCCCACACCACACAATCAAAGAAAATTTCCGCTGCGAATGAGTCTTTCTCGTTGCATGGGGGTTCTCTTCTGACCAAATATGCGCGTTTGAGTATTAAACACCCCATCCCTCGTAAACTGAGCTTCATCAGTGAAAATAATTTTAGGAATATGCCGTCTGTGTCCTAGAATCCACTGACAAAGTGCACGTCTAGCAGCCTCGTCACCTCTCACCTGTTGGAAAATAGGAATGTAAATTGGATAGGATTGAAGTGATGCGCAGAGCGACCGAGATTTACTCCAAAATTCTAGGAAATGTGTCCAGTTTGATGGTGGTCTCCTTGACCATTACCGGCACAGAATTGTAGTTTTTCTTCCCAACATTTGTGTTGATATTTTTCTTCCTGTTTCATTTATGTGGATACTTATTTGTCTATGTGGTAATGTGTTAAATTGTGTTATTTATTTTGCTGTTAAAACTTATTTTTAGCTCGAAACAGTAGAAGGGTCCCCAATCTTGGCTAAATCTGTAGATAAAGTAAATTTATTTGAAATAACTACAAAATACGCAAGTTTTAAAAAACAACATTTGATTTTTCTCAAATTATTAAATTAACAACACATGAATTGAAATCCGAATAAAAACTAAAAAACTGAATTTTCTTCTCGATTCAGTTTAATGATGCCAAGTATTTTTTTGCCACAATTGTAGCATTTTTCACGTAGTTTTAGAAAATGGCACCAAACTATGAATAAAATGCATACAGGGTTCTTTTCGTTTTGTTAAATACACTTTTCGACAAAACCGAAAGATATCAAAAAAATAAGTACGGCCCTGCAGTTTTCGAATCGGCGAAAAATGCGAGGTATTAAGTGTCATTAGTAGAGCATATCTACCAAATTTCGTTAAATTCAATCAATTCGTTCAAAAGATATCGCTCATCAAAGATTTCGAAACGAAGGGTCTCAGGAAAATTTCAAAACCAGATTCTGAATCGCCTTGAAAAACTATACTTATGCCCGTATTCACAAACGATAATTTCCTAAATAATTACGTAATCAATTATCCCCATCTCATTCTATTGCAAAAAAACTGCATATCTCCATCTCACTCATTTAATTAATTACGTAATTATTTAGGAAATTATCGTTTGTGAATACGGGCATTACTCTCGAAACTAGTAACTCGCCCAGCGAAACATTCAATCAGAACGCTCTATACAGCGCGATGCCGCTAACTGTACCGTATGCACGAGATCTAAGTATAAATTGTAGAAAGTAAAAATTTATCCACTCCCGAAGTAGTTCGGGTAATTTGTAACGAAAGTAATGTAAAACCATTTAATTTGTGAAACCTAAATAAATAAATAAAGACACAGAACAATGGTAGAGAGAACTGTATCTTGTTGTTAGGCAGTCTGAAAAATGGATGAAACGATAACAACAAATGTCAGTTTTTTACTCCGCTTTTCATTTTTATAATCATTATAAAAGGCCTCATTTTCGTATAGGAATTTGGACGTCCCATCAATTTTATTATTTTGTTAGTGGTGGGGATATTCTGAGGGGTTGTGAATGCAAGGCGAAGAGTAGTGTCCTTTCAACCACAAAAACCTCAATAAACTTCAAAGCATATCAAAGCAATTCCCATCTATTTGTAAAACAACGCTAGAAACTTGTAAAATCCGTTTACATCAAAGTTCAAATTATAACTCTGGAATTAAATTTTCCAATTTCTGACAGCTTTGGTCTAATGCTACTGTATAGAGAGTGTTTACTGTAAGCTTGGCCAAGGCTCATTATTCAGACTATAAAATAATGTAAAAAATATATACAGGGTGATCCATTTTATTTTTATTTTTTTTATCATTGGGAAAGCGCTATATTTCCGGAAAAAAGTTTTGGACCAGGTTACCCAGTTTGAAGGGGGACATCGTATAGAGCCAACCCTCCCCCCCTCCTTTACCCCTTGCTTCTTAAATAAGACTTCTTAAATAAGAACCCCCATTTTTGATTGCAGATTATGATTTTTCATAGAACTTCATAAAATTTCAACTTTTGTCTGAAGTATTTTTTCATGCGATGCAACCCTCATCCCCTTAAAATGTAAACCAATTTCGGTTTCTTTTGTCTGGGATTTTCTGGCCAATTTCTGGCATTTCTATACAGTTTACCTACGTGTAGCTCAAAAAAACGACTGTTTTTCACAAATATTGCAGTGTTATGATTTTCCAAAAATCACTCATGCTCTAATAGGTCATAATCATACTAGAGCAATAATAGGTAATTAATATCTGCGGATGCTGCATCATATTATTGATGTAATCACTAAACTGGTCTTCGATTCACGATAATTTTTGTATTAACTCAACAGTCCAGACTATAAATTTTAAGAATTCTAACTCACAACGTAATAAATGTTGTTCCTGTACCAAGACCTTAAAAACTATTAATTTCGATTCTCAATATTTAAAATAATCCCGGAAGGGCAAAAGATACGGGTCGGTTTTAAAATAGAGAAAAGTTGCACTAGTTTCTTAGAGTTTCCTTAGTCAACTTTCATTTTCCCGATGGCCGGCATATTCTTTTTTATTTCATTGAGTCTAAGAAAAAAAAGTAACCAAAAGTCAATCACATTAAAAAAAATATATTTTGAAAAACTGTATTCGTTCTTTTTTCGAAAAAAATAAAACTTATAAGATAATGTCATTGCCGTGCTTTTTATTTCAATAATAATTTCATGACATGAACCTGTGGCACTGCTCGCGTCATGCTGACAACGCTGTCAGGGGTTTTCTCAATAAACATTCATTGCCCTAGGCCACTGAATTTTAAATATATGTTTTAGTGTAGCTATTATTTATCTAATTCTTTCAATAGGTATCCAAAATATTTACTTATAAGTAATTAATTTCCATAAAAATGTTTTACTTAACTTTATTCATACGTAAATAAAATTTCGTTATTTAAGTATAGTCCTAGATAAAGTATAGTATTCCACTACATAATAGCCATTACCAAAGCAGATGTAACAGCACTCGCTAGAGGCTCGTGTTGTAATTTTCATCTTGGTTGGTAGTACTAGTAGTCATAATAATAATTATGCCTGTGTTGAATAATCTACCATTATTGGATAAACAATACTGTAATTAATTATGGATCCAGAAAGCCTGATGACAAGAACTCAGCTGATATCAATATCAACCCTTAATTAGTAATTAGCACGTAAGTGTGTTCACCAATATAATGAAGGTTTAGGTAAACCTAAGCACAATAATAAAACGCCGATCAGTGAGTACCTACCGATCCGCAAGTAAAGGGCGTTATTACCGAGAATTGAAGTGTCTAGGTGGGCTGACTGACATTACATTCAAATTATTCCGGAGTACATAGGTGAAATAATGAAGTAGATTTCACTCACGTAAATCTAAGAAAAACAAACAGAGGAATGAACAGGGTTGGTGATTAATTAATTTAATTATGCAGCACAACAACAGCGCAGTAATGACAGAAATTACGTTATGCATGAGTGATTACTTGGATGACTCTCGAAACACTGCTGGTATACTTTTATGATATTATAATAATTATTTTATATTTTTTATTCAACGTTTACAAATTCAAAAACAATAATAGTTGCTACAATGTAGATAAGTAATTAAAATGCATTCTGAGAAGAGCTCACCTATGCTGGCATTCTTGGAAGGATTTTAATATAATAATACTTTTATTATAATAGGACTTGCCTAGCACATGCAAATAAGTTACATTTCCCTTACAGATAAATTATACCAATTACCCGAATCACAATACATGTAATACCCGTCCAAAAACATTCCCCCGATATATCAAACGAAAGACAACAATAATTATTATTGGCTAAATCTTAATCTGTGCTAACAATAATTATTATAATTACCAGTTCTAATATTGTATCCCAGTACATCTGTCCGTCTCTGGAGAAACAAACGAAGATACTGAGGCAACTGCTCGCGATTTATCTTAAATACCAACTCCAAATTAGCTCTAACAATAATCTGCTCGACAGATAGCCCGTCAAGCTCCCTGAGCATGTCCTTTATTATAGGGGTATATCTACTACAATTCAAAATTATACGCGTAGCTTTATTTTGTTGTATTTGAAGTTTCCCTATTTTTCCCTTTGTGCAAGCTATTAACAGTGAGGAACAGTAACTAAAATTAATCAGGACTATGGTATATTATAAACCAACCTTTTGCACCATAAAGACAAATGCTTGGATACCCTGCTGAAGAAACCAATCTTCTTTGTCACCTTCTTGATTTGATAACTAATCTGGCTCAAGAAACTCAGTTTTAGGTCAACAAATACACTGAGCATCACTTTACCATCACTTATTATATCCTGCCTCCACTTGGCACTAACATACTGCAGAGCCGATTCCGTAGAATGGGCACTTCGAAATCCCGACTGACCGTTAAAGCAAACCGTTCTTCGTTCTTCTCGAAATATTCTTTCAGCTGACGACATACTATGTTCAATTATTTTATCTATTACTGGCATCAAATTGATTGGACGAAATTCAGTTAAGTCTCCTGGATTGGAAGGATTGGAAACCTTTGAGACTGGTACAATCACACTGGTCTTCAATTCCTCTGGTATTCTTCCAGTGGTCAGGGATGTACAACTACATGGAATAACTTTTTTACTAAATTAACACTCAGTAAATCATCGCTGGTACTTTTTGATTTTAATTTATTGACAATTTTTCTCAATTCTGGAGCCTTACAAAATTTAGTGAAAAGAACATGATTTACGCGTTGCATGTTGGAATTCCAGGGCTACGGCCGATTCTCACTTGTACGACACCCGACGACAGCGACAACACGATAAAATTGCGGGGGGATTTCACCCTGAGTCTGGTTCCCACTTGTACGACACCCGACGACGTGCCATGTCGTTTTTTTCTTTCTACACCCAAAGCTTCCGTGGCAACATCCACTTTCTTGAGCAAAATGTCTGGCGCAGGAGGTTAATTTGTGCAAAGCTGTGAACACTTTTTTATTTCGTTGTGGTACTGGTTCGTGTTGATGTTGCTTTTCGTTGATGACAGATATATGATTTCGATCTAAAGAAGGTGGCTGAACAGTGTTTTATTTGCGGTAGAGGTATGTTTCTATCTAGAAAAAACGATTATAAAGTCGAAGGTTTGCGAAATTCTTAGAACTGGGTGGAAAATTCAAAGCCACTATAAAGACGAACAATTCAAAATTCTTGAATCGATCGAGGTTCACGACAGATGCAGGGAACTGTATACCAAAGAGAGGGTTGGCTTGCCAGTAGCAAGAAGAAAATAAAAAACTACGTTCCAGCGGTGATGACGTTTTTGCTTTTTAATTGAATTGTGTGATATGTGAGAAAGGTGCCTCAGAGGCATATCTGGCAAAGAAGCGCAAGGTACCGCTAGAAGCGCGAGACAGTGTTCATTGTGTTGAAACTCTGACCTTCAAGAATTCCTTAATTACTGCAACTAAACAGAGAAAGGACGAAGACGTGCTTCGCTGAATTTGTGTGGTAAATGATCTGGTGGCGGCACAGGCGAGGTACCACACCGGACTTGTGACTTCAAAACGCCCCCTTTTTTCTTTTTTCAACAAATTTGTTTAATATCACTGTTCTTCGACCGACAATTTCGACCGACCATACCACTAGACCGAATTCAACGAATAAACACTCATTCGACGCAGAATTGAATGCTCTTTAATTTTTGAATGGTTGAAATATTCTCTGTTCTAAAGTTATAGGCAAAAAACTGTAAAAAAAGAAACAAAAATTTCTTATTGTTTGCACTTCCTGACGCGAGCGGCGGTCGAGGGACCTTGAAAACCTAGGATACTTGTACTTATGAACCGATCAAAACAACAATTAGATTTTTAACACTTTTTTACAAGTGACCCCTTTAAAGTTCATAATTTAACTGGCTTACATTGCATTGTCATTGTCTTCAACTGTTATGCTTGGATAAATTTTTTTTTTTTTTATAGGTTTATTTTTACCTCCCCTCTATGCTTCCGAGAAATTAGGAGGTACTTACCGAACACCTGTATAAGGGAGATATAAGACTGTGACATAAAGAGACAGAGATATTAAACTGATAAATGTGCCGTGTGCCGTAATTTCTAGAAAAAATCGACATTTTTATACAATCATTATCGGCAAAGGTGCATTATCGCTTATATTAGCAGGCAAATTTGCCCAAAATATTTATATAGCGTATATAGCTGCGATGTTATTTATTCCACCAAGCTACAAAATTGAGGGGATTCACGAACACAAACTGAGCTTCAACAAAAGAGAAAAATTCCATTAACTCAGTTTCTCTCAAGAATCGCATAAACTCTATTCACATATTGTTCTTATGATTGCTTACAGCTTTCATGAAAATTGAAACATCTTAGGTTTATTCGGAATTTTAGTTTAGTGCATTTTCTAGTGGAATATTTAGTTATGGTAAATTTGTTTATTTCAGGTGATGGAACTGATTACTTGAACGTGGCCTTGAAAGAAGGCTATTTAATTCTAACCATGGGCTTATCAAACGGCAAACAGGAAATGCAAATCAAGCCCAACAAAGTGCGTTTCGACGACAATCAATGGCACAAAGTTAGCGTACACAGAAGGATACAAGAAGTAAGCAGATTAATATAAAAAGGTCAAGATATATTTAGCCAATTAATTTATTTGTTGCAGATATCTTCTATTACCAGTTTTTGTAGGGTAAGTACCGAATTCATTTTTGATCGTTGTAAAAAAATCAGTTTACTTTATTATTCCTCCCAGCTTCTGGGAATATTTTTAATTTTCACTCAGATGTTCATAGCCATAGCCATGAGTTCTATTGTGTGGTGTCAGTATCAGTGTTTGAGCCCTGTACGATGGTCGTCAATTTGACAAATATTGGTCTCCCTTTAGCCTTTTCAAACAGTTCTTGCCAACCTTTTTAGTTAAGAGCCTCCAAGCGCCTTATTTCTCTTATTGCTGTAGCACCAATTTAAGGTATTCGAGAAGCTTGTTGCGCAATAAAAGCGGTCTTACCTGTTATTGGTCCTTCAATATGGGCCGATTGTAAGCACTTCAACTACCTAGTTTAGCAATTGCTTGACACTGTTATTGGTCGGCGTGTGTAATATTTCAGTCGGAGCTAATGCCATAGGCTTTAAGGTATCAATTCATACTGAAAAGTTTCTTTATGTTCCTACCATCTCTTTGGCAACCAATACTTTTGAAGATAATATTCTCCTCGTTGAGAAGCTTTTTGATGGCAGTGCTTTTTATGCTTTTAAATTTGAGCTTACAGTGGCAGCGCGGTGCGATTTGAGCCAAAGATAGCGAAACTCTCTTTTAAACATTAATCGTCGTCCTTCACCGTTTTGCGGAAAAATCCATTAACAATTTTAACAAATTATGCTACGAAAAAAGTGGGATATGCTCCATGATCAGTACATTCAAATTTTTCACAAAGATTTTTTTATTAGATCTTACTTAGTCAATGTTACTCTTATTAGACAAGGAAAGAGAGAGGACGCATACCGAAGCCAATTTACCTGTTACCTGAACAACATGCACATGACTGTGTAACAGAAGAAACGTGTAAGCATTGTAACTAGAAATACACCTTAATTTATTTTGACCAAATTTGGCCTGTAATATTTATTCTTTTGTCAAGGTTTTATTATTGGGTTATACTTTATCAAGGTTATACTTTAACATATTACAAAGAAATAAACCAAAGACTAGGCTTTACAGTTAATGCAGTGTCCCAAATTCACAAAAGCCTACAATTTTCGGGTCACGGGGGGAGCGGGAGGGAGCCTGTATACCGGCGTAAAAGACACGTCAAGCGTTGCAAACAGAATGCAAATATTTCCCAACTCACAATATCCGTAATAGTTCTTGTATTCGAATTTACAGGCCTCATAACCCATAAAGAAATGACAAAACATTGCAGAATGCTTAAAATATTAAAAACACGCTGTAAAAGGTGAATTTAATTAAAACAATATTTTGCTCCAACAAAAATTAGACCCCCCCCCCCCCCCCCCAATTGGTAACCGGTGAAATTACGACGAAACTCATTGAGGACAAAATTGTAGTGCTCGGCGCGCTCTCTACGCTGGCGTAATTGCTTTTGTTGTAGCTATAATACAAGCCAAGAATGTATAAAAACAAATTTTGCACCTTTTAGGCCCCTATCACTCCTCCCCCTTTGGAACACTGAGAGGGGCCTAAAAGCGTACGCAAAAACGCAGCGAGGTAGAGTATGTTTCCAGCTCAAACTCACTACCGCCTGTACTATTAAAATTAATAAAATTAAACCATAAAGTAATCCGGCACAAGCATTTCTAATTTTTTTCCATTTTTATTATTTTTTTCTGTGAAACGTTATTCCTGCCAATCCCGGCACCTTTTTCTTGCCGCGATTTTTGCAACGATATGCTGAACAATTACCATGTTTTACCGTTTTATAGTATATTTCAATTTTCACCTCCACTTGGCACTCTTGATTCGCTGAAATACACGTTCGATGCTCCTTGTCACTAAAAACTGCGACATATAAAATGAACCTGAAGCCACATTTACATATATGCCAAAATGTTGGACTTTTCTTGTAGACTAAAATGTTATAATATTATTTTTGGGGTAGTTTTCACATACCCCTTTTAGTACAGGACCCCTTTTGACGTCTTCGGGATTTTTGTATTTTTTACGGTGGGGGATCATTTAAAATTATTGATTCCATGCAGCTTTTAATCTTTTAGCGCAAACGAAAATCACAATGTGAGGTTCTGTGGACTCTACTAACAATTCTTTAACAATTTTTCATTGCCTATCAGTAAGAATAAATCCCTCTTCCTGTCTCTTTTTGAACATTCTATCAGCCTTATCTGCTGTTATAAAAGTTATAAAAATACCCTTATTCCATCATCCAGTGAAAATATTTTCCGACTAGCGAAAGGCGGCGAGTAAAATACTCGTCAAGACGGATTTATTCTTCCTCTCCGACGTTCGACGCTAGCTGCAACATCCTCCCGCGGTAAGCTAGGTAGAAGTATAAAGTTTTCCGTCATAGTGTTTAACTTTCGCGAATCTAAATTCCTCGTCTTTCACTCCGACTTTTATCATAATGATAATCTTCAAGATCATAATATTACTTCTGGGGAGGGAAATGTGAGGTGGCATAGTTTCAAGCTGCAATTTCTCTATCTTCATCATCATTGTCAAAGAAGGACTTGTCGTGCATAGTGAAATATCGTTTTACATACCTAACTTGAATTAAAATGTGAAATGAAAAGATGAAAAGATATTTTCCTTTCAGATACTGTAATTAACTTCACTCTAATTTATTGCGTCAACTTAAATTTTAGAAGAAGTGGTTTTTCCCCACCTATATTGTTCCGTATCAGGTGCTCTCTTTAATTTTCCTGACTTATTAAATTAATTTTTAGATAGGTACCTAGAAGGTGTTTCAATGTCGTAGGATGTCCAAAAAACGCATACTTTTCCAGAAAAACTCTTACCTTCAGGATAAGACACGCTCCTGCGTCCTTGTGCACTTACAAGGTAGATTTATGTCACCTGGTTCTGGTTCGGATTTCTTTACCAGGTTCTGGTTCGAGATCGATGGGTTTGGTTGGGAAGACATTTTTACTAACAATAAAAAATGAGATTTCTCACATAGCTCGATATATTTAGTTTTGAGTAACAGTTTTTTCCTTCGAGCTACATGGAGGGGAAGATGGGTGCTAGTGCCAGAAAACCCCCTCGGGAAAACCTCGTATAATTCAAGTGAATTGCACTGAAAATTACTAATAGGCGGTACATGGCTGGTGTAGAGAATTGCCTCCGCGCTGATTAGCTTCCCAATGGGCATACTGTAACAATGGAAAAGGCAGCGCACAGAATATCGTTTTCACAAACGAGTTTTTAATTTTAGACATGTAAAGAAACTGTGCAATTTAATAATTACCTAATTATCTGAACTGAGATCTACTTCGCAATTAAGTACCTGTAGACTTTGACTTAAAACTTTAATTGTAATTTATTGATGATCTGCATGATTTGTCTTTTCTGGATGGTCGTGTGGTTTGACACTTCTGGATGATCACAGTTGCGTACACAGTGCATCTTGGCACATTATGGTGCATGTAGCACGTCGCACGTCAGAGCTCGAGCTGCCATGCTACTCGTAGTACTGGTTGTGCTGGTACCGCTTCCCATCCTCTCAGCCTGCGCTTGCGGAAAGTCCCCGCTTGCACGCTGAAATCATGTCGGTGAAGCGTGATGCCCTCACGGGGTCAACGCATGATTTTCCTATACATTCTACATTCCAACGAATTTTAGTCGGAAAAACACATCCGCTGTGGCTCTGATATATTTTTTTTTTATTACTTCCGTCTATGTCACGATCGCTTCTTTCTTAAATATGCTCTACTCTAAACATACAATGCTCTAAATTGTATGTGTGTTTTATTTACTTTAAAATATGGGCTGAGTTCTGTACCGTCACATGTTAGATTCATCTCATAATATAATAGGCTCTCAGAATTAAGGAATAAGCCGACTGAGCCCTCTTTGGAATTATTGAGAGATAATAACTTTCTGAGCTAGGTTTCCGTCTGACCTCTGAATATTTACCATATCACTGTGCGATTTTAGTAGGAAAACATCGAAAAATGTAATTGAGGAAGAAATTTGGACCATTGAGGAAGGCGAGACAGAAAGTGTGGTGGAGGTAAACACACATTATACATTATTCTTTTCTCGCGGTCGCGGGTCGGTACAGCATCGGCGCGGCTGAGGCTCTGCATGCCTATAGGATACCGCGGCAATGTAATTCTTGTAATAGCTTGTCTTTCAATCCCGTTCATGCAGCATATTTCGTTTCAAAACATGTGTCGGAAAATGAAATGTGTGATTCCTTGACGCGTTCTGTGAAAAAAGTATTAACACGGGTCCGCAAACCCACCGTTTTCTAGATACCTACAGGGTGTCAAAATATCTTTTTTTTTCGTTTTTTTTAACGATATCTCAGGAACCTGCTTTTTTTATTAGTATGTACAATTCTTGAAAATTCATGGCATCGACATTCCAAAATATTGATAAAATTTTGTCTCGTCGTTCAACAGATGAGGTAAAAGAAGAACTGGAGAAGGAGAGTATTCCACACTCTTACCGTAAGAGTGTGATCTTCTTTTCCAAGCAGCATATTATGTACCCAAAATCTGCGTTTTCCGCAGTTCTCCATTGAAACTTCGATTTCCTTCATCTTCTTCTTCTAAACAAAGTGCCACCATGACTAAATCGCATTTGCTAAAATTTTTGAACATTTTGCGTACGGGACCTTCCACGATATTGTTTGAATCAAGACTGTCAAGAGTGGCGAGTATATCTAGCCGGAAATCGAAAGGAGTCGAAAGCGTGTATGGCAATTGTGTGCTCACCTCTGCCGATCCCACACCGATCCGCTGACTTGGGGAACCACCGGACCGGAGTCGGATGAAACAGGACGCTACTTTGGATTGTTGATCTTAATGATAATAAAAATGTTGGTATCAATATTAATCATTCGTTGTAGTAATGTCCACTCAGCCTGGACCATTTTTAACCATTTATTTTCAAACGTATCCTGACTACCATAATTTCTTAGCTCAAAAAAGATGACTCAGTTGAATGGTTGCTCTTTAATAAGATCTAATCCCTAATAAGATTTATTAAGAAGGTATCATTCTTTCACTTTCTTATATATTTTTTTTTTCATTTACTGATATTAAATTACCTATGGTAAAGCGGTAATTTTAAAATTTTCACTGAAAAGTTAGAAGATAAATTAATTGCAATGTCAAGTTCTCTACATTTCAATTAAGGTAAGAAGCACTGTATCTGACAATAGCTAGGAATAGACGAAGCGATTTGCTGGCCGATTTGATCACCACGAGCAAACCCGGAAGATAAATCTCTTCGTCTGTGGTAATTCAGCGCGCCATGCCAAGAGCCATGCCAGAACCGTAGACGCCTCTGGCACGGCTTGACAGTATTTTCTGCCATAAACGAACAGACTTTTCTGCCAGACTAGCGCGATACGCGATACGCTCACAGCAGCTCGTTTTCCCTTTTTGTTATTATTATTATACTTTGACATTATTATCAAATATTAATTGGCCTAAAGATACCGCGTAAAAATAATTTTCACTAACTACAACTAGGTATATGCGTTAAAAAAAGGTTTTTAGGCATGGCTCGCGACCTCTTGAAATTTTCTACAGATCACGAGCCACGCAAATCCGACCGATAAATCGTGTAGTTTCCCCATAAACGTACACATTTGCATGTGATGAGCCACTCCGACGGATAATTCGTACGATTAGCGTGGACGTTTATGGTGTGACTTGAAAAATCTGTCCACGCTGCTCGCCACGAGCAAATCCGCCGAATTTGCTCGTGGCGATCAAATCGGCAAGCAAATCGCTTCGTCTATTCCTAGCTAATAGGTAAACGTGTAATTACCGTACCGTAAGATCGATTAAATGTACTGGAGGTTATACAAAATCTTAATTTATTTCGATAAACTTTCACCAGAAGCCACGAATGCGGTTGCCGGCACATGCAACTTTAATAACGTATTTGAAGTTGCAGACAATCTCAAAGAACGCGGTAAACTGCTTTTCCCGTGTGAGGATACAAATTGCCTCCAGTTAATTGATTTTCAGAGCTTCGTAATCCGAGAAGACAGACAGTGCGGCTTCTCGTTTGTTGTTTATAATCCACTTCATTAATGAGGATTTGTCGTCTTGTACCATTTCTTTCAGAAAACTATCGTGAAACTTGATCGTTCTTCTTGTTGGACGTTTTTCATTTCGCTTGGCTATGCATGACATCGCATTTAGGTACAATGAATGCAAAATCTATATAGAGAATGATTCCTTGTTGAAGATACGACGCCTTGAAGGTGGTGTCAAAAAAATTCTTTATTTTTAATTTAATGGAACAAGTTACAGAAATAAAATTAAGTAGAGGTAGTCTGCAATCGAGAATTCATTCTTCATTCAGTGGACAATTCGGTAATTTTTCCCTACTGTATAAAAGGGTGGAAAAAGGTCACCCTTCGATCGTATTTCGCACTTAACTTTTTTTCTTCCAGCTGTCCCGTTGTGATGAACTTGGTACTTATTGGAGCGCCGATCGTGCGGGACGGGAAAATTTATTTTTATTTTGATTGGCACAATTTTGAGAAGTTTTTTCACCTGCTTGGTACCTGAATGTATGCCCTTTAACAAGGTACTTCAACCGTGTGTCTAACAGTTTTACAGTTTTCTTTTTGACTTTACATCCCTCGTCCAAATACGACCTCCGCATGCGCCCCTGAATAGGCCTATAGACTGGACACTGCAAGCTGAATCATCATCTGCACAGCATGGGTTTAGCGAACACATCCTATCCAAGTGTCCCGTTTTGGGAAAAACAAGATTACAAACCTTCGGGAGAGACTTTCTCACACTGCATGACATGGATACATTATACCAATAGTCAAGATTGTCAGCTTCCTCAAAGAGACTGACCTGATGAACCTGAACTGAACTGACTTCACATTCGATTGGCTCCGAACAATCCTCGGGAGTTCCCGGCTTGGTTCCCAGCGTAAAGGTTCTACCCAGAAAAAAACTCCCTGCCAATCAGAGCATTCTTATCTAACGCCAATTTCTTGTCTTTTTGAACCTTACAGTAATATCAAAACCGACTTATGATTATCTCAGCCTTTTGGCTTAGTTAGTTTAACTTCTCACAGAACGCCGAGACGCCGACTCGACCTGAAAATCCGTTCTTTGTCACATTCTTATACAGGAATCAGATCTGTTTTTAATCCTTTGATATAGTTTAGGTTGACGAAAGTTTCTTAAACCTCACAGCGGCCTGGTTTGTTCCTTATCAAATGGGTGTCAAGTTAAAAGAAATTTAGCCTAACAATAACCTGTCGCTTATGCTAATGGGGTTTATTTACGCGCATCGTAAGGTCTTTAAGTGCGGGAAAATTTTTAATTTCATTCACATGCACTCTATTTCTCTCATGACATCATCTCGGTTCAGCTAGTTATTCTCAAAAGGATATTGTTTCCCTAAAAAAGTTAAAGTTTACAGAAATCGAATCTTCCAACGCTCGCTATATTATTTTTAACCACGCTTACGTGTCAAGGGACTATCATGAAAACGGATTTTTAATCACGTCTTTAGGTGTTGAAATCTCAATTTAGAATTTCCTTACTTGGCGTGACATCATCTCGTTTCAAATAATTGTTCCCAAAGAATATAATTTCTTTAGGATAATAATTAATGTTGACAAAAAATAAGTCTAATTGTTTATTCGACTCATTAAACCATCATTTTTAGATTCATTGTGGAAAACCAAGTTTGTCGAGAAGAAAAAATTCAAATTTAACGTATACGTCACAGATTCGCAGAAACGCTAGTCGTCAGTAGTCAATCCTGAAGCCATCAAAAGGCGAACAGGTTG
Organism: Malachius bipustulatus; assembly: GCA_910589415.1. NCBI lineage: Eukaryota > Metazoa > Arthropoda > Insecta > Coleoptera > Melyridae > Malachius > Malachius bipustulatus. The sequence continues at coordinate 8,091,922 of OU342632.1, forward strand.
AATAGTTATTACGTAGACGTCGGTTTTCGTAATTGAACAGGTATTTGGTCCATTATAGCTCTAATTATTTATTTATTTATTGTACATACAGTACATTTCACGTCCGGTCCACATGATTTGAGCAGAATAGAAATTTTGAAGAAATAGGTAGTAAAATTTCTTTTTATTCCTTGAAAATCGTTACGGAAATATTACAAGACTTTTTTTTATTTGGACAAAATCAGGCTATGCAAAATGGATTTTAGAATGCCGGTACGGTTGTACGAAAAACTCGATTCATGGAGCTGCAAAAATGAAAATCGAGAGTGAAAATTTTTCCATTTGTCCTTCTTTAAAAAGTTATCATTGAAAAAAAAAATGACATTTCAACAAATTTTTATTAGAACTAATGATATTTGAAAAAAAAAGATATTGTTCACATTTTTTTGTTGTCTTAGGATGTGTTCAAATAGCTTGCCTCAAAAGATTCGTACTAGCTATCATGGAAGCACGAAATCTTTGTAGAAGATCATCGTCTATTACCGTCACAGCAGCGTGAATATAAACTATACTATAAATCAGTACTAAAATTGTGTGCAGTAGCTGACATTACTAAAAAAGCAATTTCGGAGAATCGGGAAGCAGAATATTTTACTGGAACGGAAGTTTCTGCTTGCCGCTTTCCCGAAATTGCTTTTTTGGTAATTTCATCACTTACTGCACGCAATATCCGTACTGATGTTACATATTATGTCACATATTACATATTAGATACATCTTCTTCATTCAAAACTAGATCGAGGTAAACTTATTGTTCATACAAGTTTCCCTAGAAAAATTAATCGACAAAAACTGATGATCTGGGAGGCATTGATATGTGTCCACCTCCTCCGATTCACCTCTCTGGAAAATTTTCATTCAAGAAATTCCTCGCTTGCATTCCATAACGTGTCGGTGCTGGAATCCACCCGGTCCACCATCATGCTGGAATCAACAGTTTAATCGGAGTACTAATGGAACTTCATCAAGCAATCCTAGTGGTAAATTCTCATTCAAAAATTGTAGATACAGGACTGAATTAGGCCGGTTAGGCAGAATGTGTGGACCAAGAACATCATTATTCAATAACCCAGCCCAAATGGTGATTGATCATCGTCTTTGATGAGATCTTTGGCGTATTGAATGAGGGTTTTTATCCCCCTGGGTATTCGCGTTATGAGTATTTATGATACCTGTTTCAGTAAATGTGAATTCATCACTCCACAGAATTACGCTATTCAACAATCATCTACAAAAATTGAATTTTCGTATCACCTTATGCAAAACTTGAATCTTTTGGGGTCTAAATGATGCCAGCGTTTTCTCATTAATAGCCTGTGAATTGTATCTGTTTGGGCATGGGTATGGGATGATACTATCCGAAAGCTTGTACTTGCTTCCGCTTCTACAATGTCAAGAATTTGATCATCTTTATCGAGGCTACGTGTAAGTTGTTGACATCCTACCGGATTCTGTCAAATATTTAAACAACCTCCGTTTCCCGTAATCGTTGTTTTACCCGTCTAATGGTTTTTGCATCTGCGTGCAGAAGATTGGGAAACTTTTTCGCATATTCTCTAACCGCAGCAATGGCATTTTTATTACATGCTCCCAATACTTTCAACATATCGACACAATAACGAGTCCCGGAAGGCAATACTGAAGCTGAAGTTGCTGAAGTGTGAGGGAAGTAAGGTAAATTCTGGGTAGACGCACTAATGAGAGTCTGGATTGATGTGGATAACCTAATTCCAGCTTTCATTTTGCCTCGGATTGACTCTCGGAACTCTCGAAACGAATTGCCGCATCCGGCAAACCGCATCTAAAACCAGAAAACCAGTCTTAGTAATACCTAGAACGACTTTTGAATACATTACCTACGTAACAACAAATAAAATGTCAAATATTTGCTCTTTTCAACAATAACTTTTTAATGAAGGACAAACCGAAAATTTATCACTCTCGTAGCTCAATAGCTCAAGGGCACGAGCGTCAATTATTGTTGACACGCCGTGTATACCCAATGGCGCCATTTTTTTCTCACTTTAACTTGAGACTTGAAATTTTGGAATAATATTATTCGTTGTGGTGAGACCTTTACAATGATGTATCCCAAGACCATACCTACTTTTCATTGAAAAATAGTTCTAGACCACCTTCGCCTACAGGCTGAAACAAAACCAAAACCGGGACAAACCTGGGAAAACCGGGCATTTCAGAATAACTGACACCATTGCAGAATCTATCCTGGAAATGCAATCTGATGGTATGAGTCCTCTGATATCATTTGTAAAACCATTTAAGGTCCTAATAGACTGGAAAAAATGGCAACAAATGGAACACCTGTGCCTGAAAAAAGAGTTAGTCTGGTACACGGACGGCTCAAAGACAGAGACAGGTACCAGAGACAGATATCTGGAGTGCATGGGGTGGTCCCCGGATGCAATATTTACGTGCCACTGGGGACTCATGCCAGCATCTTCCAGGCTGAAATAAATTGAATTAGGCTATGCGTTGGAGAGAATATTACAAGGAACTATCGAGGTAGGGAAATCTGCATTCTCTCTGACAGTCAGGCTAGCCTGAAAGCCCTTGCAGCTTATGAAATCAGATCAATTTGGGAATGCCTGCAAGACCTCATTGACTTGGCCAGGTGCAACGTGGTGACACTAGCTTGGGTTCCGGGTCACTGTGGGACGCCTGGTAATGAGGCTGCAGATCAACTAGCCAAGAAAGGCGCTGGGATGAACTACACTGGGCTCGAACCAGTGTTTGGCATCCCGAGGAACACTGTACGCGGGACGGTGGCTCAGTGGGTAAGAATCCAACATATAGCACACTGGACCGTGTAACAGGAAATAAACATGGTAAGGTGATGATGAGCCGAGGAATATCCTATATGAAAAAAACATTAAGTCAACTGCAAAAAAATTGACCTGTTTTTGCATTTGTTTCGAAATTTTAAGATTTATTAAACCACACTCAGACTTTACACGTGACAGTCATTTTAAATAATAATGGCTCATTGGTTATTATCGCGTAACAGTGTTTTAAGAGTTCATACTTGGAAGATAGTTTCCCAAAAGAATGCAAGATAATGAAATGGGATAATAAGAACTTGAGATATAATATTCATCTATCTCAAATTATTAACACGAACTCCAATAATTCTCTCAAGTAGGTAGGTAGGAAGGTAGGTACTTACTTACTCTGAATAGGTAATATCTTTTCATCATTGTGACTTCTTCCTCGTCTTGATAAAGTATTGTTCTCCCCGGTAATAAATTTGATCACTCATAAATGTTTTACTTCCAAGACGTCCTGCGTGATCTTAGTATTCTTCTAGATAAACGGGATTCCAAGTTCCAAGAGCCGTATTCGAAATAGTACAATTGCCGATACAATTCAAACTAAAGATTGACAATTATTATGTTCTTGGTGAAGTAAGTTTGAACTTAGTTTGATTATCTAATTACTCTATTACAGCTGTCGGCGGTGGTAGATGGAGTATATGCGGATCACTCGCACATTGCGGGGAAGTTCACAATGCTATCGTCGAGTCGAGTCTACGTGGGCGGCAGTATCAACACCAGAGCCCTGCCTGGGGCCCGGGTTCATAACAACTTCATGGGATGCCTAAGGAAGGTGAGTGGGCTTTATAATATATTGAACATTCTCTCGTAACTTTGCGAAGGCGGCTAATGAATAATTAAATTCGCAGGCATTTAATTATTTATTAGTCTATATTATTCTACCTACGCATTTATCGTCATATTTTTCCTCTTTTATACTTGCCTAATAAAGATGGAAATTTGTAGAATATTTAACACGACGTTCAGTTTTATTATTGAGCAACTTAATTGAAAATACCCTGTAGGTAGGTATATCTATTATGTACCAATCTACTGAAAGGCTCTAATAGCGCTAAAACATTATACCGAATACAACAGGCGCTGATTAATTTAGAAAGCGTCTAAGTAATTTTCAAATAATGTAATATCTCGAATGTAAAAGGCATGTTTTCGAGAAATTCCTAATGCCATTCAAAATTTCTGCTACGTAGGTAATTTGGCATGAAACTAACAGTAGCGACTCCGTAATCATGAGATCAGCTTTATAAAAGCAGCAAGCAAAGGAACGTTCTAGATGGCAGGGGGAATTTACAAAAATATACCGCCCTCTAAGGAAAAAAGAATAATAATTGTAACAAGCAGCTCTCGCAAATGGTTAAACATTTTTAAAATGTTACCTACTTTGAACACAATACAGTCGCAAACGTTGTCGTTTAAATGAACAGAATTGCAATGAAAAAATTACAATGCTACTAACGAAACTCTCTGGAAGAATTTATAAACCGGTGACATACCTACCATACCGCCAAGCTCGCGGCCGCGGGTGGGCCTGACGTCAAGGGGGTCCTGAGCTCTGGGCTACGGCTTGGCCCATAAAAGAGCTCCAAATAAAGAAATCAAATAAGTATATTCGTAAGCGCAATTAAACGAATGGCAAAAACATAAACATATGAAACCAGAAAATATTATTATCCTGCACTAAAAGCAAGAGTTTTCACCCTGAACTCTTAAACATAATATACAGGGTGTTCCACGACATGACTGCCATAGCCTGGGACTGTGTTGCTGGGGGAATTCCCTACTAATTTAAAAACCATTTAAAAATAAATCGCTTTATTGAATTAGTTGCTCAAAATGTCCACCCAGTTGCTGTTTGCAGAGTCTAGCTCTTCTCAGAATTGAAATGGTAGACAAAATCAATGTCGGCGCATTCTCATTCAAAAAAGTAAACATGCCTTCAATGTAACACAAGCAAAAAACACGCAAAATTAATTTAAAAAAGTCTCACACTTATTAATACCAAATTAATGTCTTATAAAATTCCTTTATTATACCACGACTGTAAGATAAAACAATAACCTTCAAATTTAAAATAATCAGCTGTTTCTCTTATTTATTTCCACACAGGTATTACACAACTAATCGTCTTTCACCACTTGGCTATACTTCACTCTGTGTTCTACTTCACTATTCACAATTCACTAAATATCAACACTGGCTACAACTGACTTATCTAAGTCTTCCTTACTCTGTGATACTTCAGCTTTCAATCACATTCACGATAAGACTAACTCCTAATAGAATGCGGAACCATTCTGGTATTTAGTAGACTTTCTTGCACTCGCCTGGCGGTGTGTCACTCCTGTCATGTCACTGGAACTGTCGCTCAGGTGGCATTTCCATTAATGTCTGAGAAAGTAAATCAACAGCACGAATACAAATCTAGAATTATTCGCGAATGAATGTCTCGTTATAATATGCAAACGAAATTTATATTTTTTCCAACTTGTTTTGTAGCTAATCCAAGAACCATCAATGAAGAAAACTTAAGAGAGGGTCCGCCAATAAGATTTGGCGGGGTGGCCCCAAATCTGAAGCTATACCACTGTTATAAACCTTGTTTTTTTAAGGCTAGACCACAATATGAGAAAGCAGGATGGCAAGGCGTTGAAAATTTAAATAATGCGGAATTAATAATGTAACGTGGAATTCCATAACAAAACCTGCTGTTAGATCTTTTCTTTTCAAGTTCAAGTTGGAGATTATTGCCCGTTTTTCTCGAAGAAAACGCGATGACATTTGACTCGGTAAATTTTGTATTTTGATATCTGAAAAAGTATCAGAATACAAGACAGAACCACCTTTATCTAAAAATAAATAACTTCCATGCCGCCTGTATTTTGCAGGTTGTTCACTAATATATCGCAAGACAATCAAATTAATATTGATAAAATGTAAACGAATAGAAACAGGTAGGTACAATATTAAGTCTTTGCAAAGTCAATTGAAACGGCAAAACATTGAATGATTTTAAGGGGGGCGTCAATATGATGACATTTTACGTTTAAATAAAACCAAATAAATACAGGATTATTATTGAACTCTGCCTTCGCTGGTCCACGTGGACTCGATAAATCTTGGCATGTTAATAGCTTCCCGATGTCTCCAAGAACTCATTTGAAAAAGTCTCAGCCAGCATCGCTCCTTTATTAGAGCGAACGCACACCCTGTACTTTCTATCAGAATATAAATAAAAATAGGGCCAGTGCTCTCCCCCGAACATCAAACCGCCGTATCTTTTCAATCAATACCTCATAGTTCACCTTATCAAATGCTTGTGATAGTCAAAATAAACGACAATTGCATTCAGTCTCTCGACAAGGTGTTTAATTATTTTCCGGATACTCTCAAAAAATGCGGTGTTCGTTGATTTACCAACAATAAATCCATGCTGAACGCCCATGGATCCATGCTAAAGTCTTGAGCAACTTATTCTCTCGAAAATCTTATAAAAGAAGAAAGCAGTGAAACCGGCCTATAATTACTAATCTTACCTCTATTTCCTTTTTTTATACAATGCCACAACTTTTGCCACCTTTACCAAGTCAGAAAAAATCCCCACCTCGATGTTAGAATTAATCACATGTATCAATGGCTTGCTGCTATACGATCGTACCTACTGATTTTATTATTTTTGGTGGGATCTGATCTAGCCTACAAGACATTTTTGGTTCCATTTCCATCAGAATGCAACCGACCTCGACCCTTATTTTTGTAGGTTTCATAAAAACAATTAACTTGACTCCCCGCAAGATTTGAACCGTCTAATCCCACGGATCAGTTCGCAGCAGCAGAGAAGTGCTCCGCGAATGCCTCAGTCACCTGCGATGAATTCGAGATCTCATTGTCATCTATTAACAACTTAGTTCCATATTTACCACCAGAATTTTAACCCAGCAAGTATAATTTAACAAAATTAGAAAAAAATGTTATCAACAATGTTTTTTAGGTAGTGTACCTATTCCTAGTGTGTTCATATAATCTTCAGTTGTCTACTTGTCTGGGGTAACAATATAATCGACGATTGTTCCGTTACTAAATGCGGGCAATTTTAAAGTTCTACATCTCTGCCCTGCTAAGGAGAGAAAATTTCAATCTGCAGTTTTGAAAAAAAAAACTTAAAAACTTGGGAGCTATGTCTGATTATTATTCCATTATTATTGATCATTGATCCTTATTTCACGAATTTTGAATAGGTACGTTTAATATTAAGTAATCTAATCGTAGAGTCACCTTCTTTACAATAATTTCAACTTATTAAAAAAAAAAAACATTCACTTAAAGTCTCATTATTATTTTTTCAAATTGTAGATAGAACTTTTCTCCTTTACAGGGCAGATCTAGGTGAGAAGAACGTAGGCTTCAAAACTGTACATATAATGAGCAATTATGAATTTTAATTTGATACTGGCATGAGTGGGTTTTTCTGTTTCCTTGATTTTCTTCTTTCGAGTTTTTTCTGTCCCTGAAGTAAATGCTTTACCATGCACTCAAACTTTAAAATATTTCCCTCACTTTAAGCACCAGGAGAATCATGAGTAGGTACTTATATTAATTAGGTAAACCAATTCATTATAAATAGTATATTATTCAACAAGCGAATAATGAAAGCTATTATCCACGAAGATTAAAATTGCAGCACGAGCCTCTTGCGAGTGCTGTAACATCTAAGTGGATAATAGCATTATGCGCGAGTGGGATACTATAATACTTTAGAATGAAATTACATATGTTGAAAGTTCGATTAAATGCAGTTTTATTTAATAAAGAATATGGTTTTCTTTAAATAAATATTTTGGTTATTGAAATATTGCAAAAATACAGAAAATAGTACGTAAGTACATACTTCAATTTCGACTGAAAATTCGTAAAATAACTAAATAATAATAAATAAACACGTTTCAGGACTTTCACGCCAATGAAAATTTCATTGGTCTAGGTATTAGGTCACGAAACAGGTGAAGGCTGTTTTCAAGAATATCACCTTGACTGGTACTCACCTAACAGGTCGACTTGATTTTCGCTCGGAAATATCAAATAAATTGGGTAGAGATTTACATTTCTTATGTACCTATTAAGATGAAACGAAGACTGCTGGTTGCGTAACCAAGCTGATTCAATTTGCTCTTGAATAAGGATGTAAGTATTTTCAGAATTTAATTACACAAAGAAATTCTTCTTTCTCTATCCTAAACATCTGGAGCTTCTTATAACATCGTAAGAACATCGTGTGATAATGTTTTTTCGATTATGATTCTAACGCCGCGAAACAAAGAGCGATGTATTCCAAAAGAGAAATGAACCGGCATCTAACAGCGATCCTTCCCTTTCATCAACCACATGAGAGAGCTATCAATGTGCTGCATGAAACTACATTGCGCTCTCAACGTTGACCGAGCTTTAAAAATTGTAAATTTATTGTGCTCATCAAAAATGATAGTGTAGAACCCGGAATTTACCATCTGGGTTATTTAACAAGATATCAAGATCAAAATGATACCATAAACTACTAGATACAGCAGGATATTTTATAGCAACATTTTTATTATTCTTTGCGGTAAATCGAAATAGACTGAAAATTCGCAAAATAAATGAACTTTTCTCACAAAATATTTTTCAAAAAGGCATAAAAGAGCATGTAGAAGTCTTTAGTTAATTTGTGTTTGTTTTCCACATAATACTTATTTGAACGATAAAAATTATTGCAGTTTGCAGACACAGAAAAATGTTTAACCTCTAACAGCTCGGAAACGATACTTAATATCAAAATTTTGCAATACTATTTTTCTTTTCAAATTAGAACATATTATAATCTTAACATATGCTTATCTGCAAAAAATATCCAGAGGCGTAGAAGATGGGATGGGAAAATAGGGGCCACCACCCACTAGCTACGCCACTGAACAGTTTTGGAAAAAAATTATTATCAGTAAACACTAAACAATAGACTATAAAACAATAAACAATAATAATAAACAATAAAAAAATAAACAATAAACTATAAAACATAAGTATACGTAAAATAATCTATAAAACTGATAGCAAATATTCATTTGCTATAAAACATATTCTAATAATTATTTAATTAACAGAATAAATGAAAATGGTCTAATATATTTCGTTCGGTAGAAATATTACGACATTAGTTAAAAATTCACATCAATACCTATTCTGCCTTCATTGCATTATTGCATTGAATGAGTATTGCATTTTATTTGATACTTAAAGTGATGATATTTCATACAAACTGCCTTGCTAAATAAACACATGTAGATATATCTATAATAATTTAATAAAATAAGGCCGCCTAGTATCATATCTTGTATATCATTGTATCATGAAACCTGAGCTTCAAGGACAAATACATGCACTTTGATGATTCGGATTATACTGACGTCAATAACTTCTATGGAATCGTTCTGAAAGAATCAACTGAAGTTGTTGAAAAGACCAACAAAACCCTCTACTTCTACTCAAAAAAATTTCTATAAAACATATAAGTAATTCTAATAAGTATTTAATTAACAGAGTAAATGAAAATGGTCTAGCAGAACCTGAGCTTCAATGACTGATACACGCACTTTGATAATTCGGATTATACTGACGTCAATAACTTCTACGGAATGATTTTGAAAGAATCGACTTGTTGATAAGACCAACAAAACACTCTCTATTCTACTCAAAAAATTGGCTGTTATATATTTTTTATTTCTTTGAATTATTTATATAGGCTGACCCCGAAATAGCGGACACGGATAGTACCACGGCATTCATTGTGGATTGGGGATTCCAGGTTCATTTCAAAAATAGTGTGTATGTCCGATAGACACAAGGCGATCAGGATCTGGTTTTGAAATTTTTCTGAGACCTTTCGTTTCGATGTTACAGGGTGATTCATGCATTTTGCCGGAATACGAATTAATGGAATTAATGGAAAACTGCAGGGCCGTACTTAAGTTTTCAGGTCTCTATCGCTTTTGTCAAAAAGTTCACTCTGCATTTTCTTCAAAGTCGAGTACCATTTTCTAAATTTACATGAAAAATGCTACAATTGCGGTAAAAAATTATTGGCACCATTAAACTGGATCAAGAAGAAAATAAAAACTTTTAGTTTTTTTTCAGGATTTCATATCATAGTTAATACCTAATTTTCGAAAAATCAAATGTGTTTTTTTTTAAACGTGCGTATTTTGTAGTTATGTCAAATAAATTTGCTTGATCTAAAGATTTAGTCAATTTAGCCATTTACAATTTCTTCTTTCAGTTGTTTTTCTTATTAAAACTTGAGTTTTTTTCTTGGTAAAACTTATTTTTAGCTCGAAAAAATCTAGAACGGCCCTAATCTTGGCTAAATCTGTAGATCCAGCCATTATTTGAAATAACTTCAAAATTATTTTTTTTAAATGTTTATTCTTTTCAGTTAAAATTTTTATCCAAAGTAAGGCCTGAAATTGATTGAATTTTAACATTTTCGATGTATTAAAGTTTATTTTATCACAAATAATATATTATGTGATAATTATTATTTTGTGGTTTGAATGGGACTATAATAATAAGACAATTATCATGGGCATAAAGTAGGGTTGGAGTACTTATTTAACAAACCAGATAGATAACATTTTCTTTCATTTTAAATTTACAGGTAGAATTCGTGGCAGATACTCTAAGACTGAATTTACTAGAAATGGGAAGATCTGGAAGTTACTTAATCTCGGTGGTCGGTCAGTTGGAGTATAAATGTCCAGCTGGGGAAAGTCATGATCCTGTCAGTTTCAGCACCAGCGAATCTCATCTGGTAAGTTCACAGTTCTCAAAATATTTCCTACTATTAAGTAACATAAGTTAAGTTAACATAATAATATTAAAAAATATAATAAATACAAAATAATATTAAAGTGTAGTTGTGATCGAGTAAATTGCTCTGCGTCCCGTTGAGAACGAGTAAAATATTTAAAATAATTTTGCAATTTGAATTCATCGTTGATATTTTACGAGAAACATTTCGATTATTTGATTAATGAATATTGAGAAATCCCTATTATTAAGCCGTGGTCAAGTGTAATTCCACAACTGCGGTAAACATCATCAGCGGCGACGAGTTCGAATACGAAGCTTCCAAGAATCCGGTTGAACTCTAATTGAACTGTTCCTTACCAAATTTACAGACTCCATTTCTTACCGCTCATGCTACAAGACAAACCAGAGTCATGGACTTGTCACTGCTTACCGCAGTTGAGTTTAAAACGTCTGACAGAAGCTGAATGTAAGGATATGGTAACAGTGGACTCTATGAAAAAATAATTGAGAAAATAGAAAGATCATGGATAAGAAAGATGAGATTATCATTTATATTGGATCACTTTGAACGGATAACAGCAGAGCGGAACCGTAAATATCATTCAGGTATGTGCTAGAACTGCTACGAAAGTTCGAGAGAACAGAGCCTGCAATATCGACAAATAGGGTGGTCAATTGGTCACCAGGTGATCTTGGTGGCCAATTTTGATAGCCAAGTCGAGATTATATGACACGGTCAGGAAACTTGGTCCGCAGTAACCCCATTATTTCGAGTGCTGTATAACAGGTGTTGCTCCGTCTTGTTGGCAAAGCATATCATCTACATTAATTGGATCCAATTCGAGCCACAAAAACTCACATTTCCAGCATTTTCGAAGAAATATAGCCCAATAACTAAGCCACGCCACATTTTCCCTCACTACGTGTATGTTTTCGAGGGACCGACCAGAGGACGGCGACGAATAGATTATCTTCTCATCGCATCAGAGTGAATCGTGTCTCAATTGTAATTAAACGACGAACTGTGGATTTATTCGGCGCATTACTGGGACCTAAAATTGTACGTAATTTGCGAACTGTTTCAGCGAAACTTTCCCCATTTTTGTAATGGGTTTTCACAATAAATAAACGTTCGTCATTTGAAAACTTCTCGATATTTCTATTCGCGTGGTCTGTACATCACAGCTGTCAGCAAATAATCACCATACTACTCGCACAAACGAAATGGTGGCAAATCCAAATCCGGCGTTCTAGTTGAGACACCCGTTATTATTTGTTATTATTGATCGTACAAAGTATATTTGTATATGTTCCTAAATACCAAGTACATGCGAAAGAAGGTAATTCTTAGGCTTATTTTACCCCAAAAGCTCATATAAACATAGGTCCGCAACCGCTTCGTTACCGATCTACAGGGTGTTGAAAAAAAAAAAAATTTATTTATAACTCCTGCAGATTTTGAGATATTTAGCTCAATTTTGAAATATAGATTACGCTGTAGGGCTTACATCATTGGAAAGGACAAATGGATGTGAGAATCTTCAAGGAGATTTTTTCCCTGAATTTTTTTCCATTTCGCCCCCATTTCTCCCCCTGAACTTTTTTTGCGATGCGCCGCTAGTAGATTCTAAAATACAATGTGAATGTTCTGTTTTATTTAGAAACTTTTTGTTCTCATATAGTTTTTTTCATCTGCAAATATTATCAAGAAAGGAAAGAAACAATTCCTTTTAATTCGTTAGACGAAATTCAAATTGTTTAAATAGTAAAACAAGTTCTGGCTTTTTTGGATAATTTATCATTTCTATTAATTTTGACAGTTTTTTCGGCACTGCCTGGTAATAATTAAAGCTTAGATGAGCCTATGTGACTGACTGTGTTACTAAAGTTTGAATAACCTCACGGAGCTTATAAAGAAAAAAAATCTTCAAATTTCAACACCCTGTAGATCTGTAACGAAGCAGTTGAGGACCTATGTTTATATGAACTTTTATGAATGAAATAAGCTAAATAATTATCTTCTATCATATGTACCTGGTATTTAGGAACAGCCTGTATAGTAGCGAATTTTACCCCTAACTTTAAAAATCACCTCACTTTTTAGATTTAACTACTGGGAAGAGGGAGGCAGAGGAGGTTGAATGTGTTAAACTCATGCCAACATTCATTTTTTAATTATTTAAATTTATTTGTGTTTTGTTACAGATCTTACCTTCATGGAATTCAAAAAAGTCAGGCACAATCTCTTTCAAATTCAGGACAAATGAAGCAAATGGTCTCATTCTCTTTAATGGCGGAGTCAGACCTCCAAGGGTAAGTAGTTTCATTCTAAGTTTTTTGATATATATATATATATATACAGGGTGAGTCATTTTAATCTTCGCATCCGGATATCTAATATTGAAGCTTAATATTTAAGCTTCATGTACACGCCCTCCAACTTATGGTACTACATTTAGAAACACCTTGTATAAATATGGCCAAAATATTCATGGCTGTATCTTACCAAGAAATGATCAATTTTTAATTTGTTCTAGATTTACACTTTGTTTTGTTCCAGGCTGACTTATTCGCAATTGAAATCTACAATGGCCACATCTACGTGCACCTAGACTTGGGATCAGGACCGATTAAACAGCGTGGTTCCAGAAGACGTGTGGACGATGGCATTTGGCATGAGGTGTCCTTCCGAAGGACAGGAAGAGATGCTCGGATAACAGTGGAAGGCTTCCACACCGATTTCAAAACTCCAGGTAGAAAATGATAGGCGTTTAATTTTTGATCAATCTATCTAGGTTTGATACTGCTGCCGATATACTTACATAAGACCACCCTTATGAAATTGGCACCCCATAATCAACCACCCCAAATTTTAGATTCTGAGTTCTTTTAGTAGTATAGTTCTATATAGTTCTGAGAGGGGTGCAATAATAGTTCTAAAGCCAGTAAATATTAAAAAAACAGAGCACAAACGTCTCGCAGCACCCCAAATTTATAGTGCAACAGTTGCCGGGTGCTCTTTTAGATCTATAAGACTATAATGTGTTGGCTGAAAGTATAAAAGTTCTTTAAAAATATCTCTCATCACTCATAATTAAGCAACTGATTTTTCTTTTCTCAGTAGTGGACGACGGTCCTCATGCATATGTTACCCTAGTGGATAGGTGCCAATAAACAGCGAATAAACAAGGAAAATGGGCAGCACCCGTTTATATCTCATTTCTATTGCAGAATTCAGTCCTTTGGGGAGCCAGAACTCCTGAGTGCTGTTCAGTAAATAACAATCCAACTACTTATGACACTTGCGAGAACGCTTGAAACTATTAATTTTCTGAACAGCACTCTTGAGTTACAACTATTTGGGTGTTGCCGATCTTTCTGGCTTATTCGCACCTTTGAGGCTACTAGAGAGTAGAGTAAGACTACTTTTGTTTTTAAACTGACATGAAGCACGGACTCGATTCATTTTCACAGCACTGTCGAGTTCTCAATTCCCTGATCAGTGTTCTGGCTGTATTGGTGGAATAAGTAAGATTTTGCTACCGTCGATCCTATAGTAATTAGGACCGGACTTGTATAAAATCTTTTTTCTCTATTTATATTGTCCTCATTTTTGCAGAACTATTCGCAAGATTACTGCCAGGAAGTCTAAACTCACATTTAGTGTATTTTTTTAATAGAGCACTGCTTCTCTGTCTTTACCATAAATGCGCAAAATTTTTAATAATCTTGAAAAATCCAAAATAAAGTTCTCACAAACTATAGTACCTATACCATTTCTTAGAACATTAATTTGAGTGACCTAACATGACTTACCCATCTCTCCAGAGGGCTCTGTCAGTTTGGAATTGGATGGCAACATGTACCTTGGTGGTCTTGGTCCCCCTTTCAGCGGAGTCCCTGTTCCTCTTGGACTGTGGACAGCGGTGCTTCAGCAAGGCTTCGTTGGCTGCCTGCGTGATCTCCTCGTCAACAATGAACCTGTGGATGTAGCTGGCTATGCTAGGGAGCAGGACGCTGGGTCCATAAGGACAGTCTGTCACACGCAGAATACTCAGTGTCCTTCCCAGCCTTGCCTTAATGGTGGCGCTTGCACTGAAGGATGGAACAGGTGAGTAATTATTCTTTCGTTATACCTTTGTCAGATGTCCTGTTTTTAACATCAAATCTTCGAAGTTGCTATTGTGAGTAGCTTGTTACTGAATTTTATAAAAGTATCTTCTCTTTTCAGTTTCTGAGCAAAAGAAAACAAATAATCTCACTGTAATGATATTAAATAATACCAATACTAACATGTTACATAATTTGCTGATTTATCCAAAATACAAACTATTTTAAAAGAGAGCAGGTTCCTAAAATAAAACTTAGCGAAATTGGCAGCACTCGAAGGAGAAGTAGCTCAGCTCTAACAACTCTCCTCTTCTTTAGCACTGACCTTACTTTTCACTGGGTAATTTATACACTTTCATAGGATTGAGGATCCAGGTTCGGGGCTGTGAATGCAAAGATAAAAATTCAACAGGAGAGACTGTAATATCTATGAGCCCAAACTACAAGTGTTTAAAAAAAAATCAGTGCAATATCACTGGAATGTATCACATCTGTTCCAAAGTTTTTACTTATGCGGTTATCTTCCATGATTCCTAGCCGGCTACTCTGCTGGTTTCCAGAATCGGTATCTGATAATTCAAGAATTTTCATGCTTTTGTTATTTTGAATCTGATAGTACTTAATTCTGATATTAAATTAGAATAAATTATTTATAAGTTGTTGAACAAATTGTTCTTATTCCCAGGTTCATCTGTGAATGTGCTACTACAGCTTTCACTGGTCCAACTTGCGGGAAAGAAGCAGTAACATTGAGTTTCAACGGATCGGACCATATGGAAGTGACCATGGATGCTGAAACAGTGACACAAGCAGAGGATGTAACATTGAGGTAAAGTTTTATATGGTGAATTTTAATAAGAGTTGTAGAGCGGAGACTGAGCACTGGTATGAGTATGAAGACAGAAGTCTCTTTTTATGTTACAAAAAAAATCTGAAAAAGTTCCGACACATGCAAATATTATTATTATGAGTTCCCTTTGAAAATCACTCGATTCTCGAAGAGCACACCAGGAAATGAAAGGGATTCCCTTTCTCTGATCGCTTCCTTTAACCAATAATACTTTCAGTTGTTTATGGAATTATATATTTTGATTAACATAGGAGTCTTAATTCTAAAAAAAAATTTTTAGTTTATTTTATCACAATAATTTTGAAACCAACAGGTTCCGCACCACCAAACCATTAGGATTGCTACTAGTAACCAGCACGGTAGAAACAGGCGACAGGATAGAACTGGCCATTGTTGCTGGCAGGATAAGACTGGCTCTTCGGTTGGGAGTAAAAGAGAGACGACAAGAAGATAGAGAGAAAGACAAGGTAAATATTGTTTCCAGTCCCGAAATTCTCCAAACTGTCCACTTTTGGTATTTAGATCTATTTAACTGGAAAGTTTGTTTTAATATTTCTAGGTGCTCTTGGCAGGACAAAATCTAAACGATAACAACTGGCACACAGTTAAATTCTCAAGACGAGGGGCTAATCTGAAGCTACAACTCGATGGGCAATCTCCAATCAGAGGTAAAGACAATGTTTAAACACGATAATTTTTTTTTCAAACGGATTTTTCCAGCTGAACTACAAAGCAGACACAACACTCTCCAATGGCGAGTAATTCATCTCGGAGGTCTCTATCACTTGGAAGAAGAAATAAGCATGACGACGACAGTACCGAACTTTGTAGGAGAAATCCAGCAATTTTATTTCAACAACATCCCTTACATAGAGCTGGCTCGTTCTTCCAGCACCGAACAAACAATTCCGGGTTTTCCATCGATAAAAGTAGCAGCTAGATTCGTGAAACATGCCACTGACAACCTCCATCGACCCATCACATTCAAATCTAAACATACATTTGTGGGACTCCCCATGTTAAGAGCTTATGCTAGCATACATATCGATTTCATGTTTAAAACTGAAGAATCCAACGGACTCATCATGTTCAACGGTGGAAAAAAAGAAGATTTCGTAGCAGTGGAACTCATAGAAGGTCACATAAGTTATGCGGTGAATGTCGGTGATGGAACTGTAATACTCCATGACACTTTGAAGTCAAAACTGAATGATAACAGATGGCATACAGTTAGCATAAGAAGACCTTCACCGAAGCAGCATACATTGATGGTCGATGACGATATAGTCCTCGCTACCAATCAAGGAACCGGTTACCTTGAGCTTGATGGCATACTCTACCTAGGAGGGGTTCATAAAGACTTATATTCCCAGCTACCACAAGAGGACGTCAAGTCCAAACAAGGCTTTGAAGGGTGCCTGGCTGGAATCGATCTAAATGGTGAATCGCCTAATGTTATGGAGGACGCTGTTGTTCATAGTTCACTGGTCGTTGCGGGATGTGAAGGTGAATTAATAAGGCTCGATAAAAAAAAATTGATGTTACTTGTTATTTTGTTTAAGGTCAAATGGCCAAGTGTAGCCATAATGTTTGCTCAAATGGTGGTATATGTGTTCAGCAATGGGACTCGTACACCTGTGACTGTGATATGACTTCTTTTACTGGAGCTACTTGTTCTGACGGTTAGTAGAATAATTGTTGTGAATAATTGGAAAGATGATTATTCTTTTTTTTTAGAGTCCATCGCCTACGAATTTGGACCAAACAGGGGAATTATAGCTTACACGTTTCCAGAAGATAGAAGACCGGAAATGTCTAGTGATACGATTGCTCTAGGCTTCATTACACAAAAGTCTGATGCAACCTTATTACGACTTATAAGTGGAACTTCTAGTGATTACATAGAAATAGAAATCGTTAGTATTTTTCCTAATATGTTTTAGTTAGTAGATATATTTTATGCTAAAATATTCATGTAGATAGGTAGGTAGGTACTTCCCTCAAAGCTGATCCTCTTAAATAAAAATAAAAGTCATACAGTTCAACTTTCTCTTCCTGGTTCTTGTTACACGTTATAGTTTACTTGATTTTGATTATACCTACCTACTTACATAATTTTGAAAATTTTCTTTTGAGAGAAAAAAATTAAATAATGAAGTTTTGAGTTTTGAATTTCAAGTCAGAAATAATAATTTCGTGGATTGGGATGAATTAACCTCCTTATAGAAGCATTATAGTCGGCGAGAATAGATTTATATGCAATACAACATTAAAATATCATTTTTGCGACCAAACAGAAGCGCCACTGAAATTTGGTAGTGTGTATCTAGCCTTGCTCTTTATAATAAATCAACAGTAAATTTCAATTGTTATGTATTGTTCTCTCCAAAAAGCGGTGTTTCTATTAAAAGAGGAACGGTTATGACAAAGTCTAATTGCATAGCAACATTTAATGGACCCCTTCTTGGACTTTCCATTTCTTGAACAAAATCCACTTCTTGGACTCCAGGCCCCCGAACCCCTTTTTCTATCAGGGTCTTCAATTCTA
The DNA here is from genome assembly GCA_910589415.1 of Malachius bipustulatus. NCBI lineage: Eukaryota > Metazoa > Arthropoda > Insecta > Coleoptera > Melyridae > Malachius > Malachius bipustulatus. The sequence goes on from OU342632.1 coordinate 8,110,157, forward strand.
AAAACAATCAGCTTGAATAATTAAAAAAAAATAACCTGTTTATATGTACCATATTCAAATTAACTATAATTATTAAAAATTATTTTCAGGTCGAAGGAAACGTTTTTGTTGTGTACAATCTCGGCACAAATGATCATCCTCTCGGTGAAATATCAGTAAAAGTAAACGACAACACATATCATGTCGTAAGATTTCATCGCTCTGGTCATAACGCTTCTTTACAAGTTGATGACTACAACGTCCAAACTAATTATCCGCCAGGTTTGCTAACTATACGCAAATTAACTGACATAAAAAATACCATAACGATTAATTGCAGGTAACCAGCTTCAGCTCTTCAATAGCCAATCGCAGATACAGATCGGAGGTAAATGGGGAAAGAACAAATCGAGAATTGAGAAGCCTTTCGGTGGAATAATCACTGGAGTCGTTGTGAACGGACTAAGAATACTGGACTTGGCCGCCGAGAAGGATATCCACACCTCGGTGCGGGGGGATGTACAGTTGATATCTGGTGTTCTTGATAGACACGATTATTTGCAAAAAATGCAGCAGGTAATACGTAATACTTTTCCTATATTAGCAACGCTAATCAGTCACATTTTTAACTCTCTTTTAACTTTCTCTGACTGCTTTTTTCAGACACCAGCATCCGGTTTTCCGGGCATCGAAGATGATTTAGTGTTCAGCGGTGCAGGGTCCGGTTGCAATGGAGATGATGAAGACGAGTGTCCCCCTCTACCAGATACAGGCTCGGGAGATGATGATCTAATCACACCTGTATATGTGCCTTCTAGTAAGGCGCCCCCCAAAGCAAAGACACCAAAACCTACTCACGACTCGGATAAGCCCTGCGACGATGAGGACTGCTATACCGGCTCAGGACTGGGAGAAGTGTCTGTGGAAGATACAACTGTTAATATACATACAACTGGTGAGAATTGATTGACTTTTTCTTTTGAAATAAAAGTCCTATTATGTATTAAGAAAATTAGGGGGATGTCAATGACTGAGGGCAAACTATTAACTATCGCCCTGTAATGTTTAGGCAAAACCCAAAAAGTGAGACGCCTCGTTGTAAAGAGAATCCAAGTAGCTTTCAAATGATGTATCACTCGATATTTGTTCCCTATGATGATAAGAAAATGGGTAGCTACCCCTGCTAAGGGGGTGAACTGGGATGGTTAAATTTCTCACATCTTCATCTTCCAAGTTATTAGGCCTGTTTTGTGTTTGTTTGACCAACCTGTATGGGTATTCCAATGGAGTATGCCAGACCAGCAGATTAAGAATAATGATGCCGGTATTCAAATAGACAGCAACCTGCCAATGCAGTGTGTAGTATATCATTTCGCAGACTATTCGCAGACTCATGTTTATTAAAAAAAAAAATGGTTAGAATCAGATGATCTATCATCTATCAAAGTTTGTCATAGAACACACCGTAAATTAAATAGCATTATAATAAATGATTTGGTTTTTCAGAAATCCTGAGTTCGACAACATTATCATCAGACAACGCCAGTTACAAGAGTACAGAAGAGGGATCTACAATCCCGGAAGTTACAATAATTTCCGACATTCCCTTCTCCTCATCCACAACTCGTGAGACGAGCTACAGCTCCACGTCCTCGTCTAACATTACGGAAAACTTCACCACGCCCATCGTACTGACAGAGGAGACGGTACCATCTGCGACGGTACGATACACCGAGCCCCCTCCTTACAAGCTACCACCGATCAACAGGGACCACATCCCAATGAACAACATCAACATCTACGGGCCGAACAAGACACCCAAAAGAACCGAAAGGGTTTCTTCGGAGATGTCTGAGATAGTTGCCCTCATCATCGGAATAATTGCAGGAGCCTTAATCGCAGTAGTGCTAATAATACTCGTAATACTTAAATTCAAGTCTAGAAGTGAGAGATCGTTCAAGATGGACGAAAACAAGTGCTACCAGCAGGGCCCCAATGCAGCTCTGCTGGGCAACGTCGCCAACTCCGGGAGTCAGAGCCAGTACCAGATAAACGGTGCGCTGCGTAACGGCGACAAAGGACAGCTACCGAAGAAAAAGCAAAACAGTAAAGATATCAAGGAGTGGTACGTGTAAACGGTAGAATTGTCTAAAGTGACTCCGAGCCATTTATTCGGTGAACATGCACACTATGGTAAAACGGGGGCGTTGATGATTGTTATTTATTTACTGGTATTGACACATTTCACCCAACGATGTTATCCTAAACTAATTATCCATAAGTTAATGCTCATTTGTCAATATAACGAAGGTTTAGTTGTTCATTGTGTACAAAAATTTACACGATCTATTAGGTCATATGACATATTGTTTGATATTGTAAGTAAATAAGTAATACATAATTGTTAAGGCGATGTCAAGACTCGATAATTGAAAGCTGCCACTGTACTACTTAGCGGGTACTTTCTTGACACAGAGAATAATTATTATTATTCTTTGTTTAAAAAATACAAACTTTTTAGGGAAAATTTGACTGATTTAAAAATGTTATTACTTAGTTGTTTTGATCATAAAAATATATACTTACCTACCTGAATATTAAATTAAATTACTACAACTGGATTCATAGTTTGGGTTAGTTCAGGGTTAAAAATCCAAGCATGAAAAGAATTTTCGTAAGAATCCTGTTGTGAGGCATATAGACGCACAATTCGATGGAAAGCCTCTTCAAACGAAACAAATTCAGGAAGAAAGAATTCAAGATGATTCTTAAGTCATATCAATCGATCAATCAAATACCGGGTCTTGGGAATTTTTATTTTATTTTACTTCAAATAAATTAATAAAAATGAACTGCTGAATTAGATACAGTTATTAGTCATTGGTCTGTATTCTCAGAGCTTGATGTCTTGACGATCTGGTCACCTCCATATTATGATGTACTACTAAAATAATTTAAATCATAATGGGAGGAAAAAATACAGTTTATATGCATATTAGATAATGAGATAGAGATAATTGATTAGGTAATTAATTTGGATATCGTTATAATTAACGCAACACTAAGGTGAAGATAAATCGCTTACCTAAACAAGAAATGATACCTACTCTACCTACTACATCCTTGAAGTGACTAAACATTCAAGCAATATGACTCAGCAACAGACAATTATAAAGTCTGTTTGATATTATTTAAAAGGCATCCCTTATACAAATTCTAGTGGAGAGGACCTCTTCATATGAGTAAATTAAATTGGTAATAGTGAATATTTGTAGCTCAGTTACTAGAACAAATTCTGGTAATGTCATAAACATTATTGTTATTATTTTTTATTTAAATCTTTGCAAAGGATCAAAATTTCAAGTTCATTACATAAACGCATCCATGATTTGAACGGCATTAGAAGACATTAAAGCATACAGTCTTTTTCTCTTGATTTACCTCTTTTGACAATTGTGTTTCACAATTTGTGAAATAAAATTACCATTATAGGAAACGCTTTTCCAATGTTTATAATAGCACTATGTCAATGCACCTAAATATGGGAAAATCAATAGATATAAAGTGAAACCAATTTGACATAAAGGGAAATTTATTGCTAGTTCAATGGCTATAATAGTCATTGATAGATAGAAAAATAGGAAAATCTTTTGGCATACTGTGAAAAGCAATTGACAAAAGAGAAAAAGACTGTAAAATACTTTACTTATGCAAAAACAATTAACCATATTTTAATCGATATGCCTATAGTAATATTGAAATTAAAAGGGGTGGTAGGTGGTAGGTCGAACTTAGGAACAGTGTCTTGATCTTTAAAATAAACTGGAAGGTACTGAGAACGTCTTTTGGTTAATACTTTTGGTAAGCTCTTGGTTATGAGAGAAGAATGGTCAAATTAGATCACCGTACAATAAACATTTAGAGAATGCAGTGCATCAACTGTGAACCAGATCTTCCGTGATTCCCAAAACATTTTTCACAATGGATTCCATTTGACTGGTGACAATCAGAAAATAAACTCGAAAATGCGGCGAAAAAAAATTTATTTAACATGATAACAAGTGTTCAGTTAACCAAACAGTCAACTGTTGATTCCACCCTTATATTTAGAAGATTCAGGTACCTATTACCAATTGCGGTCTTCTTATTCTGCTCTAAAGTTACCTACAATTACTCATAATAACCGACGAATAGTCTGTTTTGTACGTATCAACGTGTACTGTGTGACCCAACTACTGAAATTAAATACCCAGCAACTAGTTTACATGGAATCCAGTGACATAATAGTGACAGAACAGTAGTTTTTTGCTGCAAAAGACTTTACAATTTTACCGCATCTGCCTTATTCTCCTGGTTGGGTCTCTTTGTGACCTTTTGTCCCTGTTCATCAAAAATAGGAAATACATTCAATTATAAGCATCAACTTGAATTTAAATTAATAAGTCTAAAATTACAATAAGAAATCACAATTACCAACGTAATTTATTTGCTTGTTAAGGGAATTTTAATTTAGAATAATTGTAATACAGTGGTTTCTGTTAGTAAAAACTCAGATTATTTAATTGGTAAAACTTGCTCCAAATTCATAACTGTTTCACGTTAAGGTATAAATACCTAAAAGTTTCCGCCATTGAATGGTTTTGTAAAATAATTTCACTACATAGTTTATTAAATTCAAAAAAATTATAAGTGAGTGGAAAAAATGCAGGTAACTTTAAGCCACTGCAAGCTGTGACAAAATTTCTAAAAATACTTTCCCTACCTATCACTTTTCCTAATCTATCAACAATCTCTAATGATACTGTGATAAATAAAGACATGACTTAGAGAAATTTACTACATATCATTTTTCTGTAGAAAAGTCTAGAAAAATGATAACGTAAATAATACTAATAAAATAACGTAATAAAACTAATAATAATAATAATAATAATAATGATTAAAGATAACTGCAAATTGATAATTAGAAGAGCCTAGTTAATCACCAGTCTAGACTATTATAGTGATTATAATGCTTGAGTTAAAAAGTGTCATTATCAAAGATTATATTAATTTATTAAAGTTATATCACAAATCAACACTAATAGAAACATGAAGTTAACTGTCTTCACTGACAGCCTAGGACATTTTTAAAGACACATTATTATTAATGGTGTAAACAGTGGCAGCTATCAATAGAATGAAGCTTTTGCTATTCGTTAGTCATAGTACTACATGTTTTATGTTCTGTCTTTGTCTATAGTTGGGTTTACTGGATTATTTTAATATAAAAAAGGCAGACTAACTACTACTTATACGAATATTACTTTTTAGACTTTACAGTTATCTCATTATACCTAAGTGGAGAAATGAATAATAATTAAATAGGGTGTTTGGTACGTCTCGGATAAACTCTTCAGTTCAATACATACATTTTAAATTGACCAAGATATGCAGAGGTAAAGATGAGAACTCAACATCTTTAATATTGACAATTTTAAAGAATTTGTTTTCTTAAAATATATGTAGACTACGATTGCTTGTTTCAAATTAATATCAATGAATTTTGTTTTAAAAGTACGGTTTATATTTAGATGAAACAAAAATAACTTCAGTTTTCTTGTTTCTTGTGGAAAAAATAAAGCCTGAAGATCTTTTCGTTTTATAACTATAAACCCTGCAAATTAAGCTGAAAAATTTTGACAAAAAAAATTGAGTTTTCAATTTTACCACATCTAGGTCAATTTGCAATAGCAAATTTTTGTTGCCATTTATATATTATCATCATATTAACATCATCAAATGTGCAACCTTTAAAATTAGGTGCATAACACCAGGAAGATCCCAGAGTATTTGCGGCAGAAGCGGCCATTTAAAAATTAAAAATATTTTTTCGGTAATTAACTCTTCTAAAAGGGGGTTGAAATTATTTCCAGCCATATCAGAATAATATTCTGATAATACAGGGCCTTTTAAAATCAGTAATTATCTGACATGATTTTTAATTACGTTTGTGCAACCGGCCCTTTAGTTGCACGAACTTAATTAAAAATTTGTCAGATAATGACTAATTTTAAAACGCCCTTGTATTACCAAAGTTTTGGTCTGCTATATTGCTGGAAGTGAATTCTACTCCCTTTTAGAAGAGTTAACCAACCAAAATAAAATAAATTATCACTAATAGAATAGTTAAGCTGCCATTTCATATAAATAATAATCCTCGGTACCTATAGACAAAGATCATTCCATTTTTTTAGAAATGTACATATCCGACATAAATACAATAATGAGCAATATAATTTTTTGTATTTTTTTATATTTCACTGTGAACTTGTTTAATTGTGGCATTTAATTCAAATGTTTACTTCAATCGTCATTATGTAAGTTAAATGCAATAAAATATTAATCAGTTATTCTGCGCTTGTCATATTTCTTTGGTAAGAGCCTACATGATGGCCACGCAATCCATTACAAGATGCCATTATCAAATTCCAACAAAAATGGAATGCTTATTGATAACAAAAAATTGGATCAACTAAAACAAGCAAACTACCTTTTCACATTGAACCTGAAAAATGGATACCTACAAGTCCATCTCAAAAGGGGAAAGTCATTTCCCAATCCTACTACCTCCTTTGGCTTGCACTCAGCAGGCGCAAGTTTATATGGGTGTCCTATTGGATTTTTACCTTTTTGAAGGCAATGTATTTTTATGATTATGCATAACACTTTGTATTATATTTTGGAAAAAAGTAATATGGCGTCCATAGCAAAATTATTTTTGGATTACTTGTTGAAAAGTAAAAAATAACGTTTCAGTTAAAAAAGAGTGGCTTGATTAGTCATTAAATAACAAATAAAACCAAAAATTGCAAATTTCGTATTTTTCCAATATTTTGGCAACTAATTATGACAGCTCAGATTTTTTTCACATTACCAATCAGCACAAAAATATGCAACTTTGCCCCCATTTAACCGACTTCATATCTTTTAAGATAACTGAGTTCACTGATTTTCTTTACAACCGGGCACCCATAACTATTGCAACATTTGCAACAGAGAGTAATATGATGCAGCTTATAAATCATCATTAGCTATTTTTATTTTCTTACTAAGACCACACAAAAAAAAAACTTCAGGATAATTCAGAAACATAACATTTATTCTGTTGGTCTTGAGATAATAAATCGCATCTTTATATACTCTTTCTTAAAAAGTAAAGGCAATCAGATTTCTCAACATCCTTCAATGAAGTGTTTAATAATTATGACACATCAAAGAAAACTATTGGTTGGACAAATCAATTCCTGGATAGGTATAATCAACTTAAAAAAATAACAAAATGGCAGTCAAAAATGTTAATATCGTATCATATCATATCATCATCGATTTCTGTGTTATTACTAACTAAAGGCTTCCTACACGTAAAGAACACGCTATCATATTCATACTGTAACATAGAGTTCGGGTTCTGACAATACCTGGTCTTGACTCCGCTTTTACATTTCTCCATAACAAATCCAACTTTCGTGATCACCTCACAGATTAGTTCGAAACTTGGCTCTATACTCTTCTCATACTTCAAGTCAGAGTAGTGGTAGAGAAGCGGACCTAGGTTGATCCATAATCCGCCTGGCCTCAGGATGTGGTAAATAGTCTCGATGAATTGCAACACATTCGGCGCACAGTCTATGAAGAAACATGTAGCAACGCAATTCCACTCGTCCCCGTCTGTGTAAACCTCTAGGAAATCACCTGCCGTCATTGAAAACTTGCTCTCTGGTGTAGGCATGGGAATGATGTCCGGAAAACTAAAAAAAAAAAAAAATTCATTCAATTAAACAATAGAGAATTCCAAGTGATCTGTAGGTAATTATTTTACACTTTGGTCCAAAATTGACCAATAATAGGAATTCTTTATTCTATTATAATAATAATAAGGATACTGTTATTCATCATAGGTGCAAGTACGATCATCATCTTGTCTATGTGTATTATTATTATAAACCTTTATTAGCTAAGGTATGTTGTAGCGGAACTGGTAATGGGATCTGCACATAAATTATAATAAGAAAGGATGTGGAACAATACAGGGAAACTAGCCGGACACACTCACATTCTAAGGGAGACACAGTTAATGTGCAAAACCTGATACAACTGATGAGCAAGACCTGAAGAGTTAATATGCAAGAACCTGTACTTTTTGAATATGCAAACAGTATCCTATAACAGACCGAACAAAAAGAACTATGAAATACTTTGGCAGGAGGAGGGTGTCAAACCCAAGATCTATCGATCTATACTGATAACTCTAAAACAAAAAAAAAAACTATCATGCATCAATCGAAATGAGCCCAACAATATGAGGATCTGCAGCGGAACATAAATCAGCATGGCTTTCTTTGGTCAGTACTTGGATGGGTGACCAATTATAGTGGTTAAAAAAAAATTCCGTGACCGATCGTGCTCCGAGAGGTATGTTAAAAAAAGGGGGGTCCCGGCTGCTTCATAGCAGTCGTTAGGTTACGTCAGAGGCCCTTGAGGCTACTTGAAAACTTCTGACACTTGGGCTTTACCACAGCCATACAATATTTATATTTATTTATTTTGTTTCTTAAATAAATTAATGAGACAGCTATCAATTTTTTGCCATCTTTGCGCTAGAGACTTGAAAATTGTTTTTGGATTCCTTGTTGAAAAGTGTCCTAATAATTAAGATGGCGAAAAATCGATAGTTATCTTTTTTTCTTACGGTTTTCAAGCAATTTTAACAAAAATAGTTTTAAAGAGCATTCTTTGATAACAGAGTCCCTACACTGGCAAGATGAAATCGTACCGTAAAGCAAGCCTGCAATGTTGTTCGTTTTCTAGTAACAGGATTATAAATTTAATACTTACTTAACATGAGTCATTTGAACATTGGCGCTAAGATTATTACAATACTGATGTATCCAAGGGTATATCGTGAACTCGTCAACCTTCTTGCAGTGGTTCAACACATAATATGAGACTATCAACATGAACAAATTGAATTCATTGCCCTGACAGGCAAATCCACGGGAGGCGATCTCAAAAGCCAGTCTCCCGAGTCCGGCACCTGGAACCAGGATAGATATTGTGCCTCTATCGGCTTCATTTTCCGGATACTCTAACAGTATCTCCTCTATGATGGGTTCGTAGCACTGCTGTCTCTCCGATGAGCCCAGCGAGCTCCAGTCTCGCATCAGTTGCTTGAATACTGCCTGGACCTTATCCACACCCTCTGACAATGTCCTTACTTCGCTCTCAAAATGTGATACACCGTCGTTAGTATACACATTATCGAATATAGTGTGGGCATATTTTAATACTACAGGTATCAAGTCGTAGTTCTTTTCGACGCAATCTTTAAACTTTGACAAGTCTGCTTGGTATTTGTGTAACCATTCTTTGTGATGATTGGGCATACTGTGGAAGCATTTCTCTTTATATTTTATTCTTAACAGCGATTGATCCCTAAAAATAAAAAATAAATACATTGAAATTAATTGTTTGAGATGAAACTTAATGTAGAATCAGTTCTCAAAAACAATTATCAAAAAAAAAAATGTGAAAAAATAATTATTGATTTTTTTATTTTAAGCGGTCACCTATTCAAGAAAAAAGAAACAGCGGCTAATGGTAAACAAAATCTTATTTTTGTCCATAAAAATTGCAAATTCGCAAATTTAATTTTTTCTTGCATTTTTCTCTCTCTAGCATGGAAGTACAACAGGTGTGAATTACGACACAACTTGCGTTTAAAAAAATACTAAAAAAATCATATACTTTTAAGAAACATCAATTATTACAGCAATCCGATTATTGGAAAACAATAACGTTTCCTGAAGGACACAAACATAATGGTATGATAATCAGAAGACATCGATGTTTCACTGATGGTTATTTCCAACCCATCAGTCTGACATATTATCACCACCCGAGGAGTGTGATTTCTTGCAGATTTCTCTGATGACATATTGAAAGTTGTAATACTTTCAGTCGTAAGATGGCATTTGCTTTGCAAGCAGGGTTCGGAAGTAGTAAATGAATGTAAATACTACACGAAAAACTACATTTAGTTTCTAAAAAACAATAGCATGTAGTTTTTAGTCAAATACTACATTAACTACATAAAAATTACTTCTATGGAAAATCTAAGGTTCGCGGTTGTTTCAAACAAACTTAATAGGGATTTCGGGAATGCTGGAGAATATCTAACAAAAACACGTTTTGATTAATTGGTTTGACCACACAAACCTCTAATAAATCACGAAGGAGACTGGTCATAATTATGTCATTTAGAACAGAAATTAAATGTCAGATGTCATTATTGTCATTGCCTGTCCTTGACATGTCTACTACTGGTAATGGGGAGGGGGGGAGCTTACAAAATAGCGAAATAGGTAAAAATTACAAAATAATAAAATAGCGAAACTTAGAGATACATAAATTGAACATTAGATTCGTCATAGTTTCATAAATTAAATTTGATTTCTATAGTTTATACAGGGTGTCCCGTATCGTTATGTTCAAATTTTGTGAGCATATAGTAGGCTTATTTCTAAGCCTAAAAAACCTGAAAGTGGCAGGTCTATCTGCATTCGTTACGAAGTTACAGGCCCAAGAAAATAATGTCTAGTAAATACCAGATAATACTTTGAAAACCACATAAAACTTATTTTATTGACCAAATTTTTAGTTTATCATGTGTTAAAAATGTCCTATTCCTTGCTGAATACAAGCTTGTGCTCGGAGGCCTATTGCAAAAGTAACAGTTTTCTCGTATTTTTTCGCGTACCTATACAGGGTGATTGATTGAAACGCCACATTAGAAAAAATTCGACTTCCAAATGATCTAGGAATCTGAAATTTGGAACTTAGGCAACATACCTAATAGCGAGTCAAAATGAAATATTACCAAGATGGCAGCACATTTAAAAATGGCGAAAGCACTGGCCATCTTTGTTTTTTTAAATGGGACACCCTATATTTTATTGCATTTTCAGATTGTCTGAGAAAATGTAGTTAACAATAATGTTTATAGTTGCATTTTAAATTGAGTAGGCTATGAGTTATAAACAAGTGAAAATCGCAATTTTCCAACTTTAAACCCATTTACCACAAAAACGGCCCATAATAATATCAAAAAACGGCTTACATGTTCCTATCTTAACTTTTTATAAGGCATCCAATTATGCAGTTGAAATGTTTATACAAGGTGGTGAAAATTATCAGATTTTCCATCACCCTGCATAAACATTTAAACTATACAGTAGGATACCAGATAAAAATTTAAGATAGGGACATGTAAGCCGTTTTCTGATATCTTGAGCCGTTTTCGTGGTAAATGGGTTTAAAGTTGGAAAATTGCGATTTTCACTTGTTTATAACTCATAGCCTACTCAATTTAAAATGCAACTATAAACATTATTGTTATTACATTTTCTCAGACAATCTGAAAATGCAATAATATATGGGGTGTCCCATTTAAAAAAACAAAGATGGCCATTGCTTTCGCCATTTTTAAATGTGCTGCCATCTTGATAATATTTCATTTTGACTCGTTATTAGGTATGTTGCCTAAGTTCCAAATTTCAGATTCCTAGATCATTTGGAAGTCGAATTTTTTCTAATGTGGCGTTTCAATCAATCACCCTGTATATCTCTTGACCAGCTTGCTGAATACGATCAAATAATAATTTCTCTCTGGTATTTAGGGGAACCTCTGCTAATGTTTATTTCGGTGACGTTTACTCCTGTCGTTACCATAACAATAAATTATTAGCCTAAATCACAACACATGTTGTTGTGTAGCTTACAAAGTTGAATCTTTGTTATTTACTAGTCATAATTTTCTTAGGCCTGTAACTTCGTAACGAATAAAGATAGACCTGTCACTTTTGGGTTTTTTGGGCTCAAAATTAAGCCTACTATATGCTCAAGAATTTTGAACATAACGATACGGGACACCCTGTATAATTCTTTTTTTCAAAGTCGAGGATCAAAATAAAAATCCCATAGAGGTTCAGAGTTGATGTTTTGACACTGACACACCCAATGTCAATTGTCAAATTTTGACCGTTGACAGCACTGAAACAATTTACCTCTGGTAAAAACTACCTGCATTAACTACACATAGAAAATAAGAATGTAGAAAACATTTACTACATGTAGTACTCCGAACTCTGCTTGCAAGTCACTATGTTTCCGACAAATCAATATGCTCAAGCGTGTTGGTTTTCTTTCTGTTCAGCACACTCCTCTAGTGCTGATAATATGTCAGACTGATGAGCTGGAAATAACCAGTGAAACATCGATGTCTCTGTCTTTATCATACTATTAGGGTTGTGTCATTCAGAAAACGTTATATGCTTGTAACTTTTTTGTAAAATCAAAACTTGCTAGCACATCTTGAGCACATTGCAGCACATCCTTTTATTAATTGAAAATCCATTCACTATAGTTGCCTTTTTTTACAAGAAACAAGCAAGTGTAATGGTCTACAGGGTGAGTCGTATATCATATAATATTCTTCTATGTAATTCGTGTAAAACTGCCGATTTTTCCAGAAGGATCCCTGTGCGACACATGCTGAAATTAAGTGACACTTAACATCTTCTTCTTAACAATGTAGATTTACTTTTTTATTTTTATTTCTTAATTACAAACTTTGCCATTCTTCGCAATGAAATAACTGTAACTTTTTTATTATTATACGGGTAAGACTTTTTTTGTAGGTATACATGAGCCGTCAAAAGCTTTCCCTCTGTTATTCATTTTCAAAGCAGACTAGATCTCCGGGGCTTCCATAGTCAACTTTTGTTTTTCTTATGGCGGCCAAAACTATAATTAATAGAATAAAATCGGTTGTAAAACAGTGTTTATAAAATTTTTTAATTTTAATTTTAGAAAAAATAAATTGACTTGACTGAAAAAAATTAAATACCGAATTACATAAAAAAAAACAATATGGAAAAACAAAACAATATCAAACTCTTGGATCTAGTTGGCTTCAATAATTAATTTAAGTTTCAATAATAAATAAGATATTGCTAAAATACGAAAAATAAATCTTCATGATCATAGGGCATGATCATCATGCTCAAGCTTATTTTGCTTGAGAAATTCACTTATAAAATATGAAATCTGGATTTTTCAGTTCTTTTTTGAATATTTGAGCAACACCTGAAGTTTGCATAAATTTTCTTTCTGATTCTTAATGAGTATAAAATTGTGCAATGTTTCTCTAATTTAACCAAGCCTATTAGCGTTCTTTGAACTTTCAATCAACACTATTATAAGCATTCACATAGCACTACAAATACTCTGCATACATTGAAGGATATACATACATACATGCAGGGTGACTCATGAGGAACTTTAGAAACTTCTACCATATGAAGAGTCCCTCAAGGGGAATATCATGTGACCCTAACTCCCCTTCTCTGTTAATATGCAGGGTAGGGTGATTTGTGAATTTTGACAAATATTCATTATGTTATAAAATCTACATGGATCATTAGAATCTTATAATTTTTTGGTAAAAATGTACACTGTTTGTTCATAATATTTTTATTATTTAAGACAAACAAAATTGCAGATATTTTAACTAAAGTAAGTTCGGCCTAAGTAACCGTCGTTGCTGTCACTTAGTGTTATTTTCAGAAGCGGGCTAAATAGTTTTTCAATTTTTAATTTTTAAACAAAAGTTCGCCTTACAAACTTTTAATTTTAGAGACTAAATCAAATTTTTTTTTAGAATAAATCAAATTACTGAATTAAATCAAACAGAAGTTCATCAAATTTATTAGAAATGTTTTACTAGATAAATAATTCTAATAAATAATTCGTACATATGATTGCACTCGAACAGGCAGCTCGCTTCTCCGTCGGACACACGACGATCGAGCGCTTCCTGTTCGAGCGCAATCATATGTACGAATACACGTATTAGGGCAAGGATGACACTTTAAGGCCTTATATCTCGATTATTACTTGCCGGCGCAAAAATTCAATGGTACCTTGATACTCCTAGAGACACAAGCTATCCGATTGTATAAGCCATTTCGCCCTATACCCATGCCGCTAATGTACATATTTACCAATAATTGATATTATTGTAATTTGATAAGTAGGTACTTACTTGTAGCTCCGAAATGTTGACAAGACAGAAAGAAAATAAACTCTTTCTGCTTTTTCGCCAGGAATTTCTTCATTCATCTTCGATTCGTTTCTTCAATTAGTTATATTGAAGACAATAACAATTATTGTATCTGAGTTTTTCTTGCCAATGGCTATAAAAGGCAAACAAGATAAATAATATAAGATAAAGGACAAATTTGTACTAATTGTTAATGATTATTGACGACGGCCAATTAGTCATATCGGAGTAGGATTATTTGAATTGCGATAGGCAATTGAACTCCAGCTCAGAGAAGATGCAGCTTTTTGTTTTTGATTTAATTTCTTTGTTTTGTTTTGTTGTTGAACACTGTCGGCGGTGTTGGTGTTGAGTTGTTGCTTTGGCTTCGGCTGAGAGGTTATTATTTGTTGCCTATTATCTTTTCAAACAATTATTGTTAACGCCGGCGAATTGTTAATAATTATTGTTGTAACCTTTCAAATTGACCAAAGCACCAGCTGATCCTTTTATGTGATACTGGTACAAAAATAATTATTATTCTGTTAATTAGATACTACTTACTGCTTTCTATACAGTGACAAAATTATTAGCAAATAAATTTAACAACAATTAATTGCATTTCGATTCAAAATAATTAAAATTAGTAACAATTATTAACAAAGGAAAATGCCAAAATTCATCAACTTTTTGACCTTGACCTAGACTAGATTCGCTGAAGTTGTACAGCTGTAACTAGTGTACCGTCCAGTGATGAGCCTTTACGCGTAAACAATAGACGCCGTCAGTGTGACGTCACAGGGCGGGGCTAAACGGTTCTGGTTCCATACAAACAAACCCTTCACGTGGTTATTGTTGTCAGTTGTCGTGTTTTTTCCTGAAGTTTAACGTGATGTTTTACCCCCGCCTCCGCCAGTAGCCAATCGCCATTGACATGGAAGTAATTAGTGAAGCCATTACTAAAGTCATTAGTGATGCCAATGATGCCATTAGTGAATAAATACTTAATATTTTAGTTTAGTTAAAATTAGGCAGTTCAGTTACTTTAGTTATAGTTTATAGTACGTTTGTCGGTATTTGTTTATTGATTGGGTGGTTTGATTTGGGTGTTCCCGTAAAATTCCAAGTTTATCCTCTGTTTGTTTTATGAGAAGAAACCAAATCATTTTCCAAAGGTGAAAATGCTGTGGAATCTGGCCATGTTGAGAGAATGGAGTTCGAGGCGGAACTTCAAATAATTCGTGGAACAGTACCCGCCAACATGAAAAACAAAACCTAATAGCGTTGAGGTAAGAATATCCTGCTAGCCAATTCAACAGGTCGTGGCAATGGGTTAATTGTTTTTTTTTTTTTTTAATTTACAGATTGAATTGAAGGATGATTATCTCAATGGGAAAAGTATAGTTGTTGTTGTCCTAAGGGTATAAAATGCCATCACATTTGCATTTTGCAGCACTTTTGAAGTTCTACTAATGAGAGACCTCTTTAAGAGCTTTGATGTTTGACGAGACAACTTCCATCAGAGCTGGCAAACCTGTAAACAACGTTTGTTTGTATGGAACCCTGGCCGTTGGCCCCGCCCACTGACGTAAGAATGGGTAAAGTACGAAAACAATTGAAAAGCAAGGTTATGTTATACGTTTGTTTTGATAATAATAAATAATTATAGTCCGTGTTATTAAATTATCGGGGGTAATACCATACCATGAGAGCTTAGAGATTTACCCGGATATTTTTATGCAATTATTTGGTCTCGAAAACTTACTTGCATTGGAAATTTAACGACAGCTGTTGAAAAAATCACGAGAGCATTAGATTAGATTTATAGCAATAAAAGTCCACAATTATTTAATATAATTTATTCAGAACGATAAACAATCCTACACTTAGAAGATGAATTCATACACGGTAACGGACTAGTACTTGCATTGCCAGAGTCGGAGGCGGAATCAAACGCACAATCGTTGTTGGTTCCATTTATAACTTCTCAGTTATTCATCGTCACGAACTCAGGGCTAAGTATCAAGGGGAAGCCCCGCGCTGCTTTCATTATTTGTTTTTGAACAACTGAATTCAACAGAGAGCGCTTTTGCGCTCAGGTGATTTTTTTCTGCAGATGAAGAAAAAAAATCAATTTGACATTGCTTCTGGATAGGCAAGTTTTCAACCTTTTATGTGAAATATGCATCCTGATCTAAGATATTTATCATTCCCCGATTTTTTTTTTAACTTATTTTTTTATCATTGGTAACGTATAATTCTAAGTTAAAAAACGCCTGAACATGTTCAAATCCAATATTAAAACACGCATGTTTTAAAATTAACCTTGGCAACATCAAACGTAACTGGAGAAATGTGTCGGTCAACAATGTCAACTTTTTCCAAATAAAATAATTACTGAGTGATAATGGGTCTTAAAAACACTCCTGCATATTTTAAAGACCTTGTTATCCACTCATAGTTTAATATTATGAAAAAACTCTCAAAGTTAATGTTAAAATATGGATAATTAAATTGCGAAACACCTGTATTCGATTTGAACAAGTTATGAATTTGTAAGCACTTCATATGAAAAGTTATTATTTCATTGTATGGGGCTTGCCCTGTTGAAATTAGAATAAATAAATAAATAAATAAATATTATAATATTTTATTATAGCAGACGCCGTCAGTGTTCCTTAACATCAACGTAACCTCAAAAACGACGTCTAAATGTCACCTTTTTTATTGTCCTGATTGGAGTATTTAATGACAAATATTTGAACATTTTAATTCAAATATTCAACAATTTATTAATTTCAAAATGTACCAATAATAAAAACTATCGTAAAGTATTCATGGATAATGGGTCTTAAAAACACTCGCTCTATTAAAAATACGCTTGAAAACTCGTGCGTGTTTTAAAGACCTTGAATCCACTCATACTTTAATGTACTATTTTAATAATTGCGGCACTTATAATAGTTATGTTTAATAACACCGCCAAAAAACTAATAAGTGTGTTGTTCTTTTTATATCATTATTTATTCAAATAGTAGTTGTATTTGTAACAATTAACTAAATGTCAATTAGAAAATCTCTTTAATAAAGTCAAGTATAGTCCTGTTAATATAGGAAGGCGAGTAAATTCTTACTGCGCAAAAAGGGTGGGTACCGTCTCCGACTCCATAAATATTTGTTGTCCAATATCAACAATGTTAGTCGGCGTCCACCTTAAAAAAACAACCAACCAGATAAGGCTGATAAGAGTATCTCCGCCGTTCATCGAACGTGTAAATTATTAGTGGCGGTGAGCAAAGCTCGCAAGATGCGTAGTTCACGCCCAGCCTTCGCCTTCATATAAAAATCAAGCAGTATGTACTTATAATAGAAAAACGTTTAAACATAATAATTGGAATAATTATTTGCAGGGAACATTAAACTAATACTGTGTATCTTAAAATGGTGGCAACCCTAACATATTCGGTACAACAGCAACCCTATATTCGGTAAATATTGGTTTCCCTAATTGTTTTAGATAGAAACATTAAACGAGTCATTTGTTAAGATTGAAAAGCTCCTGTTGCTGTAGTTATATTTTAAGTCTGTTGAGCCATTTTCCAGAAAATCAGAAAAAAGTTTTAAATTTGTGGTGCTAATTTTGTAATACGGCTGTGTCTTTAAAATCGGATAAATTATTTTTATAATTCTTGAAGATTTTGTTTGTTGTAATTTCTAACAAATTTATTAGCAAATTTTTAGCAACTTTTCAATCTTCACAAATGATCCATCCGAGGATCCATCTAACATTTCCCTTTAAAACAATTGGGAGGGAGGGCGAACTTTAAAAAAATATATGTACGGGTGTGACTGTCATGAGAGAAGAAACCCACCTTCAGAGGTAAATATCTGAAGAACACGAGTTTTCTGGGCTTATGCCCATGGAGAAAAAGTTACATCAAATTTGACCGGGAGCCAATTCCATAAAAATTCTGCAGGGTCCTTTGGCGAAGATTGTTCAAGTCGGCAAGAGGACTTTTGAAAATTGAATTTTTTATGTACAGATATAAGAAGTCGCATAGGGTTAAATCACAGGACGGAAGGGGCCATTGTCAGCGTATTTGATTCTATCTAGAAAGTAATCCTAAAAAATTCCATTATGTGTAGTGTGTAGACGTGCTCCATCCTGTTGAAAATAGCCCTCAGCCAATTCATCATCATGTCATGTAGGGATCTCTATGAACGGTGTCAGTATTTCTAACCGATATCTTTCAGCATTTAGAGTGCTTAAATAAAATTGAATATGTGTAATTTATTTATAATTGAAGAGGAATTTTCTTATAATATTTACCTTCAAAAAATATCGGACCTATTAGCCGTATTTTACTTATGGCTGCTGAAACTCAAATTCTTGCAGGATGTAGGAGCTTTGATGTAATAATGAGGACTGATATCACTCCACATTCTCGTATTTTGTGAGTTAACATAAAGTCCTGTATTTAGGGTCGACCATTAGTAAGCAGTTCATGGAATGCTTGTATACAGGGATGAAGCTGCCAATCTTATTTTAGAATACTCTGGCAACCATAAGACAGATTAACCTTTTGTGAGTGTTTTGAGGGTGTTCTTCAATTACTGGTTGAACTGCAGTTTCAACATGTTCTTGAATTCTTATTAGTTATGAACTTATTAGTTATTAACTTATGAAGAATGGTGGTCAAAAATGTCATGAATCATAAAAAAGTGATAATTAAGGTAGGTGTTTAGTAACATACCAGTAATTTCATCACGTTCTTAAATTATAGTCATAAATTATTGTTTTTCGCAATATTTTAATGAAACTGACAGGAATTTAAATTAAATATGACACATGAGAATTTGAACTACAAAAGTTATTTCAGAATTATTTTAGTAAAATGAGCTCAGACATGACTGCAATAGCCATCTCTCTCTTCCAAGGCACTAGTTGATGAAAAATTTTGTGGATCACCCGATATCAGATTCCTCTCTATTTTCACTTTATATCTATCTACTCTTAATGTCATTTCCATCATTCAATCTTTTTGGCATGACATTTTATTTTATATTTTTAGAATAAATAATTTTGATCATGCACAGTTATCCATTTTATTTACAATTTATAATTTACTTTTTATACTACATCAACACACAGTATCAATATGACTCTGGCTCATATAATGTCGATCGCCTGATGCGAGAAAACCCTAAAAATGATCAGACAGAAAGGGATGAGGTAAAACCCACAAAGTTTGATTTCAGAACTTTAATTGTAAAATGCGGGCACGGCAAGTGTCAAAGCAAGGACAAAAAACCAGCCCTAAATAAAACCTCCATGTTCGTAAAAGAGGATGAAGCCAAATATCCTTCATTTCTGAAACATTTCAAACAGAAGATCAAGAAATGCCAGAAAAAGATCCTTGTTGAAGCCCAAATCCATAATAAAGGCCTGACTGACTGCAATAATCAGTACATTATAATTGATCACGTCTATGATCCTCTGACTAATAAGAATGCTAAACTACTCAATCCATATGTAATTAAATTCAAGCAACAGCCTATAATGCAATCTTACAATTTGATGTTTGAACGGTTAGTTAACGCAAAGCCAAAAGAATTGATCAAGGATCCAAATAGTTATGGAAGTTGTGAACCCTTTCAGGGGAAAATACAACGACCCAAAGATTTCTTTCATCAAGGATTTAAGTGTCCTTGCAACCATAAAAATCCTGAGAAAGGAAGTCCTACTGAGAGTACGAAGCAAGATTATAATTCTAGAACCAATACTGGTGAAAAGGATAAATCTATCACAGTTATTACGGATGGTAACAGTAAACCAGACTTCAGTACCAACAATGATCAAGATAATGCTATCCAGAAATATGCCAACAACAACAATAATAATTACAAAGATAAAGCGAAGCAAGGATTTAATTCCAAGACAACAGATTTAGAAACTAATACTTTCAATTCAGTAGATGCTAAAGGTAAATGTAACGGTCAAACAAAGGATGCTGATGTCAACACACCAGATTTCAGCAAAGACTTGAACGATTTGCAAAAAAGTCTTGGTATCATATTACCCGCCGCCGGGATCTTAGATACCAAGCAAGATGTTTACAATCCGGATTTCGATAACGTAAATGATCTGTCACAAAATATTAACGTCACTTGTAAAATCACTAATAATCAAGATGATTTGAACGAAAACCATTTAAAAAATAACTTTGATGCTAATCTAATAAATAACTTCACTGACCATAAGTTTGACTCAAAAATGGATCAAGAAACTAACACTAATACCAATTGCAATAAAGTGCAGAATAATAATTTCAATTTGGAAGAGGTTGGGAGGGTTAAAGGTAAGGACAGATCTTATATTTTTTATTACTATACCTGTGATTTTTAATTTCATGGAGAGAATTAGGGATCTAATACATAATAATTTAGAAATTCTTCAAACAATGGTTAATTCTTCGATATGCCTTACCTGTTTTTATTTTTGTACTTACATCTTTTTTACTATCTTGTCACAGTCTTTTTCTTTTTGTTTTCGTCTTTTATCAATTGCTTTTCCAAATTTGTTATATGCTTTTCTCATTTATCAAACGTCTGTGTGATTTTTCAATTTAAATTCCTTTTTTGTCGAATTAGATTCCTATACCAAATGCTTTTCCAATGGTCATAATAATGTCACTGTACATAAACAGGAAAAGCAATTGACATAAAGTTGATTTGACATAAAAGAAAATTGATTGGTAAATCAATATAATCATCGATAGATAGAAAAATAAGAAAATCATTTGACAAACTAGGAAAAGCAATTGACAAAAGAAGAAAACCAAAAGAAAACGACTGTAAAATGTATTTCTGCCATAGTTACAAGGACGAGAAGATTTGTCAGGCGGCAGGACGAAAAATGCGAGGACACCAAACAAAAGAACATTCTGCATTGTTTCTCATACTCTGATTTGTGGTACAACGTGTACCGAATGGAGAACCCCAGATTACATCACACGATCGAATTGGAAATCTACGAAAAATGCCGGGACTGCAATGATAAGACTCGCTGGAAGATCATCACTTCCGACGGCCCGATAATATTCGGAACGGACAAGCTTCACTACCAAAACATAGGTCCGACTATTGCCGCTGACTATTCGCCTCCTTGTCGCATATCTGAGAACAGTTCACTTTTCGCACTCGACGTGAGAAAATTTAAACTTCTGATACCGGAGCTGAGTAATACCATGAAAGCGGGGTGTAAATTACCGCCGCCCGTGTCTGGGGGACCCCCGGAATATCTCGTAGTTCCAAAAGATAAAATCTCCAAGACAGGAAAAAATTGTAACAGGGTGGGTGTCGCTGCTGAAGCGTTCTACAAGCAGCAGAACCGTTGCTCTAAACCACGCGGTTCATGTCTTCAGAACCAACCGGTGGATTTTTGGTTGCACGATACGGAAGCAGAAAAAAAAGGGCGGAAAGGATCGTACTTCTTGAAGTATTTCGGAATGATACCAAGCAACCCTCTAGTTTATGTTTATGGATATAATAACCCAATCTTGTATCTCTATTACGACAAAAACTACACCAACAAGATCAATGTTGAATTCAAAGCCGATTTCAATACAATTCTCAAACCTTCTTCTTCTGCACTTATTTCTGAGATATACACGGACGGATCTGATGTAGGAAAAGTGAGCATTATGGTGAAAGTAATCAATTCCGGGTTAGTCTCTGGAATATTCTATATCAGTTTCACAAACTGTCCCAGTTTTAATAATATAGCTTCGAGAATGGCTCTTATTCCTCCCCAGAATCAGCACATATTTAACATCGATATTGAGATACACTTGCCGAATAAACCAGTTTATTGTGCTGTTGAAGCTTTGAACAATAAGCATGAACTTTTGGCTATTAGAGAGATTACAATTCAAAAAGCAGATAAATGTGTTTGTATCTGGCATTGTCAGTGCACCTGTCTGGTTGACAACAATGGTCTGAAATGCGACTCCTTTACACTCGAGAGTTACAATGCAGCTGGATTACAGGTAACACTTATTTGACAGTAGACTAGTTTTCTGGTTTTATCTTGAATTTTTGTTCAAAGTTTCTCCATTTTACTAGGTATCTAAACTTAGTGCTTTCACTTGCGCTCAGGGTTGCAGTTGCTAAAACTGAAATTTCACATATATTTTTTTTATTGAGGTTATTTTCTAAAACCTCATGATGCACCGTGAGCTGTACATGAGTAGATATATTTCTCCACGTTGGCTCGCCCCGCGAAAATTGTCAAATCAGTTGGTAAGGGGCAAAATATCGAGTTGGATCTGATATTGTATGGATGAGCTAAGGCGGCTTGACTAAAGTTTTATATATTCAAGCCTTCCAGAGCAGTATTACAGATATTATGAAAAAATTATTTATTTTTAAAAACTTTACCACCCTGTATCTCAAAAGTTAAGACTTTTAGGACATACGTTCTCATGAAGTTTTCTTCTTAAAATGGAGCCAAAAATCACCCCCTTAAATATTGACATTCAATTACAAAACACCCTGTAAACAAAAAAAAAACATTACACTTTCTAATTTGAGCTACTCAACAGGGAGGTCTACCAGTGGCATCACATTTTGCAGAGTACACTGTCACAGACGATATGCTCTCCGTCCTGCTTTACCTATTCCTGTTCCTCTGTGTAACTTTACTGATCATGGGATTAACAAAAGCGTTGATCGGGCTGTGTTGCTGCCGAGAGGCCGGACTGTGGGGCTTTGACGTCATCCTGAATCTGCCTCAAAAGGATGGAGATGATAGAGAACAATATGGGGGATGGCCGGAAGATTCTAAATACAAAAATAAGAACATTTCACCAGCAACAGAGTTTTGTTTGAATGTGGTATTCTTTTTTACATATCCCATGATGATGATGGTGGTGATATGCAAGGATATCTGCTGCCCAAGCTACACTTATGAGAAAGGCAATCAAGAGTGCATTTGCTCCATGGACTTGAAAGAGAGCAGTTCTTCCCAGTCGCCTTACTATGGTGATTCATCTGATGCTAAGAAGTCTTTCACTAATTAAAAGAGGTCTTCCAGTAATTAAGTGGATTTTATGTTATAGTAAAGTCAACAATAGCTAACTATTACTTAAGAACTTATTTTAATATCATTTAATTTTAATCTATCATTCAAACAGATTGATAAGAAAATCATGAAAGAAAATCTTTTAATTTTCTACTAAATGAAACATTTAAAAATAAACATACGAACATTATATGGTGTCGGATTATTGAGTATGTACTGTATTTGATGTGTTTTCACATATTGAACACACTGAACATACGGTTATGTTCAGTGCCGAAGATTTTTTTTTAAATTTATTTTTGTAGGTTTTTACTACATTCTAAGAGAAACTAGGGATGCAAATCGAGATACTGGATGAGATTACTTTTAGCTACACACCATAAATTTTGACACACCTATAAAAATACAATATTAGATTGCTTGGAGAATAATTACTATCCTCCTTTCATAATTTCAGGGTTATGAACTAATACTACTGAGTACTGACCCTCAACCTTCTGGGAATGCAATTTTCACAGCTGGAGTGAGGAGTTTGAGCGCAACACAAATAATCTGTTTCCAACTAAGTCGACAGTTTAAAAACTCACCTGAAACTCTTTCATTTACCACTTCTCGGGACTACAAATCAATGGCGGTTATTCAGAGGAGGCAGAGGAGGCTGAGCCTCCCCAGTATTTTGAGCTTTTAAGCTTTTTAGATCTGTTAATGTTTTTTTAATAGCGTAAGGTAAAAAATAATCCGATGCAACAGGTGAGATGGTTAACATTATAAGTAATAGGTAGACATACCTATGAAGTGAAATAATATTACATCCCGTTGTGGCCGACCGGAGGCCTGCCTCCAATTCGTATCTCCTATCCATGTAGACGGAAAAATACGCAAGAGTCAAGAGTTTCCGCCGGGCTAGTGGAACTGGAGTGGATGCTGCGCTGCCTTTGCCTTTGGCATCGCAAGAGGCAGTCCTCCTCTAGTCTTATCTGTCCGTTATTGCAAGAACGAATGTTATTTGACGCGAATACTCGTAAAACGTCTACACTCTCACAACAACGCGCGCAAGACATGGGTCGGGGTAGTGCATGGGCGATAGATAATATTTGAACAGGCTGAGGCAAGCCTCCTGCTCTTCTGTATGTGGTGGTAAATTAAATAAATAGGTATACACATAGGACTATTGAACGTGGATCAATTTTATCGAACAGAGTATGCACGAAGCAAAGGGCAGTGGAGACTTGCCTCATGCACGTGCACAGATGGAAATACGAATTAGGTATACTCTATCAAATGAAACGTCATCTTACGAAGACGTTATTGATCATTTTGCAGCTGAAAAACATAGACGATTACCGTTGGTATATAAAAAAATCTGATATTTTCTATTTATTTTCTCTACGACCTTTTAATTATTAAAGCTATCTGAGATAATTTGAATTTCTTTAAAAAAAAATATTAAAAAAATTTAATGTTTTTTCTTTGTTGTTTTTTAAGAGAATTTTGCACTTTATTTAAAAAATTTTTGATAGAAGTTATGTTTTATTGCTATTGTACCAACTTATGAAAATATATTTATTAAACACGCATATCAATTTCACTACTTTATTTATCAAGTTATCGAAAAAAGTAGAAAAAAAGAAAAAAGTTAAAAAAAATCGAATTTATTTAGGCATTACACCCATATGATATTTTGAATAAACCCAAAATTTGGGAAAATGATCAGAAAATTAAAATTTTTCATTTAGTCATGGCTCTTTTACACCCCCTAGCGGTCATTTTATATGTTTTATCTAATTTTTAGAAATATGTACCTATTGTCCTACCTAGCTGTCATGCTGTCAGAAGAATTTAATTTCACCTATTTAACTAATCAAAAATCAATTTTTGTGACCTTTATACTTTCATACATGAACAAATTTTCTGAAAATTTTCCGAGGTAGGACCTCTCCCCAGACCCCCCCGGAAAGGATAGGTCTTAGCCTCCCCTGTTCAAATTATCACGAGCCGCCACTGCTACAAATACAAAACAAAACTGTCACATCAAGAAGAGTTTATGTTTTGTTTTTGTCCGTTTGGTGGAAACTAACATTAAACACATTAGGCCTTTTGAGTAGTTTTGGTTTATCTTAACCAAACATTTCTGTTATACAGGGTGTTCTACAAGCTCTATGACAAACTTTGACAGATGGTAGGTTGTTTGATTTTAAACATATTTTTTTTAATAAACATTGGGTCCGATTCGTTTTTGTTTAGAAGTTACAAGCATTTAAAGAATCGACCTTTTAGAGTTTATTGACGACGTGCAACTCAATATTATTCAAAATATGTGGTATCAGCATGACGCGGTGCACCACCACATAGAGGAAGACAAGTTGCTGCTTGGCTAAATGAACATTTCCCGAATAAATGGATAGGTCAAGGAGGTCCAATATCATGGCCACCTCGTTCTCCCGATCTGAATCCTCTGGATTTTTATTTATGGGGACACATGAAGCAGCTGGTCTACCATGTTGAAATCGCTACCCATCAGCAGTTACTTGAAAGAATTCAAGATGCAGCTAACCAAATAAGAAATGATCCAAATCTCAGTCTTCGAGTGACCGAATCTTTAGTTCGTCGATGTGAGGCTTGCATTCAAGCTGAGGGTGGACATTTCGAACAATTTTTATAGTCTTAAGTTTTGTGATTATCATTTAATTTAAATTTTTATTGTTGATTGTTAATAAAGGTTAAATGCTTGTAACTTCTAAACAAAAACGAATCGGACCCATGTTTATTAAAAAAAATATGTTTAAAATCAAGCAACCTACCATCTGTCAAAGTTTGTCATAGAGCTTGTAGAACACCCTGTATTATGGCTTTGGGAATAATAATTATTGACTAAACAAATTGATGAATAAACAAAAGATTAAAAAAAAAACGTTCTACAACTGGTAAAAAATTTGGGTCTCTCTATCTAATAAGAAATGAAAAAGTATATTCCAAAAGTAATGAAAGCATTTGCGGCTCTATACCTTTTCAATGTCAAATTCAGAAAAAATTACCTCTATTTCAGAAAAAGTAAATTCAAATTCAGAAAAAGTAAAATCAAATACAGAAAAGGTAACTTCAATTCCAGAAAGGTAAAATCAAATTCAGAATAGGTAAAAGCAATTTCAGAAAATTATAATTAAAGGTCTCCCTGTGAATAAATTATCTTTTATAAATAAAAAACGTTATTGTTATTCTTTTATAAATGCATTTATTGTAATATAGGTGCATAATATGCTTTTTATTTTTAAATTTGGATAATTTTTTTCGGTGTGATGTATGGTTTTTATTTACTATGATATTAGCTGTTTTTTAGGGCACCCCGCAAAGGAATCCTGGTGCATGGGCGCAAGACCTCTGATGGAGCCCAAGATCGTGGGTTCGATCATCAAACATCACACTATTTTTGAGATTAATTTTCGAATGTTTATGAAAAATATAATAGCAATCGATTGGGGGTGGTGCCCAGTGGGACTGCTGAGACCGAAAGGGCCTTGATGTAGCCGTTTGGAATGCATAACACCTTCTTCCCATACCATCACCATTTGTTCTGTTTCAACTTGACTTGATTCAATATGCGTTCATAAATTATTTCATTACCTTCAAACCTTCCCTACGTCTTACTGCATTGTTAAATTTTCGCCATCACTCCATGACCCTTGTATTAATTTTTATTAAAAGCTTACGAAAATTGTACCCACTTTTATGCAATTAACATAAAGTTTAAACACAAATAATATGAAATGATGCAAAACATTTATCTACGCTAATATTTCTCTAAAGGGTAATATACCTACGCTTGTAAAAAATTAGTACTTTTTCCTAAATTGAAATTACTTATTCTCAAATTGTTTTTACTTTTTCTGAAGCTGACTTTACCTATTCTGAATATGAGCTTACTTTTCTAAAATTGAAATTACTTTTTCTGAATCTGAATTAACTATTCTGAAATAGAAGTCCCTTTTACTGAATTTGATTTTACTTTTTCTGAAATAGCTGTTACTTTTTCTGAAATTGACGTTGAAAAGGTATAGTAGAATACAGCCTACCCTGTTGGTTTCATAAACTTCCTACAGTCTCTTTAGAATAAGAACTTTTAATTCAGTTCATTACCTACTTTCATTCAGGTATAAATAATTTTTTGGTGCTTGTTTCAAGCAAGTTTCAGATTAAAGTTAGTTGTCTTTGGTTAACTTATTAGGTTTGGATTCCAACACAAAAAACATAGATGTTTATTTGAAAATTACAAGCTCTAGTATTACCTTGTAATTTTTGTGTTTTTTACTTCTTTGTGGTTTTACATTGACTACTCGTCTATCATGTTTCTTCATCAAAGAATTACGAATCATCAGTCGCTTTTTAGTTTTTTGCTGTTTCAATAATTGACTTTGCAAAGTATATACCTCAAAATTTATAAAAATTCAGATGCTTGAACATAATTTTACTAATGCAGTCTTTCTATCCTAATTAAAAAATTTATCAATTTAAAAATATTTAATAAAAAAATGGCATACTTACAGACAAAACAAAATTATAAAAAACATATCAAGCTGAGAATTGGAAATTAAGATAATTTACTAAAAATCATTCATCATAATTTCTCTCAAGTCGCTATGATAGATCTCGAGACATTTGAAAACGAAAGCCTCGAGATGGAATATCTCCTTAGAACCGAGTCTCGTGCGAAACTCATACTCTGCAGCAGTCTCGATAAGTTTCTCGGCGAGATGCTGATCGCAGCTAGTGAGGAGATCGTCCAAGAGACACTCGAATATCAGATCGGTGGGAATCCCGTTGGTTATAAGTTCGTAGAGCTTGTTTCTGATTACTGTTATGTCTTCTGCTTTACGTACTTCCAAGGCAGACCTGTAATTGTCCAATTTAAAAACTGCAAAGCGTTGCTGTACAAAACTAATGTGCATTTTAACCTTAACTGACGAAGTTACTTTTTCATTACTTTAACATGAACGGTGACATAGAGCCGATAAAAATTCACCAAAAAAAATAACCATAGATGAGTCACATCACAACCATTTTGATGAATGAACGATTAAGAACATACCTGACAGTTTGCGTGATGAACAGACGCCAATCTGGCTTCTTTATGAGGCTATTATTCACTTTGTGTAATGAACCATGCTTCACCTTTAACGCCTCAGTAGTTAGTAGTGCTCTTCGCAGATTTCGCTCTGACATGTCAGCAACCTGAGCCAAAATAAAATATCACTTATACAGAAAATCAATTTACCCTATTTTCAGGAAATAACAAAAAAAACTGTATAGTTTCACAATTTCACAACAATTTCAAATTTTTTTTGTTATTTTCCG
Source organism: Malachius bipustulatus (assembly GCA_910589415.1). NCBI lineage: Eukaryota > Metazoa > Arthropoda > Insecta > Coleoptera > Melyridae > Malachius > Malachius bipustulatus. Next base: position 8,138,707 of record OU342632.1, read on the forward strand.
AAAGTAGGGTAAAATCTAGGAGTCGATAAGATACTACATACTTGTTATACAGGGTATTGAAAAACTCATGGAAGAAGTCAATGAGGCGTTACCCAGCATTGAAAAAGAATAATATAGCTTTCAATTTTGTTCTATAATAGGTACTCTATTTTCCGAGATATAAAATTTCCCTAACACAACTTCAAATCAAAATTTTCCGTGCACAAATCAAAATTATTATGAAATTTAAATGTAAAACGACATTTTAAGACATATGTAACAGAAGCTAGGTGTTAAAATACATAGCTTGGTTATGTGTATTTTGGTTGGTTAAACACAGTTTAAGTCATTTTCAAAACACATAAAAAATAGGGATGGGAAAAAATTACCAATTGACAACATTGCCACCAGCAAGTTGGGAAAGTTGATTTTGCAATGGTTTTTCCATCATTTTGCACTTACATTGTCTGCTAATTCTAATATTAGTTTTGTTCCAACTTCCTACACAACCGTAAAATGACGGTTCAAGACATGCTGTGCATTACTTTCTGAACGTTCCAACAACATTTGTATGGTGTGAGGGTTGGTACAGATATCGTTCCAACTAAAAATTTGTTGATTCCGAACAAATCTACCTTATTTCGATTCACGAATTTTTCGGGAACTGGTGGAATCGACTTGTGCAAAACTGTTTTTCGTTTTACAAACTGTCAGTTTAACCTGTATCATCGCTCTCGCAAATAGCCTTCAAAGACAACTTTCTTCATCAAACACTCTCTGACTAATAATGCAAGAAAAACAATAAATAAGTATTATAAAAATATTTTATACAGTATGTCCCCGGATCGACTTTAAAAGAGGAAAAACTTTTTTGTTTTTGATTTCTCAGGAAATTTCACTCTTGATGATCTGGCCTGCTTGGTTTCAAATCCCCAGAACAAAAGTTACTTTTTAGGTAACTGAACGGTTCTTGAGATAATATAATTTTTCTTCAATAATTGGACTTACATTTTTTTTTCATAATTTTTTCTCGTTTCACTGTTTTAATTTTAATACAGAGCAAAAAAATTATTGTGTAAATGCTACACAATTTGTCTTGCTATTTCCTGTTTTTAAATTATTCATATTCACATATTTACTTATTTATTTTGTATAGAATATTTCTAGGTTTGTACTGAATACTACATTTGTCCTGTTAATGGATCTATCTCTGCTGGGCAATGAGTTGGTCAATTAAAAAAGTAAACTTTCGCTTAAAACAAAAGATTAAATTGAAGGGCTTAGTGCAAGAACCAGCTACGTGCAGGCTACACAGTTTTGAGAAAAACAGGTTAATTTTCAAAATTGCACATATATTTAGCGTAAATACAGGTGTCCCAGCTTATTCGAAGCGGTCTCTGTAGGCCAAACGATGGATTTTTTCCAAAAAATTTTTGCACATTCAAGTACAGGATCACAATGGCCAAAATTTAAAATTATTTTGGGGTATACAGAGTGTCCCATATGACAGTGGCATATCAAAGTTATGTTTTTTTAAAATGGAATGCTCCTAGGTTATTGCATTTTTAGATTGTCTGAAAAGAGAAAATAAGATTGGCTTTTACAGTTGGTGTTTAAATTCAGAAGTTTTTGAGTTATAAACAAGTGAAAATCGTCATTTTTCAAGTACAACGAAAACGGTTCAAGATACAGAAAAACGGCTTACATGTCCCTATTTTAACTTTTCATGTACTATCCTATGATGTGGATGAAATGTTTATACAGGGTGATAAAAAATTTGAAAAATTCTGAGATATTTCCACGTGTCGCCAAATAAAAAAATCAAAGAAAGTACAAATGTTTCTATACCATAGGATAGTACATGAAAAGTTAAAATAGGGACATGTAAGCCGTTTTTCTCTATCTTTAGCCGTTTTCGTTGTACAGGGCCTTGAACTTGAAAAATGACGATTTTCACTTGTTTATAACTCAAAAACTTCTGAATTTAAACACCAACTGTAAAAGCCAATCTTATTTTGTCTTCTCAGACAATCTAAAAATGCAATAACATAGGAGCATTTCATTTAAAAAAACATAACTTTGATATGCCACTCTCATATGGGACACTCTGTATACTCCAAAATAATTTTAAATTATGGCCATTGTGATTCTGTACTTGAATTTTCAAAATTTTTTTTGAAAAAGCCCATCGTTTGGCCTACAGAGACCGCTTCGAATAAGCTGAGACACCCTGTATAACAAGCTATGTAAAATACATTAGGTGTTTTTTAGTTTTCTATAACATGAATGAATCTTTCACCAAACGATGTAGAATATCATAAGTATCGGTTTGTAATGCTAACTCAGTTTAGTCAAAAATGGCGTTTAGTCAATTCTTGCATCAAACCCTTCAATTACAACTTCCCGGTTTGATATACATACCTCCAGTGCTAGGTTTCGTGTAATACACTCATCATCGCCCAGCTCTCGTTTAGAGGTGCTTTCTAATATGGCAGCTACTTGCTCTTTAGATGGCGCTGGGACTCTCACACAAAGACAACGGGATCTGTAATAAGAGAGTGATTGATCCTTAACCTTAACTATAATGTTCTACTTGGAAGGTGATAAATAACTGAATCTGGGGAGAAAAACTAACAGCCTGTATTATAAAGGATCATTAAGTTAATGGTCAGATTTCTGGGGCCATTTTTAGAAAAGGTATTGACCGTAGGTGAAAAATATAGCAATTCAGTGATTCTTGGCATGAAAGGGATTACAAAAATGTTAATAAAAGTCGAGATAAAAGTTATTTAATGTCGGTATCAGCTTTCAAAATGCTATCAGAAATCTGCCCGTTAGCTTAATGAGCCTTTATAATACTGGCTGTAAATCACCTAGAACTAACAATTTATCAAATAGTAAGAATAACAAGTTCAGTTAGAACAGGACAAAAATATTATTTTTTAAGAGATGACCGATTTAAATTCCAGGATTCCTTTAAACAAGCACCCTTTTGTTCTCCAATTTTTATTTGCTTTATTTGTTTTTTTTTATTTGCTTGTTGTATGTATTTTATTTGCATACATTCATGAAATTCATGAGAAAAGGATGTTTAGGGCACGAGTATGAAAGTCAGTCAGGTCATTGGTTATTGTTAGGTTCTGTATCCCATGAAATTTCAAAAAAATGGAAAAGGAAAGTAAAATATAAACGATAAAAAAACAAGCCATAGATGTAGTCAATTTCAGGGGAGAGAGGACCTAACAATGACCAATGACCTGCATCAGATTGTGGTCAGTTTCGGGTCATCTCTATTGGTAATTAACATAGTATTGTAAAAATGTAGTTACTGAATCAGGCAACACTGATGTACAACTATAACCTCTTGAGTGAAGTGCACGGCGTTATTGCCCTGAAAACTCGAGTACTACTTCTGTATATTTACATAGAAACCTATAAGTTGTATCTTCAAAAAGTTACGACATCATCACAAAAAAAGAGCTTCTTTCTTATAAAAAGTTAATAAATTACCGAATGGCTGGTATAACCCTTGACACTGATGTAGCACAAAGAATTAATCTACAAGTAGCGACATATCGTTCCATTGTACGTCTCAGAGCATGCTGGGCATCCTTGGTCAGCTCGTCCACATCGGTCAGCACAATCACTTTGAAATCACGCAAACCGACCACATCTAGCTGCTGGCTCTGCGCAACCTGTTTGATGATCTCCATGACAACAATTCTGTACAACAAATAACAAGAAAACTGTGTAAATTTTTTTGAAATAGAGTTTCAAGAACTTAACATCGCAGGCAGAGATATGTGTAAGAGTACGAGTTATCACCAACGATGAGAATTTGCAGTTTTCTAGATTATTTCTATTACCTGTCATAAATGCCCACATCGGAGGGATTAAGTTCGATATGATGATTACTGCTCACAGTTGTGATTTCCAGCTTCTTGTTAGACGGGGTAGTGAAATTCATTGTGTCGGCTTTCAATCGTTCAACCCCAGCGCCGTATATTTCTCTTAGCAGACTCATGACACGGGTCTTCTTGCCAGCTCCGGAAGGACCGTACACCAGAAGATGAGGGAAATCTCCATCCTCCGTCAAATGAATCAGATGTTCAGCTTGCTTCTTGTGGTAGTCTAGACTTGACAGGGTCTTAGGTCTGTACTTATCAGCCCATAAGCTCATTTTTACGTATTATTTATAAACGTCCAACAAATGACCAACTATAAGCACTTGTCTTGTCACTTTAATTCTATAATTTCAATATTCAATAAATGATTCTGCAATGGGAATACCGAGGGGAATACCTTAATACCAGCAGTTTTAACCAATTTAAACATCCACATAAATATTAATGCATTATGTACTTGTATACTAGGAAATGAAATAATGCGATATTGTTTATCCTTCGGGATGTAATCCTGATAATAATAAAACGATAATAATTATTATTAATTTCTAGTATTTTAGTGACTTTTTGACTTTTATAAGTTGTGGCATTTGTGGCGGGAATTATTTTAATTTGCAAAAAGTAAAAACCCCTTTACATTACCTAACCTCAAAAAAACAAGACTGTGACAGAAGACAGAATATGAAACAACATTATTCTGTGACAACGACAAGACAAAAGACAGTGATGACGTCAGTGGTCGTGGAAACCGGTTACGGTTCCAAGTAAACAAGCATTTGACAGTTACGAATTGCCAATTTCACAATAAACTTTTGATTACAGTATTTTTAGTGATTAAAATTAAGCTACCGACAGACGGCTCGAGCTCCACGGCAACCTAAAATATGATTTGGTTCAATTCAATTGATGGCGACAGCAGGCCAATGCCTGTAAACAACCTCAATAAGTCAAACTTCAGTCAAACGTGAACTTAAAACTTCAACTAAATCACAACAACTGACAAACAATGGCCACGTAAACGATTTGTTTATTTGGAACCGTGACGTCACACTGTCGGCGTCTATTGACTTGACATGCCTTCGGGATGTCATAAGTAACACAGCTCCTTCAAAAATATGAAAAAAGTTCTAATTACATGGGTTTGCAAAAGAACCGTTTTCGAGATACAAGGTGTCGAAAAAAAATAATTATTTTCAGTTTTTTGACGATATCTCAGGAACTGTTTGAGATACAGAGCCCAGCTTTTGTACACATCCTGTAATTAATATTATCTATGTTAAGAGAGCAAATTGAAAAAAAAAGTGGCAATGAAACATCATAAAAAAAATCAAAATTGATGTTTTTGTCCACAACAATACATGTTGCCACTTTTATGTTTTTCATCATAAAATGCTGTTTTTCTCGAAAACAGTTCACATTAGATTATTTGACCAAGAGCACCTTTTTTATGTAGAAAGCATTGACAGTTAAAAATGTGCTTCCACAATGCCAACTTTTGCAGTATCGTAGAAATTAGGGGCAAAAAATTACAACCAACCCAAAATCTCCACCACTGTCATTTGAAATAAATTTAGTCAGAGCTCAAAAAGTAAATAATATAATGATGAGATGTGTACAAAAATTCTCAGTTTTATATCTGAAAGCGTTCCTGGAGAAATCGGCGGACAGGCGGTAGTCACTAGTCATATTCTTTCAGTGGTGTTCTGTCTCTGCCTGGCCTGGCATCGTCCGCCCTGTGGTATAGCGTTCCTGATATTTTATACTCAAAGCTTCTAGCTACTCTTACCTTAGATAAGGAAATTTAGGTTAGGGCTATTGTTTTAAAAATTTAGCGCCTGAACTGCTGTTTGTTGACAACAAAAGCACACAAAAGACCTCCCAAATGTAGCATTTTGTTCAATAATCACGGAAATATTTGCACTTTTTTTGAAATTATTTTTATTTACGAACGTTGCAAATACGGGAAATTGTTCAGTAAAAACCAAATCTCAACAATTTTTCATCATCATAATGAACCGACCAGGGTAAGGCGACTTTTTTTTGTCCCTTTTAGTAAATTTAAAACTTATTGATTTTAAATGACCTTATATTTTTTACAGGTATAATTTATCCTACAACTCTCTGATATCGGAACGTAAACTCACATTGAATAAAAACCGAAAGAAAGTTAAAAACTACATCTCCTGGTGTGCCTTCAACATATTCATTTTCTCGATATTAGGCTATGATATGTAAGTTACTTAGTTTTGCATTTATTACTGCCGGTAGTAAAGTCCTTTTCAGGTTCATGGTAGCTGCATTTGAAGCACAAATTTAGATTTTGTAATTTTCGACGCCAGCCTTTTCTTCTTAGATGTAACAATATAATTGGTACACTTTGAACCATAAATATAGTCTTAGACAATTAGACCTTTAAGAATTTAACTTAACCCAGTAGGTTTTACTGTAATTACTTCTCTACGGCTATTTAATAAAATGTTCGGTAAATATGTACATTAGCGGCATGGGTATAGGGCGAAATGGCTTATACTATCGGATAGCTTGTGTCTCTAGGAGTATCAAGGTACCATTGAATTTTTGCGACGGGAAGTAATAGTCGAGATATAAGGCCTTAAAGTGTCATCGTTGCCCTAATACGTGTATTCGTACATATGATTGCGCTCGAACAGGAAGCGCTCGATCGTCGTGTATCCGGCGAGGAAACGAGCTGCCTGTTCGAGCGCATAATATTCGAATACACGTTTAGGGCAAGGATGACACTTTGAGGCCTTATTTCTCAACTATTACTTGCCGCCGCAAAAATTCAATGGTACCTTGATACTCCTAGAGACACGAGCTATCCGATAGTATAAGCCATTTCGCCCTTTACCCATGCCGCTCATTTCAATAATCACCAAATGTTCATTATGTTGCTGATTTTAGTTTAGGAATGATGTACGTTCCACATGCTATCTATGTAGGATGAAAAATTACATGGATATTGTGAAGTTGCTGAAACGGGAGGTAATTAAAACACTGAATTTAACGACAATAATCAATTCTATGATGTCGAACTAACATACTATGACTCTCGTACTCATACTATCGCAATATCTAACCAATGCCACAGATATGCAACCCATACAACACAATGTGTTTATACGATTTTATAACAGTATTGCAGAACTGCTTTGATAACTAATATTCATAGGTATTACTGGTATTAGCCATACTCAGCGTGACGTGTTGTGTCATACAGATATTGGCCAATACAGTTCGACATTTTCAATCCATACTGGCTTTCTAATAGTATTTGAAGATATCACCCTATATGCAAATATCCCTCAAAAAGCGACGAACCAGCACGATCACATTCCCTTTCAGACTTACTTGTTGGCATAGTTTACAAAGAAAAGCATGCCTATCGATAAGTGGAACAGTGAGTACCACACTGTCGACAGATATTGAAATCCTTTTGGACCTTCTCTCGAGGCCAGATGGACAACGTACAGTCTGTTGCAGGTGGTACAAAATACACAACTTGTGTCATGTAGCGGACCAGACTATATTTATACTGGACAACATTCTAGGTCACACTCTTCTGAGGGTATGATGTGTATAATATACCTGATGCCCTTGATCCATACACAACTAACTGTATACTGCTTAGAACGTCATCTTTCCAAGCAGAGACGAATGGAAGCGCGACGCAAACGACCTCACATGCTACACCGACGGCTCCAAGACTCCAACGGAAGCTAGATCCGGAGCATATGACGCCGGGTCAGAGAAGAGAATATTTCTCGCGCCTGGGTCATCATGCAACAGTATTTCAGGCAGATATTTATGTCATTGAACTCGCTGTGCAGATGCTGGATGAAATGCACTGCTGGCGGAAAACAATAAAAATCTTTTCAGACAGTTGAGCTGCTCTCAAAGCCCTTTTACTCCATCTGTTGTAACTTAAAACTGGTATGGAACTGTCAAACAGCACTCAATGCGGCAGCTAAAAACAATAACTTGTCTCTGGTCTGCATTCCAGGTCACTAAAAAAGTCTGGATTCCAGGTCACTCATGCTTTATAATAATAATAATAATAATAAATTTTATTAATAGGACTTGCCTATAAAACCCTCATACAAAATAATACAACAAAAAATAAAATACAAAATATACCTGCCGTCACTATAGCACAATATCATCCGGTAATTCTACGTCATACCATATACGATATCTATCTACATTCGAAAACTACTCTAATACTTTAGAGAGAACAAAATCACCGACTCTCTGGCCAGAAGGGGAACTAAATCCAAATTTACAGGACCAGAACCGGTTGTTGACATATCTTCAAATTCAGAAATTGACCTGGTCAGATAATAAAGTACTGCAGTCTGCAATACTGGCACAGGGTATAACCGGGATTAGCTCATTCTAAAGCCTTCATTGAGGATCATCGAAGATCATTGTGAAAAAACTACCAGAGCTCAAAAGGACAGACCCTTAGGGCCTTGATAGGACATTGTAAAGTGAACCACTACTTACACAAGATTGATATAGTCGATAACGTAGAATATCATCTGTGTTTAGAGGATGAAAAAACAGCAGACATGTTCTATGTAACTGCCCTGCTCTGGGAAAAACCAGACACTCAACATTAGGAAGGGAATATCTCTCTCTTTAAGAGACCTGGATACATTCTCATTTCACAGTCTAAAGCCATTGGCTTGTTAAAGAGTGGTGTGACCGGCTGGAACGGATATAAAACTCTTTGGTGTGAGTCACAATAAAGCAGCTTGGTCACAGTGGAGGAATCGAAATCGACCCACTCAATAACTAAACAAATGCCATGCATGGCCCAAGGAAGCAAGTACTTGGGCGGACCCTAAGGATCGCTCTGACCGTTTACGTGTCAAGTACCTAACACTCCTTTATTGACAAACAATTCCACAACCTGAAAATATTGGACATGTGTTAATAATGTAGCTATACATTTTTTATAAAGTTTTTCTATTTGAACTTAGATGTAAGATTTTTTAAATTAAAGTTAATAAACAGAAGTAACTTTGTATCTTTTTTTTTCCAGATACCATACAAAGATATATAACTTGGGATATTTCCATCACATTGAATATGCATTGACGACAATTCTGCTAATAAACATCTTCTATTATTTATCAAAAATTTGTACTACTCCTACAAAGTTGGAACCAATCTTAATCACTAAGGAGCAGAAGCAGCTACTTGGATGTGTTGATGAAGGTACTTGAAGTGGTGTTTTTTAAATATTTTCTTTAACTTGATCATATTATATCATGCACGCAGTATAAACGTCACAGCCTTCTGGTGAAATTAGCTGTTGCATATTTCAAATCAGCAAATAGTGAAATGATTTCATATTACACTAAATGGCCACCATTTTCAGATGTTGCATGTAATACAAGCACGTTTCTGCAATTTTATGGAATCGGTTATTAAAAATTACATCAAGTGGCTAAATTTTTCTATGTAATGCTGTAGTAATGTATAGCTGCCATAAGCGATATAAAATCCATTTTACCTAACTACAAATATTTTCACAACGACCTAACAATAACCATGACCTGTATCTCGGGTCATTGTTATTGTTAGGTCGTTGTGAAAATATGTGTACCATAATAATATATTTGACTAGATGCTTCTCCCTAAAACTTCTTACCTTTCACTCATGACAGAAGTGAGGCCTCAGGTCAAGTGGCGGCCATATGTATAATGTAAATTGCAAAAGCAGATATTCAATTTTGAACCATTTCCTGTTGCATCCTTTCTCGTCTGTAGTAATTGTTTATATCACACTAGTACTTCTAATATTGTAGCATCAATAAACTGTCGCCCGGACAGCAGCTAGCAGATCGCATATACTCAGGTATAACATAAGATACCAGTAGCGTGTTCGCTAGTTCGCTTTTCTACTTTTTGTCGTTTGGCAATATGGCGGCCGCTCGACCTTGAGACTTCAGTGACAGCCAACACTTTGCCATCTAGTCTTATTATGAACATCTCTGGTTTTAGCAAAAGTATTGGGCAAGGGCATACCACCAGGGTAGCCACCACATGCATTCTTAAAATAAATTAATTGTTATAATATATTCTTATTTTGCAGATGTGCACTTTGAAGTGGTAGATTCGCTTAAATCACCAGAGCAGTTACCATCTGGAGGTGGGAGTCCTGAGAGTCCTCTCCATGCTTCTTCACGTAATACTTCTCTCTCTACAACGCCCATGAACATGACTGCTTTTAGCTGGAGATCAACGAATTCCTCTCAGGCTGATAGTAAGACTCATACTTTTATGTCTTTCATTTCTTCATTACTTTCATCTCTTTAAACATTTAATGAATTCTAAATATTATACAGACTGTATCTAAATAATCTAGAAATACCCTGCCATTTTAAAATCATAAGAGAATGCCGGGGCTGTTTAGTCGTGTTCTAGTAATGTAGCATCGAACCGAAATCACAGAAGCTTTGCCTTCAAAATGGTCATCGGTGATGAGGCTTACTGCAGTTTTATACCAGGATCAGGAGTAAGTCACACTGAACCACAGCTCAACAGCCCGTAATCCCTGACAATTTCAGTTGGAATCTGCGGTGAACCGTTTCATACTTTACCCTACATTTGATGTTTATATATTATTTATTTCATTTATTTGTAGAGCACCTGTATTAAGTTCTCATATAATTTAAGCATTGAAAAGGATGAAACAGCATTCATGTTGCAAAGTTCTGCTTTTCCAAGCCTTATGTGTCTGTTTTAATCAAGGCTGGCCTATATCATCAAACCTTTTTTAATATAACAATAAATGAGTTGGCATTGTTTTGGTATTATTTAGAATCTCATTAAATATAAAATATTGGAGATTTGAAACTTTTTACAATTATCTGTTAAAAGGCATGAACTGTTCGGTCTTATCTCCGTCGTGGATCTATTACCCGGGCTCTTCAAGCAGTCACGACAATGCCAGTGGACAACTATGGGTGCCACAGGACCTCCCCGACGGGCAACCCATCGTTGACGAGGACTCCCTGAACGAATACCTTAAAGCGAGAGAAACTGTGGAGAGGGCAGGTACAGTCAGCTCTGCCCCCCAGCCTGCCTCCAACCTGCTCAGCTCGTTCTGGAGCCATCCGGTCACCAAAACAGCCAAGGACATGTCTCTCTTCCTGCGCAAGTGCCAGTACCAGCTGTCTTCGCACGTGGCAGGTCAGTGTGAGAGGTTTTAATATTGTTGTTGAAAAGTCTTTAAATTATCCTAAAGAATAGAATATAATTCTTTAAGTAATATATTCTATTTTACTGACTCCAAAAACACTGTTAGATTTAGATTTGGTTTTTCATGAGTGGGTCATTGTGACACATCCACTGCGACCAAAGGTCTATTGTGGAATTTGAATTGTTGGAATTTTTTAATTGCCTTTTTTTAATTGACGATAATTAATAACAGCTTTTGACAGTTGTAACTGTCAAAAATCAAATTTTGACAATGGATTCGAATTCAGCAACTCTAAAAACATAAATATGCTATTTTGAAGATTTTTAGGTCTAACAGACTTGAAAATATTCTTAAATCGTTAAAAGTCAAAAACCTCCATATAAATCACATGTTAAATCCAGCCTCTTTACATGTACAGTCAATTTACATGGAACGGCACGGACAAGGGGCCGGGTGTTCATTGTGGACCTGCATTTTTATTAATAAATGGATTTTAAATATGTTTAAAATACATAAATCTTAAAAATACAATAAATCTTAATACAGGGGAATTAAGAACGTTGGAAATTGATACTATACCTAAATCTGAACGAAATTTGAAGTTTGGCAACCGCCTAAACTCAACTTAAAATATAAAATATTCAAATACCTTCATTGCTATGGAAATAAAAATAATAACAATACCATCTAACCCGAACTTATTCACATGTTCAGTGGAGTGTTGCCACCTTTTTTTCTACAAAAATGGTCATATCTTTGGAAGAAAAGAACTTACAACACTGCAGTAAGAAAATTGACCACTCTTAAAAAGTGAAGTTTACCGCAGCATGCTCTGAGTGCGCGAGTTACTGATCAGCCTGTATATAAGTTGTAAGCAACATAATTATAACAATTAACATTTTTAGACATTTTATTTTTTATAGAAAGAATCTATAACGTAGCAGATGGCTTGCTACTAGACTTACAGCCTTGAAATGATAATTTATGAAAGTCTAGTGTACTAAAACTGTTCCATTTTTCTCTAATAACATTTTGAATATTTTCAAATTCATTCGTTATGAATGCTTCAAATTTCAAGCAATGCTCATCGAGCTGATTCTCCAACTCATCCATTTCCTTTTTAATAAGTTTTAAAATATCCTGCTCAATTTTTTGTAATACATTATTACTTCTCTTCTTTTTGTCTACGTTACTTCTATCGGCGACAAGCAAAGACACAGCGTCCTTAAATTCCGACTCCGATAAAGTGGATACAGAACTATCATCCAGCAGATGCAAGCTGCTGCGAGTTCTTAAGATGTTCGAGTTACTATCGAATACTATTTTGCTGACTGGACAGTTGTGAGGTTTGAGAGTGCAGACCGGGAGAACAGGGTTTTGCAAATCATACATGAAAATTGAGCCGTCCTCTAGTCCGGCTGCGACGGTTCTGTCGTCTTTACAAATGTCTATGCAAGTCACGGGAAGATGAAGGTTGATCTTATATTTCTTCTCGCTAGACAGAGGGTTCAAAAATATGATCTTCTGGTCTCTTCCTGCTGTGATTAAGAAGTTATTCATTTTCGACATCGCTATACCCGTTATCTACAGAAAGTTAGATATGTATTAAGTGGAGTATTAGTCATTTAAATTAAATTAAGTTACAAACTTTATCATTGTGAGGAGACAAATCTAGGATTTTAGCTCTGCTTCCCATATCCCACAAGTAAATCCTACCGCTTTCGCATCCGACTGCTAAATGCTCGGACAGACTTGGATGAAACTTGATAACTGAACATCTCGATGGGTGCTTGTATTCCATTCCCGAGTCTATATTCAAGTTTTCATAAACAATCACTTTCTTCTCAAATGAAGTGGCCAAATATTGGTCGTTCTTTGAAAAATCCAGACCAGTTATAGGTGACGCTTGCTTGGGAAATGTAGTTGTGGTGATGTGCTGCTTGGTGTCATAAATATGCACCTCCCCTTTTATGGTGCCCAGTGCTAGATACTTCTTAGTAAGTGACTTAAAGCAAACCACTGATACATCGGGGATGGCATTAATTGAATGGACCACGTGAATATCATTTATGTTTTTAGTTGCGATGATTTTGACTCGTATGTTGTCTTGTACTAAAGCAATGAAGGAGTTATCGCTGCACATGGAAATCTGACGGATGAAGGCATCTGGCTTGTATTGGTAGTCATGGTCGAGGTCTGGAGAGTAGTTAGGCCACTGGTGGAATTTTAAATTTTTTCCTACTGATATAAACATTGTTGAGCTTTCATAAAGATTTAGATTTCAAACAAAAAGAGGAAAAATGATTTTTTCACGACACTGTCAAATCAAAATAATTAAATAAACTTTAAATTTTGACAGTGAATTCACAGCATACTTTTCTCATCGTTTTAGCTCGTTTGAATATTTAAAAGGATGTGCAATAATAATTATATTGATTCAGTAAAAGAGGTGGAATAGAGCAATTAAATAAATTTTTACTGTGCAAAAGTACCAAGTATTGTACCTACTTTATCAAACTATGACAATATCAGAGTAGTAATTATAAATGTTGGTTTTTAAATTAAACCTTTATAATGCTGTATGCATTTAATAAATTGCATTCCAAGCTCTGGTGGATTATGTATCACTCCATTGAAATTTTGTGAAAAGGTTAGTTGGGAGGAATGCTCCAAACTCCGGGAGTTAATTCTACACCTGAAAATTACGTAAAAAAAAATTCACATATTGTTGCGAGATTGGAATTCCGATGAAATCGTTCAAATTTCTTTATAACATGAGTTTTCTGAAGGTAAAAAAAAAAAATGTGAAAGAAGAGCGCTGTAGATGCCCTTAGTTTTCACAACATAGTTAAATAGTTAAATAAATAGTTTCCACAAAATCATATTTGTTGAAATCCTATCCCACAAGGAGAAAAAACCATCAGCTTTGAGCGCTTATACAGTCACCTTTTTTTTATTAAAAAAGGCAACTTGCATAAAGCGGAACGCCATCACTGATAATCTGTGGAAAAGAATGATTTTTTTCAAGAACTGACTTTAGAAATAGTATTGAAAATGGCTCTTTGTTTCTTATTAACAAAAAAATTGAATGCCTATTAATTTCAAAGTTACATCTTTTTAATAAAAGCATTGAAAAACTTGTTCAAAGACAAGAACAAAGGGTTCTTTTTGTGTTATAAATTATTGTTTTTGAATCAGCTTTACAATGATTTTTTGTCTTACATAACGTAAATTTGAGCACAATCTGTCACGTCAAGTGATTTGGCAGGAACACAAATAACTTGTTTTGCTGATTTTTTCATGTTTAAATCATTAACGGCCAATATTATAAACGCTGGTTAAGTTAACTGGCAGATTTCTGTGCCCGATTTTGAAGCTAATATTGACCTCGAATAACTTTTATTAACATTTTTGTAATCCCTTTTATGCCAAGAGTAATTAAATTGCAATAATTTTGACCTATAGTCTATATTTTCTCCAGAAACGATCACAGAAATCGGCCAGTTAACTTAACCAGCGTTTATAATATTGGCCATAAGTAATTCATGATGGGTCAGTGTGCATCCTTGTACTTCATGGCCATAATTTGGCAACACTTCTTGAACGAGATACAGTGTACCTCTATCAACAGCAGTGACTGTTAATAGCATCAATGGCATCTTCTTCTCAACTGATCTAGTGCATAACATTGGAGCCGACAAACTCAAGTCGAGTAACCAAGGTCTTCTTAAGTGCTTCTTAATTGCTTGATCGTCGCCACATTTCTAGGTCAAGTTTCAAATATTTCTTGACAACCTAAAGTGATATTATGCTCCGATTTCTCAATACAGATTAGACATAGATGCTTCACTACATGCTAGAGTTGAAAAATGAGATGAAATAACACTAAATCAAACTGTAGAAACATGTCTAAAACAAAAATTTTTAGTGGAGTGATTTTTCCTCTTCAAGTGTCTTGTTATTTACAATGAAAATTTTGTACAATTCTTAAATAAATGTTAGTTTGATATTTTAATTTTCTATAATGCAGCATCTTCTGGATCGGGAAGTCCATTAAACAAAACAGAGGACAAGTCATCTCCGGTCACATCACCTGTTCAGGCGGCCGCCATGGAGGTCTGGGCGAAGATTAATGTTGACACTGTCATGTTAACACAGTGGAACGAGAATCTTCGCAAGGTAACAATCATCTTTTTTTATTACCAAAATTGTGAAAAGAATTTTTGATCAAATCATATTATAAGTTATCTAGTAATCAGGTGACTTAGTTTTTTAATTACTAGTATGTAGTAATTAGTTATAAGTTTGGCCATAACTGAGTCTATTGATAACATTACAGCAGATACCTACACTCGTAAGTGTCTTTCAAAACTTGCAAGGAAGAACTAAGCTGTGCATACAACAAAAAGGGGGGACATAATTTTAGGGCACCAATATAGAAAGCATGCCCTTGTAGGGCAGCAACAAATACTCTTGAGCATTTTTAATGCCAGAGTAGATTGTCAACCGAATATATAGAATTTCTGTAAACTGTAAAAATTCTAATATTAACATTGTTGTCATTTTGCATTTATGTCGTTCCTCAGGTATTATTTAAGATTTATTTGATGTATGTAAGTTGTCAACTAAGTCATAAACTAAGTTACATATTTGCTAGTGTTGCTATGTTTTTTTGACTATCAATATTAAACCCCTTCCCCTTACATTCATCCGTGTGTCATGGGGGAGATCTTTATTTGGAATAAAAACTTAAGAGATGTTTGGTTTTGAGTGTGACATTTTGTATTGTTTTCAACTCCATGAATTCCATTTTCATAACGAACTGTTTAAAGATAATAGAGAAATAAAACTGAAAAACAAATATTTGTCGATTCTGCACTTCAAGGGTAATAATATTAATCCGGAATGCTAAAAGTTTTACAAAACACAACAAAATAAAACACTTATTTATTATAAAACGCTTGTCTTTCAGTGGTTGTCCCAGACGATCCTAGAACGACTGGTCTCCGAAATGGACAGGATCAACAAGACCCTCGAAAAGAAGTGCATGACAGACCTCTGCATCGGGACTGTGGGACTTGAGCGTCTACGTAAGGCTGCCCATCTAGCTCCCGTAGCCCAGCTGGTGCCATCGCTAGCCTCCCTGGTACCTTTCCTCGAAGTGCATCCTAACCAGGAGTACCTGGCTGCCAGGTTACGTCAGTTAGCTTCTGGGGGCTGCATCAGCCAGTTTAGGTGGAACTCAGGAGCCGCTTATAACGGAAAGGAGTGGGACGATTCACTACCCAGTGATGCTGTTGTAAGTTAATTTTCTTTTGTGAGCTTTTATTGTTCTCGATTTAACTCTCATCATTTTTTTATATAAATTTTCTATTTTAACTAATTTTTTTGTTTTAAATATTTATTGTTTGTTATTTTAATTTTGATTATGTTAATCAGTAGGTGTTAATCGACTTGGGATTAAAATTGCATGTTAAAACTCAAAAATAGGGAAAGTTACTAAAATTTATGATTTATATTCCATGTTTCGAATTTTCTGCAGCTGATAATGCATGTGGTGGCTTCCTACTTGGACACACAGCTAATGCCAGTGCCGAGCACGCCTGATACCAAGCCTTTCAGCGGACACTACTATTTACGCTGCGGTGAAAAGCCGCCCTCTCCTCTTCCTTCGACCGCCCTGTACATCCAACAATGCTCGGAGAAGCCGCCCCATTACAGGGTGATTGTCGGCGAGAGGACTTACGATATGGTCAAGGTAAAACATACTTTTATTTTAAAGGGCAGAGTTGTTCACAAGAGTCAATTCCTGGAACCTATTTTTTTTATACAGGGTGGGGTGCCACGACCGCCTGTCTTACTGGGTCTTAGTGCCTATAACTTAAAATTATTTTGGACTATACTGTCCCATTTATGAGAGTGACAAATCAAAGTTATGTTTTTTTAAATGGCATGCTTTTATGTTATTGCATTTTTAGATTGTCTGCATGAGAAGATAAAATAAATAAGATTGGATTTTATAGTTGTTGTGTAAAATGAAAAGTTTGTGAGTTATAAACAAGTGAAAATCGCAATTTTCGAAGTTCAAGGCCAACAAAAACTACTCAAGATGGAGGAAAATGGCTTACATGTCCCTATTTTAATTTTTTTTTGTACTATCCTATGATGTAGATAAAATGTTTATACAGAGTGACAAAAAATCTGAGATTTCTCAACTTGTCAGAAACAAAAATAGTACAAATGTTTCTGTACCATGAAAGAGAACACAAAAAGTTAAAATAGGGAAATGTAAGCCGTTTTCCTCTCTCTTGAGCTGTTTTTGTTGTACCGGTCCTTGAACTTTGATAATTGTGATTTTCACTTGTTTATAACTCACGAACTTCTCAATTTAAACACCAACTGTGAAAGCCAATCTTATTTTTTCTTCTCAGACAATCTAAAAATGCAATAACATAAGAGTTTAAAAAAAAACATAACTTTGTTATGTCACTCTAATATGGGATACCTGTGTACAGTCAAACCTGGATAAGACGAACACTGAATAAGGCGGAAATCTGTCTATCACGGAAATTTTTCCCGGTCCCGAATTAAGCTATACACATTACATGTTAACTTCCACTGCTCAAGCCGGAAACTGCGTAACGCGGAGACGGAACACGTTTTTTAACCTTAGTACGCAATTTCACCTGCATAAGACGGAAGCGGACCGCCGTCACCACCCTTTACTCTTTACCTCCGCATGTTCTCGCGCGTCTGTCCTACTCTCACTTCTCGGAATTTTTATTGTGGCAATAAAAACTGTCTGTAGGTACTTATGTACTTCCTGTTTAGTCCTGTTCGGATTCAATTTTAGTCAATTCTAAACTCTTCAATTGTGAGCTGTGAGCATCAAATTATTTTTAGTAGGTACAATATTCGATATGTCTGCAAATAAAAAATTCAACACTCTAACACTGAAATCTTTAGAAATCTATTTTAATAGATTTAATTATGTGTTATGAAAACAAAAAATTAGCGTTAAGCTTCTCGCGGAAAAATATAAGTGTGGTAAAACACAAGTTTATGATATTTTGAAGAATAAGGACAAAATAAAATCAGATTGGCTCGTGGGAAAACATTCTATAGATACTAAAAAAAAATGTACGTACTGTTGGGCATTTTCCGTGCTAAGCAGGTTTGTTTCCGGTTTAGACAGTTGTTGTTTAAGCCGGAAACCTGTATAAGATGGAATTTATTTTCGGTCCCAGGCGTTTCCGGGTTATCCAGGTTTGACTGTAGTCGAAAATAATAATTTTAAGTTATAGACACTACGACCCTGTATAAACCCCTATTTCTAAAATTTTGAAATCACGCATGGTTCAGGCTACATAGACCGAGCTGGTAGTTGCGCCCCACCCTGTATATATTTTTGTTGACTGACTTCAACTTTGAGATATTTAGAAAGGGAAGAAATTGTTTTTAAGGGAGTTCTGAGCCCTATAATGTGAGTAAATGTGGCCTCCTGATGCTGACAGGGATAATAATTGTTTAGAAAATCTGGATAATGTAAATTAATTTGATGTTGAGAAGAGATTTTTGAAGGTAGCTTTTTTCAATATTTTATCATATAGGAATTCCATTTTTTACTACTGTGATCGTTAGATGTCATTTCTTTAACATTAAAGTTAAAAAACTTTCAACTCGGGTCTTTCAGCAATATGTATGGTAACAGAATCGAATCTGTGATGAACAACTGAGGGGTTAAAAAACCAATGGAAGAGCATTGTTCACGTCTTCAGATCGCACTTTTCCTACTGAATGAAAGATCGGATTATTTTGAGACTCTGTTCTTTTTCTTTCATTATTTATAAAATAAACTTCATTTTTGTAAAATACATTTTGATAAGAGTCGTTTCATTATTTTAACCAGGACATCTTAGTAGTAAATAAGAATCAAGGAGTGAAACGACATTAATTTTTCTAAATGAACATCTTTCAAGATGGCAGTCTTTCCGCCAGAAAGTAGACCTTAAAAATTATTTTAAAAAATACACTCCAATTTAATGCAAAATACTGATTCTGTTTTACATTGCAGGGCTATAACAACCTTTTCCACGCACTTCTCTTCTTCCTATACAACGTAAATCAGATGGAATGTGGGATGCTGGGCCGAGTAAATCTTGGACGCGCTGGTCTCAACATGCTTTGGATAATTGACCAAGAGTAAATGATTTATGGGGTTTGAAAACTGATTTAGCAGTGATTGATCCTCCAAGACTGATTATTATTATGGTTAAGAGACGTTATAAGTTGATGGAAGAATTTGGAACTTATTGAGACTTTAGCAGGTGTTTATTATCGCAAATTTATATTTTTATATGACCATGAGTGCAGTAGAGCATGATACTTAACACTTGGGTGTAACTAAGCAGTCGTCAACCTATTAAATAATTTAACAATGATTGTATGGCAAAGTGTACATAATTAATTATTATTAGACCATTTTATGTCATGATCAAGTGTGATTGATATGTAATGTAATGTATGTAAATTGCAAACACTTTCCTAAAAACTATCAATTTTGTCAGAATTTCAAGCAGTTTGTTCATGGTCAAGCAGTGCATGTTGCTAGTCATATGTCATAGCAGCATCCAGTCTTTTAAGTGTTATTATTTCTTAAATAATTGATCATGAATAGGCGGTGTCTACAAAATTATGAGAAATGTGAAAAGCAGTAAAAAGTGATTCGAAGAAAACTTCTTAGAAACCATGTAAATTCGACAATTTCTCTAAATAGACCAACAGTTTCAGACCATTGTCCGTATTCATCCACAGATAAGTTATGATGACATTTGGCTTAATGCATTCACAAAGCGTTCTGGTCCTGTAGTATCTCAAAAATAATTTAATAAATGGGATGGAGATATACAGTTTATATGCATTAGAATGAGATGAAGATATATGATCACGTAATTATTTAGAAAATTATCGTTTGTGAATAGGCAGTAAATTTTGCATTCTGATATCTGATTGGTTAAAAGTTGAAACTATAGTAAATTTTAGACCAATCAGATGGCCAAATACACAACTCAGGGAATTAATTATTGTCATTGCGAGTTCTTTGGGAATATGGACATAAATGAACAGGTGACAAAATTTAAGGGATTTGAAAATTCGGCTTATATGAAAAGAAATCATTCGCCCCTCTCCTGTTGAGATGTAACCCCTCAAAGGGAGTGTCAAAAAATATAGTTTTTAGTTTTTTTCTTAAATGCGGAACAAGTTACAGAAATGAAATATAGTATCCCATAGTTTTATACATACAGGGTGTTGATTTTCAAAGCGGGCCATAGGGGATTAGCATTGCGAAAGTGGTTTTTGAGGATTCCTGCTCGCCGTTTAAACTGACAGAAATGGTTTTGGTATCAAAATGAAGCTAAAATTATTGCGCATAACGCTTGACATCAGAAATTAATTTAATTCCACGTTGTTTTCTAAAATTCTTCAGTAAAAATTCAAGTAATTGTTAATGTTTAATCACAAAATAGCATGCCTTTCCTAAACAATAATGACGTTTCTACGTTTTGACAATCCAATAATAAAACATTGGTCTATTAAAAAAATTCACGGCAAATAAATCGTGAACCCTCCTGTAACTGGCTACACTGTAGTAGGTTTTCACCATAAAGACTCTTTCTTGGTTTGTATAACCCATTTTTAAATAGAACCAGACTTATAAAGTTTTATTATTGGATTGTCAAAACGTAGAAACGTCACTATTGTTTAGGCAAGGCATGCTATTTTGTGATTAAACATTAACAATTACTTGAATTTTTACTGAAGAATTTTAGAAAACAACGTGAAATAAAATTAATTTCTGATGTCAAGCGTTATGCGCAATAATTTTAGCTTCATTTTGATACCAAAACCATTTCTGTCAGCTTAAACGGCGAGCAGGAATCCTCAAAAACCACTTTCGCAATGCTAATCCCCTATGGCCCGCTTTGAAAATCAACACCCTGTATATTGAGAATATACTCAGTCTACAATTCGTTAATTTTCCCCTACTGTTCTAAGGGGTAGAAAAAGGTCATCCCTAAAGCTATTTTAAAATGTATTTTGAATAACCTGATTTGAAAAAGATATCTTGTAATTTTTCTGTAAATTTAATTATCTTTGAATAGAAATTTTGAAGAAATAATAATTGAATTAAAAAAAAAAAAACAAGATCATTTATGAGTTATTTTTATTTGAAATTTTTTTGCACTTGAAAATGTTTCTCTCATTCTTCAGAATTTTGTGGACACAATATTCTACTAAATTTACATGCAGTATGTTACTAACAGCTTTGGTCCTCAGTTTCACATCACTGAGTACAATATTGTTTGTATGATTTTTTAATTCAGCCGGCTGGACAATGTTTAATGATGACTGTCTGCTGATGTAATCTGTAATTTTTAAATATAAACATAACTTACAGAAAATTGTATCAAAGTGAATTCAGAAATAAATTTTTTTCTCTCTTTTGGATTAGGTATTTTGATATTTATCTTTATATATTTGATTTCTTTTGTTTTACCTCTTAGATTATCATTTTTTATCATATGGCGGCCATAAGAAACATAGAAGTTGACTATGAAAACTCTGGGAGTTAACTTTGAAAATTTTGGAAATGTCAGATTGAATTAGATCTTGACGACTTATGTAAGCCTAAAAATTATTTATTAATTTACAATAATAAAAAAGATATGGCAAAAATAAGAAATCTTGATTTTTAAGGTTTTTTTTTAGGATATTTCAGGAACTTAAAGTCTATTTTTTATTTAGATGGACTTGTCAAACAGCTGTCAAGTTGGTACCCTGTGCAATCTTTAAACAGTAATTTTCATATTGTCGGATGGTAGCCTCTGTTTTCTCGACCTTGGCAAAAAATTTACGTTGTGACTAAAGTAACGGCAACATTCCCCGATTCGGGTATAGGCTATGACGTCACCTGCAAAACATGTTTCCTTGTTGTAAGTTCCACTGTTATAAAACGCAAATTAAAAACTTCAAATTACTTTATTTTCTCTGAAAATAGTCCTTTTTTAGTAGTTATTCGTTTTTTGAGGACAAATTTAACTGTTGCTTGGATTGACTATATCCAATGACGTTTTGCGAAAACTTGGTCTACTCCCTGAGTCGGCACTCTAGTCACAGCGAAACGCGAAGGAACTGAAAAGTTGAAGTTGTCAAATTAACAAACCAAATTATCAAATTCAAAATTATTAAAATGCTCAGACAGGTAAATTTATTTCAAAAGAAAGAAAAGAATGAATCATCAAATGCTATAAACAATAGCGATTGAAAGATGTTTCTCCAGATTAAGCAAAAATACTGTTTAATCAGATTCCTTGAAAAATTCTTAAAAAATGATTAAATAATGTAAGTACCTCTTCTATTTATCAATAATAGATTTTCTTCTATTTTCAACATTTTTACATAAAACTAAGAAGGAATCTAATCCTACATACATAAGATTTATAAGAGTAAATAGCTAAGGTACTTACACCTACAAGTCTCTAAAATTTTCCAATTTACCTCTAAAAATTGAGTTTATAGTTTTTTTTTTGGATTGAAATTTTGAAATAAAATGACATTTCCACTAATGGACATAACCTAAATTAATTTAGTAACTATTCCAGTGACTATTTTAGTAACAACTATCACCATAACCAACCTAATCAGACTTGTTGCCAATCGTTCCCCTAGAATTTTGACTTGGTGGAATCCATCTAAATAAAAAATAAAGTATACAAATATCTCGTACGTCTTGACGAATTCGAGATGGCCAAAAATAGGCCATCTTTTCTCTAATATAACCAACGATGTATCTCTTAGCGTTTACAAGCTTCCTATAGTGAGCTTTGAAATAAGGAACACCTGTATTTATTTCAAACACAAGTAGGGCGGCCAATATTAAAAAAACAAATGCATGAATAGTGAATACAAACACTGAGAGACAAAAATCCATCTTCAGAGGCGAGTTTTAGTAAGGTCACCCCTTTGAGAAACCCATCTGTATAAAAACACTTATTTTAAATTGTACCTTGAGAAAGAAATATATTTTAAAATCAGTTTTCAATATACAATCAACAAAAGCAATGACTGCTTTTTATAAAAAAAAAAATCGAATTGCAAATAAGTAATTACACAATAAATAAGTTGTAGAATACTTTCAAAAAATGCAAAAAGTTTATAAAATGGGTATAATTTCAATATAATAATAATAGTAGTAGTAGTAATGATGAAAATTAACACTTGAGCGTCATTGCACTTCACGATTTCCACTCGTCCAAAACTCTCGACGTCGAATCAGTCTATGAAACACGACTATAAATAACACAACGTAATTAATAGAACAGCTGATTGATTTAAAACACTACATCACAATATATTATACATTATCCAATGTTATATTAAAAAATATTTGAAAAAATGTCTGCTACATGTAATGGTTGAGGTCCAGCGATTAGCATCACCTGACATTCGAGTCCGAACACATTGAGGGAGGGTTGGGAAACGGGAATGAGAGGAGGAGAGACTATCGCTCTTCCAATATCACAGTCTCTTGGGGGCACAGCTTAAGATCCAGCAGCGTGCTATTTGGGTCCACAGCTGTCAGCTGAAATAAATCATCATTTACTTATTCATCTACAGTGAATTTTTAATTATTAAACATTATTTTCTACACCCAAATTTCTACAAATAGCAAAATGGAAGGCTAAAGGTATGGACACTGGCCGGGTGTTCAACATGGACGTGCATTTTTATTAACAAATTAATGTATTTTTGAATGTTTACATTTACATCTAACCAGGTAGATGTAAATAGACCTTTATAATGGATGAATCTGAGACTTTTTAAAGCTAGCATCAGCTATCCGAACATGAACACTTCTTAGTAGTGACTATTCTATTATCATTTATTAGTTATCGAATTCATTAAAATAGATCAGTGGTCTATTGGATTATACGGAGAATCAGCTAGAGATTTTGGTGACAGTGACGGCCGTTACGGCCTAAGATCTATCAAATGCAACTATTTCCAAAATGGCAACCCTTCTGGTTATACCGGATATAGGTTTATTTTAAATGGGACCCTATTAGGGCTCACATTTGGTAGTGTTTTTGTAAACATTTAAGTGTGACAATTTAAACAATTTTTGACATTTAAATGTGTTTTTATTTCAAGAACCTACTTTCAAGGAAGTACTTATACATATAGGTATACAGGGTGAAAGTTCTTTCTCAAGGCCAGATTTCATTTGCTATCAAAATAGGTATGTAATAAGATTGAGGGTTACAAGTTTTAAATTTCCACTGCTATCAACTTTATTTTTTTTTTTTTAATACGGATCTGGATTTTTTCTTGATTTTGGAAGGAAATGGTGCCTTTAATTTTTATTCTATTTAGTTTTTTTTTCTTTCCTGTGATTTGGAAACTTCATAAAAAAATTTAATGCAGTTTGCAATTTTCACTTGTCTGAAACTCTCAAACCATCTGCTAAAACCATCCATCCATTTATTTATTTATTTATTTATTTATTTATTGAAAGATCAACGGGCAAATCCCTTTACATTACAACCATAATTACAAATATAGAAAGAAAGCAAGGCAACAAAAATAAACCTATATAAATTACATAAATTAACATATTAGCTGTTACACAAGCAGGAAAGAAAAAAGAAAAACTCAGTGATATCTCATAATGAGATCTGCAATGTTTCTCTTAAAGCTATAGAGAGTATCAGGTAGCCTGAGTTCAGTCGGTAACTTATTCCACTCACGTCTCAATCTATTAGCGGTCCATATTGGATTTTTTTAGACAATTTGAAATTTTAATAATATATGGGGTGTCCCATTTAAAATGATAAAGTTTGTTCTATATCCAGTATAACCGGAATAGGAAGGGTAGCCATTTTGGAAATATTTCACTCAATAGATTCTAGACCGTAACGGACATTATCAAAATTTGAGATCTCTACCTTTTTTTTTGGTTTTCCATATACTTCTAATAGACCACTGAAAAAAATCACCTTATATTTTTGGGCCTCATCTTTATAATATATCTCAGTATCTTTATAAAAAATTTAATTATTTTTATTGAACCTCTGCTTCTCAATTGTTGAATGTCTGTCTTCTTGGTTTTAAGTTCTTGATAAAAAACTAAAACCTAAAGCCAAGAAGACAAGCATTCAACAATTTATAAAACACAGTTTATTACTAATGAATAATAAACTTAAAAAAATAGAAACAGAGAAGTAAAAATATTTAAAACTGACTTACATCTCTCCTCGGCCAGCTAGAGATGACTTTGTACTCCTCTAATGGAAATCCCTCTACAGTCAAATAGTCCAGAAGTACCTGAAAAAGCAATATTTTCACTTCTAAAAAAGTCTGAATTTATAGTATTCATGAGAATTGAGTAGCAGTTAAGAAAGAAGAGTTGGAGTTTCAAGTAAATCATAATTTTCAATACACAACAACTGGGAAAAAGGCTAGGGGAAACAAGGATATTTAAGATAAAAACATGCCAGAAAAAAAATCAACAAACAGCTTTCATGCAAATTCTTAGAAAGGGGCCATCTCTCTCCTGACTTGGTTTATGCAATTCAGAACTTGGAAATCTCGTTGCCATCAAACTCTACAAAACGTACCTATTAATTAACAGCACAGGAATGGTAGAAAAGTTCATATAAGCATATTATGTCCTAAAATGACTGGTACAAGAGTTTTTTTATCGGTTTTTTTATGAACATCTCAAAGATTATTTTGCTGATTTTCTTGAAATCTGCCATTACATACATACACAACACGAAAGGCACTTCAATCATGCAACATCGATTTCTTCAACTTCAAAACCGCAACTTCTTAAATCTAAGCCTATCTGCACAGAGATTTCATAAGCAACGATGCTGAGAATGATTTGAAACGATAATAATATAATAATTCATCAATGGATAAATCAACAGAATAACTAAAATCAGAACACCTATTAAGTTACCTTAAGTGATGTGTTGGTATGGAATCTCCTCTCCAGATGATCGCCGCCTGGTAACCTGAATCGGATCTTGGTGATTTGGTCACCTTGTTCAGATGGTGGCTCTGGGGGCAAACCAGCCTCAATCTGTTTACGATGAGCCTCCTTCTTGGCCTCTTCTTCGGCTCGTTCTGTCTCTGCCTGACGCCTAGCAGCCAGCTCACTCTCCTCCAGCATGCGCTTCGCTTCTTCTTTTGCCCTATCACATCAAACAATCGGTCATACTAAGCATTATAATTCATTATAACTCAACATTATAAATTTTAGAATGTCTAAAATATTTAGTTATGTGGTTACTTATTAAATAAAATATGCTAAAAAATCTTCTGTATTCCTGCTTATTAATCATACAGCCCGCTTATTACGAGACACCCTGATAGAAGGCAATTGTTAATGAAGACAAGTAAGGATCGAATACCGAAACTAGGGATGTGCTGAACTACGATTTTGCCGAATACCGAAGCTTCAGCCCAAAATTGTGCCGAATCAGCGAATGTTCAGCAAAAAGTCCGTCCGAACTTTAAAACAAAGCAAATCAGGGAAAAATTCCGACAGAGCCGAAAATTTGTCAAGTTTCGATCAAATCATTACAAAACACGAAATATCAAAGATTCCCGACAATCCCGCTTGTGATAAAATGTTATTCATGATAAAATACCAAAAAACTATTTTGCAAATTTAAATATGGTAACTTTCCTGGCGCCTGACACGCCTAACTGTGTCGTGGTTTGTAAGTTTCATTATTAATATTTACTGTAAAATAAAAATAAAATTATCAATTCAGTTTATAAAAGTTTAAAATAAATTGATTTTTATTACTGTTGCTGATGTTTAAATTTCAAGTACCTATAAAATTTTCATCCAAATAAGTAAGGGAGTCTGAATTAAATCCTGTATATTCTGATTTATGACCCATTAGCCTCAACCCAGATAGCACCGAGTGTCCTATGGACGTCCGTTGAGTATCCATTATACGTCCATTGGTCCATGGACTATAAATGGACGTCCTACGGACTTCTCCGCACGGACTTCCTATGTACGTCCACAAACGTACGTCCATTGGACGTCCATCGAGTTATTTTTGACTATTGCGCATGACGTGCTGTCGCAGACAGGAAGAGAATAGCAGCACAAGTGCGCACGCACGCGCTAACCACCCCATCTTCCATTCTTCCACTATCATACAATACACATTCCTACATTATACATTAATTCGTCCCAAGGAAAGACTTCCGCCATTCCCATCAAACTCAAGACTGCTAGCGTGAAGATGAAGACATCTGCATTATACATAGTGAACAAAAGAAAGAAATTCGATGAATCTTTAATTTTTAGAGTTTGTGAAAAATCCAAAAACGAATATTTTCATTAAGTTTATCAATATTATCATAAACTAATATTCTTAACAACTTTTCAATGAAAATTACCAGATTTTACGTAAAACTTAATGATAAGAAACACGTAAGTAGGTAAGTACCTAGTCGTTTTCCTGTATCTTTAGCCGTTATCAACGTTATTTTCAAAACAGAAAATTACCGTATATACCCTATACCTATCACTACATTTATTGGATTTTTCAAAACTCTAAATTTCAAGACTTATCGAATGTCTTTTGTTCCTCATAAGATATTTATCAGCAAATGTTTTGTGGACATCCGATAACGGACTCTCTATGGACGTCCGATAACGGACTCCCTATGGACGTCCTGTAACGGACATCCTATGGACGTCCGGTGACGGACATCCTGCGGATGTCCAAAGTTGTGACAAATGGACCCTGAGTGGACGTCCCATGGACGTCCATAGGACAAAAACGGACGTCCTATGGACGTCCGTTGGTACATAGAGGGATGTCCATTGGACGTCCATAGGACTACTTTGTGCTGTTTGGGAAGCATTGGAGTTGAAACATAAACAAGGATGGGAGATGAGTAAATGTACACCACACTACAATTTTATTTGAATTATTGTTCTTCTCTTTCTGCAAAATATGAATTATCCCACCTTTTCCTAATAGGTACCCAAACCTCATTCTTCATTTCTATTCGGCATAATCCTCGATTTATAAAATGGTTAATTTTACTGAGAAAACCAGTTTGTCCCTTGAGTTTCAAGTTCATTTTGTTCATAGTTGTCTGAATATTATATTTAACCTGTAGTGACACATGTTTAAGATTTCTGATGAATGACTTCAAATTATTTCAGTTTGTTTTTATTGGGGATCATCTGAAATCAGCAGTAAAAAGCATATTTTTTCGGATACCCCTGTCTTGTTTTTGAAAACCAGATACATCTTATTTTTAACAGCTTTATAAATCAGCTCAGTATTTATGAATATTCTGTAGAGGTTGATGCAAAAGCAATATTCTGAAAAAGTTCGCCATGTTCCGCCAAATAATATCAAAGCTCGGTGTCGAATCTTCGGTAAATACGCCAAACTTGCCGAATATTGAACTTTTGCTGAATATTCGGCACATCCCTAAATAAAACCTTACATAAAATTTACATACCTGTCAGCCTCAAGACTCTCACGGTACGCCTGGTCCTGTTCCCATTTGACTAGCTCCCGTTCAGCACGCTCTTGTTCCTCTTTGGCTTCCACCTTCTGGTGCTCCCCAAACACCTCAGTTACTTCGATCAGGCTAGACAGTAGTTCATTCACACCCACATTGCCTGCAAGTAATCAGATTGTTCAAATAATAATATTTATTAAAACAGTCACAGAAATCAATCACAATCTAATTCCAACGTAACTCACCATGTATAACACTATAAATGTCAGTTGATGATCGGACACGCATGACGAGCACTATAGCAGGCAGACGATCGACAGGCACCCCTCGAAGACTGGTTGCGGCCACTCGCCCCAACACCTCAGACACGCTGTTTTGTAATCGAGCACGATTGCTCTCGAATGTCACGTCCCAGCCCCACAGTATGAAGTGACGTTCAAACATCTGCATCACACTCTCATAGCCAAGCAGCTGTGTGCAGAACACATTTGTTAAAACGCTCGCGTCGTGGTGCAAGTAGATTGCCAGGATCTTGCGCTAGAATAGAAAAGAAGCAACATAATTTTCGTTTGTTATTTATTAATATAAGAATGGTAAACTTACATCTTTGGCAGGCTTATTACACGCTTCCTTGAGAGCTTCTTCTAGGGTGCCCTGGTAGAAGGCAGGGTGGACGGGCCCATAGCGAGCAGTGAACTGCTCCGAAAATGTTATGCTGCCCACGATTTCATCTTCTATATTCTCCGGTACTACAACAAATTACTCACAGTTAAGGCTTAATTTTTAATAAACCAAGCATAAAGCTGTGTGTAGTGTTTCTAATAATATAGAGTAAGTAATAATATGAATGTTTAACCATAACTCTTGCCAATATTACAGTAGATCATTATTATTTAGAAAAAAACAAATTTTTGTTCTCAAACATCGAATATACAATGAAACATAGTCAAATAAAAATTCACAGCTCTTAAATCAAGTCCTGTTTCAAAATTTTACAAGAGTGAAAAAATAATAGAAATGAATGCTTCATCTAAAAAAAAAAGTTCGGGAGTCAACATGTCCTACAACCCTTGTCCCTCCACTCGCACTTCGATTCTCGGTGAGTAAAATAATTTAGCAAAAAGGGTGTCGCCATGAGAAAAAATTGTGAAAAATTTTAACTTAATATCTTGAAAAGCAATGGAGATTTTAATAAAAAACTTCTTTTAAAATTTGACTTTGACACTCTGTATCTTGAAAGAGAGACACGCATAATAATGTGAAAAAATGAAAAATTTCCTGCAAAAAGCATCAATCATAGTAAAACCTTCAATTGTAAAAAAGTTTTTCTCTTCTTCATATAGCCAATGTTCAGTATGCACAATTATTCTGATGCAACTCAGGTCCTGTATAATATCTTCAATTTCCAAAATTTTATTTCTAATACACAGCACATTTAGATGAAACATGGCAATGTGCTGCAGTTAATATTTTCATCTGACCTTCTTTGAAATTTTTCAATATTTGTACCTTAATTTTACAGTAATTTTTTCCAGCTGATTTTAATGATTTGCTTGGATGTTCTGACTTGATGCTAAAAAAGCTTCACTTCTTTCCCTTCTTCCTCGACTAAAATTAAAATTGAAACGCCCAACAATAATACCATCAGGCCAAAACTCAAGTGTATTCAATTCTTGATAAGGTCAGCTGACAATGACCACTTGAAAAGCTTTAAAACACCCTTTACAAGACAGCGGCATGACCACTAGATCAGCATCCAGTATTACAGAGCACTTTTTTAATGTAACTCATCATTTTCATTTACTGTTTCCTGTGCTTTCCCTACATACAACCACATTTTTCATGGCTGTGATTTAAACGTCTCATTGGCATCTAAAGATGCCATGCCTTGAATCTCAATCTTTCTTCTATTCTGTGCTTGTTATTGTATCCTATTAGTCATAAGTACCTCGTTAGGTATTGGTTTAAACCTTTTTTATAACTAGCTGAAAACCTTCATCATCTACTTTTCCACTTTCTATAGATTTACCCATGTTAATAATTTCATTCATTATTTCAGTTTGTTCATTTACATATTTATTTACATTTGATTCTTTTGCCTTATCTACTTCTTCAATATCTCTTGTCTTTATCTTATTTGATATGGGTTTTTTGTTTTACCTGATGCTTTTTTACCATGTACAGTAGTTTAAAATTCGTACCGTTCGTAGAGTTTGAGCATTAGACCAATCAGCTGTCTGTCAGAAAATCCAAAATATAACCCCAGAGTTATATTTTAAAGTTTGATAAATACGCAAAACCAAAACTATAATAAGGTTACTCACTGAGAGGCTCGGTTCGCTTAGACTGGACGTTGTCTGTGAAGTAATCATCATCCATGTTGAAGGATTCGGATGCATCCTCAAACTCGTCATCATCACTATCAATCTGCACAATACCTCCCGAGTTTGCTTGATTCCTTTCAGAGTTATGAGAACCTGCTGCACGCCGCATTGTTAGGTCATGTTCTGGGTAACTGGAAACAACAACGAACCTTTAGTTTTCATACATTTAATTTTTTTTTTCATTCTTTCACTAACCTTATGCCAGCCAAACCAATCATGGTCTGGTCATCTATATTAGGAGGCCAACCTGTCCACAACTGATTACGGACATTCACGTTGGTCAGTGTATACATGTCCGTCTTGACTTCCAAAATAGTCTTAGTGCCAGGGTACCGTAGGTTGAAAGTCTTATTTTCATACTGTATGTTAAGCAAGTATTCGCTTGACAACCGACTAGATGATTCTGCCCTGAAACCAAACCTTGTTAATGAAAGAACCACAACAGGAGGGATTGGTTGCACAAAAATTTGCCACATATCGGTAATCGCACAACCGCCCCAGATGATTGACTTACTCATCAGCTGTGAAACCGCTATCGCTCGGACGGTAGGTGAGGAAGAGGGAGTTCTCCCTCGGAAGGCCTAACGTCGAAAATGGGGTGTTCTCGTACTGCTTCATTCGTGCCCAACCAGATAACTGCTGTCTGCACGGCAGAATTTTCAGCTCACGGTGCAGACGAATTTTCAAATCACCTGAAATGTGTATTCGTTAATATGCAAGTATAGATTCAAAGAAGCGATCGCTTACTAATAGTGGCACTTTCGGGCAGTTCGATGCACAGCACCCGATCGCAATACTGCACGATAAACTTGAGCATCGCTGAATTCTGGCCGTCAGCAGCGGCATCAGACTGATGTGCCGTCGTTCTCGAGTTCATGTCCACGTCCATGCCAGCGGCGGCCGCCTCTGTCGGGACAGCTGGCAGATTGGCTGCATTGCCGACATTGCCGTCCTCCACAATCATGATATCAGGCTCCACTGGCTCCACTGGTCGAGTAAACGACTGAGTCTCTGTTGGTACCACACGGTTTACTGCGCTCTGTAAATGAAATTGAGCAAATGAAGCTGTAGTAACGAAGCAGTAATTTTAAATAATGCTTTTATTACATGATAACAATGGAATTGATAAAAAAATAATAAAAATAAAAGAGATTTTGTATTCTATGAGAGTAAGTAAAATCCCAAAGTATTCAAGTAAGCCAAAGAGATGGTGGCAGATTTGAGATGATTTTATTCCCGATCGTCAGTCTTCTGTCTTCTGCAGTTGTAGTTCCTTTACATATATACTCTTTCCAAGAAGAAGAAGAATGAGAAGTGGAAGAACAAAATTTAGATTCCAGATATGCTAAGGAAAATAATTATCCAACTTTTACCACATTTTTTTATTCAATGCCCCTTGGGGTTCTTCTTTAAAAAAATACATCCCCCCCTACATGGGGATAGGTCGGGATGGTTTGTTTCACCTGAAGCGGTGTCCTAGGACCACACAACTTTTGTCTGATATTTTTCTCATGAAGGGAAAATAATCGATGAAAAGTTTTACTTCCCAAATAATTAACGAATTAATGAGCCTGGAGGAAAAAAATTCAGACAAAAATTAAATATTTTGTCAGACTTACCCGGAATCTACAATAAACTTTAATGGGGGAAAGGGTATGATTTTGTTCCTAAATGATGACCCCTGGAAACCACATAACTTGTGTTAGAACTTTTTTCTCGAAAGGGCTGTTGT
Source organism: Malachius bipustulatus (assembly GCA_910589415.1). Lineage (NCBI taxonomy): Eukaryota > Metazoa > Arthropoda > Insecta > Coleoptera > Melyridae > Malachius > Malachius bipustulatus. The sequence continues at coordinate 8,171,512 of OU342632.1, forward strand.
AGCTCTGAGATAACTGACTGTTATAAGGATTAGAACGGATCACAAGGTAAGTTGGAAAGCTCGATTAAGATATCGAAATGAATCAAAAAGTGCTGTAAAGAGGAGGGCAAAGTGTAGTTTGTAAAATTATTTTCAGATATACAGGATGGCCCGATATCATTGTATAAGCATGTCAGAGATAATAAAGGGAGTTCAATACATGTAACATCTTGTACTTATCATTTCGGTTGTGAAGTGTTGTATTTTTCACTAATGAAAAACTATTGAAAAGGAGGGCATTTCCAATTTCAATAACTTATAATTACTAATTTTTTTACCCTACTAAAAACATAACATTTTTCACTTATTATTTAATTATTTAACTCACCAGAAGATCCCAATTCGATTCTTCCAAATGCAAGATCGCTTCTCCAACATCCTCAATGCCGGTGCAAGCCTGGAAAAAGGGTAAATTATTGGTCGATATTATGTACTTATAATATTAGAGACAAACAATTTTCTCAATAAATAAAAATCACTCAGTATATCTGTGGTATACTATATCCTTATTCTATATCTTTTCAACGTCAAATTCATAAAAAGTAAATTCAAATTCAGTAAAAGGGACTTCAATTTCAGAATAGTAAATTCAGATTCAAAATAGGTTAAAGTCAAAAGGCGTTTTCGTTGTACACTGCCTTGAACTTTGAAAATAGCGATTTTCACGTGTTTGTAACTCACAACTTCTCAATTTAAACACCAACTGTAAAAGCCAATCTTATTTTTTCTTCTTAATCAATCTAAAAATGCAACAACATAAGAGATTACATTAAAAAAAAAAACATAACTTTGATAATAATATTATCAAAGTTATGTTTTGATAAGTTATTTTTTTTATAAAGTTATGTAACATATTATGTTACTCTTATATGGAGTACTCACTCTGTATAGTTTGAAATATATTTTTATTTTTTTTAATTAATCGTTTGGCTCTGACCGACTCGAATGACCTGGGACACCCTGTATAGTCGAACAGAAAATAATATGGAAACGACTTGTCATTTTATCACTTTAATGATTATTAATTAACCCATTGTGGAAATCATAAAATGTGGTTGTTCAATAATTACATCATTTTGTTATATCTTGGTCGACTATACAGGGTTATTCAAAATAAGTGCGCAGGACTTCAGGATGTGATAGCTCGTTCAATAATATGAAAAAAAGTTCCCATTAACATGGGTCCGCAAAAAAACCGTTTTCGAGATAGGGTGTCAAAAAATTAATTATTTTCAGTTTTTTTTTTTTTACAATATTTCAGGAACTGTTTGAGATACAGAACACAGGCAAAAAAAAAAAATAATCAAAAATAAGTGATGTTTTTGTCCCTTTTATGTTTTCCATGATACAATGCTGTTTTTCTAGAAAACAGTTCACATTAGAGTATTTGACCAAGAGTACCTTTTTTTATGTAGAAAATATTGACAGTTTAAAATGTGCTTCCAATGCCAATTTTTGCAAAGTCATAGAAATTAGGAGCAAAAAAATTTCAAGCAACGCCAAAATCTCTGCCACTGCCGAACGAAATAAATTTAATCAGAGCTCAAAAAGTAAATAATATTAATGATTTATTGATATAATGATTAATGATAAGATGTGTACAAAAATTCAGTTTTGAATCTGAAAGGGTTCCTGAGAAATCGTCACAAAACTGAAAAAAAAATATTTTTTCGATACCCTGTATCTCAAAAATGGTGGGTTTGTGAACCCATGTTATTAGGAACTTTTTTTCATATTTTTGAACGAGCTATCACATCCAGAAAATCCTGCGCACATATTATGAATCACCCAGTATATACCTGGCAGTTATGTAATATCCTTGAGATTATACTTTAGATCTCGGGAACTTACTTCTAAATAATATAGTTTAGTCTTCGTGACCAAAGTTGATAATGAAATATCAGACAGTCTCTACTATTTCATAGGTATGTGTTGACAAAAGTCAAATTATTTTTTAATGAAAATTTTCAAGCAAATTGTTGTCTTTGAAGAAGTTCGAGTTCCACATACTTGCTACACGTTCCCTAATTAAGGAACTCCTTGAAGATGAAGGGAGACTTCATTTTTATCACCTGATTGATTCCAAGATCATATCACCAATTTAGTTCAATTAATAGAGCTTTCCGGGGAGATTTCGGTTATAAACCCAATACCGAATATTCAATAACTACGAGGTGAATTTTTATGTAATCTACCTGATCTTTAAATTAAAATGTGAAACGGGAGATATTTATTTATTTATTTATTATCAATAATTTCCAATAGGTTTTCACGCATTTATAGGAAATATTTAATTTATGAGATACATTTATGTACAAAAAAAAAAGTCACAGTCATGAGCCGACAATCGACATGAACTGAAAAGATCAGAGTAGTACACAGGCGGTACGGAATTTGGGCTGGAAACATAGTCTACATTTTTGCATACGCTTTTAGGCCCCTCTGTGTCCCAAATGCACAAAAGTCTACAATTTTTGTGATAAGGGGGGCGGCGAGAGGGGCCTAAAAGGTGCCAATTTTATTTTCCAATTTTCTTGGCTTGTATTACAGCTAAGACAAAAGTAATTACACCAGCGTATAAGGCGCATCAAGCACTACAAGTTCGCTCCTTATGACTTTCAGTATTAATGACTTATATCACACTGATGAACGAAAATAGTGAAAAATCGATGTCTCTGTCTTTAGACCATACCATTAGGGTTGTGTTGTTCAGAAAACGTTATTGCTTTTCAATAATTGGATTGCTGTAATTGATATGATTCATTATTGTATCAATTTGTTTCTTAGAAAGCTTTTTTACTAGCTCCATCTCTGATTTATTTGTTGAGATTCACAAGATAATTGCTTTTTAGTCAAGAACAGTCAGAAATGGCAGTGAAAAATTGCAGATTTCTCTAGAGAAACTCTAATGAAATATTGAAAGTTGTAATAGTTTCAGTCGTTAGATGGCATTTGCCTTGCAAATCACTATGTTTCTGACAAATCAATATGCTTAAGTCTTAAGTGTGTTGATTTTCTTTCTGTTCGGCACACTCCCCTGGTTGTAATAATATGTCAGACTGATGAGCTGGAAATAACCATCGATGTCTATCATACCATTAGGGTTGTGTTGTTCAGAGACAAACTGGTTTTCCCAGTAAAATGAACCATTTTATGAATCCAGGATTAAGCTGAATAGAAATTGAAAATGAGGTTTGGGTACCTATTAGAAAAAGATAGGATGATGCATTCCTATTTCACAGAAAGAGAAGAACAATAATCCAAATATCATTGTAGTGTACATTTGTACATCTCCCATCCTTGTTTATGTTTCAACTTCAATGCTTGACACAAATGAGTCATAAATCCCAATATTCAGGATTTAATTCAGACTCCCTTTCTTATTTGGATGAGAATTTTATAAGTAAAATACTTGAAATTTAAACATCAGCAACATAATAGAAAATCAATTTACTTTAAACTTTTAAACTGAATTTATAATTTTATTTTTATTTTACCCTAAATACAAATAATGAAACTTACAACCATGATACGTGCGCTTCAGGTATCTCTAACATCTCTAAATTTGCAAAAATAGTTTTTTTTGTCATTGTATCGTGAATAACATTTAATTACAAGCGGGATTGACAGGAAATTTTAATAGTTCATGTTTTATAATGATTTGATTGAACGTCTACTACAAATTTTCATTTCTACCAGAATTTTTCCGCGATTTCCTTTGTTTTTAAGTTTACAAATCACACGACATTTGGCAGATCAGTTTTCTGTCAAAAAGTAGTAAAATTCATGATTTTAAATTTAGTTTTTGTTTCAATTTTTCAGATAAAAATTTAAGGTCAGGGGGGGACTATAAACGTCCTCATTGCATATTTTTTCCTTGAAGGGTAACTTAACCAGAGGAAACTATTGATATTGCTTGGTATAGTAGGATAAACTTTAAAAAGTCAGATGTGACGTCACACTAACGGTCCTAATTAATATTTTTAATTTCACCAGAAAATGTCAAACAGTTAATTGTCAAGTTGTGAACGAGCGTAAATTATTGAAGAAATCATTCAAACAATGAATTGAAGCGCTTACGTCAGTTTGAGAGCCACTGACAACTACATAAAATTTATTCACGTAATGACATTCTATCCTCTGTGTTGTGCATTTAATTCTCATTCAAAACCATTGTTGACGTATACTTATTTCTGAGGGATGGAGTGTTTAGACAAACTGGACGGTTACTATGAAAACCACGTATAGGAAACAAAATAAATCGAACTATCAAAAGGATGTGTATTCTTAATCGATACGTATGACTTTTTAGACTTTATTGGACTATATGGCATAGTTTTCAAATAGCCTTGGTATGTTTAGACTGTATTGATCTTTCATCATCCTCGTTCATGTTTTCAGTTTTTCATCACTGAGGGAGGCATATTTGATATTTGTTTCCAAATGGGCTAGATTTTTGCCATTATACTTTTACATTGTGGTTCAGTACTGTATTTGGCTTCTACTAACATAGCATCCCAATTATCCCCCCTCCCCCCCCGGTTAGGCTGCATGTGACAGAGTTATCTTTCATATTGGTAAATATGTACATTAGCAGCATGGGTATAGGGCAATGGCTTATACTATCATCGGATAGCTTATGTCTCTAGGAGTATCAAGGTACCATTGAATTTTTGCGCCGGCATGTATTAGTCGAGAAATAAGGCCTTAAAGTGTCATCCTTGCCCTAATACGTATATTCGAACATATGCGCTCGAACAGGAAGCGCGTCAATCGTCGTGTGTCCGACGGAGAAGCGAGCTACCTGTTCGAGCGCATAATGTTCGAATACACGTATTAGGGCAAGCATGAAACTTTAAGGCCTTATTTCTCGACTATTACTTGCCGCCGCACAAATTCAATGGTACCTTGATACTCCTAGAGACACAAGCTATCCGATAGTATAAGCCATTTCGCCCTATACCCATGCAGCTAATGTACATATTTACAAAAAGTAGAAAGTAGTAATTAGCCATGTGCCATGTGCATGTGGTCCTAGACTGAACACATGGGTGGCTGATCACAGCAAAATTTACAAATTAAAAAGTTAAAAACACACTAGCAGACTGCAACCATAATAACCTGAAATTTCTGGAGATGAGGTGAAGCTTTGGAACTCAGTGAATTTCTCACACCTAATTGATTACAAAATAACTAATCAATTCAATGAATTCGTTAGTACTCAAATTCAGATTTGAAAACACAAGATTCAGATTGAAAGGAAGATTTTTATGAAAAATGAAGGGTAAAAAGGGCACAAAATCCTTAGTTTTATAAAGTACCTACTGGCAGTATATCCGCAAATGCCTAATCCGAGCATTAAAACAATTACCTCACCAGCAACAAAAATCATACTTAACTTTGGGGGACCATTAACACTAGAAATTTCAAGTCATCACATCTTGGTGAAGACAATGATCTTGAAGAATACAATAACATTTTTCTAACCTAAGCAACAGAACCGTCCTATGGTCAGCTCTTTTTGTTGGAATTAGAAAGACACTTACCTGGAAATCTGCTAGAATTTCTTCTCTATTCTCAGACATTGTCAGGTCTTTATGCAGGAAAACTCAAATAAGATGTAAATAAAGTCACATAAATGTTCTCGCAGACCATTAAAATCGGCTGCTCTATTGCAATTTAAGTACCACTTTTCTTTAAACCTTTACAGTACTACACTTTGCAGAATTCAGAACCTGTCCCAGTGCAGGTACTATTATATTGTAGTAGCAGTTTTTTTCCTAGAAAGTAAGGTACCACCACACCAACAAAGTATTTTATTATAAACACAAACGAAACACAAACTCAAACTCCTTGAAAACGAAAAATTTCAAGACGAGATGAGATGAGAATGCAAATGAAATTGAAGTTTCTGAAATTAAAATTTTTTACCCTATGACGAGTGAAATTTGTAAAATGTCAATGAGTCAATGTAATTTGTGTGAATGACGTTTTAAGTTGTCCTCACTGAGTCACTTACTGGTCAGTGGTCTAAGTCAATGGTCATGTGACTCACGTCACGTCACGTGTCTCGTGGGTTGATTTTGTGGTCGCGTTGTAAAACTGTTTTGTTTGACGACCGCTTCGGATAAAATTCGTCCTACCCTTTCTCGCGGACTATTTATTTACTGATAATGTGAATAATAATTATGTCCTAATAATCGCCGTCAGTGGTCGGGGGAAACCGGTTAGGGTTCCAAATAAACAAGCATTTGACAATAATTATTGCACTGTAATATAAATTCCTGTATTAATAAATATTAGTAGTGGTAAATTCGTGTTTCAGTAAATCGAAATAATAATAATTATTGTTAAGCTTAAAGTGTAAATAAAAACAAATTTTTAAATAAGTGTGTATTTGCGTAAAATTACAGCATTTCTTTAATAAATAATAATTAATCATCGAGTCTGAATTTACTTAATAGACGAATTTTTCAACATAAAATCAGTTACAATAATTGGTGTCAGGTGTGGGGTGTAAACTTTTAAATAATTTCTCTGACTCAGACTTTTAATAAGTAAATTAAAGTGAATTCAAGTGAGTGAAGATGCTATCAAAGGAAGGTGAAGTTGAATTGTGGCTGTTTTCAAATGCGAACTGGAGGAAACAGAACTCTACACTTGTGGAGTGAAGAATTAATTGAAGCTACGACTCGTTCACTCTCTCGAAAAAGAAAGCGAAGAAGTCTCTTCCTAATTTGTTTGATAATGCAGGAATTGCTGGAAAACTCCACAACACTAAAGCAGTTTTGAAGATAAAACCATCGTTTTAGATCAGAAAAATGTTCAAAAATTCCCCAGCACTAAAGCTAAGTTTCGAAGATAATACAATAATCCACCGGTTTAGAACAGAAAATGCAGACCCTACAAAATGATTCAAATTTGGGCACAAAAAATTAAGAAAAAAAAATAAAAAACAATGTTGTGGAGAAGAAAATGACCAAAATGAAAGTCTTCCACGATAATTTCTTACCGCTCTAGAAGATAAGTGTTTTGCAACTATTCCAGTAATTATTAACATTAATAAGATTCTTTGAACGACAGAACCTCAAATGGTCGGTGAAAACAGAGACATTGACGTTTCACTGTTTTTTTTTAGCTCATCAGTCTGACATATCATCAAGACAATCATGAGAGTAGCGTGGCGAGCAAAGAAACCCTACGACCTATATAGATCCTATTACATCCGAAATTAGTGATATGTCAGACTGAGCTGAAAATAACCAGCGAAACATCGATGCCTCTGTCTTCACCGAATAGTTGATATTGTGTCGTTCAAATAATGTGTATTAGTGAATCTGATACTTATTGGGATGAAAATTGTTTCCTTGCTTCGTTACCAAAATAGAAGGTTACCTTTTTCTAATATTTAAATCAATATGGTGGTCAAATTTAAACAATTTCCACTGGTAAAACAAACAATTTCACATGACTATTACAACAGCGTTTGTTTTTTTTTTTTTATTTTTTTGTTATCGGTAACGATATTAGAGGCATTCAAATTCTATCTATTCCTTGAGTCTAATAAAATTTGTCAATCTACATTGATCATTGCTTAGTTGGAACTAAATAATGGAACGTTTCCACGGTAGTATCTTAATCTGGACATCATAAATCTATGATGAATGCTATGTATGTACTATCCATGTTATTATCTTCTCTATCAAAGATTTCCAAAAGTAATGAAAACAAATTTTCTTGAAAGAGGTCCTAGCTAAAACTATTTCTGAAAAAAAAAAAAAAACAGAATAAAAGCTTGATAGGAAATGCATATTTTATTACAATTCATTGAGAAATTAATATTATATTATGTATATTACAATTACATTGCAACTTAGGAAAAGTACAATTTCTGCTCTAGGTATAATAGCGGTACGGTTAAAATGCCTTAAATATGCTCTATGTACTAAAAAAGTGTACTAGGAAAAACCATGCCCATTTTAAACTTTCTTTTCTTGATTCTTGATCTAATTTTGTTTATTTCACACACATGTATTTCAACGGTTATTCAAAGCCAGTTTTACAAACATAAAAACGATTATATAAATCTACATAGCTTTTTTACTGGGTACCCAACAGAAACTCACTATTGTTAAATTAATCAGATTTCTCTACATCAGAATATTTAAGAATATTTCTTTAATCAGTAGATGTTTTGATCAGTAGATGATGGGGAATGTTTGTTTTCTATGCTTCCTAAAGAACGGACTAACACATATAATTCATTTTAGTGCTAGAATTACTTACTAAATATGAAAATTCTGAACTGAAGCACATTTGAAAAATTCATTTTATTCCCAAACGAATTTTTTCAAATTAATTATGTAAACAACTATCTCCATCTCATTCTAATGAATATAACCTGCATATCTCCATTCCACTAATTTAATTAAATAATAGCATTCTAATGTTTTGGTTCCTTCAACAGAGGGGCAATTCGAAAACACAATGAAGACATAACAAAAAAAAAATTAAGCCAATAAGGACTGGGTGGATAAGTGTTGCTATATCATTAATTAAATCCAACATTTTTCTTTAAAATCTAAAATTTCTTTACCACACTGAGCGGCCACTTGTGCGGGAGTTTTCTGTGTATAGATTTTTGTTATTGTTTTTCTGTCTTTGAAATGTATAACTATTTGTATTTATTTATGTTGTATTGCACTGTATATTGTATATATTATTATTATTATCCAAGTAACCTTGTATGTTTTTAGACACTGTCAGACTCATAATCATCGTCGTCGTCATCTAAGTCACTTTCCAGATTACAATCAAGATAGGAGTGTAACATGCACTGCGGCGTTTGCCTGGCGACACCAGAACGTACATAATATTATTTATCATCATATTTTATTAAACAACTTTCTTTTGTTGAATTCAGCAATCTAAGTCAGCTGAATAAAGTCATGATGAATCATGAATCATGATCAACCTATTTACACTTTTTTAATAATAATCACAACATGGTACTCATATTACAATTAAAAGTTAAATAAATAAAGTTTAAACACCTTTCTACATAATAATTACACTTAGCCCCACAAATCTTCAGAACGACCGAACTTGTAAATGAGCGACGCTATGAAGATGAAAGCATTCTCCAGGAATATAGCAACACCAGGCCAACGGTGTTCTGCGTGGGAACCGACGAAGTTAGCAAACAGGATCCAACAGGAGGCTATGACAGAGGCGAAACCCAGAACAAACCCGATGAACAACCAGACCCTTGAGCCCCGCGGGCCGAGACAGCCACCCTCGTATGTGTCTCCTCGTACCTGCAATATTTTACTTAAATTTAAAGGCTGTTCACCATCTCATTACATCTAAAAATCTATAAACAATAGCAGCAGAAGTTAGTTTATTTAAATGAAAGGTTTCTTTTGAACTACCTTGCATATTAAAAACGATATGGCTGCCACAATAAAAACAAAAGTTGACTATGAAGATTCTAGGATCAGGTCGGCTTTGGAAAATTTTTATACCGACCCAGCAACTCTGCCAATTCTCAAGATTAAAAACCGTTGGGCCATTGTAAATATAAGAATAGTAGTTATCAAAATTTTAAGTTTTCCCAAAGAATCTTGCTATCCTCATAAGAAAAATCAATTTTCATTTATATTTACCTGAGCATTGGTAACTGTGTTGACCATGACAAGTGATAGGGTGCCCACCACACCGCACATATGATATCCGGCGACTACAACTCCGGGAGTCACGCTTGCAGCGTCAATTATTATCCACCATCCCACGAAGAACTACAAAAGAGAAGAATTTTACGCTAAAAAACAATGTACAGTTCTGTTCAAATAAAACTGGGACAGTTTTAATTTTCTAGTGTAAATTTGGCTTATAAATTGAACAATGTTTCCATGATTTCCATGCTGTTAGCAAAGATGGCAGTCTATTTTCTTTGTAAAAAAATTAAAACTTCAAAAAACAAAATTTACATTTCTCATTATCAGTTGATTCTTTATGATTAACAGGAATTACCTCTTGCTACTGTAATAAATTATGATAAATTTCCTTTTGTCAAGTTATCGCCTATATATTTTAGGGATGCAACGAATATCAATTTGTGTCATTGGTCGAATACTTATATCACGTCACACCATTTCTGAGACTGAGAACCCGTTTGCTCAAATATCATTGTCGTAAATTAAAGGTCCAATAGGTAATAAAATAATAAACACCCCCCATTTGGTTTTGTAGAAATGCTGGTTTGTTTTCAGTAAAAAATATAAAATCCCAAATAATAGGTCCCAAATCCAACTACTGTGTGTATCAGTAAATACTCGAAAATTAAAGAACTTTTTCTCTAATTTAGACCATTACAGCTTAACTGAAGCCTCTGATACGATGTTCTAAGTCCTAACCAAATTAATATCCAAAAGCAATGCAATATAAATCAGAAAATCTTCTCCTTCAGAAAACATATAAAACCGGATGCAAAGTACCGGGTTCCCAGGCGACCTTGGAATAGATGTGATTCATAAATGGCCCATAAACAAAGAGTAATATTTATTTCACATAAAAAGATTTTACCAGATCACATTTTTTAATCTTCTAAAATGTTAAAAAAAATAAGTCAACTTCTTGTATTACTTTATTAATAAAGTTATAAATACTATGTGTAATAAATTAAAGGTTTGACTTTATTTCTCTCAAGAAGAAATCTATTGAAACAAATTAACTTCTGAAAATAATTTAGGTAGATACTTAATTCGAGAAGGAGAGCAATTAATTAACTGGAAACATTCTTAGACATTTTGTAACTTTGTAACTTCTATTCACAAAAAACTGAGACATATTCGGCGGCAAATTTAAACATTCGGCCAAAAGAATATTCGTTGCATCCATAATATATTTAATGAAATCAACAGACGTGCTGGAAGCCACAAACACAACATAAAGTCGTCCCAGTTTTATATGAACAAGTGGAATTGAGAGTTGCATTATAAGAGTTGTCCCAGTTTTATTTGAACACGACTGTACCTACGAAGGACTCAACTAAAATTTTCTCATAATAATAATGCTATCATAAAGTTTTTAGTTATAAAGAATATTTATTACCAGAAAACCAGAGAACATGGCAGCATAAGCATTTCTCTTGTCACCGCCATCAAACCAAATGCAGGGGGGGCAAGTAAATCCTTCCAGGCAGTTTGTTAAAGCCATGTCGGAGCAAAATCTGTAATTATTAAAATAAATAAATTATTTAAAAAAATAGTTACCTATTTATTTTACAACGGAAAAAGTGATAGATGTTAGCTCGAGATGTGATTTCGTACCCGACACGTTAGAGGAGGGGACAAGCACATCGAGAGCTAAAATTGTACTTTTTTCTTGTGGATAATATACAATTTTTCCTGTGAGAAGAAACACCAGTGTTAGAACATCGAAAAATGTAATTAGATAACTGAAAATAATACTACCCGAACGTTGATCTATGTTGAATTTGAATTTTCAAACTGGGGCCAGTTTCATAAAACATTTACAAATGACAATTCAACAAATTGTCACATTTGTTGTGTCAAATTTCTATAATCATATAATTTTTAGAGTATTTTACTTTTTTTTCAAATCCTCTCAAAATTCCAAAGGACAATAATTTCAGTTTAAGGACAATAATTGACTCGAAAATTGAGTTTACATTTCCTAACATACCATCATAATAGCTCTGCATATTTTTTGTAAGCTTCAGCAGCGAAAGATCTTTTTCACCAATTTTGTAGGAATATAATTTTCATGTATGAATTCTATGTTATATTTTATTTAGTAATTCTCACACATTTTCTAGCCTTTCTACTATCTATAGTTCTAGCAAATAACTTCAACTGTAATACAGGAAATCCTCACTGAAATAGGTGGTCGGCGACACTGAGACAGCGACATCTATTCGTTCCGGGCGGACCTAGCACCAAAATTAGTATCTGAATTGGGTTGATTTCTTTGATATTAACAATTTACATAGCCCCGCTAAAGTAATTTTGACAGTAGTTTCATTTTATTACATATTTAGAATGAAGTAGAGTATCTTGATATAAAATTTCTTTCACGATTGGTAGAGATCTGAGAGAGAATAGGATATCTCTCTTCAATATAGTGACTTTTTAGTTACCATGGTAACTAAAATGGTTGATAAAAACTAACATGGTTGATTTCTGTGATGAAGCGAACATCCAACGGATACATAGGCGTAACAAGTGATTGACGAATAGAAGATTAATTATTAATAAATTTTAATTTCAAAATTAATGAATTTGCACCATAAAAAATAATAAACGGATCGCTTAACAATAAAAATTTTCACAGTTCGGCAATAAATAATTGTAGCTGCACGTCAAAATGTGTTGCTTCTGGAGAACTTAAATTTTGTTCATGAAATAGTCTAATATACCTCTCGTGATTGAACTTATTGTATAAGACTGTCTTCATTTCTAAACTCAAAGGAGTTGCTTAAAGAAACATCACGAGTCCGCAGGACGAATCTGGTGTTTTTTAAACGTCTTCCTAAACACTCATTATGTTTCTTTTAAGCACATCAATTTCGTTACAAATAAATAGACAGACTAATCGCGAAAATTCATCGCTTGTGAGTTGTGATATTACTACTGAAAATGAACCTGAATGTTTATAATTTTATTATGAAGATTTATTAATAATACAAAAAAATACATGACAATTTCGATTGAAACCGAACAGAACCAGGAGATCCAACTTTGACGTGAGAAACTAACTAGGTACAAAATAAAAAGAGACGTCCGCATAAAATGACACTAACCTTCCGTACTCTTATGCAATAAAAATGTGTCAATATCTAGGTCAGGTGAGTGAACGAAAGTAATTGTTTAAATTGATATGTCCGTCCCAAAACGATATGTCTGTCCCGAAACGCGAGATAGCACTTGATTTTGTCGCCGCTTTTTGAACCAAGTTTCCCATATTAGAGTTTAAGGTATTTGATTGTAAACATCCCACAACAGGCCCCATATGGCGCAAACCTTTTGGCTGTGGCAATTTTTATTAGTGTTTTTGTTATTATTTAGTTACTATTCCTTACATCTGACTAAATTTACAACTACTGGGAAACTGTGTGACCTTGAACATTAATTTTTGCCTGTGCACTTCTTTGCATATCCCCCTATATCCCCTCCCCCCCCGGTGAGACATTATTGTGAAATTTATAATGCACACACTGCATTAATTGTTACAATTCACTAATAGGCATGCCTCGCTCTTGCTAACTATCGTGTATAACTGTATATTATATTGTGATTATTGTCTTATAAAATGTCTATCGCAGCTGTAGACGAAACGTTCGGAGCAAATCTTCATGGACCACGGCAAAACAGCCGCAATCAACTATGTTTTCCATTGAGGTCAGCCGTGAAAGCCTACACATATCAGTGAGTTCAGCATCGCTCGACATTTTTGTTAACGACTTGGTATAAAAATTACCAAACAGTAGTTATACTTAGTTTGGCAGTTTGGGGATCGCAAAAAGAGTTATTGATATTGATAACCTGCAGGTGGAAAAGGGTGTAGAAGGGACTAAAACCTTAAGAGGTGTAGGTAAGTACTAATCAATTTACTCAATTTTAAGGTAAGAAGAGAAAACATCAACCTTCAGCTTTCAAAGCAATACCAGTACATAAACAACTTACCTAATCCTAATATTACGAAGGTGCACCTACTTTAGTGCTACAGGCTACAGCCTACAACAATAATGATAACCAGGACTCAAAAATTATCGCAAGAAAATAATACCGTAATCCTAATACTCCACTCAAGGAAAGTGTTGATCTAAAATTATTGGACAAAAAAACTACAAGGACTTCCAGGTATCTGAACTGCTGTTCATTTTTTTCATTCTCTGTTTCATTTTTTTTTCTGTTTAATCCATTTTAAAATCAATGAAACAATGAGTAATATGAGTAATTTATATTATTTGTTATTGGTAATAAATACCTAGAATACAAAATAAACACTGTTCAGTGTTCAACAATCAGCAGTCAACAGCACTTACACAAACACAATACACATATAAATAATAAAAATAAATGTAAAATGTAAAATTTTAGACTTCCATCAGTTCCATCACTCGCACTCCAATCATTTCATTAGTAAAAGTAAATAAAATGAATAATACAAATACAAAGATCGGTCAAAACTGTCAAAAGTCAAATTCTGTCTAGAAGTCACTCACTCACTAGTCACCAAAAAGATAACTAGAGAGAAGGTAATCTGCAAATATTTGCCTTTACGCGTAAACAATTCATTCTCTACGTTTGTCTAGACAATGTAAGCAATACGTAAAGAAAGTAAAGAATAGATAAAGAACGAAAAGAATTGAAAAGCAAGGTTATGTTCTATGCTTGTTTTGGTAACAAATTACTATTGTTTATGTTATTTTATTATTACTAGGTCATGAAGGCGCGCATACGCGCGCCCTTATCTGAAGTGATCCCCGAGTTGAAGTGATCTTCACAACTAACATAATATATGCTCCCTAACGTTAATATTGTACAGGATACCGAGGAGCGAAATAGAGGTGCTGGGTGGGTAAGAAGCTAAAACCAGATATTGCAAACTAATATTAAGGTCACAACTAAGGCCTATTTGACACAACGGTCGAATTTCCATTTTTTTTCTTCACTTTCGGGGCAAGGAATATCTTCGAGATTAACAGTAGCACGATTATTATTTTGAATTTTTCATTTATTTTGTATATCACTCCCTGTGGTCTGCTTGCGATATGAAAAAGCGGACATATAATGTGGGTCCGTCTCTGCATACGCTTCGAAGCGCTTGGCATTGTCATCAAGTGGTTACATCCGAGACTCGAGGTGTTTAATCGGCGCTTCTGCCAGGACTGGTCTTTCATTGCACTCTCAAGATTGATTTTTTATGCCGTTTTTTTTCCTTCCCTTTCATTTGCAAAGCAAATGTTATATCTTCCTAATGTTACTATAGGTATGTTCTCTACACCTATGTAGGTGCCATAGCGAAACTGTAGGAGACGCGGATGTATATAACGACTCTGGGTTAATTGAAAGTACGGTATCTGAAACTAAGTTAAGGTGCGATGTCCCTCCACTCCATTCAATTGGTCTGTTCTTCATGGTCTTCCCAACTCTCTTCTAAGAAGGACTTTCTTAGTGCAGGCCGCTGGACCCCCCTCCATTTCGGCCAGGGAAAGGGACTTAATTTGATTACGTAATTTCCAGCAAAAGCTTTTTCGTTATTCACGGCTTGAATGGAAAATATTTGGTTTGTTTTTGTTGATAATAATATCAATATAACATTTCAGACCTACACAGCAATAAAACTTTCAGGTTTTTTTCAGTCTATCAAGTCCGGGACCGAAAGAGTATGCTGGCCATTTTTATGAAATTTCGGACTTTTTTGAGAAAAATTGCAACAAAAATTATTTTTTCATTTTATTAAGTCCGTAGCCGGAAGCGTGGCTGGTCATTATTCAAAAATTTCGTTTTTTAACAAAATTTCAGCAAAAATGATTTTTCAGTTTTTTCAGTCCGTGGCCAAAAACGTGGCTGGTTATTGTGATGAAATTTCGGGATTTTTTGAGCAAAATTTCAGTAAAAATCGTTTTTTCAGCTCATCAAGTCCCTAGTCGAAAGGATGACTGGTCATTATTAGAAACTAATTTTTTTTTCAAAATTTCAGATTTTTTTTTTAATTTTTCAAGTTTGTGGCCGGAAGCGTGGCAGGCCATTATTATGAAATTTATCGGACTTTTTGAGCAAAATTTCAGCAATTTTTTTTCAGTTTATAAGTCCGTAGCCGACGTGCTTGGCTGGCTATTCTTAAAAACATTCGTTTTTTTGAGCAAAATTTCAGCAAAAATTATTTTTCAGTTTCTGAAGGCCGTGGCCGAAGCGTGTGGCTGGTTATTGTGATGAAATTACGGGATTTTTTTATCAAAATTTCTGCAAAAATGATTTTTCATTTTTAAAATTCGTAGCCGATACCGTGGCTGGCCGTTATTTAAAAAAAATGTTTTTTTTAACAAAATTTCAGCGAAAATGATTTTTCAGTTTCTTCAGTCCGTGGCCGAAAGCGTGGCTGGTCATCATTATAAAATTTTGGGATTTTTTTAAGCAAAATTTCAGCAAAAATGATTTTTCAGTTTCTTCAGTCCGTGGCCGAAAGCGTGGCTAGTCATCATTATGAAGTTTTGGGATTTTTTGGAGCAAAATTTCAGCAAAAATATTTTTTCAGTTTATTAAATCGTGGCCGAAAGCGTAACTTGCGTTGCAATAATTACGATTTTTCAGTGTCTCTACGTTGTACGTATTTACCATTTCATTTAAGCCGTAAATAACGAAAAAAAAAAGTTGAAAACTATTCGAAATACCTCGTCCTGGCCGAAGGGTGGCTGGCCGAAGCGTGGCTAACTTGACTTGGGTCATGTTCATATAGGTACTGTTAGGTACATTTCAGTCATTTCACATGCATGATAACATATTTCGCTTCTGTGACTGCAGCTGATTGTCATAGTTTCCCGTTTCATCAATGGACCTCGATTCCGATAAACTCTTGAATTTTAGTTTGAGTCTATAATTAATTGTTCTTCATATTTTCAAAAGCAAAATTATAGAATCATTGTGAATCTTGATAACGAATTGTTATAGATTTACCACAAATTGAAGAACTTTAGGAATTACTGACAGTTCATGGAAAGAGGGTATTCCACACGGAAGTACTTGAAATAGGATCTGATTCCAGATCACTTCCCGCCAACGATGTCCGTCGGCGACACTTCAGATGCCGCGACGCCAAATTCAACAAACTTCAGATTATTAAATAGTAACAATGTAAGCTTTCAAGCCTAATCGTTATTCCCAGATAGCACGCAAGCTTGCAGCAAGCCTTGATTTTGGCTTGCAAATGCAAGCTTGCAGTGCAAGCTGGCATCAAGTTTGATATAAGCTTGCCTTGCAAGCCTTGAATTCTGCAAGCCTGCTGCAAGCTTGCTGCAAGCTTGCATCAAGCCTGCCTGTAACAAGGTTATAGCACAGTATAGAGCCAGGCAGTAAGGACATAGGCCGATTTTGACTGGGACGCGCATGTCTCAAAATCTACTCCTTTTCAAAATGGCGGCGCAATAACAGCTGATAAACGTCACAAGCAAACGTGGTAACCAAACTTTCAAATTCAAATTCAATCAAACTATTCGGTAGTTAGCTGTCGTCACAGGAACACGTACTGATTATTTATTATTAAATAACATTAAATAATAAGTACCATGACCGATACTATAATAGTACGAAAAGGTGATGCTCTGCCTCCAATAATTATTGTAGGTCATGTTCTGCTGTTGTGGTTGGGCTAAGTTTTTTCTCATTTCCGAAGGATCCAGAAAGGTAAGTAAAATATATTTCCTTGTACTCAATTGTTATTTTAAAGAATGGGAATATAATAAAATTTTTAAAATCACTACCATGAACAGATTTGGGTGTACCCAGATATGACACTGAAGAGTGTTCTGAATGAGTCCACATATGTGTGGTTACCTTATATTATTTTTACGGGATTAATTTCTTGTAGATGCAGAATATGGACCATTAATGCCGGCAGGAAGGACTTCGTGGTTAAAGGGCCCGAGTATTGCAATAAAAATTGCAAATTGTGTGGCTGGCACTTCGAAAACATCATGTTTCTCAACCTGGAGAGAACGCGGTTACATGGACATGCGGTGTCTACAATATTCACCTGGAAGTCTGGTTCGTACTTGAAATGTATATTTACCTTGATTCAGATTGCGTAATTATTTACCTTCACTAGACTGTGATTACATTAGGGGGGGACAAGTGCCGATTTTTTCAGGCAGGAAGGGCCCCCGATATTCATGATTATTGTAATTTACCATTAGTATTCATTTTAAATTTTCGCTCACAGACAAATCAGGAGAAAGTCAACCTGGTGGCACAGTAGCAGAACAAGCAGAGCAGTGTTCTACAATATTCACCTGGAAGTCTGGTTCGTACTTTAAATATGTATATTTACCTTGACTTAGATAGTGTAATTATTTTCCTTCAATAGACTGTGATTAACATTAGGGGGGGCGAGTGCCGATTTTTTTCAGGCAGGAAGTACCCACGATATTTATGATTATTGTAATAATTTACCTTTAGTATTCATTTTAAATTTTCGCTTACAGACAAATCAGGAGAAAGTCAACCTGCTGGCACTCCATCAACGTCGGCAGTAGCAGAAGAAGCAGAGCAGTGTTCAACTGCAACGGTCGACACTCAGACTCCCAGGTGTCTTTCTACATACACACCTCGGAAGGTGAAGCTCCGGAAGCAGCTACAAGCTATCCGTAGGCGGACAATAAGCGAGACATCGAATGAAGATCTTGAAGACCTTGAACCGTTTTTTGAAATGTGCGACAGATTTTTGCCAAGTAACCTAGCTAATTTTGTTAAATTACAGGTTTTATTCATAATTGAAACTTGTTTATTTGTTTTAACTTCATGTTATTAAATTATAATTTAAAATGGTACTTGCACGTAGGTACCTTTCATATATTTCAGTTGAGTATGTGTGATTTCTATTTCCTAAACTATCATAAAGAATTTCTTTGGAAAATCCTTGCAAAGTCTTATGTTAATTGTAAATATTGAAAACATGTAATATGTAGACAAAATTTATTATTATGATTATTAGGAACGGTTTCAATAAAATATTTCATTCTTTAATTAATATATTTTATTTTTATTGTTTACCTGCATTTGCATTCCTTACACCTTAAAAAAAATACCGTGGTCCCGTTGCACAAACGTTTAATTACAGATCTGCCAGATAATTACTGATTTTAAAATGCCCTGTATTATCAAAATGTTGGTCTGATATTGCTGGAAATGATTACCTATACTCCCTTTTAGAAGAGTTAATTACTGATAAAAAACAAAAGATCATTCAAAATATTCACCATATTTTCAAAATTTGCAATTTAATACGATCTTACAGATTCAATCTCAAACATAATTTTAATTTTTCAAAACTTTGTCCAAGTTGCGTTTTCGTCTGCCCACACTACATACATATAGGTACGAAATAAAAATACAATTCTCTAAAAGTTTTAAAAACAGATTCGTAAAATAAAATTTTAAACTTGAAAATATTTTTTTTCTACGATTTTATAACCATTAGTTGTCATTTTCTGTAACTTATAAATTATCTCGAGTCATAATGATTTTCAGCAAAGCCATAATTCAATTGAAATTGGCGCGCATCTTTTGATACCTACTTCGCAAACTCATGAAAAGTTACCAAGTAAATGTTCCAATTTAAGGAGGCCATACCAATGTAAAAGTAATTCTACTCCTTTTCAAAATGGCGCAAGGTCACCCAGATTGACTACATGAGAACAAAGGAAAATCGGCCGTATGTCCTTACTGCCTGGCTCTATACTGTGGTTATAGACTCCATCAAAGGCGCATGCACTGACTACCTACCTTAAACTAGCTAGCCAATAGCCATTCTTCCCTAGAGTAGACGAGAAAGAGGCAAAGAGGAGGAGAGAGAAGAGAAACACACGTCATATGGTGTCATGCGTGCACTCTCAGAGAATAGAACTTAAATAATTTATGTGATACCTTTTTACCTTAGTACCTATTACCTTTGTTTATGTGGAGATATTTGTGTGGCATGTAGGTACCTACTTATCTAAAGCTAAATCTTGTAGGTAAGTCAATAATAATAATTTGAATTAATAATAAAATATTCAGATGGTTCTGTTATAGACTGTTATTAAGTGTGAAAAAATGGAGGTTATAGGAATTTTCTTTTTTAGTTGGTTACTGATTCCAATAACAAATAAAAGAAAATACATCGGAGAAGCTGATTACAATTTTCAAGATGCTGGCGACTGTCAACAAGAATAATTATTGTTTGAACCAAGCTAAAAGTTCAGGAAAACCAGAAGGTTAGTACCTACCTACCTATATAATTATGATATCCGTTTATTTCTGATATCATGCCTTTCGGTCATGCAGTGATTCTAAAAGTTGACCTATCTACCTGAATAATGTGAATAAAACAATCAGTAGAAAAGTACACATTATTATCTAATAGTTTTTTTTAATAATTGTAAAAATCCTTGCATGACCGTGTTGAGTGTTCTCACACTTTTATTTTAAAACTATATTTTAATTTTTATTTCGTCTTTTCAGAGAGAAGAATGTGCTGCTGACCAATATAAATTCTTTTGTATTTTTATTTATTTACAATGCTTTGAAGTAATAAATGTATATTAAAGTTAACATTGATATTATTATTATTATTGTTATGTAATTCTACTACTGCGCAAGCTTGATGCAGACTTGCTCTGCAAGCTTGCATCAGACTTGCACCGCAAGCTTGCTGCAAGCTTACACCGCAAGCTTGCTGCAAGCTTACACGGCAAGCTTGCAGCAATGGTAACTAGCAAGCTTGATGCAAGCTTGCAGCAAGTGAATTTGCAAGCTTGATGCAAGCTTGCAGGCTTGCACTTGCAAGCTTGTATCAAGCTTGCAGTGCTAACTGGGATTGTCTCATTCGGCTTATTAAATTTCGTAAACAAACTATTAGAATTTTCTACTTAGCGAATCATTTAAACTACAAAATAGGTAGGTGTGTAAAATATTATTATTCGTATATTATCACTGTTTCCTGTTTACTCAAGTCACCTACCGTACACTCATCGTGGGATTCCCCCGAGTCTAACTAACGAATGTTAAAGAAACGTTTATTTCAGAATATTTAAAATGATAGTCAAACTTCAACTTTGTCCATTAAGCAGATTTTGAACTCTAATACATCCAGGTTGTCTGCGATATTATTGTCTATACTCGTCTCCTATTATCTGCAATTCTTCATATTATGCCCAACTGAATCTTATTCATATTCTTTATCTGATTCTTAAACTGATCTGGGTCTTTCAACGACGAATCTTAATTATTATCTTTATTTGAATCTTAAACTGTTCTTCAATCACACAACATAAAATGCTACTTCTTGTTTATGTAAATACTAATTTTGAAAAATAGACACCACATCTAACATTGGCGGTGCGCGACAGTCGCGACACTCGCATTTCGAGGCCTCAACCTTCACTTCTCTGGGATCTACACAGTTTACGCGCCATCTACCGAAAGATTTCTCGCGTAGGGGTCACAATATTGTATTGTTGCATCCTCAACCTTCACTTCTCTGGGATCTACACAGTTTACGCGCCATCTACCGAAAGATTTCTAGCGTGGGTGTCACCATTTTTAGCGTGGGTGTATTGTTTAGTCTCTGTACAGATTTCGCTTTGTGTAATAGCAGGGATCTGTACCTACACTCCAACATTTACAGCGGTGAGCGACGCGCGCATTTCGAGGCTTCAACCTTGTACGTGACATCTCGATTTTATATAAGGATTAATGGGTACGTTCACCTGACGTCAACCGTTGAGTTGTTGAGGTAGCGCTTGCGTTCAGACATACCGCTCACTTACAACCGTTGTTCAACTGTTGAGTATTTTTGTGAGCGTAAATATTTCACGCTCAGCACAGTCAACGTGTATGTTTCAGACATGCGCCAAGTGGGAAGTAAAAGTTGCAAGTAAGAATGCTCCTGATACAATCAGCGACAAATAAATGCTAATAATAATTACTTCTATGAACTTGAATCGTATCCAGAAACATGTCACATATCTCTCGATGTCAACAATAATGTGTTCAGACTATTTCCAACATGTTGAAACAACTTACACTCAACCGTTTTGCGCTGCTTTTCAACAGTTGACGTCAGGTGAACGTACCCAATGTTAATGGAATCCCACTATCACACACAACAGATTACGATGGTTGTGGCAGATGTCAAAACTCAGGAATATTCTGAGCTCCATGCAGTTCACCTTAATTAAAATAAATAACATCAAAAATTATGTTGCTTTATGTGATGTGGGATATGCGAATATGAGAAATACCTTCCTAAAGCTGCGTACTCACTAGAGCACGAGCCCCGAACGAGCGCCCCGAACAGAGCTGAACCGCTCAGATGTGGCCGGGCATCCGAACAGAGCCAAGCACGCTCAGGTTGTTCGGCGAACGTGCTCAGACCGATCCGAGCTCTGTCGGTACATCAAAGGATGTTCGCGTTCAGTCTGGACGGGATTAACCAGCTCTACTGCCGAACTAAGTACCTACGAACAACTGGATCAGTGCCGAACCGAATGCTTGTTCGGGGCTCGGGTGAAAAATATAAACGCCCCGAATGCTCGGCTCTGCTCTGTTCGGGGCGCTCGTTCGGGGCTCGTGCTCTAGTGAGTACGCAGCTTAATACTGCAGTTTCTATATTAAAGGCACATATAATATACCGTTCACTTATTCTTATTATAAAAGAATTGGGTTATGGTGTAGGGTGATAGAAATGGGTATAACCGCTGTCAATCATTTGCTGGAGTTGGGTTATGTCTCTTTTTTTGAGGTTGAAGTTTAATGACAGTGAACAGGACATAGTTGCCAAATGGATTTTTGATATTTTTGCTATTCTTCTTATTATATTTACGTCTTTATGGACTTTTTATTTTGGAACTTTAGACACGTATTTTATAATATTTCAATCTTTATCTATAAATAAAGCAAACTCGTCAAATCTAATAAGCTTGCCATAAATTATTATAACATGAGAAAAAAGTTTTATTGTATTTTTATATCTTAAGGAACTAATTATTAAAGGAACTCTTAATTATAAAATAGATCAAAAATTATGTTGTTATTTATTATTAAAAAATAGAACATTAGGTAGGTACTGAATCGGCCAATCGACAACGATCATGGTAATTAGCGATCTTATTTGATGTATAAGCAGAAACATGCAAGATACCATGCAATAACTAATCGCTTACCTATTGTAGCACCCCTTTTTGGGGACACCTACATTTGATTTTTCTGTTTGGTTATTTCTCAGGGAGGTTCTTTTGAGGATTACTTTGCATCAATTAAGGGAAGAGTTAATTAATAATACTTCGCATTAATATTATATTATGACATAAAAAGAACACAATTACAAATTTGTCATCAACAAATTATGACTTAAATTCTAGAATGACATCAATAAAGCTCAATTAATACGGTTAAAGACTCACGGTACCATCCAAGGTTGGGGCTCTTGACAGCCACGTTATAATTATTGTTAAACTGAAGAATATATTATGCTGCTTTACAATTCTTGATAACTGACGATGAAGACTGTAGATTCGGTTGTTAAACTGAAGAATATTATGCTGCTTTACAATTCTTGATAACTGACGACGAGGACTGTAGATTCGGCACGAAGTATACCTAATTATATACTGCTTAGTACACTTATCAATTATTTTCAATATTAACACTCTGTAGATTTATTATCAAATTAACACTCTGTATATTATTTATTATCAAAATTAACACTCTGTATCTTATTTATTCCGGCAACCTTTTCCAGTTGACCGGACCTTAACACCACCGATACACGCAGGAGACACCGATCTGCCTCTCTTGCAGGAAAGGGTCTACACACCGTCGTCGAGCACCGCTAGTACCCGACTCTCTTCACAATAGTGGAAATTCGCACTTCCCTTCCACCAGCCAGCTTCGTGGTGGTCCTTTTCTTAGTTTCACCCCTCACCTCACATCATTCACTCTTAGTCTATAGATACAATATTAGTGTCTAAATCATTGGCGTGCTTCACTATATTATTTATAAATAAATAGGTAAGTACTTACTGCTAAAGCACTTCTATACTCCGTACAACCTACTATTAGATTTAAGAATTTTAAATAAACTAGTTCTCCCCTTTTCAAAATCCAAATGTTTACGTGCGTCTTCCACTTTAAAAGTTTTCCTAAAGTAAAATGTTCGCTTTTCAAGTTATATTGCCAAATCAGTCGTTGCAAATCTTTCCGAAACGTAAAATTTTCATAATTGTCTAGTTTAGGTCGTCTGCCCAAAAGGCTTAATTTCAAATTTATCGTGTTTAATTATTGTTTCAATCGCACTTACTGAATACTATAAAAGAGGGAAATTAGGTAACATCAATTTATCAGGTGTACACTTAATAATACTTACACCCCAAATGTGTTTTACTTTCAAAATGACTTGACGTTCACTTAGGTTTTCATTTTAAGATTTAAATAACTTAT
This sequence comes from Malachius bipustulatus, assembly GCA_910589415.1. Taxonomy (NCBI): domain Eukaryota; kingdom Metazoa; phylum Arthropoda; class Insecta; order Coleoptera; family Melyridae; genus Malachius; species Malachius bipustulatus. Next base: position 8,195,772 of record OU342632.1, read on the forward strand.
GCCTTTTTATACGAATTTTTTCTTCAATTATTGATATTAATTTCGGCATTATGAAATTTATAATGTCAAGAAATTAATATTTATTTGACAGTTTGAGAAAAATTTGTCCGAATAAAAAATTATCCTAATCTACTAAAACTTCAATTAGACAATAGGCTGTTAATCAGCTGAGGCAATTTGAGCGATTTGAAAAGTGTCGGTGTTTACTTAACCTTCAATACCTCGATCAGCTGATATTGTCAATCAAGATCTAGGGAGTTTTCATTTTTGTAAACCTAAAAACAAAAGTTCATGGCCTACCAATGCTTTTTTAATATGTGAACGGCATAATATACAAATATGACAATGCCATATACGATTCAAATCATCCAATTTCACACAAACTTCAGCATATAATTTAATGATACATAGGGCTGCTACGATACCAATGTCAGTAAACAACTTTAACAGAGAAATTTCTATTATCAAACAAATTGCAAAAGGAATGGTTATCGAAAAACATTAATGGACAACTTATTACACAAAAAACAACACAAATTAGCCATAAACCTCATTTATCCTCAACAAAACAATGAAATCAGAAAATATTCATCACTAACGTACTTTGGAAACATTTCAACACAAATATCAAGGATAATTTTCTAACACCACTACATTTAATATTTCATTCAAATCTTTTATGAGCAACGGTTCTATATTGCTGAATGCAAAGGAAAAGTTATCTAAATTACAGAAACCTGGAATTTATCGACTAAACTGTTCTCATTGTAATTCAGTTTATATAGGACAGACTTGTAGAAACCTAGAAATCAGATATAACGAACACCTAAACTCTTACAGACTCAAACATCCAGAAAAATCAAATTTTGTAAAACACTTAATAGAAAACAATCACACTCTAACAGCAAACAACAAAATTGAATTACTACATCATTGTGATCATTACAGTCTTTTTCTTTTGGTTTTCGTCTTTTGTCAATTGCTTTTCCTGATTTGTCAAATGCTTTTCCCATTTATGAAACGTCAGTGCGTGATTTTTCAATTGAGATTCCTCTTTTGTCAAATGAGATTCAAGTAAATGGGAAAAGCAATTGACATAAAGTGAACCTGATTTGACATATAAGGAAATTGATTGATAAATCAATGACTATAATAATTAATAGATAGAAAAATAAGAAACTCATTTGACAAATAAGGAAAAGCAATTGACAAAAGAGGAAAACCAAAAGCAAAAGACTGTATTTTAAATTAAATTTTCTCGAATCTCTGGAGATCCACAGGCATTTACATAATCAACAATACACAGTAATAAATTAACAACTAGACACATATCGTTCTCCACTACTTGATTTTCTTCTTGATATCAACAACTAAGAAGATTCTGAAGAAATTACATTATGATCTAGTTAGTTCAGTTAAAAATTCATTTAAATCTAGTTACTTGTTTTATAATCACTTAGGTTACCATCAGTTACTATATCAATAATTTTATTTACATACGTCTGAAGATGCTTTTTTTAAAAGTAGCGAAACACGTGTAACGTTTATATTTCCAACAATACATAGTAGATTTTTTTAAAACATTAGTGTTTTATTAATCATCCATCAAAATCAGCTTTGCTGTAGTCAAGCCTTTTGAATATCACATGCTGTATGTCCAATAAAGTTATTATCTTATTTTAGTGTGGCACGATCCGAGCACGGGATGTCGTATTTGAGCAGCGGAAAATGCATGAACTGAATACTAGGCAGAATTTATTCACTTCAGAGCTTATTTAAGTAATTTTATTGTACTTTTTGAGATCAAAAAAGTAAAAACATGAAATAAAAACTTAATATATATTTAATACAGTAATATAACTAATAATATAATCAATATAATTCAAAATTAACAGGTGAAAAAAAAACCGAATAAAATTGAAAAATAATTTTTATATGTTCTGACATGAATTAAATTAAACTGGAAAATTCATTTCAACCAATAAAATTTGATTTAAAAAACTCTTGACCATTTGAAAACTTTCATGATTATCCGATATAGGATACTTTCATATTGACGTTACACTTGTACTGCAGGGAATACAGCCTATGAGGCTTCAGGAATGGAGATATCGATTCATAAACGTAATGGAACGAAACTTAAAGAAATAAAATTGTCAATCATGTGGTTTGGTTATATGAGTCTTCATATGTCTCATAATACAGTTTGCCTGAGTGAAACTCTTCCCACACAGTTTGCAAGCAAACGGACGGATCCCTTCATGAATGTATCCGTGCACCTTAAGGCTGTTGTTGGCAGTAAATCGAGCATCACAAACTTCACATCTGTAAATTAAAAATATTTCAGCGAGTTGAAAAAACGATTTGTTAAAACTTCAATATTTAAATTTAAAGGATTAAAAACTACTTGGCATCTAAAGTCTTATATAACTTAGCTTAGAGGAATACGTCTCCTCGGATTTTAACATCATATAATATCTGAAGCTTAGGCGGGGCTCTAGCTGAGGATCAACAGTTTGATTCCAGTTTACTGTCTTGTGTTTTATTTATGACAGTTTAATGTGCTAGTCTTTGTAGAGTGTTTATATTGTTGTATACAATACAACAAAGACAATTTTTACTAAATAATGGACTTGTGCACTAAGCACTTACACATTTAATGTGTATTGACATCGACAAATTGTTATTATTATTATTATTTATTATATGCATGCCTCAAACTTCATATTTGACTGCTGACCTGAACGGTTTCTCTCCCAAGTGAGTCTTCAGGTGCTTCCGCATCTGCGTTACATGTGGGAAAAGCTTCCCGCAGGTAGGACAAGGCTCGGTGCGCTCTCTGGTGTGGGATCTTAGGTGGATCTGCAACTTGGCCTTTTCGCTGAAGCCACGACTGCACATTTCACAACAGAAGGGCTTCTCGCCTGTATGTGTACGCTCGTGCACCTTTAAACCTCCACTTTGTGTGAAAGCTTTGCCGCATATGTTACATTTGTAGGGCTTTATGCCGGAATGGATACGTAGGTGGTTCAGTAAGGCACTTGTGAACCTGGAAAATAAATTATGCCATAGTTTGATATTAAATTTACATTGGTAAAAACGGGAATACTCTGTATAACAAAGCATCAAGGGTACTAAAATACTACAAGATTCGGTTGACGATTTGGCAATATTTTTTTTTATATTTGGCCTGTATTTTATTAGTTGTTAGATAAGAAAACTCAAAATATGAGCAGCGCTTACCTAAAACATTTGCCACACTTCTCGCATGAATAAGGTCGTTCTCCAGTATGGACCCTTTGGTGAACATTAAGGACCCATCTCATAGAGAAAGCCTTGTTGCAAGTTTCACAGACAAACTGCTTCAAGCCTGAATGATTGTTGCTGTTGTGAACTTGCAAATGGAACCGAGTCTTATACTCCTTATCACACTGGTGGCACTTAAATATCTTCACATCCTTCTTTTCAACTTTTTGCTTTCCTCTAGTTTTTTCTGTTTTCCTTCGGGCAACAGCTTTTAATTGCTTATCTGTTGTAAGTGAATTATTACTTAACACTTCAGGATTCGTTAGAGGAGATGATAAGTTGTCATGTGTTCCTTTGATATTTTCATCACAGGTGTCATCGCATTCTGTGTCTTTTTTACTGACGCTGCTGTAATTATCGTTAATAGGTGATTCTTTTTTGAAGACTTCCAGGTTAGATCGAAGCTTGGAGTCAGAGGTAAGAATAAGATTTTTGAAATCGAAAAAGTGGCAAAGTTTCATTACGCAGGCTTCGCATACTGTTTTGGGGAAATCGTCGCTCACTTCAATCTGAAAAAGATTAATCATAAATTAGGAGGAACATATTGAATAGGCACCGTTCGGTAGGCACTGAATGTTCCCAGGGTTTGATTATGACTTTTTGCCCTTAAGAAACTATTTCATAGCGTCCCCTCTTTCACTTACTTGTTTATAGGGTTTTGAAGAATTAAATTTAATGACGATTAGGTCATTTAGGTATTTACAATAACCACCACACCAAATAAAATAATCAATAACTTCTTAATATTACTGATACAAACCCCAACTCTTCTTTTTTTAGACTCACGCACTATACTAAACACCGACAAGTGACTCTGAGGAGATATAACACTGTTCTGCCGCTGCCTAATTTATTGTTTTATTGCAATTATTAGTCACAATCACAAAAGTAACAATTTTGGAATGTAAAAAAAAGACTAACGATAAAAATATTTTTTCAATTTGTCAACCATTTTCCCGAGCATTTTCCCCTGAAATAAAAATCCATTGGTTTTTTCAGTAAAAATTTCTTAAAACAGTTTAGAAAGTTTTGGAGTAAGAGGGGGGCATGGGCGATATTATAATATAGTACCAGTAGCCTGTGGGCATTTTCAACTGCTGGGTAATTGCATGATCTTGAACATATCGAAAAAATGTTTGCCGGTAACTTAGGGGGAACTTAAGATCCCAGAACCAGCGCTTCCCTCAAAAATATTTAAATTTATTTGTGCAGAACTGCACGTGCATAAACTCACAAACGGCTAGGTGAGAGGAGGGGGGGGGGCTATAGTACATAGTTGCCTATGAGAGAAAAAATTCATAATCAGGACCAATTCACCACCTTTCTGACAGCACTCAAAATGATCTTCCTCTAACAGCTTCCGAAACTGAAATTACTCAACTTCAAATAGTTCTGTTCCATCAAGAACCGCAGTCCGGCGTTATGAGTTTGGCCAACTCAAATTCACATGAATGGAATAAGACGATTCTACAGTTATCGTGGATTCTGACTGTTTAGAACGAATATGTTTACAAATCATTTCAATTAGAACGTTCAGTTCTAAATAAATCCAGAACAATTCTTCAATGCTAAGTGCTATAACTGATCTCGTAACAATATAATTTATTAAAGAAGCATAGGCATAGAAGTAGGATACCATATTATCACTGATGGTCATAGACAGACTTGTTTGTTTCTTTAAAATATTAGAAGAAAATGCTGATTAAACATACAAGTAAGCCCGGAATGCCAGCATCCTTTTTCAAACCTCATGTCAGTACCTCTTTCTTGTTTACTTAGTATTTTCTTCAACGTTTTTTACCCAAACAAGCCTGGCAGTGACCTGGGTGAAAAGGAAACGATTGTACGGCATTCTACTTTTAGAAGCTCGCGTCATGAAATATGTTTGTGAAAACTATGAACTGTGCTGATGTGACTTTACAGTCTTTATTTTGGTTTTCGTCTTTTGTCAATTACTTTTCCAAATTTGTCAAAACCAACATACTTAGCCTCAACTTAAGAGAAAATGTTTAAATTATGATTTTTTTTTATTTAGTTAATTTTAATAAACTGAAATAATTATGTTACAATATTTTATAAATTAGGTATGTTAGTTTCTGAGCTCTTGTTATGACTTTGCAACCTCCTCATATTTGGGGGGTATCCCATACCACCCAGTTTGTCCGTTTGCATAATCTATTTTCAATTAATATTGTAACCGTATGCAACCTAGCAATTTTTTAAATAAACAGAGGGCCGTCAGTTTCCCTCTTTATAATATCTCTCGGTCCGTTGGTGGGTATACAGGGTGATCAGTAACTCGCGCACTCCTGAACGAAATTTGAAGTTTGGCAAACGCTCAAACTCAACTGAGAATATAAAATATTCAGATGCCTTCGTTGCTATGGAAATGAAAATAATAACAATACCATCTAACCCGAACTTATTCACATGTTCAGTGCAATGTTGTCACTTTAATTTTTACAAAAATGGTCATATCTTTGGAAGAAAAGAACTTAGAACACTGCAGTAAGAAAATTTACCACTCTTAAAAAGTGAAGTTTACCGCAGCATGCTCCGAGTGCGCGAGTTACTGATCACCCTGTATAGGAGGGGTGTCTGGTGAGTACCTCTTAAATATCTCAGGAGCATACAGGAGAGGTGAAAATAAACCTAGTCTGTCATAAAAAAATTCTCAAGTGTCCCTAAACGGAGATACAGAGCCCCAAAAGGGTACCAAACGATTTACTTATTTGGCTCTAGTTTTTGAACCGACTTGTATATGTAATTCAATGAGATTTTAATATTTTATATAGGCCAAAAAGGGACATTTAAGCCATATTAGAGTGGATGTTTGACGTCGTCAGGGAAGTCAGGAACGGACTTACCATCACACTCGTTGGGTCAAAGTTTTGACAGGTGTCATTTTACATGCTGAAAATATAGAACAATAGCTGAAAACCTATTTTTTAAATACACCGGTCATTCATCTTTAAAAAATGTACTCTTAATTTACTTCGATAAAACTGGCGGTTTTCGAAATAAATCAGTGTTTAGGTATGCGAAACACTCAAAAGTTACTAATGCACCCAAACCGGTAAAAATCAGGTTGTTACACCTACCTACAAAATGGAGTTGTAGGTAAATACTGTTGAAGGAACTTGGTCAAAATTTGCAAGAAAGTCGATTTATCTTGAAAACCGCCAGTTTTATCGAAATATGTAAATTAAAAGTACTTTTTTGAAAGACGAATGACCATTGTAAAAAAAATGAAATTTCAGCTCTGTAAAATGACACCTGTCAAAACTTTGACCCAACGAGTGTGGTGGTACCTAAGTCCGTTCCTGACTTCCCTGACGACGTCAAACATCCACTCTGATATGGCGTAATGACTTCTTATGGCCTTTATAAAATATTAAAATCTCATCGAATTATACAGGTTACAGGTCGGTTCAGAAGTTAGAGCCAAAAAAGTAAATCGTTGGTACCCTTTTGGTGCTCTGTATCTCCGTTTAGGGACACTTTGGGATTTTTTTCATGACAGACTAACAGCGGGTATTATAAAAGCTCATTAAGTTAACGGGCAGATTTCTGTGGCCATTTCTGAAGAAGGTATCGAGTCTAAGTGGATTTTTTTTAATTTTATCTATTCTTGACATGAAAGTAATTACAAAAAATGTTAATAAAAGTAATTTGACGTCGATATTAGCTTCAAAAACGAGCACAGAAATCTGCCCGTTAGCCTAATGAGCCTTTCTAATACTGACTGTAAGTTTATTTTGATTCCTGTATGCTCCCGAGAAATTAGGAGGTATCTTACCGGACATATTATGCATCGTAATACCTCTCGCTTAAGGAGGCAATGACGGTCCCTTGAAAACTTTTTGCCACAGGCGCTAAGTACCTACCTCAGTTGTGACCCTGGTTGCTTAACAGTTAACACTGATTTGATAGCGAACTGCCTGATCGAAACTCATTCGTTACCTTACCTGTACAGATGAACAGCAGCTTGTAATCATTTCAGAAATTTTCACTTCGTTCTTGCCATTAGAAAAGACACTTTTAAACTCCATTTCGTTTGATCTGATTAAACAGATACGGCAAGTATTCATTTTTCATTTTATTTTTAGTCTTTCTCTGGCAAGTAAGAAATAAGCTCTCGGTAAATAAGTAAAAATCCTAATTAAATTGGATTATCGATTTACATCAAATCGATAAGAATCAGTAAACAAAATATCAGTTATCAGCATCATCATCAAAATAGGTATTTTATTTACTTTACAAACTTTTTTAATAAATCATCGTTCGTCAGTCGCCTGATTTAATTTATTTAATTTAGGTTTATAGGTTAATAAATAAAATTTGCCTTGTTGCCAGTTGTTGTTGCTTTATCTCGCACCGACACCGCGTGGATATTACATGGCCACTACATCCACGACCATTTCGTCGTCATCAATGTCATCTAATAGACGCTGTCAGTGATGACGTCAATGGTCGGGGAAATCAAAGAGAATTTAACTAGAGAGGGTTTAATCTGTAGTAAAAAATTAGCAACAAAATAGCGCCCTCCTCCAGCCTGGCGAGAACTAGCAGGCACACAAACCATACTGTTAGCCAGCACACAAACCGGTCCTATATTTATCCTTGACATAAATGTCAATTAAAAATTATCATTTGTTTCATAAAGTCAATAAATAACAGAATTTTTTTAACATTACCTACTTAAAATGTGAAAAATATTACAGTTATTATTGAATTAAATAATCATAAAGTTTAGTTATTTGTAGTGAATAAAATTTACAATAATAAAATACATACACAAAATTTTTGCAATTTTTTTATTTTTTTTTATTGTTATTGATTTTTGGTTTTTTTTTTTTGTACCAAACTACATAAAAAACAATATAGCGGCCGTAAGAAAAAGAAAAATTGACTATGAAAATTCTGGGATTTAGTTGTCCGTGAAAATTTTTAAATCGTTAAATGGATAGATGTTGACTACTTATGCAAGCATACAAAAAATTATTTATTTATCTCTGACAATAAAAAAGATATGAGCAATATCATGTGTAGTCTTTCAACCGCGTGACGTCAACAGACCGGAAAGCAGCCTGCGACCACCTTCACGTCTTGAACTCAAGAAGCAAGAGGCGAGAGGGGAAGAAGAAGAAGAAGCATTCTAAAGTGATGCTGCAGATGCTGAGGTCGTGTCACTGTCACTTCACTCGTGTCGTGTTCGTGTCGTATCGTATACGGTATACGGTATGGTATAGTGTCACGGTATGCCGATAGCGTTTTCTATTTTGGTCAACTACTGCGCAATGACGTCATGTGGTTTAAACGCGACGAGATGGTTTAAACGTCAAATTTTAATGCTTCCTTCCTTGGTTAATGGTTGCTTGTGTTTTCTTTGTGCTGAAGCTATAAAATATTATGTATTAGATTGACAACATGCCTTGTTGTGCAATTTCGAACTGCAAGAACAATTATTACGTGACTAAAGGCAGCTCAATTAAATACTTTAGATTTCCAGCAGAGGAAAATATGATGAAACAGTGGGTTGATGCATGCTGTAGAGGAGACAATATTAATTTAAAAAAATGGTAAGTATACCTACTTCAATTACTTAAGAGATATTAATCATAAAATAAGTTTTAATTATTGTAAAAGGAAGTTGGACAGAAAATTGTCAAAATTTATGAACTGTAAATTAAAACAATAAAATTATCAAAAGGTTTGTTATACCTTTATATTCATATTCATTGTGCATTCATTTGTTTTTGTATTTTTTTCATTATATATACATCTAAAATAATTGTAAATTATGGCCATTGTGATCCTGTACTTGTATTTGTAAAAAGTTTTTGGAAAAAATTCATCGTTTGGCCTACAGAGACCGCTTCGAATAAGCTAGGACACCCTGCAGGGTTTTTTACAAATACAAGTACAGGATCACAATGGCCATAATTTACAATTATTTTAGAGTATGCAGAGTGTCCCATATGACAGTGGCATATCAAAGTTATGTTTTTTAAATGGAATGCTCCTTATATGTTATTACATTTTTTAGATTGTCTGAGAAAAGAAAATAAGATTGGCTTTTACAGTTGGTGTTTAAATTCAGAAGTTTTTGAGTTATAAACAAGTGAAAATCGTCATTTTCCAAGTTCAAGGCCCTGTACAACGAAAACGACTGAAGATAGAGAAAAACGGCTTACATGTCCCTATTTTAACTTTTCATGTTCTATCCTATGATGTAGATGAAAGGTTTATACAAGGTGATAAAATATTTGAAAAATTCTGAGATTTCTCCACGCGTCGCCAAATAAAAAAAATCAAAGAAAGTACAAATGTTTCTCATACCATAGGATAGTACATAAAAAGTTAAATTAGGGACATGTAAGCCGTTTTTCTTTATCTTGAACCGTTTTCGTTGTACAGGGCCTTGAACTTTGAAAATGACGATTTTCACTTGTTTATAAGTCAAAAACTTCTGAATTTAAGCACCAACTGTAAAAGCCAATCTTATTTCCTCTTCTCAGACAATCTAAAAATGCAATAACATAGGAGCATTCCATTTAAAAAAACATAACTTTGATATGCCACTGTCATATGGGACATCTGTATACTCCAAAAGAATTTTAAATTATGGCCATTGTGATTCTGTACTTAAATTTTCAAAAAGTTTTTCGAAAAAGTCCATCGTTTGGCCTACAGAGACCGCTTCGAATAAGCTGGGACACCTGTGTATAAATATGTTATATCCTATATATTTCTTTAAAATATTCCATTTTAAATAATTAACCTCTAATTATGATTAAATATAGCATAAATCTCCACCTTTAACCGAATATCAGAAATAGCCGTAAAATTAATGTGTACAAAAAATTATTTATTTATTTCTGACAATAAAAAAGATATGAGAAATCTCATGTGTAATCTTCGAACCACGTGACGTCACAAGACCGGAACGCATGTGCAATGTGCATTGTGCAGACAAGTGTATCGTCATCGTGGTTCGTGGTGGCACGTGGTGGTGGTTTCGTTACTTTCGTTAGTTTCGTTCAGTGTTCAGTGTGGTGTGGTTCAGTCTTTCAGTTTTCAGTTTTCAGTGTTTGTTGTTTGTTATTATTGTTGCTTGTGTTTGGTGTAATTTTCAATAACGTAAGTGAGAGGGGTAGATTTAGATTTGGTATTTAAAGTTTATTTACCTTATGTATTTATGTTTCCTCTCATTTAGTGTATTTAGAGATGACCTATAACCTATAACTTCAAAGTGAAAGGGTTTCCCACCGATATCAATTCATTTTAAGCATCAATCAACCAATAATTTATAATAATAGGTAATACCATTCTTATTATCTATCCTATAATAGGAAATAAAGGTTCTCAATTCTCCCTCCAATAACATGATCAAGCAGTAATAATTTAAACCATATTTATACCCTTTTCGGTTATCATTTATTTCAGAAACCGCTCTGCAGAAAGCTAGAACACAAATTAATGTAACCGCTCACCTTTTGTTCTTGGAATAATAAATAATTCATCTCCTAATAATTAATACACTGACTGGGCCAACAGAGATCCCGCTGGCAGCATGGATTCTTGAGAAACAGATTTACCGAGACTCACATGCTGACTGGACTTACCAGCTATCCTGGACTTCTGAGGGCATCCCGCTTCTGGGAGTCCACACAAACACATGCCTGCTGTTTGATCCTCCAAGTCCCCCTCTATTACCCCCACGCCATTTTCTCTGATCGAGCTGCGCTCAAATTCTGCCAGTGTTGCGATTTCGCCTCATCAGTTCCCCCATGGTCCCCCACTACTTTCTCCGCTTGTATCATGCTGAAATCCTCTCAGCGTTGTCGCATACAAACCCTTCTCCTACGTTTTCCAGACCATCTCTACGGTTAGGCAATAGGCGCTTCTCTCTCGTGAGTTCTCTTCGCTAGGAAATCCGGACTTTACTACTATTTCTAAGAATATTTTAGGTAAACAATGGAAATATTTTAATTGTATAAAAACTTAACTTTAATTCAATTAACCAGTAACTAGTAATAATGCGGTGTCTCTCAGGCCGGTACTCATAGTCGATTCTCAAACTCATACTTGAGGCGTTCTCCGCGAAGTAATACTCAGCTGAGTAAAGCGGCTGCTATGCCAGAGACAAACCTCAAGCAATACTCAGGCGAGTAACGGCTTGAGTATTAGTTTCTAGTAACTTTTATGGTTTTCAGGTTGCTGCCCTGAACGAAGGCTAAAATTCTGCTAAAATAAAATAAAAAAGAAGAACTAACGAGCTAACCTCCGTATTATTCGCATACATCACACGCCAGACAACACAATAATAATAATTATTTAAAAAAATTATGCTTTCAACCCCTACTTTGTAGAATGTAGAATCTCCTCACACTGATTGATGATAAATAAAACACTAATGTTTTAAAAAATTCTACTGTATATTGATGAATAATATTATATAATATTACTGTATATTTTTCATCAATATACAGTAGAATTTTTTAAAACAGCGTTTTATTAATCACCAATCAGCATAATAATAATTATTATTGTTTAAAAAGGTTAATTAAATATTAAAATTCTTGTTAAATGCCTTATTAACAAGGATCAAAAAGTTTATTAAATGTATATCGGCGACGAAATTATTGTCTCTCATCGTAAAATTCCAACGTGTTTTCTGCACTCTGGTATTTCATCAATTTCGTCTTCATTGAAAGCAATTTCCGCAAATTCGATAAATTCCAAATTATCTTCCCGATCCATTTCTATGATGAAAGTACCGCGAGTTCATTCCTTCTTCCGTCCTAGAGCAATGTAGCAAACGAAAATAGTAGAATAATGAAATGAAAATAGGTATAGGTAATACGGAAAACATGTTCACAGTCATCAGTGACCCCTATATTTTTATGATAATTATGTTTAATGATCAAGTAATTATGTTTTAATGATATACTCGTTATGTTCTAATGATGTTTATGTTGTTTACAAATAGTATAGTACAGCTGACAGGCTGTTCACACATAACCTCACAAGACAAGCCAAGTAATACTCAAGGTTGGTCAAACGGCTACTCGGTCAATACTCAGTTTGGCGGACGATCACGCGTGCGCCGAGTACTGCTTCAACTTGAGTATTGACTGTGAGATGAAATATCGATACTTGAGAAGTACTTCGTCCAAGTATTACTTAAGTATCGACTGTGAGTACCGGCCTCAGACACTTGACACATTTTCAAAAGTCCATATTTTTGTTATATTTTTTTCTGTTTGTATATTTTTTTACTGTATGTACCTTTAGGAAACTAAAGTCATAATTCCATAATTTTTGTGCAAACTTGAAGCAAGTAATAAAAATAATTTCAAAAACATATTATCAAGGTAGTTCTCGCCTCTCGTTGGACAATTAAAAATAAGGGCTCTGCATGTATTCTCACCCGTACCGAAGTGAACGTTGAAGTCACTAGCTAGACACACTCTCCTTAGGGTCAGTTCGAGACAAGGCATCTCCCAACATGGCCAAAAAAATGTCAAAAACGACCAACAGATGGCCTGTATATGGAAATAAAATATGTCTTATACAATTTCACATAAACACCTCATATTTTACAGACTCCTTCCATATTAAAGCAATCCAGAAATCCAACACTTTACATTCCAGACCCGGAGCAACCATAATGCACGACCCACCGCCTCCGTACTTTTTCCTACATGACATAGAAGCTGTCACATAGTCCAAATTCTTCAGCACCTCTAACTGGTCTTGAAAGAGCCAGTTTTCGTTAAATTATTAGGCATATTATTTATTTATTCTCCTCAGGAGCTTTTTATTTTCATACGAGTTCCAGCTATTGCTCCAACAACTCTTGGACAATTCGTAAGAGCGTAAAATTCTTCTTTAAGAATGTTTTTTTTTTCATGTTTTGGGGGAAATGAAATAAATTTGTTTCTGTGAGCAGTGATGGCCTTCCACAACTCTGTTAATAATGTTGTTTAAAGGAGGTTATGAGGTTCCATGAAAGTCGGCTGGAAATAATATGAGTGGCTTTTTGATTTCATTTAGCTAAATGTCTCATTCAAGCAAGAAACTGTAATGAAGGGCTGATCCCACTCCCATATCATGAAACCGTCAAATCTGATTGTGAAATAGGGACCCCTTTCCTAATTCTAAAACGTTTTCGAAAGTCTTGGTTGTTGTGTAATAATTGAAAGCAATCAATTCTTTCTTCAGATCTATGAATTTCTGGGTATAAGGTTCTCTACTTCCTCAACGTTTGCTAAGTAATTCATCATTTATGTTTATAAGGTTCAAAACCATTTGAAAATTAATGTAGAAACGAGAATGATAATAAAAAAAATCATTGATGACACTGACTGTCACTTTAATAGCTTCTTTTGTTCGCATTCATCAAACTTCAAAGTATAACTCTGGGGTTATATTTTGAATTTTCTGACAGCTGATTGGTCTAATGCTCAAATCCTACGAATGCTACGAATTTTAAACCACTGACACGTTCCAAATCCAAAATATAACCCCAGGAGTTATTTGTTGATGAATACAGGCCTTAAACATCCACAAGAACCCTGCTAAAAATTTTAGTTGTCAACTAGAGATAGTAGTCTACTAAACGGCGTATTAATAGGGCTTTTACTGGTAGCATGTAAGTAGCATCTTAGTAGCTACTGACTTTCGTTATTAATGCAACTGGTTGACTTTTAAGGTGCTGTTTACATGTGCTAATCTCTGCTAATGATCACATCCTTTGTAAATGGCGGGATGATGTCCTTCACAAAATACGCACTGGGCAGGTGTTTCTTTGATTTTATGCGTCTGGCAAGTTGTTCACTCCACCACATTTAACACATACATACGGCCTGTTGCAGTAGGTGTTTGAGTGACCATATTGTTGGCATCTCATACATTGTATGATGCTGTCTTTATTTTTGTTTGGAAGGTTCTATTTTGATGTTGATATTTTGAACTTTCTCTAGTCTATAAATGTCTTTGTTGTTTGCAGCAGGTTCCAGATTTAATGGTTGTTTAGTTAATCTATGTCTCACATTAATGATAAATTTTTTTCTGACTTTGTGGCCTAATTTGGTTAGTGTCACTTCTGTTGATGGAATGATGTATGTATTTGATGATGATCCTATACGCCCTTTCTTCCTTTAATTGATAAGTCTGATGTATGACATCTGTTTCTTTAAATTGTTTAATTAACTTCCTGTATCCGTCTGGGGTATTGCAATTTATCTTGACTGTATCGTTGGCTAAGCTTTTAGTTTTAGTATTATATTGTTCCTCCTTTAGGATGTCTGCTATTTGTCTTGTCGTCTCTGGATAGTTTACTACTCCGTAGAAATATAATGCTGGTGGTCTCTTGATTGTTTCTAAGTCGTTACTTTGAGAAAAAGTTGGGTTTTCTTCAATTGTCAGTGAACTATAATATCTATTGTTTGTTGGTACAATTTTCTCTGTTGGGTGCCTGATTATCTTCTTATGCTTCATGCCGCTCAGTTTTAATTGTAGCCACGATATGGTGCCAGTCTGTTCATCCTCAGCTATGTCTTGCACTCTTGCTTTTGGTTCCTAGTTGATGTCACTTTTAATAGTTGTTGATTATACAGGGTGTTAGTTAAGTACGGGGCCAAACTCCAAGGGGTGCTTCCTTGAGTGATTTTAAGAAGAAAAGTTCAAATAAACATGGGTCCGAAAATGCATATTTTTCAAGATACAGGGTGTCAAACTTAAAAAAAAAATCGAATGTTCGTGAATATCTCTAAACTCTTTCAATCAATTTTGTTGAAATTTGGCAGTTCTGTTTGTAATAACAAGAGGGTAATTTAACCCCAATTAGATTAAAATTATTAATTCCAGTGGCGTCCCGGAAGACAGTCTAACTAATATTTTTGATTAAAAAACTGACTTTTTTTTTAATTTTGTATTTTTTTCGAATTAAGCAACTAGAAATACAACTATTTTATCTCTTGAGTTTTTTTTTCATATCTTGCTTTGTTTTCGAGAAAAAAAAATAAAAGTTTGACACCCTGTATCTTGAAAAATATGCATTTTACCCATGTATATTTGAACTTTTCTTCTTAAAATCACTCAAGGAAGCACCTCTTGGAGTTTGGCCCCGTACTTAACTAACACTCTGTATATGGTAAATTGTTTAATGTATATTATAGGTTATCGGGGCTGTGTTGCCTTTGTATTTGTGAGTCGTTATAGGATGTCTCTGTTATTCATTGCAGTAAACTGTTGGTGGTTGTTGCACTAGTATAATATGTGAATTTTGCATCGAGGTTAAATTTTTATGATAGTACGCCACTGACATTTGATGGCTGTGATTGCTGAAACATTATCTGACTGGAGATTTATTGAAACTTTTAAAGTTTTTAGTTTTTATTTCACGTGTAGCCAATATTATAAAGGCTCATTAAGGTAACGGGAAGATTTCTGTGACCATTTTTAAAGCCAATATCGACATCAAATTACTTTAATTAACATTTTTGTAATTAGGTACTTTCGTGTCAAGAATACTTAATGAGCCTTAATTTTATTTTAAGCAATTCAGAGTTAAGCAATAAAATATAAGGCTTGATTTTGCTTGAAAATTCAAATCGATATTTTTATCTTATTCTGGCCACTTAATTATCTCTTGATAAGGGAGCTTTTTAAACACTGTCCGTTCACTAAGACGTACTAATTGCGCGATTAATCCATCTTTTTGCAGATGACTTTTGCCGACTCACCAGAATGCACAGACCGATGTCGGTCCACGCAACATGGAGATGCTGTAACAGCTGTCTTGACACGACGTAACATTCCCGACGAAGCCCTCTGTGCCTATTTGGCATGGCTGTGCTACCGCTGTGAAGAAGTGAGAAACTCGTCGGGAGTCACTGCATTGCACATGGCCTCTTCATGCGGGCACAGGGGTGTAGTGAGGTGGTTAGCCAAATGTAGACGGGCCCAGTTGGATGCCCGCGATGCCGAGAACGGACACACTGCTTTACATAGGAGTGCCGTGTACGGGAAACTGGATGTGCTGATTGAGCTTATTAAATGCGGTAAGAACGAATTTGTTTGTAAAACTTTGAATGGACAAGTAAGTGTCAACTAATTATTATGCTACAAACAAGGAAGATGAATCGCCTTTTGGCCAAACCCTTTTAAAACCGTTCACATAGGGTTGAACTGACAGTTGATTCATTTGACATTTTATAATATAGGCATGTTTTGAAATTATTCATCAGCAAAGTCTGATGAAAACAATTAGGGATGAGATCCTATGTTCCTTAACGTCAATGTAACTAGATGGATAGACAGTGGTGTGCCATCACAAAAAATAATAAACGAACGGAGAATACTCCTATCAGTCCCATCACTCCATAATTTAAGTCAACAACAACATACTCACTCCACCATTTTAGTGTTAATTTGATTTTATAATACAGTGGGTATTATAAAGGCTCATTAAGTTAACGAGCGGATTTCTGGAACCGTTTCTAGTAAAGGTGTCAACTCTTGGCCATAAAGCAAGTTATTGATTCTTTGTATGAAGGAGATTACAAAAATGTTAATAAAAATAGTTTGATGTCAATATTGGCTTTAAAAACAGTCACAGAATTCTGTCCGTTAGCTTAATGGGCCTTTATAATACCCACTGTGGTAAGATAACTTGTAAAACCCAGTAAAAAGCAAGTTTACTAAAATTAGTAAATCGATAATAATTATATTCATCTTTATTTTAAAGAATAATGATTATAATGTTTATCCAATTTTCAATATACTTAGGTGCCAATCCACATCTCTTAGACAACGATGCTCTGACACCTTGCGACCATCTGATTAAATACTTGCCTTCAGAATTAACCAACTTCCATACTAATAGATTTCAATTTGCGTATCACTCCGACGGAGATTTATTGTCATGGGGTTCCAATACCAACCATCAACTAGGCCCTCAGGCAGCTCGTTCCATACCTGAACCATTTGATTTCCCTCATAACAGTGATAGTGACCTCGTGCAAAAGGTAATGTATAATTTTAAAACGAGTAATTATTTCTTGACCAGTCAGCTAAATTTAACCCTCTAGGTCTGTGTGGGTACCTTCCATACTGCCATTTTGATCTCTTCAGGACGAGTGTTTACGTGCGGCCATGGCAGAGGCGGCCGCCTAGGACAGGGAAATGGCCAGACAGTGGTGATCCCTAAGCAGGTAGTATGTCCTGATAATCAGGGAGCGTTTTTTTATGCAGTTGCGGTCGGAAGAGATCACACCATTTTTCTCACAATCGATGGGGTGGTGAGTAGATTGGTTACATGGTAATTAGCTTTCTGTAACATCACTGTTTTCTTTTGCAGGTGTACACTTGCGGACTCAATACTCACCATGTTTTAGGCCTATGCAGTCCGGTCGAAGAAGTGCTGCAACCTAAACCTGTTGGGTCTTTCGTCAAAGCGAAAGGTGTATGCGCTGGTCGCTATCACTCGGCTGTATGGACTGATGCTGCACTGTTTGTATGGGGTCTGAATGGCGGTCAGTTGGGAATCGGAAAAGATGTTAAAAAAAAATATGTGGAACTTCCACATCGTGTTAATCTGCAGTCTGCAAAAATAGCAACCGTGGTGTCAGGGGATGCAGCCATGGCTGTCCTCACAACCACAGGTACTGTGTATGTGCTAAACCAGTACCTGATTCGGAAAATCATTACCAAGTAAGTATCCGATTGTGAACCAGTTGCAAAAGGAGTTGGTAATGTTCTAAAAAAAGCAACATTGTTCTGGTAAATTTTTAGATCTACCATACATGTTATTTCAAGTAAATAAAAGTTACATTGTTACCATATTTGATCAATAATACAGGGGTATTTACTGTACGCTTGGAAAACTTTACAGGCAGATTATATAGACTAAACTAATGAAAAAAATGTATATACAATTAATTGTGCCACCCTTCTGCAGCAATGCAGCACCTCAGTCATCACGGACTCTGTATTCCTTCAGTTTTTGTGAATGATTAAGGGGGTAAAATATAAGTATTATCATATTTCATTATTTGTAACCATATTTACATATTATAATAGTTGTTTATTTGTATAGTTTCTTTAATTTTTATACTGTAATTCTTGATACTTCGAAGGCGTCTTCAAAGGTATCTTTCTTAGGAAGTGTTTCAGGACGCCCCTGCATATAAACTTTTTTTTATTATTTTAGTCTGAAGAATCAGCCTTATTGATATTGAAGGTGTCAGATGCGCTGCGACCTAAGAATCAGCCTGTAAAGTTTGGCAAAGCTTACATTAAACACCCTGTGTACTTTGGTTTAGTTCAATCTCACACATTACTGCAAAACATGATGATGATGAGAAACTGGCGAGATATCATGTGTAGCAAACAGCTGGGAACTTTTATATTTTTTCTTTACTTGAATACTTGTGTAATATTATGGAATATAAATGGAGGAGTTCGAATTTGTCCCAGTTTCAGTCAAATTAGGAATATATTTTAGGCAACATGCTACTTACAAAAATAAAACATGACCAACTCTTATACAAAAAAAAAATACAGGTTGCCTGGAAATAGGCATGCACCTAGAAAAGGAGATGATTCTACATAAAAATAAAACTTTTTTCATATAAACGTATACAGGGTGATCCCGAAATGGCGGACACGGAATACAGGGTGTTGTAAATTTGAAATTGACATTGAAATTCCCATTTATCACAACACTATTTCTAACCCCTGCAATTTTTGAAAATATCTTATTCATTGCTGACAAAAACTGCTCGATATCGCCCGATGGAGACTGATAAACCTTTATCACTATACACTTTAAAGCAGCAACTTCTACGGCAGCCACTTCACAATGTATTTCTACAGACAGTCTATTTATGTCCACCAATGGCTGCGACTGCATTGCCGACCTTGTCAGGATGACCATCCCACCATGAGTCATAACTTTCCTGGTGTATGAGTCCGCCACCTGATAGCCTGTGATCCTAATCAAGTTGACAATTTCGTTTTCCTTTAAAAAGTGTTCCAACAGACATATAACGTCATGATTGGAACAGGTTGTATCCACAAATACTTCCAGTTCGAGTTGCTTATTTCTAACAGACTATATTTTGGTAAATGACTCCCGCCTTTACTTTGAGTGAGTTGCCTTTCCCATGTTTCCTTCATTTATTTTTCAAATCAGCGTTGTCAGCAGAATCATGGCTCATCACTCCACTACTCCCTCCTGGCTTCTCCTTGTCACTGATAAAGTAATTATCAGATATTCTTAAGGAATTTCTGTCAAATGTAATTTCCGTCGAATGTTTCACCTTTTGAAAGTTTCCTCCAAATCAAAATCTCCTTATGACAGAACCTTTCGGCCAGATCGATGGATTGTATGCCACGTTGTGTTTTTCCAGAGGAAACGATACTTTGTAAGTAGATGTTCTTTAATTTCTGTTCCACTCCTGACCAACAAACAAGACGTCTGGTGCAGTCTTCTTTAACAGTTTCAGTAAGTCATCTGTTTTCATATCAGCACCAATACGTGAAACATGTAAATGTCCCTGTTTAGGCAATGTGGTAAAAGCACTTGATTCATCACTACCAACAATCTCCTTATTATATTTATTTACATTGTTTTTTTTTAAGTTTTTTTTTCCTGCAGGAGATTCCAATTTGAATATTTATTTACATTTATTTTAAATTTATTATCAGAGTTCGTTTTTTCAACCGGCTTATCAGTAACTGTTTTCAGTTTCTCCCTGTAGGTCACTTTTTGAACCAGTTGCTAAATTATCCTCTGAATTATTATTCTTTACAGAATCCAAGTCGAACCGTTTCTGCTGACTTTATCCAGCTGACACCATCATCCTTAGATGGCAGCATAATTATGTACTGCGGTCATGTCATTGTTTTTCAATTGTTTATTGAAATTGAATTGTTTCTTTAGAAGAACTATCAGATCTTCTTGTTCTTGAATCCTTCTTTCTAAGTGATAGTTTAGTCTACTTACAGTTTCTAGTTCCCTCCTCAACACAGTGCAGTCTTTGAGTACTCGATCACGATCGCCATAGCTCAGACTGTCACTTACTTCATGATATTCTTCTCTGCTATTGCTGTCCAGAACCTTTGCACCGGTTCTATTTATGTAATTCACCAACTGCACATTGGTCAACGTCACTGGCGACTTTAAGGTAATTATCACATCTACAGGGTGTCCCATAATATGTGGGCAATCTCCCGGATTTGGGCAAATTTCGTAAAAATAAATGAAAAAATAGCTATAAAATTAATTCCTCAGAGACACCCCTACAAAGATATTAGCTGTTGAAGTTGAGGGTTGAAAATCAATTTTTTGCAAAAACTTTTTTATTTCTTGACCGATTTTGATAATTTTTAGTTTTATTTTGTATTATTTTGGACTGTTTAGAGTAGTGTTTCATAATCTTTGGTAGCACATACATAGACCTCGGGATGGCATAACCCCCTCATTCACTTGAAAGAAAACAATAAAAATAATAATTTTACAGTTTTTTAAGGTTAATTTTATTTTTATTTGACATTTTTTGCATAAAAAATGTCTCTTTATTTATTTCGATAGAGCGAACCGTTATTGAGATAAACGCCCTTCTAATAGGTGATGCGTCGCAGGAACTTTCTAAATTTCAAGTAAATTTTGACAAGATGGCTGACCTATGACAGTAAATTGAGCAGGAAACAAAACAATAACTTAATTAAATGCACGTCAGTGTCAAAAGATTTGATTTCATACAGATTCAATTCTAACTGATTTTCTGCGTATTCAGCGTTTGTGTAACTCATTTTAAAATCAGTTAGAATTGAATCTGCATGGAATGAAATCTTTGACACTATTTGAAGTGTATTTAATTAAGTTATTGTTTTGTTTTCTGCTCAATTTACTGTCAAAGGTCAGCCATCTTGTTGAAATTTACTTGAAATTTAGAAAGTTCCTGCGACGCATCACCTATTAGAAGGACGTTTATCTCAATAACGGTTCGCTCTATCGAAAATCGAAATAAATAAAGAGACATTTTTTATGCAAAAAATGTCAAATAAAAATAAAATTAACCTTAAAAAACTGTAAAATTATTATTTTTATTGTTTTTTTTCAAGTGAATGAGGGGGTTATGCCATCCCGAGGTCTATGTATGTGCTACCAAAGATTATGAAACACTATTCTAAACAGTCCAAAATAATACGAAATAAAACCAAAAATTATCAAAATCGGTCAAGAAATAAAAAAGTTATTGCAAAAACTTGATTTTCAAACCTCAACTTCAACAGCTAATATCTTTGTAGGGGTGTCTCTGAGGAATTAATTTTATAGCTATTTTTTCATTTATTTTTACGAAATTTACCCAAATCCGGGAGATTGCCCACATATTATGGGACACCTGTATAAGTTCACTCTTTTTGAGTTTACCCAGTTCAGCCGACAAAAGAGCCATCTCACTGGGATCCATCATCTTGATCTTTTTTGATCTTTTAGTAATCAAAAAGGAAGCTTTGTTGTATTGCTTATTTTGTATTTGGTTGGATTCTAAAAAACCTCTAATAGAATAATATCTAGTATTATTTATTTACTTTTGGATGCGTTTCTTTTTTAGAATTTTTGTTCAAGAAAATATCATATAGTTTACTTCAAGATATAAGAAAACTCGTAAATAATAGGTACTGTAAAATATCTGTAAACATGTCAGCAGGTATGGTTTATGACGACAAGGGACTGTACTATGGAGAAGTTATGATCAACGATTACAATAAACCCGACATTTAGGCCTATTAGAAATTTAAGGCCAAACCCGGCCCAATTAGAAATTACAAAATAATGTTTAAATAAGATTTTTTTTTAAGTTAAAAAAAAAACTATGTAAAATTCAGGGCATTTTTCTTCTATTTCACAGCCGTTTTTGTGGAAACGATGCCAAAACCAAGCACGGCCCTGGCCGACTTCAGCAAGCCTGTGGCTTTATCTGTGGGCAGTTCAATAATGGCAATATAATTTACAAGTTTCCCTGTATCGACCTTACTTATTTCCATTGTAATTAATTGAACCCTATGCTGCAACAACGTTGTAAGTGATAAAAGTAAATTTTGCGGGAAATCGAAATAAACATTTTTTGTGAACCAATATAATATATCAGCTTACAAACATTAATATACAGGGTGTCCCGTATCGTTATGTTCAAAATTCTTGAGCATATAGTAGGCTTAATTTTGAGCCCAAAAAACCCAAAAGTGACAGGTCTATCTTCATTCGTTACGAAGTTACAGGCCTAAGAAAATTATGACTAGTAAATAACAAGATTCAACTTTGTAAGCCACAAAAATTGCCACACATGAGTAAACGTCACCGAAATAAACATTAGTAGAGAGTAGAGGTTCCCCTGCTCATACGAAATGGCATTAGGATTCAAATAGATGCGGCACCAGCACATTTCGGAATTGGTGTTTGTAACTAAATACCAGAGAGAAATTATTATTTGATCGTATTCAGCAAGCTGGTCAAGAGACAGGTACGCAAAAAAAGACGAGAAAACTGTTACTTTTGCAATAGGCCTCCGAGCATAAACTTGTATTCAGTAAAGAATAGGACATTTTTAACATAATATGATAAACTAAAGATTTGGTCAATAAAATAAGCTTTATGTGGTTTTCAAAGTTAAATCTGGTATTTACTAGACATTATTTTCTTAGGCCGATAACTTCGTAACGAATGCAGATAGACCTGCCACTTTTAGGTTTTTTAGGCTTAGAAATAAGCCTACTATATGCTCACAAAATTTGAACATAACGATACGGGACACCCTGTATACATTAAGCAGCATGTCATTACTGTTCTGTTCAGTATGAACAACTCATACTGAATGCTGTTGCATGAAAAGGCAACATTTGCTCACATTGTCGCTTACAACGTTGTTGCATCATAGGGTTCAATTGTCAAAGTGATATTCTGCTGTACTAAAAGAACACTGTATCCTACAATTGCGAGTTTCGAGAAAGTGGCGTTTGAAATTTTGGTTCAATGTTTTCTTTCTCACTTTTATAAGCAACGTGATTTTTCAGTATCTAAAATTGCTTGAAAAAAGCTTCAATTAAACATTAAAATGATGTTGTCAGTATGTATATTTTTCAATTTTTTTTTCATATAAGTCAAAATAACGAAAGAATTACTTGATTATGAAATTACCGTAAGTAACTTCAAAGTTGCAGTAAAACATGTGTTGTCACATAAGTCTAAATGTTTAGGGATTGTTTATACTATACTTGTAATAAATGCTGTAAGTACCTTACACAGATAAATTGACAATTTTGATTAGAAGAAGGAATACCACAAGTTACTTTGTTGTATGCAGTTACTTTGTTGTATGCAGTTACCATATTGCTTGATATAGCCTTTATGATTTTGTTTTTAGTTTTGTGCTTAATTAGTTTTGTTTACTTAAAATAAATTTCTTATTGGTGGGCTGAATTTATACACACATTAACTGGGTATGTTATTTCGCCTACCTTATCAAGTAAGCATAGAGTTTTCAGTGGTTTCTGATTTGTTCTGGTTACCAATTAACAATAATAGAATAGCAACTGAACCTCAAGAAACACAGAAGATAGCCGAATATGCCCCAGAAGAACTTCTGAAATATACAGTCCATTCCCTCATAAAGTTAGGCGATTCCTTTTACTTACTTGGTCAGTGTGGTCACCTAATTTGTTTGAACAGGGAAAAACGGCCACTTACGATGAAAAACTCTCTTTGGATGTTTCAAAACGTGTGTCAGAAAATGAAGGGCAAAAAAACTATTTTCAAGTCTACAATCTTCGCCAATGGCACATGAAAAAAAATTAATTGGTATTAAAAAGGTAGCTAATATCCATGACATTCATGACTGAAACGGTTCCCGAGATACCTCAATGAATTAGAAAAATAATCTTTTGTTGACACCCTGTATCTCAAAAACAGTTCGTCTGGGCATATAAATTTATAGGAAAAAAGTCTTATTTAAATGGAGAATCACTTACTTATTTAGGTACATGCTATTTCTGGGCATCCCGTTTTAGTTAAATCTTATAGAGCTAACCAAGTCCATTCTCATTGTTTTTTTTTTCAGCTATTCTTTCATAGTATCTATCGCTATCGTTGGTGGACAATTGGGTCTTGATGTGGAAAACGAAGTGGATAAGTTTGGGGAACTACGGGTAGCAGCGGTGACCAATACTGGTTATATTCTGCTATGGAGGGAGCAGGATCCAGTGCTATGCCGCTGTTTTCCGTCTCTAAATCGGGACCTGCACATTAAGAATGTTTATCTTAATGAAGTGGAGATTCTTCTGGTCACCAAAAGCGGGGAAGCCTATAAAGCTTTGCCCTTGCCTAGAAAAAAGATGGCTCTCGCTTTAAATAAGAAAACAGACTCCGTACAGTGTAACGTCAATCTTAAAATGCATAGGATTCCAAAGGTCCACAGAGCGATATCTATAACCAGTAATATGAAGGGAAGCGATTATTTCATTATTACGGTAATATATTTACATATTTATTTATTTATGTATACAACAAATAGGTATAGTTTGTTGTATTTACTCTGAACTATTCAGTAGAATAAACAGTATGAAATGTATGGATTTAAAACGTGTGTTCTATTGTTTGATACACTTGAGAAATACAACAGAAAACTACAGAGTGCTTATGAGATTATTTTGGTCACGTTCATGTTGACATTCCAGGCAAAATGTCCTGGATCCTAATATCATTTTACAAATTTTATTAAAAAAATTGAGCATTTGATCAACCTTTGTTTTTTTACTAAATACCTAATTGCAACAAATGTCTACAAAATTCAAATGTTTTGAATCTAAATAGGCTGGTTTGAAGGCCTAAAATTGATTTTTATATTTTTAGCGGACAATAGTGCTTATATTATGTATTCTAAGATATTTAAAAAATGTACAGACTGGAAATTTGTAAGTGGGTCATAGGAATTTAATGTGCAAATTCAGTTTTGTGCAAATAATTTCTCCAGGCTTCGAGAAGAATTATTTTACAGGAAATAATTTTTGACAGTAACAATTTTTATTTAATGATCCTAGCTTTAGTTAAAACACTTCGTTTCACACAACAAACGTAGCATGTTTCCTGGGAAGCGAAATACCGGTTCATGTCTAGGGCTTCATCTCTAGGGCTTTCGATCGTGTCTGGCATAGGGGAATTGTTGGCAAAACTGCAAGCTTACGGCATGCCTGAGAAGTTCTGCTTGTGGCTTGCGAATTGCCTCTGAGATCGCTCCTTGGGATCCAGTTTATCTTCAACTTTCTTTTGTATATGCATACATGTCACGCATCTAAAGTCCGCATCGTATGGCAAATATTTTTCCTTCTCGATTAAGGGAAATTTTGGTTTCTCTAACAGTTTGTTCTTTAAAAATAATGTCACACTAGCTGTCACGTCACTTTTTTCAGATTTGACATTTTTGCAAAAAATTACAAAAGGTGGTATTTGTTTTCAAAATTTTGTGAAATGTCATAGGAAAAAGTTGTTTGATATTTAATTTTTCACCTATGTAGACCGTACTCGGAATGAGAAGGACATGTAGTCATCAATTAATTCTATAATAAATGTATAATAAATAAGTAAATAAATTAATAATTCTCATTCTGTATTCACTCTACCAGGCTCGTATCAAATTTGTTGAACTGATCATTCTAGACTTGCACAAAATTATTCCTTTATATCAAATTGATCTTATCAATGCTTTTTATGACCTGTCGTTCTGAATACCGTTTTCTTTCAACAATAAAAACTGCCAGAGAAAGTCATGATAGGGCATCAAGTATGTACCAATTTTAATTGGTACATAGTTGACGCAAAGCTGTAAGATTCAGCTCCTTATTTCTCGTACCACCGGTATTTCAGAATCGTTTCATGTATACAGATATCTGATAACTAGCTATTGATTAGATAAATATGGTTTTGGCTGTGTATACCGCTGATGGCCTTAAGATATTATGTACTAATTTCGATTATTATTAATTATTAATCGTAAAATTCGAATTTTATTTTCTCATGGCAAGAAAAAACATTTATTGAATATCGAAGCCAGATTTTACAATAAATAAATAATATTTTTATCAAATTTAAAATAAAAACCATAGTTTCAAAATTTTAAACCAGCAAGAAATTTTCTATGATTTTCATCTGCTTTATATTTCTAACACAGAATTCTTTCAGGCTCCTGCTATTAAAAGCTTTGACTTGCCCCAAGTAAGAAAATCGTCATTTGATGACGATTTTGCCAGCTTGCTAATGGAAGCTGATGAGAGCGACAATGTTCATGATGTGATTATTCATGCCGGGGGTGCTTCGTTCCCCGTCCATCGCTACATCATAGCTCGCCAGGCTCCTCATTTCACTGAACTTCTAGAATTGGATAGGCCAGTTATAAACCTGATGGACACCAATCCTGACATCTTCAAGCAGTTCCTTCGTTATGTCTACACAGGTACTTGTGACCTCTTCCTAAACGATCTGCCTCCAGAGAAATTAAAAAAAAAGAGTGAGTTTCTAAGCCAGTCTTGGCATGAAGAAAGTTTGTGTGAATCGAGCCATAAGAAGATGGCGGCTCGATATAGGCGGAAAAAAAATTTTGATGCAGATAATTCTGAATCAGATTTTGAGTATAATTATACATTTAGGGATGATGGAACAGAATGTTGTTACAAGAAATTGATTAATTCACTAAAAAGGCTGCAAAAACTGGCCAAGAGAGTCGGTTGCTATAAGTTGCTGGGTAACTTACAAGTTTCGAAAAATACACTGAAATGTACTAGACATGATTCAGACATTGGTAACTTTCGTCGGGAGGATCTTCCGGAACTCTACGACACTAAAATTGTATGTAAAAATGGAAAAGAAATCAAGGCTCACAAGTGTGTCTTGGCTGCTAGATCGGAGTACTTCAAAAATATGTTTTTGAGATGGCAAGGGGTGAGTTTAAAAACCAATACTTTTCTTAGAGACGTAGTAACATACATCATGTCTAGGTTAATCTTTCATATGTACAGTGGTTAACTCGTTTTGTTTTTATAATGATTAGTGTTAATGTAGTAGTACGTCGCTTAGAGGCTTAGGAAGCTTAATGTCAGGTCGGAACTTGATTTAAATATGTCGAATATAGGAAACAGGGAAAGCTAACTGCAATCCAAGGTCATTCGATTTTTATCCTCAATGATCACAAATAGTCAAGGGTGCGGATTGTAACAATTATTGCTTTATACGTTACAGTCAAACCTGTTTTAAATGGAACCTGAATAAAAAGGAAACCTGTTTAATATGGAAAATTTGCATAGGCCTGAGTTGAACTCGTAAGAAAAAAATTAACATAACCCTGTATAAACATCCTAAAAATGAAGTTTATGTAACAAAGTAGTAACAGAAGAGTGGTTTTTATGCGCTTCATTCTGCAAAAAATATGAAGTTACCGAGCCACTTGCCAGTCACAATTACATACATTATGTATGAATTTTTAATTAAATAAAAGTTACGTATCTACATTATTATTTTAACATGACATAGTTAAAATCTTCGTAAAACGGAAAAATAACTCACTACTCTCATTGGTTTCCGTTTTAAACAGGTTTGACTGAATGACTCTAATTTTGTTGTGAGTTGTAAGTCTCAAATCACTGGTATCTTTGAGTCTAATAAATATTTCATTAGATTGCTACAAATGGTCTGAAACAATGTTTTTCGCACACAGATATTTTTCGTAAAGACCTTTTAAATTTAGTGACGACTTGATATATCGCTGCTCCGTTACTTGGTTAGCCTGTGTCTTTAGTTCAGGATAATTCTACACAAAGTGACGTTTTTATAATCATTGTCACGTCATTTCATAATTTCAACAATGTTCAACTTTATAATAGGGTACATTTTTTGTTTTGTTTATTGTTTAAATAAATTTTATTGATTGATTGTGATTGCATAACAACGAAAAATGTTGCTTGCATAAGTGTTGTTTGGGAAAAAACTTTAATAGTTCAAATTTATTTTTTTAATGGGAGTAATCTTGATGAAATTCAGGTCTTATATTTCTTTAGATAACTGTCTCCAATTATCCAGGCATAAATTTGGTTTAAACAGCCGAAAAGATGTCCCGAAGATAAGCTATAAATTGTTAGACCAATAATAATTCAGTTGCAAATAATAATAATTTCAATAACAGTTTCGATAATAATTCAAGTTTCAAAGCAGTGGTTAGAGTGAAGTTATCCACACCAATCCAGTACACGCCGTACATTCTACTCTTAGCAGCTGTCATTGAAAAATTTTTCAACTGGCAATTTTTGGGTTTTGCTAACTGGTTAACCAACTGCATGCACAATAATGTGTTTTCGTTTTTTGTAGACTTGACCAAATTCAAGTGTTTAAAGTTGATTTTTTTCACATGAGATGACTAGAAACTTTTTGAAGAACCCGACGGAGAGGTCATTTGGTCATTTTTAGGTTTTTCCCCTAATTAAAAAAAATTACACTGACATGTATTTACGAGTATTATTGCTACGATTATCAGCGCGGTTGCATCGATCTTTCAGAATCCATCTCTTATGCCTTTGCTGTATCCACGTCAACCATGGCGTTAACTCGGCTACTAAATCTATGGCCATTTTGAAATTTAATGAGAGATCAGTTTGTCAATTGGGTAAAAAAAAAAGTTGGAGATAGTAGACTGTAAAACGGTTAACCGTACTGGTAGTAAAAAATCCTAAGCAGTTATAGTGATTACACATGGTTGGGGTAAGGGTTTTGAATTCTGCGAAACTTTTTTCAATAAATTTTTATTTTATTTTGTGCAGAAGAGGTAATTTACTTACACAGATAACAAAAAGAATGCTCCTGTCAAGGCATGTTTGATTTAATGAACATGAAAATATGGTAAAATTATTGGTAATATGGAAAATATGGTTTTATTATTTAATCAAGTATCCCAATGGTCAAATTTCAACTCGCAAAATTTTTTGTCATTTATGCCTATAAATTCGCCTATTCTGGGACACACTGTACATATATTGAATTATGTAAATTGATGTCAGTCAAGTGAAACCGATTCAAATGCAATTATTAGCCGTATTCTTTTGAATACGGATCATCATCCGTGAATTGTGATCCCCTTACCCCACTGAATCATGAAAATTATCTGCTTCCTTTAGATTCATCATGAAACATAACCTTTGAATGTTTGATATGTTCTTTTGCTTTTGCCCACTCCATTGAATATTATAGTTTCGATTTGATCACAAAAATCATGATTACATAAATGTGATTCAAATTATTCAAAAATTCACATCAAAAGAATAGGGCTATTGTTGAATGCAATTTAACCGTTACATTTTGAAACTTTGAAACATTATTAATTTATGAATATCGTCAAATTCTCACAAAACTATAGTATATTGTCATACAATATTATCGAAATTGATGTTAGCTTATAATATTGTGCTCGCATTTGAATATTTGCATACTTTGATTTACATTGGTGTTTAAGTTATTTAGAAACTAGTTTTTCTCTTGATATTTTGATATTGTTTCTTGTATTTGGTTATGTTGTATTCTAACCAAATTTGTCATATTTCAGAGTGAGACATCAGCAATAACTCTACCGTTCCATGATAGTGTTGTCAAAATGTTGATTGATTATTTATACACCGACTTATTTGCACAGTTAGGATCAAAAGACACCGATTTCATATCACAAGTATTAATTCTTTGCGATCAGTTGTGTGAAATCCGATTGAAAGAAGCATGTATATACTTCTTAGCCATAAAGATCACCGTTAAGAACTGCATTAACTTGCTTCTACTTGCTGATATCTACAACTCTACCAACTTAAAAGAAATTTGTTTAACTTTCGTGGTGGATAATATTGTCTCACTGTTAGAGAGCAACGCCTTGGATGATTTGAGTGATGATGTCCTCAAGGAGCTCACAAAACGTTACTGTGCTGAGAGAAAGCAGGTCAGTTATCGTGTAATCACTCCTTACTTGCAAGCTCCATCTGAGGAAGAGATTCTTGCCGTAAGTGCCCGTTATCCGGTTTCTCTCGACCAAGAGGTCGAAAAAATTAAGAACCCGCAGAAGAGACGATCCAGAGCTCATAAAAGTGGCACCTCCGTTAGTTTCACTGAAAGTGATTCTGATAAATGCAAGTCACCGCCACCGCCGACTCTGGTTGTTAATTCCGAGGGTGAACCTGTCGAATGTGAAAATCACAGTTGTGAGCCTGAAACTGCTGGAAGTATGAGGGTGAAGGCTATAGTGCAAGCACAGGAGAAGATAAGGGATCAGAATATAGAGACTCAGTTTGAAAAGCTGGGAAATAATAGTTCTGGGAGTGTCGATACCAGTGTGCCAAGTCCGTTAGGTGAAGATTTTCCTGAGTTGACTGGAAGGCTTAGTCTGAGCGGTTGCTCGCCGCCGAAGTGCCGGTCTAAAAACGAGGCCAAGCATAAGTTATCGAAGATCTCACAAAAACAAAGGAAGAGGCTGTTATCAGAAAGCAGTAACACTGTACCATCTACACCAGGTATTTATATTTTTACTTTTACTTTTATATTTTTCACTCTGCTTGGTTTGAAATTCAAAATGACCATTATGAACACTATTTGTTTGGACTTTGTATTATTATTATTATTTATTTAAACTTTTTTTGTATATTAGATCAAATTTCAAGTATACAGGGTGTTCTACAAGCTCTATGACAAACTTTGACAGATGGTAGGTTGCTTGATTTTAAACATATTTTTTTTAATAAACATGGGTCCGATTCGTTTTTGTTTAGAAGTTACAAGCATTTAAAAAATCGTAATTTTTCAAGTTCAAGGCCCTGTAAAAGGAAAACGGTTCAAGATAGAGAAAAACGGCTTACATGTCCCTATTTTAACTTTTTATGGACTATCCTATGGTATAGAAACATTTGTACTTTCTTTGATTTTTTTAAATGTGGAGAAATCTCAGATTTTTTCAAATTTTTTATCACCCTGTATAAACATTTCATCTACATCTCATTGGATAGTACATGAAAAGTTAAAATAGGGACATGTAAGCCGTTTTTCTCTATCTTGAACCGTTTTCCTTTTACAGGGCCTTGAACTTGAAAAATTACGATTTTTTAAATGCTTGTAACTTCTAAACAAAAACGAATCGGACACATGTTTATTAAAAAAAATATGTTTAAAATCAAGCAACCTACCATCTGTCAAAGTTTGTCATAGAGCTTGTAGAACACCCTGTAGTTTTGGTTTTATTAGCTATCCGAAGTTTAGGGCTGGATTATCCCACATTTAAATTAAGAATTTGTAAAAGTTAGTATAAAGATATGTATAGTCCCGGTGGGTAAAGTAAAAAATATACCAAAAGTTCATGAAAAATCTAAGGTTTTCCTTCAGTAATTGCTAGTGAAGTGGTCATAGAACATAAATCCACAAAAATCAGTTCGGGGGTGGGGGGAGGGGGACTGCAGTGCATCTCCCCCAAAAAACCTTTTGTGAAAAAGGTATTTTTTGCTAATAACTGGTTATCCGTTGGATATATCAAAAAAATACTTAGTAAAAAAAAAAGCTTGAGTGATTTCCTAAAAAAGGTTTCTTGGAATTTTTTCATATATTATGTCATAGTTTTTAGTTATTCAATATTTAAGAAATTGCAAATTTTGTATTTTTGAGGCACTCGAATTTTCGTTTTTTTTTTATTTTTTGGCACGCAGCCTCAAGAAAAAAATAAATTACTTGAAAACCAAACAACCTATGAAGAAAAATTAAAACGGGTTTTGAAGGGGACAAAAATTTAAAAAAATTGTTGAAGTTTTTATTTTTAAGTTGATTTCTTCATGAGTAATTACTCTTGTTAATTACTTCAATCAAAACAATTCCTTTATGAGTAGGTATCGCCAAAAAATTTAATGAAATCAAGTTACAACTAACATGTTGAAAGCCACAAATACTACACAACAAAAAAGTTGTCCCAGATTTATATGTACAAGTGGAATTGACTTTATAAGAGTTGTTCCATATTCATTTGAACAGACCTGTACCTACCATTAGATTATAATAAGTAGGCACATCTGAACTTTCCAAAGTATTTTTTTTAATTCACGCCATATTATGGATTGGACACATACATTAATACCTAATCAAAGAATTTCCAAACAATAATTATTTTTTCATGGATACCTGCTTACCCCAAATACCAAATGTCTCTTGCAGCAGTTGCAGCTGTGAAATTATTGTTGCAGGCGGAGAATTTCCTCCATTTTAGCTATTTAAGATCTTAATAGTTTTTGATATATTTCAATGTCTCCAGATAAAATGAGATAATAACAAATCTCGATTTTTCAGTTTTTTCGGTATTTTTCAGAAACAGTTGACGTTATCCTAAATTTTCTTTCCAGCCTAATGAGTATGAATTTGTGCACATTGTTTGTAATTTAACCGATTCTGTATCTCTCATAGTTTCCAAGATCTCCATATACTGCACTTTAACCTGGACAACTTGTATATGTAATGTACATATTTCAAATAGTTATTTTTACATAAAATAACGGGTGTTTTTATTTCTACTTTTGTAGTGCGGTTGAGGTAGAAGAATATGATTTCATCCACCATTAATCGCCTTTACTTCCACCAGAGTTTCAGGAACACTCTGATATGTTGGAAACAAAAACAGATGTGGTGGATTCTCCTGAAATCCACCAAGTTGAAAAAAACAGTTTGGTTGAGCAACCATCATTTCACCACAACCTTTTGGTGGAAATAAAAACACCCCTATATAGATAGATTAGAATATGGGTCTACATCTAGAAGAGAAGGGTAATTTCTGTAAGACCTTGCATATTGCAGTTCCAATGAAATTATAAAATAAGAATCTACTTTTTCATTTTTAGAAACGTAGCTTTTCTCAGGATTTAAGGAGAATTTCAAACTTTTCTTCAAAGAATAATCCTGTGACAACTGTTCTAAAATATCATCAGTGTTTTTGTTGAAAATTGCTTTTAAAATGATTGTTTAATGTTACAGAAACTCCTAAGAATCCCTGGAATACTTTACCAGAAGTAGTACCACAACAGCAATCGACCAGTATTCAGTCTGATTTTGTTGAAATCGTTTCTCTGCAGAAAAAGCAAAAGGAAAATCTAGTCAAAATCCAGAATAAAAATTTAATCCATACCCAGGTATGTAAAAAACAATCATTCTTGGCCAATAATTACTCGATTAAATTAACATTGTGCAACATGAAAATTGTCATGTTTTGTTACAGATGGAAGATAAGGCGATCGAAGAGCTGGAGAAATTTTACAACAAGGAGGACGAATCTGACGAGCTTATTACTGTCGAAAGAGTTGACTTGGATCATGACGTTGCTTTGCCAGTATGGGTGCCTCATAATAAGTGATGATATATCGTCCACTTGCGACGACAGTGTGACATATCAAAAACGGTAGTTATACAGAAAACGACTTTTAAATTTTTAAATGAGAATAACTCTTAAATTATTGTCAATATAGCCTAATTATGTATGAAGTCATTAGAGTAAAACAAATAAAGAAATGAAAATGATCAAAAAGAAAAACACATTTGAAACTAAATTACTTAATTATGGAATTTGAAAAAAAAAAAAAAACATATCACGTTGTTCCAGAAAAAAAAAAGAAGTTTACAGGGTGGTAAGTTTAGTTGTCACGTTGAAGATGATGTAAAAATTGACATTTAACTAAATTATTATTATAGAATTGAAACATTAGGTATTCTTGAAAATGTTTTTTTTTATTATAGGATTAATAGATTCATTCAAAATAGTGGCAACTATTTAATAGTATATTTAATTTTATTTTTTACGTAAATTACATCTTGAATGCTAATATAAAAAATACGGTATTATTGAGACACCAGGTACTTAAAAAAAACTTTTTACTCTTTGAAAAAATAAATAAGAGTGACAGAAAAAATTTACTTTTGGATAAGTGAAGGCATTATTAGGTATTTAATTAGGCACTGATGTAAACTATTAGGTATGATTGCCTATAATAGTATTGTCTTAGGTATTATGTGTAGAAGAGGTAATTATGTTGTACTAACTATGCTCACACTTATTTTACTAATTCTAAAAAACAATTTGTACCAAAACACACGTAAAACCAAACAAATTTGGCAGCAAAAAATAAATAAACAATTTCGTAAACTGTTACAAGAACAATTACCGTAAGACCTATCTAATAAGAAGAAACTTAGGAATTAAGAGATGACTTTAGAGGTACATGATTGTAACTAAATCACAATTAGGTACCTACTTACATTATCAATACGCAATAACAAACAAAGGAACATTAGTTACATTTCAGTCATAACATAAAATCAGACTTCTACTGTTACATTATTTGGCTACGCCTTCAGTAAGGTCGTACAATAGAACGTTTTTAAAGAATGTATCAACTTCAGAAGGACTACAAACTTTCGAAAAATGTCCTGTAATAGCCAGGAATGTGGTTACTATTTAGTAGTGAAAGAAGATCCTGTTTTTTCTTTTCGGCCAACCCCGGTTTTCTATTAAAAGCGTTCTTGAGTTGGATTTCAATAAGAGGCTCCTTTTTTATTACAACAGCTCTCTTCATGTCGTCCGCGTAAGACGTGCGGTAGTAGATCGCATGGGGATCATCTTTTAGCACTCGAATCCCTTTTATTTCAGAAGTTTTAACGACCTTTTGGTCTTCATCCTTGTGAATTGCAAAATTCATTTGATTGAGAACAGCCTTCCAGTCATAAATGTCACTGTAACATAATTCATTTACATGTATTGGCTCTGACTTTTTCCTTGCAGCTTTGATCGCCCCAATAAATCCTTCAGGGGTAAAAATAGGTCCACTTCTCAGCTGCCTTTTTACCTGGCGTTCGATTTGGGAGTGGGATGAGTCTCCCTCATTCTGTGTGTGTCCCTTGATAAGAAATTTGTGTGTAATGGAGTTTATATTTGGAAGGTTCAGCACAGCATAGAGATACATAGCCATCATAAATTTATTCTTCTGCTGGCCAGCACAGTTGTCTGAGTAAAAAACAACATCCAATGAATTTTGCCCTTCAGAAATTTTTTTCAAGTATTGGAAAACGCAGGTGGCAATCTCATTCACACCCCTATGAGCCTGTGCTTCATCCCACACGTAACTTTCAACAGAGTTTGTTTTGAGATTATAAATTGTCAGATTCAATACGTTAAGTTTGGATTTATAATAGAAAACGGACGTATCTCCTTTCGGACACTGAAACACAGCTTGAAGATCGAAAACGGCGACAAATAAGTCCTTGTCTTTTTTATCTTTGTCTTTCTCAATTCGCGACATCCGTTTTTCTTCTTGGTGAGATAGAAATTGCTCCTTTTTATTTTCCTTTTCTTCATCTGTACTTAGTTTATAAGCTTCGCAAAGTTCGCACGCATCTTTTTTTGGAATAAAAAAAGATATATTAAAGTCCTGAGTGAAGATGCGATAGAACATGATGTAATTTGCGTAGGGAATGTTTTGGGCCGTGCAATGCTCAATGTAGTCTCGGTGTATATCGGAAATAGTTTTACTCCCATCAATGTAATGCCTCTTGGAATTGGCTCGGATGTAATGCGACTCTATTTTTGGTATGGCTTCAATAAAAGCCTTAACTCCAGTTTTTATTGTCTCGTCAACATGGACATGATTTTTGTGACACCCACGATTGTCTTTTACCAAAGAAATGTTTGTATTTTTATTCTTTTTTTTTTGTGCAGTTTCTATAGGTCTATTGTTGATGTCCAGAGTGTTTTTAAAAAAGGTTTTACAAACTCTGATCTTAACCCCTGACACTGTAAAAAAGTAAGCATTGTTGTTCTCGCGCTTTGGTGCTATTGTTCCGTCAGAATCAATTCTAACATATCGCTGGAGTGGTTTCACCTCTTCCATGGACTGAATTATAAATGACCACTGTCTTTCAATTTCACCCAAATCCCAGTATTCTTTCAAAAGTTGTTGTCGTTGAATTTCCGTTATATTTGCGGAGCATTTAAATTTACAGGTTGCGTTACAGGGCGGTTTAAGTTTTCGTTCTGGAATATCCTTTTGAGTTTTTGCTGATTTATAAGGTTTCCCACTATTTCTCAATTTCTTTGCAATATTCTTCTTCCATTTATTTTCTTCTCTTGGCCTTTTCTTCCCTTTTTTAATAGGACTTTCAACAATAGTGGGAGGATTTTCAGATTCTGGTGTGGCGACGACGCTAAGTTCAATTGGAGGAGATTGATTTTTGGTACTCATAGCATCAGGTGCATCGATTGGATTTTCATTAGAAGTCAAAATTACCGAGTCAATGCCTGACCTTTCTTCTTGGGTTGTCGTTTGCTGACTAGTCGCAGCTGGCGGGACATCATCGCTTCCAAAATCATTGAGTGAAAAAAATACAGGTTGGTGTTTTTCTTCAATCTCTATATAGTCGGGGTCTTTTACAGAGTCATCGCTGTCCTCGGAAAAAGATGAAGAACTTGAAGAGCTGCTGCTACACGAGGTACTTGGAGAAGGTGAATTCGTGGATACACTGCGATGAAAATGAGTTTGTGTCGTTTGTTGTACATCAACTATTTCATTTTCGTTTACAGTTTTTGAATCCGGGTTGTTGCGAGCAACTAGATCGCCACTAGGCAAATCTTCGTCCATTTTTGATAGTGCCAATTGCAATATTACTTGAGACCTTGTCGCCATCTGTAAGGATAACTGGTGTTTTATACTGCTGTTTAGTCTATACAACGTGACAAGTAGACATATCATTAAATTTTATCAATATGTATTCTGCAACAACAGAACATCAACAAATGACCCACAACATATTTCCAGTACAAGAAAAACTTGTAGCATCTACAACGTTACAATTCAAAATGACGCAGTGATCCTGTGAATTTCTTGCAAGAAAAACGTGACATCAAAAACATATCTCTTTAACTTTGCTTTATGTTTAACAAGAACACTGTGATAAGTATGAC
Organism: Malachius bipustulatus; assembly: GCA_910589415.1. Taxonomy (NCBI): domain Eukaryota; kingdom Metazoa; phylum Arthropoda; class Insecta; order Coleoptera; family Melyridae; genus Malachius; species Malachius bipustulatus. The sequence continues at coordinate 8,233,145 of OU342632.1, forward strand.
GTGCCACATTGTCGAATAAAAGGAAATTGTTTCAAGAGACTCACCTTTATCACCTAAATCGTGGTATCCTCGTGCTGTCACGTTTTTCATGTACACTGTGAGCACTTCACACCTCGAAGCCCAAGCGACAACTGAACTGTTACTGTCTCGAAGCCAACTAGATCACCAAACGAGACAGCGCTATAATGTGATATTTTGTCTTATTCTCTCATTTTCTTTGTTGTTTTTATAGTAAAAAATATCCCGTTCTTGCAGATAATAGAACTCGAGATCGCGATTCAGAATATCAGTAAAACGAAAAATCGTATAATTTGAGATGTCACACTGTCGTCGCAAGTGGACGATATGACAGTTTCATAACTACCCAGGAAGATTAAGACTGATTAATCAAAATGTAAACTTAAGTTACTAGAATTAAGATTTAAGGAGAGTTATAGTTTTAATTTTTTATCTTGTATTCTTTTCATTAGTTTCTATTTTATCTGAAATTTCTGTGACCGTATTAAATCAGTTAAAAAAATCTTTTTTATATTTTACTTTACCTTTTTTTTTCAACTAAGGCATTGTTTTCATGTTTACTAATCAAACTTTTATGTTGAAGATTTGATTAACCTTTTTATTTTGTCTGTTCATTGAATTTTTACAGAAAAAATTATGAAGAGGTACAAATCCATTCTTATCGTCGAATGTAAAAAATGTGTATAACCAAATCAAATATCTTTCTTGGGCAAGCTTTTGAAAGCTTAATCAAGTTATTCATTTATCTTATCTCCGTTGAAAATAATAATAATCTTATCTTCAATTTTCTGCTATTGAAAAAAGGTTATACAGGGTGTTTGGTAACTGGACAGCCAAAAATAAACATCATGTGAAATAAACTGGCCCTAGGTCCAGAGAAATTTTTCAATTTTCATATCAGTGAATAATTATTCCTCTCAAACAAACAGCCGATTTCATAATGCAGGAATCACGCGCTCGACAGCTGATTATTAGGTAGAAAAGAAGCTCCCACATCTGGCCGGAGCGATGGTCGGTGGTCGGTTCTTTGTAACCTCCAACCGCGGGAACGAGTGACCTAGATTCCAAGCCTCTTAAACAGGGAACGGAAAAGAATCTTCGTTGTGAATTAGGTAACCAATTTTATTCACTCCATGGAAATTAATATTCAAATCAAAAATCCGCGACTTATTAAAATTAAAAGGATTAAGAGAAAGGTAAAAGTCACGAGATGAATAAATAAAGCAGAATTAAATAAGTGAGGAACTCCTAGAGAAATAATACTCTATTATAGTGGTGTCAATGGAATTTTTAACCAGGCATTTTACGCAAGCAGCCAGCTGTAGGAAAAAACCCGAGCCGTTGCGGCGCGCGGGCGGACGAGCCGATGTTTCTATAAATACATAGGCCCACCCACTAAGCAGCAGGGGCAGTCTTTTCCTAACCATTGCCCACGTCGCTCTGGAGGTATTTCTTAGTATCACGCTCCGATGCGATTTCCAGATTGAGTCAGGAGGAACTTACACGTTACGCTCCAACCCAATCCAACTAATTATCTTATCGGAAAAGGAGGAAAACTAAATGTTACGCTCCAATCCAAAGATACCTAAACCGACGTGAGTGGCTTCTTGTTATCATCTGAAGTGCAGAGATAATGAAGTTAGCGCACTATAGTTGAAATCCAAAATATTTCTAATTGTCCCGTTCTAAAAACAATACGTCTAAATCGAATATTGCTATTATTCTAAGCTCTGTCTATCACAGACATCGCCAGATATTCACGCAAACGGTCATTCCTCGACCAACCAGAAAATATCGTTGTTTATGATTCAATCACATCACGAAAGATCTCTAGGCAGGAAAAACTTCCCGACAAATTGTTAACACTCGCAAATCGGCTACTCGCCCTAGGACAGTAATAAAAAGGTCTAGTAATATTTATTTATTTATTTATTTATTTATTTATTTAGGAAGTAAGTACTCCACAGAAAATTAATTCCAATTGGTACATTTACATTTATATACATCACAACTTGATGAGTACTAAACTAAACTTAAATTTAACTAAAATTAGGTATACACCGGTCAATACAAGAAAGTATTATAGAACAAATGTCAGAAGTAACTTGTGATTAGGTTTCTTTTAAATGTGGGAAACGAAGATTTAAATGGATCGAATTGCTGGTATGAATCGTCATACAATATGCACATTCTACTAATTATGTCATTAGCTCCATAATTAGTACGGTGATGAGCTATCTCAAAAAACCTGGTCGATCTCGTACGTTTAGCCGGTATACGTATGGTAAAACTGTTCAATAACTCCTCACAGTCCACAAGATTGTTCAAAATTTTATGCAGGAAAAAAATCATGGAATGATTTCTTCGTAACTGTAGTGTAGAGATACCAACAAGTTGCACCCGGACTTTGTAAGATATCTCCTCATACGGAAATTTATATTTCCACAGATAATACCTGACATATTTATTCTGTACGCGTTCTAGTTTATCTATATGACATTGATAATGTGGTGACCAAATTACACTATTGTACTCTAAGATACTACGTACGTAAGAATTGTAAAGCATGGCAATAGCTTTGCAGTCGTTCACATGTGTTGTATGACGCTTCACAAAGCCCAGCATCCGGAAACCCTTCAAAACAATGCTATCAATGTGTGGAATGAATGACAGAGACTGATCAAAAGTGATACCTAAATCGTTAAATTGACTAACTACTTCAAGAGTTGCACCATTGAGATTGTACATAAAGTTTATAGGATTCGATCCTCTTGAGAAGCGCAACACCTTACAATATTCCGGCAACAAGTACTCGCAATATCACCCGAGGCAAACAGCGTTCGAACGACCATTCATAGGAATTAGAAAGCACAGGAAGCGGCCTAACAGATTAATATTCATAAAACCGTTTCAACTGTAATTCGCAGGAATATTTAGCGACTTCTAAAACCAAAAGGAATCGAAAATTATAAATAAGAAAAATCGAAATTAAACCCAAATCGTCAAAGCAACATAATTTAAATCGTAGGTACTTAAATCATTCCGTTCTAAAGAAACATCGGCCCATGTCAGGAGGTTCAAGTTCTCTGTTACCACTCATGAAGTAATCTCGCCTCATATTGATGTTGTTGCAATCCTATCGCCCAACCACAATAATTAATGCAGAAATCGATCTAGTTCAAAAATCAAACAAACTCATCACAATGTTCCTTGTAAATATTTATTTTAAGGGTGATTTAGCAATAGAGACCGGTCGGTCACTCCGTCAGGTAGCTGTGCCCGCACCCGGCACTCACTCGAGGATCGTTTATGACACCCATTACGTCGAGAACAACAACGGGTTACAAAAAAAAAACCACTGAAGAGATGAATATTATGATATAGGCCCGTATTCATCAATAAATATAACCCCTGGGGTTATATTTTGGAACATGTCATTGGTTTAAAATTCGTAGCGTTCGTAGGCTTTGATCATTAGACCAATCAGCTGTCAGAAAATTCAAAATATAACCCCAGAGTTATATTTTGAAGTTTGATGAATACGGACAATAAAGGAATAATTTTGTGCAAGTTTCGAAATTTTTTAAAACTCAAGTGAGTTCAAGAAATTAAAAAAAAAACTTTTTTGCTAGAGGCTTCAAAATTGGCACAAGGGGGAAAAATTAAATATCAAACTACTTTTTCTTGTTACATTTTGCAAAATTTTGACAACTAATGCTTTAAAATTTATGTTTTCAATCCTTTGTAGAATACTGATGGATGATAAATAAAACTAATGTTTTAAAAAATTCTACTATACAATTAATTATACAGGGTGATCCTGAAATGGCGGACACAGACAGCACCACAGCATCCATTATGGATTAAGAATTCTAAGTTTTATTTACTGTTTTCTCCAGTATGGCTCCCTTAAGAAGATATGACAACTTTTGTGGAAAAAAAGTCACAACACTGCACTACCCTTCTTAAGGAAAAAATAATGTGTAGGTCTACAATAATACCCAAATAGATATTACCATGGAAACATATGAAATGGAAAGTTCAACAATGTTCAAAATAATATTCGTTGCGGGGAAACATATCCGATAATATTATTCAAAATCTATTTTAGTTGCATTGTTGAGCTCGAATTTGAACAACGATGCCACATTGAAAAATTTTGTTGAACTCAGGGAATAGGTAAACTTTGAATGCCTGTAATTCCGTTCCCAATAATAATAAAAATAAAAAGCAAACGCTATCGTAATAGTTATGTCAAATCATGTGCTTTGCCAGTGGAGGTTATTTAAATTTGACTGCCGTTTTGATTTAAAGTTTAGAAAAAGGACACCCTATATCTCGGTAACGAAGGCGAGGAAACAATTTTTGTTTTAAATTTACAGTCTTTCTGAACATCCTCTACAACACCCTGTATACCGTGTCCGCCATTTCGGGATCACCCTGTATAGTATTATATGTTTATAATGTTATATTTATGTTTTATTTATCATCCATCAACTAATGCTATATTTTGTAATTTTTTACCAAAAAATTTCACATTTGACAGTTGCACAAGACATGTGGCAGATGTCATTTTGTCTTCATTCTTAAAGCACAAACTATAATTAGGTAGCGAAGTCAAAATTTTCCGAAATTGAATGAAACAATTTGGTCAAAAAGCAATTTGTGAAGTGTCAAAAAAGTGATAGCTTAGTTCACATCCACTGTCAAAATTCATTTTGACATTGTTCAATAACAAAAACTTCAAGATTATACCTAGAGAAATCAGCTGATTTTTCATAGTGAACCACAGTACGAATAAAGTCGGAATAGACTACTACAGGATGTCCCAGCTCATTCGAAGCGGTCTCTGTGGGCCAAACGATGGACTTTTTCAAAAAAAAATTGCAAATTCAAGTACAGGATCACAATGGCCATTACTTAAAATTATTTTGAACTATACAGAGTGTCTCATATGAGAGTGGCATATCAAAGTTATGTTTTTTAAATGGAATGCTCCTATGTTATTGCATTTTTAAATTGTCTGAGAAGAAAAAAGAAGATTGGCTTTTACAGTTGGTGTTTAAATTCAGAAGTTTGTGAGTTATAAACAAGTGAAAATCGTCATTTTTGAAGTTCAAGGCTCTGTACAACGAAAACGGCTTAAGATAGAGAAAAACGGCTTACATGTCCCCATTTTACTTTTTGATGTACTATGATGTAGATAAAATGTTTATGCTGAGTGATAAAAATTTTTAAAAAATCTGAGATTTCTCCACGCGTCGCCAAAAAAACAAAACAAAGAATTTGTATTTATTTGTATTTAAGGTTGGTGATCGTTGTGATGTCCTGAATTATCGGCCTATTGCTATTATCGGTACCATCTCTAAAATCTTTGACTCTATTGTTGCTAGGAAGCTTTCGGATATATGTTTGCAATTTGTAATTCAAAATCAGCATGGTTTTGTTAGGGGCAGATCAACTGTAACAAACCTAATTTTTTATAATAACTTTATTGCTGAAACCTTAAATGATGTAGTTCATCCAGATGATGTTAAACAGGTTGACTCAATTTATTTAGATTTTGCAAAGGCCTTTGATTCGGAGAATCATAATTTGCTAATATACAAACTATCCAGGTTTGTATTGGGTGATGGCACTTTGAGATGGATTTATTCATATCTGACAGAGCGTGAATTGTTCGTGCGAATTAAGGGGATTCTTTCTGATTCCTTTATAGCCACCTCTGGTGTACCCCAGGGTTCTCACTTGGGTCCACTACTGTTCATATTGTTCTTAAATGATGTTTGCGATGATCTTAAGTTTGCGGTCATATTAATCTTTGCAGATGATATAAAAATATTTAATAGAGTAAGGAACTTATGTGACCAAGTTAACTTGCAGAAGGACTTGGAGTTGATTTATAACTGGTCTTGTATTAACCAAATAAGGCTAAATTGTGCCAAATGCAAAGTTCTGTCAATTAATAGAAGTAAAAATAAGAGGCTTTTGTTTGATTATTCTGTAAATGGTGGATTTCTTGAAAAGGTTAGTAGTATTAAGGATCTTGGTGTGATTTTCCAAGACAATTTTGAATTTGATTTTCATTTGAATGCTACCACCTCTAAAGCTTTTAGATTGTTGGGGTTTGTTATGAGATCGACTAAGGAATTCAAATCACATGAAACTATTGTTTATCTCTACAAAACCCTTGTTAGACCTATATTACTGTATGGATCTGTTATATGGCCTCCAACTAAAATTGCCCATGTAACAGTTCTTGAATCTGTTCAACATAAATTTTTCAGATTTATTGCTTTCAAATTGGGTAATAGATTTCAATATAATGAACATGACTATTCAAATTTTGCTTTGTCAGTGAATTTGGAATCCATTAAATCATTACACATTTACCACGATATTTACTTTGTAAAGAAAGTTATGCTGGGTCTAGTAAATTGTGATTGTGAAAAAAATCTATTGGCTGGAAGAAATGTACCTTATACCTTGAGGCTCCATAGAGAGCTGGTTGAAGAGAAAACCAATAAAAATTATATTTACAACTCATCTATTTTTAGACTTAGGCGAAAGTGGAATAAAATTGTGGTTCCATCGGCTCCATTAAATACTAATAGCTTAAGTGTATTTAAAAAAGAACTGAAATTAATTGTCAATAGGTATTTTTGAACTTTTTAAACTGTGCTACTTGTTAATCTAGATGTATATTTACTGCTTTTGTATGATGCTTTGTACATGAAAAGGATCTTGATCCGTTGACTTTTTGGTAAAATAAAAAAAAAAAAAAATTTAAAAAAAAGAAAGTACAAATGTTTCTATACCATAGGATAGTATATAAAAAAAAGTTAAAATAGGGACATTATGTAAGCCGTTTTTCTCTATCTTGAGTCGTTTTCGTTCTACAGGGCCTTGAACTTCAAAAATTACGATTTTCACTTGTTTATAACTCACAAACTTCTGAATTTAACACCAACTGTAAAAGCCAATCTTATTTTCTCTTCTCAGACAATGTAAAAATGCAATAACATAGGAGCATTCCATTTAAAAAACCATAACTTTGATATGCCACTGTCATATGGGACACTCTGTATACTCCAAAATAATTTTAAATTATGGCCATTTTGATTCTGTACGTGAATTTTCAAAAAAAGTTTTGAAAAAGTCTACCGTTTGGCCTACAGAGACCGCTTCGAATGAGCTGGGACACCTGTATAGTGGTACCTAATATTGAATTTATGTGGTATGTTATTTGACACTTAAAAATTGTACCAAGGCCAAGTTGCCGATCTGTTTTACGTAACCTATTTTTATTTTTATTGATAAAACAACTATTTGATAATGCTTTGTTATTTACAAGCTTAGTCTAGTTTTAAATAGCTTATCTATAAGTTAAGTTGAAGGTTGCTTATTTATTGTCCTTAGAGATATAGGTCCTACTACTTACCTAACTTGTTTAGGGTTTTTAGTTTTAAACTGGGAGATGTTGTTTTTGGTTAGTAATTATTATATTTTTCTTCATTTTTATTTTACTCATTAATTGCAGATTTCTTATATCGGTTAGACATCAAATTATTGAAAAACAGATAAGCGTGGTATGTATACATACACCGTGTTGCATAGAAAAGGTAACATACAGGGTGTCCCAGCTTATTCGAAGCGGTCTCTGTAGGCCAAACGATGGACTTTTTCGAAAAACTTTTTGAAAATTCAAGTACAGAATCACAATGGCCATAATTTAAAATTATTTTGGAGTATACAGAGTGTCCCATATAACAGTGGCATATCAAAGTTATGTTTTTTTAAATGGAAAGCTCCCATGTTATTGCATTTTTAGATTGTCTGAGAAGAAAAAATTAGATCGGCTTTTACAGTTGGTGTTTAAATTCGGAAGTTTTTGAGTTATAAACAAGTGAAAATCGTCATTTTTGAAGTTCAAGGCCCTGTACAACGAAAACGGTTCAAGATAGAGAAAAACGGCTTACATGTCCCTATTTTAACTTTTTATGTACTATCCAATGGTATAGAAACATTTGTACTTTCTTTGATTTTTTTATTTGGCGACACGTGGAGAAATCTCAGAATTTTTCAAATTTTTTATCACCCTGTATAAACATTTCATCTACATCATAGAATAGTACATGAAAAGTTAAAATAGGGACATGTAAGCCGTTTTTCTCTATCGTTAGCCGTTTTCGTTGTACAGGGCATTGAACTTCAAAAATGACGATTTTCACTTGTTTATAACTCAAAAACTTCTGAATTTAAACACCAACTGTAAAAGCCAATCTTATTTTCTCTTCTCAGGCAATCTAAAAATGCAATAACATAGGAGCTTTCCATTTAAAAAAACATAACTTTGATATGTCACTGTCATATGGGACACTCTTTATACTCCAAAATAATTTTAAATTATGGCCATTGTCATTCTGTACTTGAATTTTCAAAAAGTCTTTCGAAAAAGTCCATCGTTTGGCCTACAGAGACCGCTTCGAATAAGCTGGGACACCCTGTATAGGGAATACGTGTAAAAAATATTTCAACAATACTTTGACATCCTTTCAAAGATACAGTCAGTTTCCTATGAAACTATCATCAGCTTTAAAACCAGAGTGGGTTGGATCCTTAACAATATTCACTGTAGTATTTTCCTTATGTAACACAGTGTATATGTATTAACAAAAGAAAGCATGTGCACTGTGCAGAATAATAGGTGACGTAATTATGACTATGAATTCAAACAGATATATATAAGTTTGTTACGTTAGCTGTATACTGATCGCTTTTAATAATATTAATAATAATAATAAGTGATACAAAATTGCTTGTCGTGGTTGTTTATTAAATGACTATCTTTGTGGTGTTAAAAGTGACACTTGGCGAGTGATTAAACAGGCTATCACTCGTGTATTTTTAGCATTTTCTGAAATCCAAGCTAAAAAATATCAGCTGATTACATGAATCGCTATTATTGAAAAAACAACAATAATAAATTCACAGTTCTGTATACTATTGTGTTATCTTGAACAGTTTTGCATTTGCCAGTTCCCCGTTTCACTTATTTTTCTCGCTATTCGTTATGCAACCTCTTTGGTTTCTTTGCAGTCTCCAGATTTTTCCCCAAGTGTTGGGGCTTAAACTTTAAACGAACACATTTAAACTGTGACATATTGTCATGTTGTAAGACACTTTTCAAGAGTTCACTGGAAAGTTATGTTCTAATAAAGAGATGATTATGAAATTTAGAGTCTGGTAGCATATCATCTCAAACTAGTAAATAGATGAAGGTGCAACATTGGTGGTGAATTCCACAATGCAAGATTATAGGGATTACAATGGTAAACCCGAGAATGGCATTCCCGAGAAATTCTGCTTGTGGCTTGCGAGTTATCTTGGAGATCGCTCATTACAGGTGGCAGTCGATGGAGTCCTTTCTGAGACCTTTTCTATTAATGCCGGTGTGTGTGCCTCAGGAATCCATTTTATCTTCAACTTTCTTTTGTATAGGTATAGGGTGGTCCATCACTTATGTCCACCCCCGAAATAGAGGTTAATTTTCAAGATAAAAAATTGAAACTTTGAGGATTTGAGTAATTAATACAGGACCATTTTAATTATTTTTTACTCTCTCTCTAATTTATCAACAACTTGCTTGAAACAACAAAAAATCCAATATACAATTTTGCTGATGACAGTACACTCATATCTTCTTATAATACCTTAGATGCGCGAACATCTGCCATCGACGCACAGACTCGCAGGGAGCAAGAAGTTGCCAGACTTAACAATGGCATGCAAGACATTCTAGCTTGGGGTGATAGAAACCAAGTTCAATTTAATGCTGGAAAAACCCAAGCAGTCATCTTCTCCAAAAAGGCCAACGTTTTGGAGCCAGATATGGTGATGGCGGGACACTCTCTTACTCCATCGGCATCTCTTCGTTTACTTGGAGTGACCCTCGGAGCAAACATGTCTTGGCATGATCATGTCGCAGGTCTGGCGAAGAGTGCTTCTCAAAAACTTGGAACACTCTTCCGCACGAAGAAATTTTATACACCACAACAGGTTCTCCTCTTATACAAGGCTCAAATCCGACCATCCTTGGAGTACTGCTCACATGTTTGGAGCTCAGCTCCTAAACATACGCTGAAATTACTCGACTCTATTCGGAAAAGACATCCACTTGATTGGGGACCCAGATTTGACAAAAAACTTAGACACTCTCAAACATCGAAGAAGAGTTAGCTGACCTGAGTGTGTTTTACAGATATTTTTATAGAAAGTGCTCAAAAGATGTGGCCCGCTTGATCCCATCTAGAACAAGACCGGGCAGAAATACACGTCAAACCGCAGACGCTCCTGCATATCAGGTTCAGCTCGTTACACCTCGTACCACGATATTTCAGACTTCTTTTATGTATAGAACCGCATCACTTTGGAATAGCACATTGTTAGAAATTAGACGAAATTACCAAATACCAGCCGTTATCGTGTTAAACGTTGACAAATTTATTGTTCAATATTTTGCTTATATCTTTTAAAATATAGCTCTGGATTTTTAAAAATTATTTTTCCCGTATTTTACTGAGTGTCTCCTCCAATGTACTAAAGAGTTTATCCGTCATTTTCTTAACACCCTGCTTATCGCTAACTGACATTACTGAAAAAGCAATTTCAAAAAAGCGGCACGCAGAAACTGATGTTTAGAGGAAAATTTTCTGCTTGCTGCTTTATCCAAATATATAGTCTTTTTTTAGTAATGTCAGTTAGTATGACTACTATTTTGGATCTGAGCCTATACAAAACACTATTTTGCGCATCGTTTTTTGTGCGCAAACTAGCAGATTTCTCACGTACCTATACAAAACTGTGCAAGAAAGTGCCATAAGGCATAGCCAAAAATCGTTTCCGCACTGGTTTGATGTAAGCAATAGTGATGGGCCGTAACTGAGAACTCACTATGACTACAATAGTGATGGGTAAAACAGTCGCTTTTTAAACAGTATTTAAAGTCATTGAATAAAAAATTGTCTTGTTATGCACGTAGGAAAAGTATAGTGTGACACATGTGCACAAAAGCAATTTCTCACTTGTGTGAAATGCGGTACTCGGCTTCCTCTCGTACCGCAACATTTTCCCACTCATGAGAAATATGCTACTTTGTGCACTTGTTTCACAATATACTATTGTATTCAGAATGCAGATATGCCAGATTGTAACAAAAGTACAAGCGACTAGGGAGACTCGCTTGTTTTGAACTAAAAAGAAAGTAGATTCTATTTTATTTTTGATCTGACCGAAACCTGACCAGTTCCAGCCAGTTTACATAGTTATGTAAATGACCCTTAAACGCTAGTGCCTTTACGTTTTGTCCAAAAGTTCCGAATAACGAAACGTCATAATTTACTTGTCAAAGCTTCGACTTTGGAAATTATGTAATCCCATTTTTAATAACATATTTCACTGCAAATGTCATTTTATTATTGAAATAATGCCGTTGATATATCCACAGGGGTTGTAAATATTTTAGTTTAGCTCGTCAAAATTGAAATCATAAATGTACAAACTTTTAAACTTCTACTCCTAACACTTTCTCCATATAAAAATGCCCTAAGGTACTCGCGCTTCACCCTGTAGATATACGTGGATTTATTTCTAAATTGTCTGCCAAGGTCACACGAAATATCAACATTGATGTCAGATCTCAAATTTTTTAGGTGCAATGAGGATGAGGAATCACAGAATAGACATAGGTAATTTATGACATAAACAATTTTTGTTTAGGTATTTGAAAATAGAGAATTAAATTAAATCTTAAATAGATCATTTGTTTAAATTGAAAAGCTGCTTCATGCCCGCTTCTTGACCGGCATAAGTCCCCAAGCTCACTCAAACTTATCCGGACTAAAATAGTGATCGATGTCACGTTTTTTGGAATGCAAATGCAAAATAAATGCAAATATCAAAATAATAATCGTGCTACACTGTTAACTTCGAAGATATTCTTTGCCCTGAAAGTGAAGAAAAAAATAGCAATGCGACCGTAGTGTCAAAGAATTCTTACCCACCCAGCACCCCTATTTCGCGGAGCTGATGTGTTATCCCTGAACATGATGAGTGATGACTGATGACTGATAAGTTCGTGTACTTCGTGTTAGTGTTGTACGTTGTACCTACACTCACACTCAAATGTCACGAGAAGCTGTCTCGTCTTCCATTGCAAAGTCACATGAGAAGCTTGTTTCGTCTCCATTCTCAATTGCGAAGTGTGCCCTTCTGCCCACCCACTGGTATTTCTCTGCAAACCCATATCTTTTTATAGAGTAGAGCGATTGTGTATGTTCCGGTGCAAATTAATGATAACAAAAAATATTGTATGTTTAGTATGAATTTAAAGTATATTAACAAATTGGATCATACTATTTGAGTAGACTGACATTAATCATTGTTTGATTAAAAACACAGAGGTTAATCCTCTGACCCGACATCCTTTCTGACATATCTTCCTATAACCAGAGAAATCTGGTGCGATTGGTGTGCATATTTGGAGAAAAGTGACCTTTGCATTCATAATTATTTCATTAACTTTGTGATCAAGTAAATAATTAATACTAGTATATTTATTTTAGTCTGTGGATGTTTTAAAAAATCTCTATTAAATATTAATTAATGATGGTTTATCTAATTAGTATAGTTATAGTAGTTGTATTAACTTTACAAGACCGATACAGAGCAAATTATGGTCGTGCATGGTTGAAGTTTGTAAGCCGAGGCTTATAATCAACCAGCAGGCTGTTATTTGCGGTATCTGCCGTTTGTATTCAGTTTTCATGCATACAAACAAATTTTAGACATTTTTTTTTTAAATAATAATAATTATAAGACAAAATAGGGAAATGCTACCCTGGCCAGCTAGTTTGTTTTTATTAGAGTATTTGACCAAGAGTACCTGCTTATTTTTTATGTAGAAAACATTGACAGTTTAAAATGTGCTTCCAAATGCCAATTTCTGCAGTGTCGTAGAAATTAGGGGCAAAAAATTTCAAACAATCCCAAAATCTCCGCCACTGCCGTATGAAATTAATTTAATCAGAGCTCAAAAAGCGAATAATATTAATGATAAGATGTGTACAAAAATTCAGTTTTATATCTAAAAGGGTTCCTGAGAAATCGTAAAAAAACTGAAAAAAAAAAATTCTTGACACCCTGTGTATCTCGAAAATGGTAGGTTTTGCGGGCCCATGTTAGGTAATAGGAACTTTTTTTCATATTTTGAAAGAGCTATCACATCCTGAAGTCCTGCGCACATACATATTATGAATCACCCTGTATATTAGGAACAGTTTTTTTCATGATTGTACTATTATAGTACAATAATATAACTTTATAATATAACAAATAATATAGCAGCAAACAAAATTAGTCGGGTCAATGAATAGGCACGTAAAACAGGCAATAGTTGAAAGTCCTCAGAAACATCACCGATTTTGATTCTGGTTTTCACGAATTTGTCTTTTTTGTTATTGTAAATAAAAACCTCTTGGAGCGGGGAAAACATTAATATACATTAATATACCATTGGGATCTCCTAAATAATTAGATGTAAAAGAGTCTGTTAAATAAGAGAAAAGTTGCACAATTTTATTATGCTTAATATAAGAATTTGAAAAAGATTAGGCCAAGCCAACTTCAGTCGTTGCTGAGAAATATGCTGAAAAAACTGAAAAATCTAGATTAGATATCTTATTTTGGTCGTATCTTTTTAATTATTGGAAATTACTTTAAAATTTTTAGACAAAAGATGAATCGATTTTATTTTTATTTTTTATTTTGATTTCATCAAAAAATTTTGTAAGTTTATACATAAGTAATCAAAAGCTAAAAGGTGTCCGTTTTTCGAGACTTACAATGGGTATCTCGCTTATCAGTAGAGAACGAGGTCGGTTAAATTGGGGCAAAGCTGCGTATTTTTATGCCGCGAGTAATAATCTGAAAAAATCCAAGATTATTTTCATTCGTTGCTGAAATATCCTGAAAAAAATTGAAAAATCGAGATTTCCTATTTTTGCCATATCTTTCTTATTTTTGGAAATTAATAAATAATTTTTTGTAAGCTTTACATAAGCCGTTAAGATATCCATTTGACATTACAAAAAATTTCAAAGCCAACTAGATCCCAGAGTATTCTTAGTCAACTTTTGTTTTTCTTATGGCCTCCATAGTAGTTAAGAGCTCTTATATCTGATATAGCTCTTAACTACTTATGTGTAAGCTTAAAGAAAGTTATTTATCAATTTCTAATAATAAAAAAGATATGAAGAAAATAAGAAATTTAGAATTTTCAGTTTTTCAGGATATTTTAAGAACAGTCACAGATATTCTGCATGTCTTGACAGATTCGAAATGGCAACAAAATAGGGCATCTTTTCTCTAATTTAATCGACCCTGCATGTACCTCTTATTAGCGTTTACGAGATACCCGTATTATAAAGTGAGCTCTGAAATAAGGAAAATCAGTTTTTACGAAAAAAAGACACCGTATTTATCTGCATAAGTCTGCCGATTTATTTCTAACGATAACTGAGTTGCTTAGAAAACACCGGACTCGACCTGCGGACTTTTGGTGTTTTATTTAAGCAACTTTTGAGTTTAGAAATAAAAGACAGACTTATAATATAAGCTTATAAGATGAATTCAATCACGAGTCTTATTTTATTAGACTATTTCACGAATAAAGTAAAAGGTCTGAGCCGGCGGTGGCTTCGCGGGTTAGAAGTGCAGACTACTAAACCGTTGAACTACTTCGATCTAAGTTTGATTCCCATTCTCGCTCTGGTTGTTTGTGTCGTCTATTCTACTATATTTATTTAGTTTACTTGAAGCTGTGTATATATGAGCAAGTTCTCGCAGCCCATAATGATTACTGGAGTGGAGTGACTTTATTGTCTTTACCTACATAGTTAAGACCGATGTTCCCGTCTTTAAAAAAGTGAAAGGTCAAAAGATTTAAATTCATTTTGACGAGTGCAGCTGCAATTATTTATTGTCGAACTGTCAAACTTTACATTGTTACGCGATCCGTATTTTCGACGTTGAAAATACCATGCTGAGAGACCAAGCAGAATTATATTGAAAGTGATGAAACAGTGTGGTGTTTTCGCGAAAACACCACGCTGTCTTTGGTTTCTGATTGGTCAGATTACTTGAAAATTTTAAGATGAGTAAAGCAGCCATAAGAATGTTTTTGGTCTATAATAATTGTTTTTTAAGAAGATTTTATTGCTGGTTGTGTCGCAAGTTGTTTAATTTTCAATATAAAATATTTTGAAGCAATTTTATTTGTACTATTAACGTAATCAGTTTTTAATTTTTATGGATGTTTTCAAATGCAGAAATGGATTATGGAAGTGAGACGAGATGATGAAAATTGAAACAATATTTGATTGCAACAGGTCAACAAAAAATACAAATATATTATTTTTGAAAGTGTAATGTAATGAAAGTGTAATAATCCATCAACTTTTACGTTTCATTACAAACGATATAATATACACTATACAGCATGGTCCATCACTTATGTCTATCCTCGAAATAAAATTGAATAAAAACGGTTAATTTTAAAAACAAAAAATTGAAACTTTGAGCATTCGTGTAATTTATATAGGACCTTAGAACGGCATTGTAACGCATTAGCGGCGTTAAAGTCTCTCGACGCGTATTTTAACGTCAAATAAAAAAATATTTTTTCGAGCAAAAATTGTTAACAACCTTTTCTAAACCAACAGCTTGTTTAAATTCACGGACCTTAGGTCAGTTACGATTTTACGATTGCGATATCACCTAGCAGGCATCGGACAAACCTAAAACGATAAACTAGGAAGAGAGGAAAGGAGACGGGCGAGAAGTGACGAATGGAAGAGGTGAGAGATGACATAAGGGTATCTGATCCATCCAGAGCGCGGTCGGGGAGGCCGACAAACTAGAACCGCAGAAAGACGAGGCTAGGCTGTCAAGGTGGGCGGTCGGGTCGACGAACGGCGTCAAACCTCACCTGTATATTACCTCAATTTCTTATCTATTACCTTTTCACCTTATATCTGTAAATCTATAAACTAAATTGTTTCTACAAAATTATCTTAACAACTTTCGAGTTCGAAACCGAAGGGCTACCGAATGCTTATCTCCGTTTCGAGAGTTACGTCTCTAACAAGATTCTCGTGAATTAGTGGTCATTTACTTTTGTTACATCGTGATATCTAAATCAACAAACAGGCGAATAAACAAAAATGTTTCTGGAAATTAATCAGTTCCGATGTTATCAATCAATAAACAATAAAATTTAATTGTGGTACAACGAAAAAAAAAATTGAACTGATTATGCCATTCTACAGTCCTGTAGGTAAATGTACATGAATCCTCAAAGTTTCAAATTTTTATGTTTAAAATTAACTTCTATATTTGGAGGGTGGACATATGTATAAGTGATCGACCACCTGTATTACTTACAGGTGCCCGTTTTCACAGTAAAATTCATATTATAGGGATCTCGGTTATCGTAAGAGATAATCGAGGATATACCAAAGTAGAGGTAATTAGGTAGGTTTTAAATTGGAGCAAATTAAGTTACTACTTTTTCTGCTGATTACTGATTAGTCATCTGAAAAGAATTCAGTCGTTGTCTAATGGGCAGAAAAAAATAAAAAATCAAGTTATCCTATACATATTATTAGCCATATTTGGAAAAATGTTATTCTTTTATTTTTCAAGAATAAAAGAACAAGTTTTCTTTTATTTATTTAATAGAACTGAAAAGCACAATGTATTGATAGAGATGCACACTTAACAGCAGCGGTAATTTTTTTAATGACTAACTGCAGCAACAGAAGCAACTTTCAGTTTTCACAAATAATGATCCATTTACTATTTCTCTATAAAATAATAAATAGGGGAGCCAATATTTTCGAACGTTTCATTTTTCATGTGATTTGCATGAGTGTCTCTTAAACCGATTTACACTGCTGTACAATGATATCTGTACAAGCAGAGTACAAGATACAAAATCCTCTTGGAGGCCCCTTTGACTGTTTGTTGTTTGTTAATTTGCAGCTACTCTTAGCTTTTGCAAATAGGTTATCTGAAAATGCTATAATATTTAATGTTTATATTAGTATTGTATTTTTCAATTGGCAACGATAAGAAACTAAGGACACTATAATAATAGTATTTTATTTGTTTTTCAATTAAAACGTCCTCTAGGTAAAAGTGTTTGCTGTTTTTCTAAAATGAAACTGTGACGTATTACTAGGTTGTTATGGAAGTCCGATCGAAGTCCTCCCTCATTCAGTGTGAGTATTGTACAATCATCAAAATTACGTAAGTAACTGTGACTTATCAACTACCAGTAGACATTATTATAACGCACGTATATTTAGTGTTTCATGACTTATCAGCGAATAAATTAAGTTCTTGTGGCCGAACACATGTTTTGACAAACTAATATTATTATTTAATTTCACATAAATATTAATGTACGGTACTTAAATTTGAACAATCTGCACGAAAGCTGTTTTGAATTAAATTTAATTTACAAGTATTAGGTATAGCGCGTAATATAATGATATGATTAAAAAAAACCTTGTTCTTCAACCACATTTACACTGTGTTGCATAGGAAAGGAGACATTGGGAAAACACTACAGTGAATGTTAGTAAGGATCCGAGTGAGTCTGGTTTGAATACAGGATGTCCCAGCTTATTATTCGAAGCGGTCTCCTGTAGGCCAAACGATGGACTTTTTCAAAAAAAAAATTTTGCAAATTCAAGTACAGGATCACAATGGCCATAATTTAAAATTATTTTGGAGTATACAGAGTGTCCCATATATGAAAGTGACATACAATAAAGTTATGTTTTTTTTTTAAATGAAATGCTCCTATTGTTGCATTTTTAGATTGTCTGAGAAGAGAAAATAAGATTGGCTTTTACAGTTAGTGTTTAAGTTCAGAAGTTTTTGAGTTATAAACAAGTGAAAATCGTATTTTTTCAAGTTCAAGACCGTGTACAACGAAAACGGCTGAAGATAGAGAAAAACGGCTTACATATGTCCCTATTTTAACTTTTCATGTACTATCCTATGATGTAGATGAAATGTTTATACAGGGTGAAAAAAATTTGCAAAATTCTGAGATTTCCCCACGCGTCGCCAAATAAAAAAATCATAGAAAGTACAAAATGTTTCTATTATATCATAAAAAGTTAAAATAGGGACATATGTAAGCCGTTTTTCTCTATCTTGAACCGTTTTCGTGGTACAGGGCCTTGAAATTGAAAAATGACGATTTTCACTTGTTTATAACTCAAAAACTTCTGAATTTAAACACCAACTGTAAAAGCCAATCTTATTTTGTCTTCTCAGACAATCTAAAAATGCAATAACATAGGAGCATTCCATTAAAAAAAAACATAACTTTGATATGCCACTGTCATATGGGACACTCTGTATACTCCAAAATAATTTTAAATTATGGCCATTGTGATTCTGCATGTACTTGAATTTTCAAAAAGTTTTTTGAAAAAGTCCATCGTTTGGCCTACAGAGACCGCTTCGAATAAGCTGGGACACCCTGTATATAACAGTTTCCTAGAAAACTGTTATAGTTTACGTGGAAAGTATTGTTGAAAAATTATTATCAGAGTTGTCATTTATTCTTGTCAAAGTAATATTGAAATATTTATTTCTGATATTCTCATTTGAATTTAAAATGTATACGACAGAAGAAAGAATACGAATTGTTGAGTGGGTATTGAGAGTGGTATTTTTTTATGGCCTCTATAAAAAATAAAAATTTCATCAAATTATACAGGTCGGTTCAAAAGTTAGAGCCAAAAAAGTAAATTGCGGGGCACCCTTTTAGGGCTCCATATCTCCGTTTGGGGACACTTTAGGAATTTTTTTATGACAGACTAGATTTTTTTTGACCACCGCTCAACGCACACAACGCTTAATAAACTTTCCTAAGGTTTTGTATATAGGGTTTCCATAGGATAACAATGCCGTACTATAATAGCGGCCATATACCGCTGTTCATGTATTTTTCGTTAACGCTATACGCGGTCCCCAAAAAATCGCTCTGTAACATACATAGGATGTTGCCTAATAATACAATAATTAATTAATATTAACATTAACAATACAGTCTTTTGCTTCAGGGTTTCCTGAAACAAGGTTTCCTCTTTTGTCAATTGCTTTTCCTTATTATTTGTCAAATGATTTTCTTATTTTTCTATCTATCAATGACTAAAGTCGTTGATTTAGCAATCAATTTCCTTTTATGTCAAATCAGTTTCACTTTATGTCAATTCCTTTTCCCATTTTCGCACAGGACATTTATAATAAACATTGGAAAAGCATTTGATATAAAAGGAATCTCATTTGACAAAAGAGGAATTTGAATTGAAAAATCAATAAACTGACGTTTAATAAATGGGAAACTCATTTGACAAAATAAATAAGGAAAAGCAATTGACAAAAGAGGAAAACCAATAGAAAAAGACTGTAATATGTCAACATGGAAAATTATTTTGTATTACCTATATTAGGCAATGTCCTATATGTACCTATGTAGGTACAGATGAGGTATTGTCAGCCACTTGGTATAAGTATACTGCAATGATAATTGCTATTTTCAAACAATTAAAAAGCTTCTGCACATTTTGAGATCATCTACCAGTCTGATAATGCCCTGGTGTTGTAGGTAATCAAGGTTCAAAAGCTTATTTTCTAACTATATTCTGTTTTAATAATTATTATTATTGTATAAGATGGCAATTATTATTAATAATAATTATGAAAATCTCTGAATTAGGATTTTCCCGAGGTGAACGGCCTGGCTGGTTTAATCTGACCGTTTCACTGAAATGTCGCTTCAAAATCTAATAACGTGTGTCAAGGCTGCAGCAAAAGCAAAAGGAAGCTGCTGATAATATCAGATCAGGTCACATTAACGTCACACCTAAGGTATTTATAGAGCATAGAGCTTTTGTTGCTATTCTTTTTACCAGGAGAAATAAAATTGGTAATCGTTTGTTTTGATGAACTCTTCAAATGAAGTGTTAAGTGCTGTTTCCAGCAATTATTATAAGTTAGTAGGTATACACATCTATTGGAGTTTGGATTGTTTGTATTTTTAGTGAGAGAATAATTATTATAATATCTTAATGAGTACCTATAGGGGTATTAGTCCAGTCATTACGTCGAAAAAATGGTATAAAAATGTAAGTGCATGAACCGAGAAAGCTGATTTTTGGATGTTGTGTGAGGGGAGCTTAGAAAAGTTTAACTTCAAATTGTCGACCATCAAGATTTCCTATGTGCATTCTTCGCCATCTTGAGAAAACTAGGGAAGTTTTTAAAACAATTTGTACGCAAGTTGCCTTGACAATTTTGCGAAAATAACTTGTAAAAACTTTTAAATCTTATTTAAAAAAAATAGTTTGTGAAAGTTTTTCTTTGAAATTTTCACACGATCGAAATACCTATTTTTTATTCCAGAAGGAAGCATAGTATTGGACAAGTATTCCAGCAAAAAAAAAATCAAAAAGTTAAAGTAGATTTTTTGAAAATTACATTTCAAGACATTTGAAACCATTTTTTCAAGAAAAGTTGAAAATCGAAATATCTCAAAATCTATATTGAGTTTTGTATAGTGCATGTTGGGGTTAATTTACTCCTTACCTCTTGTTTTATCAGATCACCAAAGGAATGTATCCAGTTACCAGTAATCCTGTGTATAGTAGGTAGTGGTTAATAATAATTCTTAAAATTTCATTAAATAACCATTTCGAGGGTAAAAGCAATGATGTACTAACCTTCATAATATATCATTGGGTAAAAGTAACTCAATTTGACAACAACGCAGGACAGTCAGCTGCAGAGTAACATGCGCAGTATTGGCATTTAACATATTTAAATCATGATTATGAAATTTAAATTTAATCGGAAATCTTGGTGATCAATGATCACTTCTGTTTTCTGTAGGATTATCTAATTGAACTCTAGTTATTTTAATAATGAATGCCGTAAGCCGCAAGGACAAGAAGTTCTAGAAGAGAGACATTCAGACTCGCTGAACATTCTCCGGAATAAAAATCTAATAACAAAACAATCGCAAATTCAAGTAAGCCCCGCCAAGCCAAGCCAAAGCACCGTTGCATATCGCACCGCACCGCGCACCGCGTGCGCGTACCGTGCGTGCAGATTTGCGAGAGCGAGACTGTTGTTGCGGTGCAAAGTGCACGAAACATAACCTATACTATAATAATGTTTTGTTTTTGTTATTGTTTACCTTCCGATATTTTGATTTCCAGAGCTTCTGGGAGATTTTGTTATCATATAAATTTTGGAACGACCAGTTTCGCAGCGTATTCAATGGGTAGTTGAACTACAGAGTGCAGACAAGCGGCCAGCTCGAGATTCTGGTGCGTTTCGTGCTTGTTTTTCGTGTTTTCTATGTTTTCATCTCCTCACTAGATTTGAATCAAATACTGTCTTTTATCAACTTTTGATAAATTTCAAGCAAAGACGATTTTCAAAAGACCGTGTATGTGACGATGAGCATATACAGAGGGCGGTCATCCAAAGAGTTTTTCTTAGCTTCTCTCCTCTACAGCGCCATTGAGGACCAGGATTTGGGGTGAGTTACTGATTATATTTATTTATCTTTTTTTTTTATAATAATTGAATGATTTACTTTTGTTGATTGTTTGGTAGCAAAATTTGGTAGGTACGTATACCTACCTGAAAGATCTCATCCAAACTTGATAGTGTAACTCATCAAACTTTTGCAAAATGAAATTGCCGAGGAAATAATTGCAGTCTTTCATAAATCTGTCGGAATATACCTCCAGTAGCTATTTCAGTTTTGAAAATTTTGAGGAGGTGGTTCTTCATTTTATTTTAATAAAAAAAAAGTTTTTGGTAGACAGGAATTTTTTAATTTTTAATTCTAACTTTTTACTTTAATCAATCACACTTTAAACTTTAATTAAACTACCTACATACAGTGTGACCCATTTGTTCTTGAAACACCCTGTAGAATCTTAATTTATGGTGCGATTTTAAAGAAATTTCTTTTAAATAGAGCTTGATAAACTATATTTTGGGAGCAAAAAGCGTCTCATTCCTACAAAATCCAGGGCCTACTAGATCAGTGTTTACTTGAAAAATCTAAAAAATTCATATTAGCGATTTCTTTAGAAAAAAAACTGGGCACGCCACGGGATTCACCAGCCCTCAAAACGGTACTGCACTAAATTTTATTGAAAATGTCAGAGTAAAAATAAAAAAGGATCTTGTAGTTATTTTAGAAATTCATAATAATACTCCGAATTTTCATAAATTAATTTGAAAAAGGTCAAAAGCTATCATAAGTAAAAATTAAAAATATTAAAATTAAAAAAAGTAAAAAAAGGTAAAAAAAATATCACCAACTAGACGTACAATTTCTATTTTGTCTCTCTTGACCTTTTCGAATAAATTTATGAAAATTCGGAGTTCTATTATGAATTTCTAAAATAACTGCAAGATCCTTATTACTCCCACATTTCCAATAAAATTTAGTACAGTACTGTTTTGAGGGCTGGTGAATCCAGTAACGTGCACAGTTTTTTTCTAAAAAAATCGCTAATATGAATTTTTGAGATTTTACAAGTAAACACTGATCTAGTAGGCCTTGGATTTTGTAGGAATGAGACGCTTTTTGCTCCCAAAATATAGTTTATCAAGCTCTATGATTTAAAAGAAATTTCTTTAAAATCGCACCATAAATTAAGATTCTACAGGGTGTCTCAAGAACAAATGGGTCACACTGTATATAGGGTGTTCCTCGGGGTGTTCTAACTGATCTAGTTGTACAAGCTGTAAGTACCTATATACCTATACGGGGTGTCCCAATATTCCATGGACATGGAGCAACCACAGATTACTGAGGTAAAAAAAAGTCGCTCGGACCAAACTTATCTCTATACCAAAGTGCTTCGTTTGTCCGTTAGAGGGCTTCAAAGTCTTTTAAAAATTTTAGTTTTTTTGAAATAGCTCAAAGTCGGCTGATTCCAATTCGATGAAATTTCGTAGGTAAATTTCTTATTAAAAGTACTAATTTCTGATGTACATGATAATTTGACGGAAACCCGGGAAGGGGTTAAACTACCCCTACCCTCCATTAAAATCGATCGTAATTGTTGATAGGGTAGCAGGAACGCTGTTCATGTTTTTTTGTTTGAAAGATACATCGTTTTAGCCCATTTTTGGTCTCTTACAAAAATCTATATCTTTCCGAGGTGCTACGTGATAAAATAAATTAGTCGATGATAACTAAATTTTTATTTCATTCTTTTAATTTGAAATCAAAGTTTCAATTGTCAGGTGATTATTTTATCTAATCTCATCAAAGATGCTCGATGTGGGCGCCGGTTTGGACCCTAGAAAGTTCCATCCTGCCCAAAAAAATGATTTGAACTTTTCTTGGAACCACGTCGTTTTGCAAATTGTTTACTGCGTTTGAAAAAAACCGTTTGCAAACACCTGAAAAAAAAACCGAACCATACTAATCATCTTTTATGAGATTAGATCAAATAATCACCTGACAATTGAAAATTTGATTTCAAATTAAAAGAATGAAATAAAATTTTGATTAGGTACCATCGACTAATTTATTTTGTCACAAATAGCACCACGGAAAGATACAGATTTTTGTAAGAGACCAAAAATGGGCTAAAACGATGTATCTTTCAAACAAAAAAACATGAACAGTGTTCCTGCTACCCTATCAACAATTACGATCGATTTTAATGGAGGGTAGGGGTAGTTTAACCCCTTCCCGGGTTTCCGTCAAATTATCATGTACATCAGAAATTAGTACTTTTAATAAGAAATTTACCTACTAAATTTCATCGAATTGGAATCAGCCGACTTTGAGCTATTTCAAAAAAACTAAAATTTTTAAAAGACTTTGAAGCCCTCTAACGGACAAACGAAGCATTTTGGTATAGAGATAAGTTTGGTCCGAGCGACTTTTTTTACCTCAGTAATCTGTGGTTGCTCCATGTCCATGGAATATTGGGACACCCTGTATGGTCTATGGTAAACTTTAACAGATGATAGCAGGTCACTTGATTTTAAACATAATAAACATGTGTCCTATTTGCTTTTGTTTCGATGTTACTATAGCATTTCAAAAATATAATATAAAGTAATGTAATAAAATAAAATACTACTTAATATAAAATAAAAGCGAGAATTAAATTGTGTCCAGTTCAAGTGACAGTACAATATGGAATCTTGGAAACGTTAGGAGATATGAGATCAGTTAAATTAGAGAAAAGTTGCACAATTTGATGCTTATTATTAAGAATCTAAAACAACATTTAGGCTAACTTCAGCTGTTGCTAAAATATGTTGAAAAAACTGAAATATTGAGATTCATGTCTTTTTTATTATTGAATAAATTACTTTTTGTATGTTAGCATAAATCGTCAAGAGGTAGGTATCCATAGATATTTGACATTACAAAAATTTTCGAAGCCGACTGGATCGCAGTGCTTTCAGTTTTCATAACTTTTGTTTTTCTTATAGCCGCCATATTGTTTTTTCGTGTCATTCGGTATTAAAAAAATCGAGGAAACCAAAAATAATAGAATTGAAAAAATTCAACAATTTTATTATTTTTCCAAAAAAATATTTTTTCAACTCAACCGTTTCTGACAAACTCACATCAAATAAGGGAAGTTGTAGGTCTTTCTCGGAAAGTGCTCATTTTATCATGATAGAATCTCTATGAATATTTTCTTATGTTCTTTGTTTGTAAATCTTCAAAATTCAGAAAAAAAATATTAGGAAAATAGTTAGGGCCTTTTTTGAAGGTCAAGAGCAGTTAAAGCTTAGATTTAACTATTAAGTACAGCTTAGACATTTCTTGCTTAATTGGAATTTGTTACAAAGTATACAGTTGCCAGAAAATTAGATTGAGAGCCCGAATCTAGTAAGAGAAGTCTTTTAGACCAAAGATGTAAAGGAACATCAGTGGTAATAAAGTGTGCCAAATTTGAACGAAATCCGTAAACTAGAAAAAAGTAATAAAAAATATTGAATTTAATTGAAAAACAATTTTAAAAATCAACCTAGAAGGACTATAATTTCCTTATTTTTTTGAAAAATGGTATAGGATCTTTGGACAATATTTTTTCAAGTGAAATCGCCCCCTGATTTTTTTTTGTGCACTAATTCCGAACACCCTCTATAAGCTGCATGACAAAATTTGACGGATGATAGGGTACTTGAATTTAAACATATTATTTTCTAAAATGAACATGTTTCAATTTGTTTTTATTTAAAGTTGTAAATACAGAGTGAAACGCACTTATGGAATAAAATTCACTATTCAGAGAAAAAACGTTTTTGAAAAAAAAAGCTCACACACCTCAAGTTCAAATTTTTATTTGGCATCTTTCAAGTCTCAATTTGAATTTTTACCCCCACCGCTCTCACCCCCACCATTGTGGTAATTTTTTTAAATAGGACTCTCTGTAGGTATATTTTTTTATTTTCATGTTTCCTGAGAAAATGCAGTAAGAACGATTTTTACAGTTGCAGTTTAAAGTGATTCGTTTACGAGTTATAAACAAATGAAAATATTTTTGATAGCAGTGTAGGTATTGCGGAAACGGCTCAAAATATCGGAATACGGCTTTCATTTACCTATCTTAAGTTTTCACATGGTACCTACTACCTACCTATCTTACTATCAGCGGGTATTATAAAGGCTCATTAAGTTAACGGGCTGTTTTGTAGCCATTTTTGAAGAAGGTATAGAGTTTAAGTGATTTTTTTTTAATTTTATCTATTCTTGACATGAAAGTGATTACAAAAATGGTAATAAAAGTAATTTGACATCGATATTAGCTTCAAAAACGAGCACAGAAATCTGCCCGTTAGCCTAATGAGCCTTTATAATATTGGCTATATTATGTGGCTTAAATTTTAATACAGGGTGCTATATAAATTATATGATTTTTTAATCATTCTGTATAATAATTTTATCTACATCATAGGAAAGTACCTACATAAAACGTTAAAATAAGAACATGTAAGCCGTTTTCCGATAATTTGAGCCGTTTTCGCAGTACATTGCTTTCAAAATGAAAAGTTGCGATTTTCATTTGTTTATAACTCATAAACTACTCAATTTAAACTGCAACTATAGAAGCAATCATACTGGATTTTCTCAGAAAATATGAAAATACAAAATATACAGGTGTTCTATTTAAAAAAAATATATGACCACAATGACAATGGTGGGGTTGAGAGCGGTGGGGGTAAAAATTAAAATTGAGACTTAAAAGAGGTGTCGAGCTTTTTTACCAAAATGTTTTTCTATGAATAATGAATAACTGAAATTGAAAAAGTTGGCGTTTGACGTAACGGCGTAATGCACAACTTACTGTAACTTGTCCGCGCCATTTTTTGAATTTAAAAAATTTAATTTAGTTAAATTTAAAGCGCAAATTTAAAGCTTATTTAAATAAAGCGTGTTCTTTTGATACGAATTAAATCATTTGAATCACAATTTCTATAGGTAAGTATAATAGCGATTAGTGTGATCGGTATGGGGACCCGCAATTAAAAAAAAAAACTATAAATATTTACTTAGGTATTTACTATGCTGGAAGAAAGCAATTATTCAATTAATTCAGAATCACCTTCCGATCGTTTTGTGCAAAAAGGCATTCTCATCAACAATATTCAAGTTATTTATACAGGGTGATCACTGATCAGTTGTTTATATAACAAATTATCAATATTTAATAATTTTGTTGCACCTCTTCAGTTTTATTTTGTTACTTCCGAGACCCGGCGTATTTAATCGGCGATTCTTGCCAGGACCGCCCTCTCAAACCCGATTTTTAGTGCCGTTTTTTTTTTGCTACCCATTCATTTGCAAAGCTAATGATTACCTTCCTGGTGTTACTATAGGTACGTCCTCCACCCCTATATAAGTGCCATAGTGAAACTGTAGGACACGCAGATGTAAATAATGACCAAATTTCTTTACACTTTACACGATTTTGAATTTATGATCGCCCTCAACTTGATTTTTAATTTCCTCCCTTATCTTTGTAATTATTGATTATTGTAATTTTTGTGGGCAGTTCAAGCTACGAACCTATAAGTCTGTGTTATCTGACCCAATCATAAATTATTAAAATTACTGGTCAACCAAAATAAATATCAACTTGGTTTAACATGATTCGGCGCCGCAGTATTGGATCCGTCCGATTCGGCTCTGTCGGCGTAATTCTGAAAACGGGAAAACTTTCGAAAGGTGCGATGATTAGGGGGTAGCCATTTTGCAGATTGGTAGCTTTGTATCTCACCTAATCTATCTCGCCTTTGCATGGCAAATTGCGTTTCGAAAATTTTTATTTTGTTTTCCATGAGGTAGGTATTAACTTCGCAAGTTGATGAAGATTTCCATTGGAAGTTATAAAATATTCGAAAAACTTTGATCATCGGCATACAATGGACCCTTGCGGTACTGGTACAGACAGCTGTTTTTGATCCAAATTCCCATGGGGATGAGTTTGTTTTTGATGAATTTGACATCTATGTCTTAATTGACCAGAAACTTACTGTAGGCCCTAGAGCCTCTAATTATGCTCTCACGAATCATGAAGGCTATTTTTTTATTCAAGATTCAGAGTACACCTATTCATGGATTTTGTTTTAAGACGTGTGGTGTCTGGTTTCTCCTCAATTCTCGATCTTACCCGAAGAAAGGCTAAAATAGAGTTATAATTATCTTTGCTTAAACTGGCTAATGCTAGCCGGGGTAGCCGACTAAACTTTTCTATTAACTTTAGAATATTGTAAATAGCTTTATAAGACGGTTATAAAGAAAACGAGACAAGAGAACATTTCTTGTGCATAATTACTTTGATAAATTGTTACGAAATTCCAAGTAGATAGGTTACGTGGAATACTAATTATGAAGAGATAGAGTTAATTCTAGTATAAATAAATCCCTGTGATGCAATATTCAACAATTTAATATAACATAATTATTATTTAATAATAATTTCAAATTGAATAATTATATTGTTTAAAAAAGAACAATGCCAGTTCAATATAAAACTATCAAGTTTATTTATTTATTTAGGTACACCATCATGCATCCACAGGGCCAAATAAATATGGGAAAATCCATATTAGTAATAACTACAATAAATAATAACAACATGTATAACGAAACAACAAAAAATCACAATAACAACAGAAAAAGTGATTCCTTATTTAAATAAAGTTCATGGGCAGTAATTTCCGGTAGGCATAAAGCTTATGTGATTACAATGAGCAAAGAACTCTAAAACATTTTTTTTTTAATTCACTGACACTATATAGTATGCAATATATCCAAATTCTTACCTAATGAAATTACATAATTATGTAGTTCTTCAAAATCACTTTTAATCAGTGTCCTTTCGAAACGAAGGTCATTGCATGGTAAAATGATTAATTACTAATTATTATTAGCGAAGATCCTTATTGTAATCACAACTAATAATTTTTACTAAGCACTTTTCATGTTACATTTACATGCCTCATTAATGATAAAATACTATTTGTTAAATCATATAGTGCTTCGTTATCTCTTGTAGGTCATAAACTTTTTGCGTCGTTAAATGTAATAATAATAATTATTGAGTCTAATTTGTTGTTTGTGAAAACTACACAAATTATTTTGAAAGAACGATAAACCCTCAGATAATTGTTTTGAGTGTCTGAATCGTTGTCATTTAGGTAAATTTGTTTATCTATGAGTGAATATATAGGCTGTCTCTCTAGACTTTAAACCCAACTCATATTATTTATAATGAATTTTTCATTAATAAAGGCGAATTGCTGCGATTCAAGCTCTTGATACAGAATACAGTTAGTAGTTGTTTTGGTTACGTTTTTCTAACCCCGGTGCCTTTTAATGGGAGTAGTATCTTAGCTTAAACGCGAATTAAAACGATGAATGGTGGTTACCATTATCTGTAAAAGTTCGGCAATGTAAAGAAGGAATAGAGTAATAGGGGCGACAATACCGTACCCTGAGGGACTTCCAAATTTACTAATTGGTACGGATTCGAAGCTGAAAATAGTTTTGGATTAATAATCCCAGGAGTTTTCATTGAAGTGTTGCTTAAATGAAAGGGAAATTTTGAGGGGTCATTAACATGGAAGATAAATTTATATACAGGAAAAACGTGTCTTGTAATACTAATTATTATTTCATCATGCATTAAATTTATTAATCTCTCTCAATATAATTATTGTTGTGGTTGGTCAAGTTTAAGTAGGTACAAAATATACATACTCGTACATCAAGGTTTTGTTTGTATGGCTATTATGGTAAAGCTAGTAGAATATTTGAAGTTCATTTTCTTTTACATTTATATTTAGGAGTGACTTGCAACTATAGTAAACAGTATTCATAACTTTGAAGATTTTGGAAACTAATAGGCAATGGATAAAAAAATAATAGAGACTTAGAACGCGCTGTATACCGGGAGACGAAAGACGCCTTCCCAGAAAATTATTATTGCCGAGGGTGGAGGCATAGTCATAGTCATTAGACCATTTTTTGTGCAAATCTTTTACGAAAATATAAAATTATGTCCCATGACCGAGTTGATTATATCGCCGGTTGTTATCGTTCGTTGCATTGATAATGGCCGTAAATAAAAAACGGCCTGGGTCGCGAAATAAAAGTTCCGAATAAATCCCAGTTCTACGTCATTCACCTTCCAAATCCCTTATTAAAAGATGAAAACTTTCATTGGCTCTATCTCTTAAACCAATAGAGATTAAAAAGTTTTAAGACCGTCGGATCATTTATAAAAAAAAAAAATGGTAGGTAAGTATGTGGTTTTTGTACATATTAGACCAAGCAACAGAGCTCTAAAATCAGCAGATTCTGGCAAAAATAGTAACACGTGAACGAGCCCCCATATCCTAACTGCACAGCTTTCTACTCGAGTTTACCATTTTCTTTTTTTATTAACACTTTAATGCAAAAATCGGAGTTTTTTTTAATTATAAAACTGATGGATATAAAAGAAAAACTGACGGAGCAATGTAAATAATGGATTAATGGATGAATTGTAGAGAATTGAAATACCAAGAAAATGAGAGCGAAAACAACCAGATCAGTTCATTATTCAAAAAGAAAAAATGCCATTTTTCAAAAATTCGTAAAGTTGTCATCATACCATATTTTGTGCGAGGCTAGATGCTCTGGAGGTCGTTCGATTCGAATTTATCAGGCGGATTTGGAAAATAGAAGTGCTTTCAGCTATAAAACGTCAATCTTCTTTTGCCATTTAAATGTTGAAAAATTAGGTAAAAATTGCGCGCAAACATAACCGAAAACGGCCAAGTGCGTGAGAGTGGTACTAGCAGATGATGGGTACAATAGCCTTTGTGTTATGCCTTCCGATCAACTGCTGTTCTACCCCCACTAGCGCTCACGGCCGTTTTCCCCCATGTTTCCGCGCAATTTTTTCCTATTTGTCAGCATTTAAATGGAAGACGAAGATTTACGTTTAATAGCTTAACACTTCTACTTTCCAAATCCGTTTGATAGATTCGAATCGGACGGCCTCCAGAGCATCCAGCCTCGCTTCTAAATATGATATGAAAAACTTTTTGATTGCAATTACGCGAGAACTAATGACCCGACAGCCTGTGGGTTTTACTCCAGGAAGCATATCAATATCGAATATCTCACAAAGAGCCTGCACTACGCCTCAAAAAAATTACGTTACGAAATTTTGAAAAAAAAAAAGCTAATTTTTTGTTTTTCTTTTTTGTTTTCTCTCGTCAGCTCGCATTTTCTTTGTATTTTAATTCTCTACAATTCGTTCATTAGGACCTCATAGATTGCCTCATCAGTTTTTCTTTTATAAGTAATTAACCAAAAAATTGCGTTTGTTGAGTAAAGTGGTAATAAAAAAATTATAAAATGGTAAACTCGAGTAGAAAACTGCGCCGTTATGATCTGGGGGCTGTTCCGCGTCTGATGGCACCGGTGGTATTCTATTACTTTTTTTTCAAGAAAAAGCCTCTATTTGCCTTGTCTCATATCTTAAATATTAAAAAATATAATGAAAATAGACCCGTTTTCCAAAAATTCTTCAAGTAAAACTTCAGAAAAAATGATACCTGCCTGGTGCATGGCTCATTGTTTTACATTGAAGCGGACGCTAACTTTGCATTTAGTAACTTACGCGATTTAAGTTCAAAAATGATTTACCCATATCTCGACCCATAATATCTCTTTACCATTACCAAATTTGGGCAAAATTGGATAATTTTAATTATCGTTGAATTTTTTCAAAATTGTATCAGATTGTATTGTATCTATTCAAATAGTCAGCTTGAAGTTGACTACTGGATCAGTTAAAATCCCTATAAATCTGCCCTTCAAGATCCATAGATTTTAATTCCAGTTTGAGTCGATTTTTCATCAAACTTTTCAGGAATTTTTGTTTGCGATGTTTCTAACAATAATCGACTAATTTGATATTATGAAGAAAAAACCATTAAAAGAGGAAGTAGAATAATTGTATAATGTTGCCACTCTGTCAGTGTAATGATTAATTATTATTGATTTATAATTTGTTATGTTACTTGTTCTCTCTACTATATTTGTATTTTTTCTATAAATAGTTGTTACTATGCTTTTGTATTTAAATTGTTATCGCTTCAGAAGTGAAGTACATGACCCGACAGGCGCTACACTGCGATAAGCATAGTGACCTATGAAATCAAAATTGATGTTTCTCCGAACTCTGATTATCGGTTTTTTGCTCCTTATCGAGATCACATGGCCGATGCTTTGCGTAAAATGACACGAGTGCACCTCTTTGATTCGCTGGACAAATGAAACAAAAACTTACACTACTTGTTACACACAGAAGAATATCTTCTTCTTTAGTATTCCGAGTCCTATTTCCGAGAATCGATTAATCTTTTCTCTGAAAACAAACAACATGATGATTTGTCAATTTATAAACTTTGGTAATGGACTTTTAATAGTTCAGTAAATCTAATGTCCTCATTCAGTGTTAACAAACCACCGCTGACCCTTGGCTTAGTAGAACTAATAATGGGAAACAAGGTCACTTCTTAATTATTGTCGTGCCTAAATTTGATATCGCACGAATTTTGATTACCTATTGATTAAAAAACTAATTAAAAAATTAGTTTTTATTTATTTAATAATTACCGCTAAGTCTTGCGAATTATAACATAATTATCTTAAGGTGTTGATAACTCTCTTATCAATTTTTACGTGATGAAGTTGCATTATACATTTTTGGCCAGTCTTGGGAAATCGGAAAAGAGGATCTATCATTTCAATGCTAAGTGATTTGAAAATATAGATATATAGGGTGTTGAATCTACCACCGACGGATAGAGAGGGAAATATCTTGGGAAACAACTACTATTAGATACCTGCTGATATTCCGAAATAAGTGAGCAGTACATATTCTTATAAATTTCATACATAGTTATTATTATGTAACTTAAAAAATGACGAATTTCAAAAATTTATTTAAATCAAAGGGTTTGCTTTTTTGGAACTCGGACCACGTTTTTGACGAGTTAATTTGCTCTCTGAAGATGTCGTTGACTCGTTGGAGACCTTTTTTCAGTCTTGTATTTGAAGTTACAGTACATCAATGATGATGCAATAACATTTTCTGTAGTTTTTGATTCTGATTAATTTTCGTCTCTAATGTTTAAAACAATAATTACCTAATTAGGGAAACATGTTTTTGCAGAATGGTTGTTCCCCATGCTATATGTATATGCGGTAAATTTTTTTGTCTCGTATTTTAGGAAACGCGGTTTTTTAAAGATTCTGACTAGGTATGAGATAAAGGAAATCGAGGATGTGGCGGTGCCCAAAAGCCGCGTAGACAGACATCAGACAAATAATTATTCAAAGATTTAGTTTCTAGGGAGCGAATATAAATTTTATCTTGCTTGGTGCCACGATTCTAAATTAAAATCAGGATTGTTGTTTTAATAGTTTACTACAACCACAGCACGCCTCATTTACAGCGATACTGGTCTATAAATATACTTTTGCAGTGTTATAAAATAAGCATTATGAAAATAAATAATTAAATCAATAAATTCATGAATTAAAGATAAACAAATTATATCTAGAATTGTGACCAATATAATATGCTTTATTACACTCATTAATTATTGTTACAAGAAGTGTTTCTAGAAATATCGCTTTTGAATTTCATCATGAACTTTCTTCTCTATTGTTTATATAAAATAAAAATACATTGCTGTTTATAAAATACGAGTTATTTATGTAAAACAATTCTTTTTTTGTACAATTTAAGACTTAAAAAATCGATCAACTTATCGATTGTTTAAAATAACATTAACTTAATTTTATATTTAAATTAATTTTCATTATCTCTGGTTATTGTTCTATGTGTATTGTGTTTATTTTGGTATTTATTGGTTTCTATGTTATTTTCGCGAAATGATAGTCAATCAATATTATAGATAGGTACTTGGGAATTTATACATTTCATATGTAACTAAATAAAATGGTAAATATTTACATCCACGTGTCAATTACATCAATTTTTTCGGGACCGAGAAGCGAAATAGGGGTGCTGAAATGAATTTCCAAATCAGCACAAATTCGCAACTTTTCCCTGATTTAATTTACTTCGTATCCCTTAAGATCAAGTCCCTATGTATTCTCTAAAAATGGGTACTCTGTATAATATCTCAGCATCACTTTTTTCAGAGCTTTTTTCGGAAAGGAAGAAATTGAAAAATATTTTTTTAAGTACCCCAGAACCTTTCTTTCAAATTTTGAGACTTTTTCGATTTTGTTCAAAAAAATATTAAATTTAAAAAAATCCCATTTTTTTTCTTTCTTAATAATGGTCCAAATTATACCTTTTGTTATTTTAGTTTTTAGATGGCTTTTACAGAAAAAATACAAAAAAAAGTTTTGGATTAAGGTTTTTGTGTTTTAAATTTTAAATCGTGTTTTTGAGAGGGTTTTTTTATTTCAACAACTTACCATTCTTGTAACAACTTTTAAGACCGGTCCGATCGTGGGCTTTCCATAATAACTATTTATTTTCGATTTTTTAAAATTTGAAAAAAAGTTCTATATTTTAAGTACCGATTTTTGTCACTGTATACTCTATTTTTACTTATTTTGAATTGATATTAATATTTTTTAATAATTGTTATTAAGTCATAAAATTAAATTGAAATTATGAAATTGATTTTTTCAAATTTTCAAAAATCAAAAAAAATTGTATTATGAAAGGCCCACGATCTTTGACTGGTTTGAAAGTTGAAATGTTTAAAACTTTGGACCGGTCTTAAAAGTTGTTTAAGAATAGTTATTTGAAATAAAAAAATAAAAAAACATAAAAAAAAAATCAAAAAATGCACTTTCAAAAATACGACTTAAAATTTAAAACTCAAATGCCCGTATTCACAAACGAAAATTTCCTAAATAATTACGTAATTTATTAAATGAGTGAGATGGAGATATGCAGTTTTTTTGCAATAGAATGAGATGGGGATAATTGATTACGTAATTATTTAGGAAATTATCGTTTGTGAATACGGGCAAAAATCTTTTGAATTTTTTTCTTTAAAGGTCATCTAAAAACAAACAATAAGCTTTAATTTGGACCATTATTAAGAAAGTTACGGGATTTTTTTTAATATCATATTTGTTGAACAAGTAGGTACCTGGTACCTACTACCTACCTAAGTAGGTAATCGAAAAAGGATTAAAATTTACCAGGAAGGTTTTTTTAAATTGAATTTTGAGTTGTTTCAGTATATTTCAGTAGTGATTTGAATTATTCTAAATGAAAAAACTGTTCCTAAATTTTGTTTCATATTCTTAATGAGCATGAAATTGTGCAACTTCTCTCTAATTAAACATACCCTGTATTTCCGTCTACTTCTCAAGATTTCAATGCTGAAAGAGATAAAAAAAAACGATCTGTATGTTAGGTACCCACGAAATAATGTTCCAGGAATATTTTTAAAGCAATCAAAATGCTATATTTTGATCATAGTAAATGATATGATTTTTTTGAAGCAATACTGAATGAGTTTATTAATTTCAGAGCCGTGGTTCCCTTGCTGAAAGAAAAGGGAGCGGATCCGAATTTGGTGCTGCCCCGGGGAGGGCTGGCGCCCTTCCATCTCGCCATCGGTGTCGAATCCGACGCTTTCGCCCTCCAAGCCACCCTGCTTCTTTTGAGACACGGCGGAAACCCCAACGTCAGGTGAGATAACTTATTTCTAAAAAAAAAACTTTTTGCATGTTTTTTGCTGCTCTGTCGTTATAATATTATGACCTATTTTTCCTAAGCTTTGTATACGAGTCATGTCTCTTTGAAATTTCATCTCTTTCTCATACTTTTCCCAAAATATGTAGTTGGCTATAGGCTATAATAATAGGTAACTTTCTATCAATGACTCTTTATCCCAAATTAATCACACCGGTTGATTTACTCTACATTCAGAGCTGGAATGATTTTGCCATAGTGGTCAATGCACGACCCTAAGAATCTGGCCTTTTATCCTGAACAAATTTTTTTCTTAAAACATTTTTCTTAAATATTTTCTCTTAAACCAAACAACATTTCTCGCAAAATGAAAATTGCATTTTTTGTCGTAGCCAAAAGTTTCCAAAAAGTTTCATATTAACTTGCTATTTAAATCATCATCTTAACATCTCTTTTTAAAAGTTTCAACTTAATTGACTTTACTTATGATTGTCTTTCAGTCATTGTCAATAAAATCAATTCTTTGGTCTTTGTAAAAAGCTTTGTATCCTGAGGAACAATAGCTTTTTTTGTCTTTGTTTTCTTCTACTTCACTATCATGTGTATGTGTCTTGGTTATAACAATCATGTTATCCTTTGTGCTTTTTCTTTAAGTTCAAACCATTGTTACATCACAATTTTTTTTTTATGATCTTTGTAATGATCATTCTTAGATTAGATTTTCCATCCTGAAAAATACTCACTAATTAGGTAGTGTATAATAGGTCGTTTAAACTTTTGGGAAAGCAAATTAATCTCACATTTCTCGTTCATTATTGTCAAAATTCACCCCACAATTCAAAACAATATCTGTGAGCGAGGATATTGTTACATCCCCATTATTATGTTATGATATATTATTAGCCTTCTTTATGTGTAGCAGTGCTCTTGATCAAACCACCTAAAAATTAGAGAAGATTACTAATAATTGATTTTGAAAATTGCAGGTCGGACGAGGGTTTGACTCCAGTGCACATAGCTGCAGCTTGGGGACGTCTGGATGTGCTGCATATGCTGCTACTCTGTGGCGGTGATCCCGAGGTCTACGATGGAAGTCGAAAGACTCCCTTGAATTATGCTGCCAATGAGGATCATGTCGAGTGTTTGGAGCTGCTGAAGGCTTTTCTTCCTGACAAGATACCTGAAAATTTCTTTCGCAAGTCCAAGGAAGATCAATATAGTCTCATTTTGGGTAATTATTTTTTTCTTTCTTTCTAGACTCTTGTTAAAATTTTAGTTGCACATTGCTAGGTCGCTAGTATTGCTGTGAAAGTTAGGGGTGTATCACTTTATTTGAAGAAAGTGATTATGTGATTTATTCATGGGGAATTTGTTGGCTAATAATGTAGTTGTAGAGGTAAACTGTTAGTAAATGTTATAAAATTACTTTTATTATTCATATAAAAAATTAAAAAGTCCAAGGGGGTAACAAAACTTGGTTCTGTAGTTTCGTTGTCACTTTGACGTGCTTGAGGTTAGCGAGATTTTCTGGCCTTAGTGAATCGTCCTTGCAATTCAAGGTAATGGTTGGGAGTTTCGTACACTTTGTAACCAAGTATAACTTGATGGCTTTATAAGTCTAAATAGAACTTATAAAGAACTCTTAATTTTTAGAATTTATTGAAATAAGAATCTCCAAGATATTGTCAATCTTAAAAGCTCAAGTTTCAGTAGATATGTCAGTCTTGTAATCTTGTTTGAAGAAACTTTGAACTCTCATTAAACGGGCAATTGTTGTTACACTTATTTTTGTGAAATATCATTTTCACTATTAGTGTTTTTCATATCGTGCAGTAAGTGTAAACTTCAGTGACGTTTTATTTGAATGTTATAATAACAACCTTCTGTATCTATTTTATGTGTTATTTACCATTTAAACTGTTGAGATGAGTTTTGATACTGAAATTTATTAATTATATAAATATAAAAACACCAAACAAGATTACATCAAGAGTCAAATAATAAACATCTGACGCGATGGTTTTTTTATTTTTATTTTTCTCACTTAATGCGACAACAATTATAACAAACACGATAAAAACCTAACAAACCACACCATGAAATAATTGTTGTGTTACTTTTTCAGATAAAATATTAATTGATAATGGAACTACTGTCGGTGAATATGAAATCCAAAACGAAATCACAAATGGCGTCAGTAACACTGTGGAAACCCTGGAATGTTTACCGGAAGCGACTAGCAAAGAACTGGTGAGCACCTGGTGCGAGAAGAACCAGAAAACCCTCTCACAATGCCAGGTCTATCAACCGCCCTTGGGCCCCACTGGCGATACCCCCGAACAAAGCGATTGCAGCTCTGTTTGCGAGTCAGACAAAGGTCTCTCCAGACCATTCAATTTAGAAACGATCACATTCAAGAAAGTGTACCGTAAGACCCGAAAAGTCAACCGAACCTCTCCATCGACCAAACACTCAATCACCATGAATACAACTCCGTCACAATTACAAGCAAATCAAAATGATCTCAAAGAATCTACTTGCAGTCTAATAGATCCCCTGGGAGAGTCTTCCCTGATATCGAGCTACTCCAAGGAAAGTGGCATCGTTACTTTGCCAGATTCTGATAAAGAACCGAAGGAAGAAAAGAGCGCAGTCATTCCAATTGCTCAGAAAGACACTACTAGTGATTATATGACTTGCTCGTTTCAGAGCGAGCCTAATGTGCTTGAAAGAAATATATTCGAGATCACGGATGATCTGAGCAACCAAAGCATATCACTTTCGGAAGAGATTAAACCTTCAGAGATTTCTGCGTGCAATGTCGTGGGATCTTTTTCTGACACCAGTAATGCCAGCTTTGTCAGTCTCTCTGAGGTTTATAAATACGTGGATAAAGAACAGGGCGTGGTTCTTTATGAAAGGAGACTACTAAAAACTCCAAGGTTAGTAGTTTTATTTATTTTTTTAAATTTTATTACTGGTCTGTCAATTTTACTTTAATGGTTGTATTTGGAAAGAAGGACTGTAGACACAGAGAAAATATTTGTATGTAAAGAATAAAAAATTTCAAGTTTTATGTATTTACATCTTTTTTTACTATTATTTTTATCATCAATATGTATTTCATTGCAGTGAAAACTCTGGAAACTCAGAAAGGGCATCACTATGCTCAAAACTGTCCTCATTACCTGAAAACCTGGACTATGACACAGATTCGCTTCGTCGGGAACTGACTCAATTGGGCTTTGTTCCCGGGCCTCTCACTGGCACCACCAAGCATCTTTATCTCAGGAAGCTCCATCGGTTACGGAAGAAGCCTGTGTTACCCAACAATAACATCAAACCACTCAAGAAAGGTTAGTTAATATTTCAAAAATTCATCACCTTATAACTTATACCCTACTATATAGTGTAAGCAGAAAAAAGTTTTACCAAATGACGTTCTTCTTTCAAATATATCATTTTTATTTTTTTTAAAAGTAGCCATCTCAGAAATGATTTCATCCCCAGCAGACACAGAAAAAGATTGCATCCTTGTTGATGATTTACTAAAATGAAGTGATAATTTCTTTAATTTGTTGTAAGAAAAAATGAAACAGTTGTTAGTGATTTTCTAGTTCATTTATATTTTTTTCCTAATTTAATTTCATATTTTTTGATTTTATTCTCAAGCTACAAAAATCAGTCACTCTTCATTTAATTGCAAAAGATATTGATATTATTATTGCCTTGCAAAGAGCTTAGTTATTTGACAAGCAGATTTCATTATTATAATAATAATTATTAAGAAACTGACTCAAGTCTTTTCAAAAGTCATTTTTTTAATTTTTTAGACAGTTTTATTTACACTTCTTTATTTATATAATATACATTTTTAAGTAATGTTATATGCAAAGCTGTACAATATTTTTATTCGCCGTTTAGGTAAGTGTAACACATTAGCACATTACATGTCTGTGTTAAAAAAAATATTCAAAATCTTACATTTTCCATTTTTATTGTATTTTTTTGCTCTTACAATGGAGTTACCACTCCCTTACGAGATTCCCCTTGAGTAAATTTTAATGGTAAGTAGGGCTTTATCACCATAGTAACATTTTTGTCACAATAATTGTTGTCATAAAAACTAAGCCCTTACAGATAAATTAGGATGAAAAACTGGATGGAGCATGACAACTGTCCAACTTTCGAGATTACCTCCTGAGTGGGAAAGGAAATAAGGGGCTTTGCATTGTCATGGTGTAAGA
Source organism: Malachius bipustulatus (assembly GCA_910589415.1). NCBI lineage: Eukaryota > Metazoa > Arthropoda > Insecta > Coleoptera > Melyridae > Malachius > Malachius bipustulatus. The sequence goes on from OU342632.1 coordinate 8,272,809, forward strand.
CAAAACCTTTCTTATTTTTTTTATTTCTTTTTGTCAAAATCCACTTTCTCTTTGTTCATGATGGTAATACTTGGTTCCATAAAGTTGAGAAAAAGAAAACTTCTGGTTCCAGATTAATTAGTTTCTTGGGACAGGTTTGCAAAGAAAATTTTTATAGTAATGATGACATGCGAGATTGATCTGTCGCTTTAAACATTTTGGAACACCCACAGTTCATTCCAGTTATGACCTTGATAGAACAAATTGACCCTTGTAACTGAAAGTGTTTATCCTGAGTTAATTAGCGTAACAGTCATATCTAGAACGTGCAAGGTCATGCAAATGTTATCTGTGATGTTGTCTCCACTTTTTGGAGGACTAGAGAATTATTTCTCAAATCGATCCTTACAAATAACGACGTTGCATAGGATTTATTATGAATTATGATCCAATTCCGGTGGTAATCATTTGGGTTTAATTTATAAATCTGCTTGAGTTTGATTTATAAATTTGTGAATCATTTGGCGTTTGTGTTTTATATTGTATCAAGTATGTTTTTTCAAATAAGTACCTAGAGGATAAGAAGTTTGGTACTTCACAAATTAGGTCAAAAAGCTGAGAACTTGAATTTAGTTAATAAAATAATATTTATTTATTTTGACATTGCAACAGAGTGAAATTTCCCACATGACAGATCATTGGTAAAAGCGTTTTAAGTAAAAATTAAAGAATCTTTTAAATTGTAGGATTGGAACTGAAAGTAACCAACCAGGCAATCGATTATGAAGCCACTTCATATTTTCTACTTATTTGAAAAAACAGAAAAAACCTATACAGGGTGTTAAGAAAATGACGGATAAACTCTTCAGTACATTGTAGGGAACACTCAGTAAAGTACGGGAAAAATAATTTTAAAAAATCCAGAGCTACATTTTAAAAGATATAAGCCAACAAAAAATTTGGCAACGTTTAACACGATAACAGTTGGTATTTGGTAATTTCGTCTAATATCTAACAATGTAGGTAGTCAAGGTATCAAAACCGTTGTTGCCAAATGCTTTTTTTCAGCATTTTAGAAAAGAAAAAAAATTGTTATTAAATTTTCCAAGCCAGTAATACATCTTCAGCAATTTATTTAATTGATAACGATTAAAGTATCCTTTTTATATCTGTAAAATCATTTATTTTTTGCAAATACTGAAAAACAAAGATAGTAAAATGTTAACTTTGGCATTTTTTATCTCACCAAATTGAAGACCAGAATTTTTTAAATTATTTTTCCCGTACTCTACTGAGTGTCCCCTACAATGTGCTGAAGAGTTTATCCGTCATTTTCTTAACACCCCGTATAGGTACAGTGTGGATCTTTGGAGTGTCCCCCTCTCTTTATTTTTTGATCTCTTTATCTTTTAATGTGAACATAATCCTTGTCAAAAACAAATGGAAGTATTTTTTCTTGGATTTCCACTATCATGGATTTTTTTAATGGAAAGTATAGTCTCGTGACATATCGCTATAAAGGTCATTATATTGATTAAAAATATTATGCTGCCATTTTGTTCTCACTCGAAACTGAAACTTGATAATATTCTTCGTTGTGAGACCTTTCCAATGATTTATCGCAAGTTCCATTAAAGTAAAATCCAAGATGGCTGTGCCTGCCTCCATAATAAAATTATGTTCACATCAAAAGATATTATTTGTACAACAATGGCCATTGTTAAAAAAAAGAAGATTCAGTTTAGTTTAAACTATTAAATTTAAACATCATAAAGTAGGTACCCAAAACATCAAAATAATACCTCTAAAAATTTTATTACAGTATATTCAGTGGAACTGGAGAAGACCATCCGGGACCCTCGCTGGGTATCCGATCTGTCTCCCTACAAATCCCTGGAGGCGGCTCTGTCACGCGAGTTCTCCAACCCAGACCCCAGCCGCAAGTGGCGTGAGGGTGTAACCAAGGCATCCTTCACTTACCTGCTGCTGGATCCCAGGATTACCCTGAACCTGCCCTGTCGCACCGATGCTGTGCAGCCCGCAACCCTCTGGGAAACCTTCATCTCTGCCATTTTTTACGTCGGCAAGGGAAAACGTTCCAGACCCTACGCCCATCTCTATCAAGCCGCCGAGCTATGGAATAATGGACAGAGGCAATCTACTAATAGGTGATTATTTATTTATCTAGGAGTTTAAAATGATAGAACTAGCAGAGAATTTCATTTAAAAAAGAAATATTTTTAAGAAAACAAAAAAATCCTATTTATGTTCCGCGATAAACAGAATATTTTATTCCAGGAAGCTGCAGCGGATCCTAGATATCTGGTCCGCAGGTCAAGGCGTCGTATGCCTCCATATCTTCCAGAACGTGATCCCGGTGGAAGCGTATACCCGTGAGGCGGCCATGATCGCCGCCCTCCGTCTCGATAACCTCGACAACGCTCGCCAGGGTGACTTTTACGGTGTAGCAGCCACCTGGCCCCAGCGCCACAAAAAGATGCTGGGCGTGCTGTTGCTTTACAAGGCCATGTGGATCTTCCTCAACGAAGGCGAGCGACAGATCTGCCCCACCGATATACAGCAATGAGTTTGTTGGTTTGTGTTACTCTCGAGGGTTGTTAATAAGTTTGATTAGTATTTTTTTATATGACTGGGAGTGGAAGAATTGACGGTTATTTGTTTTTGGACTCTGTAAATTTTCCAAAAAGTCTGAATTGCAACTCGAATTCCTGGTTGCACCATTTTTTTAAAAGCTTTGTTTTGTTATAAATGGGGCTTAGTTTGAGTGGCAGTATGTTGTAACTTATAATGAATAGCTTGCTATAGCAATGAAGCTTCACTTGGTGTTTTTCTTTATAAACAGTCATATTGAAAAAAAATTTGAAATCAAAATTGCTACCTCAGTAATTTAGAGTATTTACTGAAATAAGTTGTGGCCAATTTAATTTTTTTTTCTTTCTTTTCGTCTTCTTTTTTTAATTTCTTACATTTATTTATAATTTAAAATGAATTATGACACAAATTAAAAGAATAAGAACAAGTGAAAAAGTATCTTTTCATTTATATCTCAGATATTATTCTAAACTTACCAGAAAATCAATAATTCTCAAATCAATTTGTATACAGCCAAAGTATTAACAGCTCTCGAAATAAATAACAAGTTGTAATTTTTCTGTCATTAGTGGGTCTTAAATACGTACAGGATTTGTAAGGTGCCTTCAATTGTGTAATGGCACTGGCACTAAAATTTGTGTGCAGACACAACCTGCTGATACATTTTTATAATTTTCTCAGACACTTCTTATTTGCCTTATATTAAGGTTTTCCAGAGGAATGATTATTAATGATGTTGAAGTCTGTAGTTGTGTTTCCTAGTACTGTCAAAAATGTTTGATTTTTTTAACTATAAAAACAAGGCACAACTGTGAATCCCAGAAATTTACATTAAATGTTGGAAAATTCAAATCGTATTTTTAATCAGATTTTTTAAAGTAAAATCCCAGTTTTATTTTATTTTGGTCTCAAAATAGTTGAAATTAATTGATTTGATATTTTAGTAGGATCAGTTTGGCATAAATATTTTTTGAAATGGACATTTTGATAATTATTTCAATGCATGGAATTGAAGCTTTAGCAACTTTATATCGGGACTATTATTGAGTTCCAATAAACCAAATTATGGTTCCAAAATAAAATAAGACATATTTCTGGTTTTAACGGGTAAGAAATCTGACTTACAACACTAGCTACCTTCTTAAATAATTATTTTAAATTTATGATTTGTATAAAAATCGTATATTTTAGGCTTCACCTGGTCTGATAGTTCAGGATGCACTATACCTACCCAAGACAATATTTAGAAATAATTAGCAGTATTATATTATAATTTATTAATTTAAATGTTATGAGAGATGGTAGTTAGTGTTAATTGGTAACCTCAGAAAATGATTTAGGTTATGGGTCTAACCTGGAATTCTATATTTTTTATCATATTGATAAGTGATTTAAATAGATATAAATTAAATAAGTGAAGCATGGATATGAATCTTGATAGTACCTATGTAATAATTTTAAATTATATTGTAGCGAGAAGAAAAATAATGTAACTCGAAGTGCAATTTGTTAAACATACAGGGTGAACAATTAAAAATCGAATTCTTATTTTCAAATGAAAATAAAAATTGTCACAATCCTTTTTTATTATAATTCATCAGTCTGTTCTATTTTAGAATAGAACTGATTTTATGCCTCGAAAAATCAAGTCTTCCATAAAATCTAAAAACCTGCTGAACGTATGAGGTCGCACACTGTTTTAAAAAATTTCTGATTCGGTCATTTTTACATTTTGTTACACTTTTTTACAAACTACAATTATTTTAATTAGTTTTAGAGTCTCTATTTTTATAGAACTGTTTCCTTTTAATATAAAACAGTTTTTTTTATATCTCAGTATGTAGTACTTCTCAACTAAATTTGACATTTTGTCATAAGTACTTAATTATTAGAATTTCATAATGATCTAATAGCAATATAATTTGACTACGTTATAGATACATAGTAAGAACTATGAATATAAATGTATATGTTAAAAAATATCTTGTCTGCTTATTTTACAAGCTATGCTACGAACTATTTATAATCAAGTGTTGGAACAATGCTTATCCCTGTATATTATTCACCCTGTAAAAATTGTCATAGGTATGTTCATAATGTAGTTACCTAATTCATAATGCATATCAATTTAAAATAATAATTGTCTAGTCTATTTATGTAAATTATTTTTCAATTGTGTAATAGATTTTTTTTACTTTTTCACGACATTTTTTTTATAATAAAATCATCTACCAAATTAATTTTCGTCTATTTTTTTTACTCACCTAAACTTACAGATTTGGAAAAAAATGAATAAAAAGATCAGGTATACTTCATTTCCTCCTCAGTGTTGTGGCGAATTTTTAAGACATAAAATATTTCAGAAGGCCTTACAGAGATAAAAAGATGAGTGTCACAAAAAATTGCTTATGAGAAATTTTTTTTTTATTTGTAGACTTGTATCGGTATCTTACATCTTAGAAGGTTGGGGATTCAAATATACAGGGTGTATCTAAATAACACCGAAAAAATTTAAGAGCTGATTCTTTGGTCAAAAATGAACAAAAAATTTCGTATAAACGTGTGTCTAGAAATGCACCCTTTTTGAGATACAGGGTGTCAAAAAAAGATTATTTTACCAGTTTTTTGAAGATATTTGGGGAACCGTTTGAGATATGAAACTCACCTTTTGTAAATGTCACATCATTGATATTTATAGCTACTTTTTTAATACTGAGTTTTTTCATGTGTCATTATAGCGGAGATCTCAGAAATGAGCGAAGTTTTTTTGCCCTTAATTTTTCGACACTTGTCTTGAAACATTCAAAGCGAGTTTATCATCGTAAATGCCCGTTTTTCTCGAAAATGGCTCACGTTAGCAGTTATAACCAAGAGTATCTTTTTGTAAAGAAAACATTGACGGTTAAAAGTGTGCTTTTAAAATATCAATTTGCCCAGTGTGGTAGATATTAGGGGCAAAAAAATCCCCCAACCCTAAAAATCTCCGGCACTGGCATACTTAAAAAAGGTAGGTAGCATTAAAATAGTTGCTAATATCAATGATAAGATCTGTACAAAAGCTGAATTCTGTGTCTTATACGGTTCCCGAGACATCTTCAAAACACTCGAAAAACAATATTTTTTTGACACCCTGTATCTCAAAAAGGGTGCATATCCAGACACACGTTAATAGGAAATTTTTTGTTTATTTTTTATCAAAGAATCCTCCCCTAAATTTTTTCGGTGTTATTTAGATACACCCTGTATATTTTTATTTGTACCATATTTTTCATAGTTAAAGTACGCCTCAGACCATTTCAAAGTTAACATGACCCGAGAAACGTGTTGGTCAACAAAGCCTAATGTCAGTTTTTTATTTTATTTATTTACACATATTTGACACATACAGGGTGTCCCAGCTTATTCGAAGCGGTCTCTGTAGGCCAAACGATGGACTTTTTCAAACATTTTTTTGAAAATTCAAGTACAGAATCACAATCGCCATAATTGAAAATACTTTTTGGAGTATACAGAGTGTCCCATATGAGAATGGCATATCAAAGTTATGTTTTTTTAAATGGAATGCTCCTATGTTATTGCATTTTTATATTGTCCGAGAAGAGAAAATAAGATTGGCTTTTACAGTTGGTGTTTAAATTCAGAAGTTTTTGAGTTATAAACAAGTGAAAATCGTCATTTTTCAAGTTCAAGGCCCTGTACAACGAAAACGGCTAAAGATAGAGAAAAACGGCTTACATGTCCCTATTTTAACTTTTCATGTACTATCCTATGGTATAGAAACATTTGTACTTTCTTTGATTTTTTTATTTGGCGACGCGTGGAGAAATCTCAGAATTTTTCAATTTTTTTATCACCCTGTATAAACATTTCATCCACATCATAGGATAGTACATGAAAAGTTAAAATAGGGACATGTAAGCCGTTTTTCTCTATCTTGAACCGTTTTCGTTGTACAGGGCCTTGAACTTGAAAAATGACGATTTTCACTTGTTTATAACTCAATAACTTCTGAATTTAAACACCAACTGTGAAAGCCAATCTTAGTTTCTCTTTTCAGACAAACTAAAAATGCAATAACCCAAGAGCATTCCATTTAAAAAAACCTAACTTTGGCCACTGTCATATGAGACACTCTGTATATACCCCAAAATAATTTTAAATTTTGGCCATTGTGATCCTGTACTTGAATGTGCAAAATTTTTTTGGAAAAAATCCATCGTTTGGCCTACAGAGACCGCTTCGAATAAGCTGGGACACCCTGTATACTATACCTGCGGAATGAAGTCAACACTTATACTTAGATATTAACTCTAGAATAAATGAAATTTTAACGCAATTGACTACAAATAAATTAAATTTAATTAAATAAATTCCCAAAAAACAAAATGTATAGGTTAACATTTTCCAATAACAGTAATAGACAAATTTGTTTAAATAATAACTTCCATATCGAAATTGTTAATTCATTAAAATTATTAGGCTTTACTATAGATCAAAATTTAAATTGGAAAGAACATATAAAAAATTTATCTAAAAAATTAAGTAAAATGTGCTTCCAATTGAGATTTTTAAAAAATAAGGGTTCTAAGCTGAATATATTGAAAATGGTTTACTATTCAAATTTCTTTTCCTTATTAAAATATGGGATAATTCATTGGAGAACTTCCACTGATTGGATTAAAATATTTAAAATTCAAAAAAATTGCATAAGTAAATTGGAAAATGTCAATAGAATTTCTTCATGCAAACCGTTATTTAAAAAACTTGAAATACTAACGATTCCGAGTTTATTAATTTACGAATGCCTTAGATTTGCCTCATTCAGAAATTCCCATTTAGATATTTTTATGACGACATATTGTTTTATTGCACTGATTGTTTTACTAAACTTGTATTTTGAACCAAAATTATTCGATATTGTTATCAATAAAATTAATATTAGGTAATAAATACGTATATCAATAAATAATACAGTGCCCGCCAAAAAGTTCGCACTATCTGATTTTTTGCACCATAATTTTTTTGTTTTCCACATTTTTTGGAAAACTTTTTTTCATATTATGTTTGTGCTTTTTGAAAGAAATATTAATAATTAAATCTGAGATAAGTCAAATTATTTGAACACACTCGATCCATTATGGTGTGAGTTTTAGTTCCAGAGAAAATAATATACAGTGTGTCTGCTTAAGTTGGAACCATATGGAAAACTTTTTTATTGTTGGTTTTGTGAAAAAATGTATTCTTTATAAAAAGTTGTGCATGGTTCAAAACTTACAATGCAACCATCAGATATCGATTTTTTTTAAGCCGTATACGAGGTTTGTCAAAAAATATCAATTTACCGCAAGAGTAAAGTACCTATATTTTCGACAATATCAAAAATTGTTATTCAAAAAAGTTGATCAGAATTACAAATAACATCCAAATATGCAATAACATGCAGTTGCTTAACCAATAAAAAACAGCATAAAAGCTAAACCGCTGCTGATGAACCCTATTTCTTTGATCACACAAATATTTGATGAATTGCATATTTGAATGTCATTTGCAGTGCTGATCAACTTTTTTAAATAACAATTTTTGATATTGTCAAAAATAAAGGTACTTTACTCTTGCGTTAAATTTTTATTTTTTGACACACCTCGTATACGGCTTGAAAAAATCGATATCTGATGGTTGCATTGTAAGTTTTCGACCCTGCACAACTTTTTATAAAGAATATATTTTTTCACAAAACCAACAATAAAAAAGTTTTCCATATGGTGCCAACTTAAGCAGACAACACTGTATAAAGTTTATTTAAACAACTGACTGGCATCATACCAGTTTGCCCTAAGACACAGTATACAAAATATTACTTAAAAAATAAAATAAAATTATTAAATGAAAATTATTGCAAAAAAATTATATTGTAATTTCGGTTTAAAACCAAAAAGGTGATTTCTTAAAATGTACGTTGAACTTTTCAGAATTTTGATTACAATTTCCATGTCTAAAGATTTATTTAATCCAAAAAATTTCCTAAATTCAATATATTTTACTTTTCAAATTTCAACTTTCAATTAGTGGTACTTGTGATTTTAACTCTTGAAATTTGTTTATCTCAGTGTAATATTGAATTTGAAATGTTTTGACTGCAATATTAGTTCAAGTGTTCATAAAAAATAGAAAAGTTAACATTGAGAAATAGAAACTACTTCCACGACGACCGAAGTTTTCAATTAAAAAAATGATTTTGGTGCAAAGCGTATCCACGAAGAAAGAATCCTACAAAGTTCAAGTTCATTTTTAGCTTCCTAAGAAATGAACATAAATTAAGTTTTTAATTCAATGAAGCAACAAAAATGTTAATAATTATTAATTTAATTGCGATGAATATGTTTTTCAAGCTTCATGTCACAATGTCCTAACTTATTAATTTTATTTGCGAAATAGAGGTTTTCAAATTAAGGTGGCGTATAGGTATATTATTATTATTGCGTATTATAAGTACAATAAAAGGGAATTAAATTAGAAGAAAATTTTTTTTTTGAGCTAATTGAATTTAAATGTTAATTTATGTTCATTTCCTATTAAATAGAAAATGTCTCTGAAAAAGTACTTGACCTTGTTAGATGGTTTCTTGGTGTAGAAATGTTGAATACGAAAAACTCCAAAACAAGGACAAAACATGCACCAAAAACATGGAAAATGGTGACATTTTCAAAGCTTTATTAAATTCTAAAATTGCGCTCCTGTTTTTTTATTATTCTTGTCAATTTTTCTAATTATTATAAACAATATTAATTAATACTGTAGTCTAGAAATAAAGAGTATTTCAAATTCAGATTTACACTGAGAAAAATTAGGCAAAAAGTTGAAATTTCAAAAGATAATACCTACCCCTTTTTGGCAAAAAAAAATATGTGTTCCTTTCACAACTGAGGTTAAATTTGGTGAATAGGTACCCAACGAATTTACCCCAAATTTTCTGCAAAACACTTTTAGTTTTCGAAATATCATTTTTTTTTTGTAAATATCAAGTTTAGATAAACGCCATTTTCTCAGTAACTAAAATTCACACTATAATGGATCTAGGGTGCTGAAATAAATTATTTCGAAAAGCACAAACTTATGACAAAAAATATTTTCAAAAAAGATGGAAAACAAAACATTTTCCCATATGGTGCGAACTTTTTGGCGGACACTGTTTATTTACGTAAAAAATCTGAGGCATCTATTTTATTGATTTTAATTTTGGGTTATAGGTAAGTATGTGATTATTGTTAAGTAGCAGGTAGATACTTTGATAATTAATTTACGAAAAACAATACTTTAAACAGTTATTGATCTTTAGGTAGGCACTCTAAATCTCGAAAGTACCTATTTTTTAGAGATATGTTTTTTGAATAGATAAAAATTAGTGTATCAAATGCAATCAGTAAGTTTTGTCGTTTATTGCTATTATAGAAAATAACAGTGAAAGTAAATCGTCTTGAATTTTTGCTGAGTACCTACTTATTTGTTTTTTTTTTCGATAGACAATAAGGTTTATAAGGAGCAGCGGTAAGTACCTATACCTACTCCTAAAATTTGTATACCCATACGACAGTTTTCAACTTATAAAAAGCAATAGGTCTTATTTTAAATATTTAAGAAATTTTTGGGATTTAGGTTCTGATTCAACCTATACAGTGTGGAAAAGCCAAATGGAATAAATTCGATAATAAATCAATGAAGATGGTTGCGAAAAAACGCTCGGACACGTCGATTAGTATTTTTAGTTGCGCATTTTTTTCAATGAAAACTTTTTATACAGGGTGTGTCGTGTAACAGTGCTCAATACCAACTTTCTTCTTTCAAATCAAACACCCTGTATATTATTACATTTTCAGATTGCCTGAAAAAATGTAATAATAATGCTGTTTATAATTCAAATTTGTAACGAGTGATTTTTGAGTTATAAACAAATGAAAATCGCATTTTTTTAATTTTCAAAACAGTGTGTACACCGATAACGGCTCAAGATTTCGGAAAACGGCTTACATGTCCCTATCTTAACTTTTCATTTAGAGCCCTATTAGGTAGTTTAAATTTTTATACAGGGTCATGAAAATTACCAGATTTTTAATCACCCTGTATAAAAATTTCATCCACACAATAGGATACTACATGAAAAATTAGGATAGGGACATGTAAGCCGTTTTCCGACATCTTGAGCCGTTATCGGTGTACACTGTTTTGAAAATTAAAACTTGCGATTTTCATTTGTTTATAACTCAAAAATCACTCGTTACAAATTTGAATTATAAACAGCATTATTATTACATTTTTTCAGGCAATCTGAAATTGTAATAATATACAGGGTGTTTGATTTGAAAGAAGAAAGTTGGTATTGAGCACTGTTACACGACACACCCTGTATAAAAAGTTTTCATTGAAAAAAATGCGCAACCAAAAATACTAATCGATGTGTCCGAGCGTTTTTTGGCACCCATCTCCATTGATTTATTATCGAATTTATTCCATTTGGCTTTTCCACACTGTATGTTTTATTTTATTTTTGATGCGCGCGAATTTTAGTGCATTTAAAATTGTTGGCACGCAGCCACTAGAAAAAATTAAATTACTCTTAAACCAAACAACGACGTATGAAGAAAAATCAAAATGTGTTTTGAAGGGGACATAAAATACAACATTTTTCGCCATTCGTATTGTATATTCTAAATAGTATAAATTGTCTGTTGCTTTCGGGTATTTTGAGTATTTGCAGGCTTAATAAAAATAATTGAAGTCAAAATAATGTTATAGATCTATCATCTTTTATTACCTGAAGGCATCACCTCAATGGTGAAAAAGTTAAAAATGAAAAAAACTACATTTTGTATTTTACCAGCATATAGATGAGGTTAGCCAAATGTTGGCTGATTTTTTATTATTTTCAAAAATAAAAAAAAAATTACCAAAACAACTTGAAAATATAGCTAAATTTTGTTTTAAGTACATGGTTGAATAGAATAGCTATTTTTGCTAGATTCCGTCGTGTGGTGTGAAAAATTTATTTTTTGTAAATCGTGCTTAAATGAAAAATAAAGTCGATATTATTATTATTATTATTATTTTTATTATTATTATTATTATTATTATTTACCATATAACAATGTTTCGTAATATTTTCACAAATTTTTAGCTACATTTTTTTGTTCTTTTTTTAATTTTCACAAATAAGAGTAAATATTTGTATCATCAGCATAGTTAACACAGAGTGAATTAGGGGAGGTAATTTTGGGGCCCAAGTCGTTAATGAAGACAAGGAAAAGAAGCGGGCCGAGCTAGGCACTCCAGAGGAGATCGGAGCAAAAGGTGATCGCACAGGTCGGCCATCAGACCCAGTAATCTGAGCCGCCTGTGTTCTTCCCTGTAGGTAGCTGGTAAACCAAGAAAGGGATAATCCACGAACTCCGACATTCTCCAGTTTCCGAAGGAGGCACTGTCGAAGACCTTGGAGAGATCCAAACCATCCTACAGCACAGTATGCACCCCCTCTGCATTCCCTCAGATATGAAGTCTGTAAGTTCCACAATAAGAGCTGTCTGGGTAGATCTGTTTTTAAGGAAACCATGCTGGGAGCGGGAAAGGATCCCTGATGTCTTGTCGAGACGAGACAAGGGATTCATGAATTTTATCGAATACCCGCGAGAGTAGACTAATAGTTCGGTAGTTTTCTGGGTTTTTGAAGTCACCTTTTTTGAAAATGGGCTTAACTAACGTTGCTTTGAGATCTTTGCTTTGGGGGATACATGCACATAAGTCTGAAAGGAGCTGTTGTAAATTTCCAATAACGGTTGAGCAAGCTCAGCTTGACAACAAAGGAGGGAATCTCGTCCAAACCCGAATACCTACTTCCTACTTGTAAACCTCCAATAAGCTACTTCTGCTATTTCCCGAGGTGATGTGGGAAAGAACAACACGAAGAAATAAGAGGCGCGAGTCGACATGTTGGATCCGTGGGTGTGACTATATATATATGTGGGAGATTCATTCGAAAGAAAGACGGAATTGGGCATCTCTGCCATTCCTTCAGGATCTGTCGTCACCATGCTTCGGTACTCGAGTTATAAGACTTTATGAGAAGTGCTTATAATAATAATAATAGATACCTATTTATCACAGTACTAGTTGTATTGGGAACGCAGTCATCAGGGTTGCAAAAATAATCAAATAACGGTTTCTATTTGCGAGCTTTTGAAAGTTTTATTACTTTTCTTCATCAGGCACTACAATTAAAGATAAAAAACAATCAGTCTTAAATGAAAGAAAAAGGATCCAAAAAATCACTTACATGAGACAATTTTTGCAACCCTGATGACTGCGTTCCCAATACAACTAGTAGGTACTGTTATCCAACTAGTCAGTCAAGACTAAGAGCCAATTTACCTATTTATCGCCAATAAAGCAGATACACTAAGTACATAAAACACAATTAATATAATAATAATTATAATTTTTGCATAGATATGACCAGAATAATAGGAATCGCTTATCTGACTCGACCTAAATACAAAATACTCATAATAACAAAATAATGCTGATGCACATCATTACCTCTTACAAACTGATTTTAATTTTTTCTCACATGCATTACCAACAAAATAAGATACAGAGAGGGTAATGTCATAATTTTATATTTTATAAACAGTGGTCGACAGTGGTTCCTAGGTGGGGCTCCTACCAACGATCTTATAACTTTCTTTTGTGCAGTAAAGGCATCCCTGAAATGTGAGGATGATCCCCAGAACAGCAATCCATTAGACAGAAGTGCTTGAACCTGTTCATAGTAAAACAAGAGCAAAACTTCTTCAGATACTGGCCCCTTCAAAGATCTGAAAATATAGCAAAATGTACTGATATTGCTCCCCAGTTGGTCTATCTCTCCAGGTGAGTTTAGAGTCCAGCATCACACCCAAGAATTTAAAGCTCGAGCGCAGATAATGGTCTTCTGATGCACTGTAACAGTTGGTGTTATGTTAAAACTGTGGTTCCTAACAACAAAGGACATACAGGGTGGCCCAGCATACAACGTACCGGGCCTAATAACTTGAAAACTGAAGATGTACGCGAAAAACGCCGAAACAGGTCGATTTTGTTAGCGAGGGGGACATATTTTCGTGACAAATTTAACTACCCAAGTTCATCCCCTTGGCAGGGGTAGCTACCCCTTTGCTTATCATCATATAGGGAATAGATATCGGGTGATACATCATTTGAAATCCACTCGAATTCTCTTTACAACATATCCAAAATTTTGGGTTTCGCTCACATACAGGGTGGCTCCACGAAAACGCAACTGGCCTTAATAACTTGGAAACTGAAGATGTACGCAAAAAACGCCGAAACAGGTCGATTTTGTTATCAAAGTAGGCATATTTTCGTGACAAATTTAACCACCCAAATTCACCCCCATGGCAGGGGTAGCTACCCCTTTGCTTATCATCATAGGGAACAGCTATTGAGTGATACATCATTTGAAAGCTACTCGAATTCTCTTTACAACGATATCCAACATTTTGGGTTTCGCTTACATACAGGCTGGCCCAACGAAAACTTTTTTTTGGGCCACCCTGTATGTAAGTGAAACCCAAAATGTTAGATATCGTTGTAAAGAGAATTCAAGTAGCTTTCAAATGATGTATCACTCAATAGCTGTTCCCTATGATGATGATAAGCAAAGGGGTAGCTACCCCTGCCAAGGGGGTGAATTTGGGTGGTTAAATTTGTCACGAAAATATGCCTACTTTGATAACAAAATCGACCTGTTTCGGCGTTTTTTGCGTACATCTTCAGTTTCCAAGTTATTAAGGCCAGTTGCGTTTTCGTGGGGCCACCCTGTATGTAAGCGAAAGTGATACATCATTTGAAAGCTACTCGAATTCTCTTTACAACGATATCCAACATTTTGGGTTTCGCTTACATACAGGCTGGCCCAACGAAAACTTTTTTTTGGGCCACCCTGTATGTAAGTGAAACCCAAAATGTTAGATATCGTTGTAAAGAGAATTCAAGTAGCTTTCAAATGATGTATCACTCAATAGCTGTTCCCTATGATGATGATAAGCAAAGGGGTAGCTACCCCTGCCAAGGGGGTGAATTTGGGTGGTTGAATTTGTCACGAAAATATGCCTACTTTGATAACAAAATCGACCTGTTTCGGCGTTTTTTGCGTACATCTTCAGTTTCCAAGTTATTAAGGCCAGTTGCGTTTTCGTGGGGCCACCCTGTATGTGAGCGAAACCCAAAATTTTGGATATCGTTGTAAAGAGAATTCGAGTAGCTTTCAAATGATGTATCACTCAATAGCTGTTCCCTATGATGATAAGCAAAGGGGTAGCTACCCCTGCCATGGGGGTGAATTTGGGTGGTTAAATTTGTCACGAAAATATGCCTACTTTGATAACAAAATCGACCTGTTTCGGCGTTTTTTGCGTACATCTTCAGTTTCCAAGTTATTAAGGCCAGTTGCGTTTTCGTGGAGCCACCCTGTATGTGAGCGAAACCCAAAATTTTGGATATGTTGTAAAGAGAATTCGAGTGGATTTCAAATGATGTATCACCCGATATCTGTTCCCTATATGATGATAAGCAAAGGGGTAGCTACCCCTGCCAAGAGGATGAACTTGGGTAGTTAAATTTGTCACGAAAATATGTCCCCCTCGCTAACAAAATCGACCTGTTTCGGCGTTTTTCGCGTACATCTTCAGTTTTCAAGTTATTAGGCCCGGTACGTTTTCGCTGGGCCACCCTGTATATACAGTTTGTTTTCTTCAAGTTAAGATTCAGTCCGTTCTCCAAACACCAGTCACTGAAAGTCTCCGATGCAACCTCTCTTTCTCTACAGCCAATTCTGATTCTGAGACTATTATATGAGTGTTATTTGCATAGTACAATACCATCTCACTTTGGGTACAACATCTTGTATTGACATCATCTACAAACCAAGGAGTTAAGAATTGAGCTCTGTGGTACCCCAACTCTCACAACCTCAGAGGCTGAGCGTCTGTCAAAAGCAAAGCAACCTTGAAAAACTACGAAAAACCATTAAATTTTTCCTGATTTTCTCGAAAACGGATGAACCAAATGAAAATCCAATTGTAGTATAAGAAGCAGCTTTTTTTCCTTAAGAAGTTTTACATTTGACATTTTACTGTAAAATAATTAGGGGAGCCAATATTTACAATAGTTTATTTTAACATGGGAATTCCCTATGTCCAGAAATTCAAGAGACATAGTAGTGTATACATATTCATAAATATATGTCTCTCCAATAAATTAAACCGTAAAAACAACCGTAAAATAAAATTTTGCTTCCTACTGGTCACAGCAAAATATTGATTGGCAATGGTTGTTTATGAAGGTCCATCCCGCTTTGATGGTATTTTCAAATTCACTAATGAAGATATCGTTGAAACACTTGGTTTCCATACTCACGTGGTACCTGAACCATCTTTTCAGACCGCACCTGGGACTGGAAATCCTAGCTCTGTGAACTCTAGATCTTCCGAGTGCGAAGTATTTGTCGAAGTAGAATGAAAGAGTATCAGTGAAACGGGAGTATTTCAATTTAGTATCAGGGGCATCCAGAACCTGCTGCCAGCCCAAACGCCGAAGTTCGTTTTGCAGCTGACCGAATAGAAGGGGGTCTTTTGTATCTCTCTTCCATGTCATCAGGGGTTCATTAGCTAGATTACGGATGTAGGTTCCTTGATCGCTTCAGGAGCTCTAAGGGTAACATGTAGTGCATATAATGGTCTGATATAAAAGTTGACAATATTTGGTTATCGAAAAACTCAAACAAACCAGAAATCGCGACGTTATCGATGCATGTTGCCGAAGTATTGGTAACTCTTTTTGGGTCCCTAAAACAAAGTCGGAAGCCTGGCACTTCCTAAGAAAGAGCCTCGGTCAGACTGGAGGTGCTTGCGTTGTCACAGAGTCAATATTGAAGTCAGCAGCTAAAACCTGATTATTTGTGATCCGGGAGGCTGCGTCAAGCAGTCCTTCAAGGTGATTAATGAAATCTCGTACAGGGCAGCTAGGTGAGCGATATGCAGATATAATTAGTGCCTTCTGAGACCGAAGTTTGGTCTCGGATGCCGAGATGTCACACATGAGAGGCTACGAAAGGGAGCAGGGGCTCTGGATGCCTACACTGTCTGTCTGCAGAACGAGGAGGAAAGGTTGTTATAATGATCGATTTTGATCTTTTGAATGTTGTCAGATTGTTACAAACTCAGGAAATCCCAGATCAGATATCATGACACCCGGACCATTTATGGGAGTTGTCATAGATCCTAGGTTCGTCTTCGTGGATGAGGTGCGAAAAAACATGGACTCATCAATAAAAAGTCGTTGTGTTTCATGTTGTCCTCAATTCCTCCAAGTTTGTTGTTCTTATTTAGATACATGCCATTCAGCAGAAAATCATGCAAAATCACTTAATCTATTATCAATCGATATTGCTTCTAGATAATATCATATAATATTATATAATATTATATATAATATGCAATTTGATTGGAAAATGTAGCTTAGTAAAAACCGAGTAGGTATTCGCTTAATAATAGACAATTTACTAGGAAAGATAAACAAGCGGTACCTAATTAATAAAGTTTATTAATTATTTATTTATTTTTAAGTTTTTTACATGTTTTTTACATTACGAATGAACAAGGGACCAATCGGTCCTGAAACGTTTCGTTTTTTATAAAAATTTTTAATAAATAATAATTTCATTGAAGAACCCGATTCCCAATTAAATAAGACAGAAATTCAACAAACACTAATTAATAAAATACAGCTAGAAATAAGCATTAGGTAGTCTAGTAGAATTTAGTTGTTTAGAATAGGAACAATAATACAAATATACTCATTTAATAGATATGTAAAACATTGATTAACAGATTGTCACTGGATCCTTCTTCTGATGCTCCTTTAATCTGGGTATGTAAGTTCTTAACTGCCTAGTGCCTTATCTCTTATCTCAATCTAAAAACCAGAAAAACATGCTGGATATCTCGTGTCTAGTGTCCCCAGTAATGGTTTTACATAATTCAGGAAAAAGTTAACAGTTAGTTATAATGTCTTTGACGTTATTAAACAGTTAAGCAGAAAATACGCAAACTTGGTATGAGGTTCACAGCCGCAGTAGGAATTAATAATTGACGCAGCTCGGCTGGTTTCAATGAACCATCATAAGTCCATTCATTACTATCAAATGTGATTATTTAGAGTATTGTTATAAATAATAATATTATTCATTATTCGAGTGTTATAGCGTATCTTAAAATGAGCTAGCTGTCCAGTGAATATTGAATTGATTCTTCAACGTAGCCTTTACTAATTATTTACTTTGTCATTTCAATGATTATTATAATTTATTAAGAGTTAGGTATATTAAAAAAATATATATTCGAATATTATACTTACCTACTTTATAAAAGTACGACACTCGTGCTATTATAGGTACCTATTATTGTAGTTTGCTAGAAGAGGCGGTATCAGGTGAGTTTGATTTCATATTACATACATACTTACGTATATATTTATACAGGGTGGGTGAGGTGAGTAACTTATTCGAGTCAGTCTGTCTATCTTAAACCGTGCATGATTCAAGAAAAAGTATATAAAAAAAAGTTAAACGGAACTTTCTTAATTCAATGTCAATTATTTTGAAATATGGGATTTCGTTATAAAAGTAGTGCCGTATATCAAAGTTATGGTTTCAAATAAGATTTGTATTTTATATTTGCATAATATTGTTTTTATTTTTGTTTAATAGGTAGATAGGTAAAGTTTGTCCAGCGAGTGCTGTCCGGTGAGATGCCACACGAATCCTGACTAATGACTATAGACGATTTGATTTTATGAGACTTAATTCGTATAATAATTATAATAATTGATTTATATAATAATTATAATACTTATTTAATTATTAATTTATAATATAATAATTATTATAAATAATTACAATAATTAATTTGATTCGTACAATTATAATAATTAACAATTAGTACGAATTAAATCCCATAAAATCAAATCGTTTACAGTCAGGATCAGTGCGGACAATACTCGCTGGACAAACTATAGTTACCGATTTCAATATTACAATTTTTTTCTTTTATATTTTATACTATTTTGTACCTACTTATAGTTAGAGAGATAGCGACTGCCTTGTATCTCCCCCAAATTAAAGAAAAGCAGGTTTTTATATAGAGTCCCCTTCTAAGCTAGAGTCTTGTCAACTAGAGGTCTAGCGCGTTGAGGGGTGAGCGTCTATGGCCTTTTGCCTAGATTTGCCAGAGTGATTTCAAAAACTTTCTACTATTTGGATGAAAATTACTAGAGGGCATTTAGGTAACCTACCTAATTGATTAGTTAGGCAACCCCCCTAATTGGTAAAATATTTTCTTCCAATTTGCTTCTTGCAAAATGCAAAGATCTCTTACGGGAGCTCCAAAAAAATTAAAAAAAAGAGTGATTGTTAAGAACAGGGGCCACTCGCACTCCAACATACTATATATACCACGCGATAGGTCTACTCACTAGGAACTTCGTGGTAAAAATCTTATCCGCCGGTAATGTATAATAAGGGAGTTATAGGGTCTAGAAGAAAACGTGTGAAAATTATATCTAATACGGATCTGGTAGTAGATAGGTAATACACTAGTAGCGGCCGTGTAGTGACTAAGGTCACTGACATCGCCGGAGGATGCAGGTTGCGTCAAGGCCATTGAGTTAGACGGTGACCCAACGCCGGAATGGGTAATGGGAAGCGGAAGGCGACCCTTGAAATAAATGGGAATAAATTAAAACACGTAAATAAACAAATATGAATCGAGATCGAACGAAACATTAAGAGTTAGTTTAAAGTTGGCCTGGCTCATTGAACGACGTGAACGCTCGTAGGCAGGCAGGGACTCCCCCGCGGTACCGAGGTGGGGAACGTCGCTTGCTGATGCAGACGAATCAATTACGGAGGAGAAGGAGAGGACTGGCATTGTGGCATTCTGATCTAGCTCACGCCGGAGGACGGATCATTTTATATTCATAATATTTACGATTGTTCACCTTTCCTTTCATATACGGTCTACATTAAAATACGTTCACATTTCCATTTGTGCCTTTTCGTGCCTTTTAATAGAGACTCGCTTTTTTGCAAATCCAAAAATTGACAGGGAAGTCAAATTCGTGACCGAGAAAATAGAAAAAAAATTGCTCCATGTGTCGGCATCGCCAGACGCCAAATAACAATTTTTCAAATGTTAAATGGATGTGGGGGTGCCAAGATGCCCTCCGGTAATTTTCATCCAAATGGTAGAAAGTTTTTGTAATCGCTCAGGCAAATCTGGGCAAAAGGCCGTAGCCGCTCACCGCAACGCGCTAGACCCTTACTTGACAAGATGAATTTTGAGAAGGGGATTCGAACAATTAAATACCTTCTTTTCTTCCATTTGAGAGATACGAGGCATTTTGTCACCATCTCTCTAACTATGTATTACACTTTATTGCATTTTAAAATTCCATATCCTGGGCAAGTCCAATTATACAATGCTTGACCAAGAAGGGGGAACCTCGTCTAAACCTGATGACTTTTTATTTTAAATCTGGTAGCTATACTTTTATAATCTCTCTAGGTGATGTCGTATACATCATGAGGGATGAAGAAAAGACTAGAATCACTATGTTTGAGCCTTGAATGTCGTGATTGTGTGTGAAAGTGGGAGAGTCATCATTTGAAGGAAGAACGTTATTGAACATCTCAGCCGTTTCTTTAGAATCTGTTTAATCGCCAAGCATTTTGATCCTCTTAATTTGTCTTAAACTTAACCGCATGTGAAACACAAAATTTCCTGATTTTAAAAAAATGAGAAATCCAAGTGTCATTTTTTTGGAATAGCCATTGATATCCAATACTACCCGATTTACCAAACCATTTCTATTCAATCATATAATCCAGACGACATAAAGAAAACTTCCTTAAGTGGTTAATGTTGTAATGTTTTCAGGTGGTTAAGAAGTTGAACCAGTAATGATGGAAATATTGATAGTATTATTGGTGTGTTCGTGTTTGGCACCGATGGCCTATACCTTAGATAATGGTCTAGCTAGAACACCGCCCATGGGTTGGATGGCATGGGAACGATTTAGATGTATCATCGACTGTGAAGCTTACCCAAGTCAATGTATCAGGTTCGTATTAACATTTAAAATAAACTAATTTAAATAAATATCGAAGTGTAAAAACTTTAGGTACTTCCTGTTTTTGATTTTGTATAAGCATAACCTTTTATTTTATTCCATTGCATATGAATCTTTTAGTGAAGACCTATTTATGAATATGGCAGACAGAATGTTGGAAGATGGTTACCAAGAGATCGGCTACCAATACTTGATGATCGATGACTGCTGGACGGAAAAACATCGCGATGCCAACCAAAGTCTACAGCCTGACAAGAAAAGATTTCCTTCGGGCATCAAAGCTCTCGCTGATTATGTAAGTAACAATTTCAGTGCATTTTAAAATTTATATATCTTGTGAATTGCCCTCAGTCTTGGTCCTCTTTACAAAATTATTTTTGACTGCTGAGTAGCCTGAAAAAAGCTCTATGAAGAAGAATATTGTAACGAAAGTTCCACTTTATTCTCGTAATTCGCTTTAAAATAAACAGGGTGAGTCGCGAGAACCTTATAGGGCATTTTATATGAAGAAGTGCTGGGAGTAGAAGACTAACAATTTGTACATGTATTATTTCAATTTTGACGAGCTGAACTAAAATATTTACAACCCCACACCACTTCCGGTTATATCGAAAGTTGCCATCAACTTTCTTATTTTGAATGGGACACCAACTTTATTATTACATTTTCACTTTCTGTCTAAACACTTATTTTTTGACATACAGTCAAACATAGCTGAAGCTATTCTCTTATTCACGTCATAAACTGTACTCCTCTCTCTTTGACACTCAAAATTCCACTGTTCTCTCCTTTTTGGCTTTCCCAGACGAAATTTTTCATATGCATTCATGCTTTCATTCATTTTATTGCTGCCCAGCTTGATCTTTTCCTTACCACGAACAGTTTTAACATTCTTCATTGTGTTTCTTAACTCATCGATAGTACACAAAGTGAAAAGGTAACCGCGGATCTCCTTTTCGAATTTCATCTGGACTGTAATCATTCGTAATGTTCGAGATAGCTTCTTTCGGGTCAATTATATCGGCCCATGTTCTTGGGTTATGTGCAATCACAGGATAAACTCGTCTTTAATACCTCCTAACGCAACCATCATGTAACATATTTCCAGAGCTTAAAGGTGAAGTCGGGCGGCTACTTGCCTGATGACATATGTTACTTCTCCAGTCTCCTGTTGCTGTCCTCAAAGAATCTCTCTCGATAGACGTCGAGTAGCATCATGGCTTACGACCAAATGAGATTTGAGTGTTCTGATGAGTATCAGAATATCAAGACACGTATCAGATTGGAGCTAGTGGAACCACAACGGTAATACTCATTTCTTGCATTCTGCTTCTTGCTACGTAAGAAGCTACGTCTTGAAGTTCAGAAATGTTGCAGTCACGAATCAAATTCCTGAAATTATCTCCTCTTCTTGGACTCCAGGCTTTTTCCTTTCTTTATCTTTCAACTTTCAAGAAACTTCTACATCATCTGACCAAATTTATCCTGCACGCGAGTCATACTCACTTCTTGTTCTTTATCGATGGAAACTGCTGTAACTTTCGGCAACGTTCCTATAGTTCGACGCCTAGATCACATCTTCAACCTCTAACGCTCTCATTAACGCTTCGCTGGGTGTCAGCAAACGTGACATACGTATAAGATCTTCTGCATGCTGCATGTTTATGTAGTCCATTTACAAAAAATTTTGCGGTACCTAAGTCGGTTTTTAAAATTCTACAGTGAATCTGCATGGTCTCTGTGGACGATTCAGCTCACATCATCAGCAGCGTTTCATTCTCCTCCTGTTCATACTCCTCATAGTTAAGTTTGCATAAGAAATTTTGGCGGCCAATGTTTCGCTTGTCCTGAATTATTGTCTATTCCTCCTGGGTAACAATTTCTTATTCATCTTATTTTAACAGTGTAATAAAAAAACAACACTGAAATTTTTTGAATCACACTTGAAAAAAGCGGGGAAGTCATTTGACAAAAATACCGGGTGTTCTGTTAAGGTTTGTAACACATTTACGGCGTTAAAATTTATTTTCACATACCTTACCTCAGTAATTAATATAAAATTAATTTCTCGAGCTAAAATCTTAGCGACCTGTTCCCTAAAAGTATCGCGGATAAATTACAGGCCCTTGATCGGTGCAACAAGCACGAGAGGATACATGCGTCCCACGCACAAAAAAGTCAAAGAGAATAATGTGGAAGTAGCGGGAGAAAGGACACGCAAAAATTTAGGAAATGCATAGGTCTAAAATGACAAAGGTGTTTCCTTATTAGTCCAAGGGCCAGGACGCGAGACTAGCAAGGCGAAAGCGTCGGCGGACGGCAGAGGAGGTAGCGAAGGCGAACTGACGGGTGTATCTATGACGCGGAAAACCCACCTGTAAATCTACCTTACCTTAATGTATATTTTTATCTTTTTTTTATTGAACCCTATTATTTAATGATAAATTTTTGTCTTCTAATTTATTTGGGTTTAGGTTCTTCGATAAAAATATTATTATTTCAAAAGATTTTTATAAAAAAATGAGACGTTTCGAGGCCGATTTGTCCCTTTTGTTCACTCATAAAATGTATAAACATGTAAAAAACTTAAAAATACTTAAACCGAATTATTAAACAGAAGCAAGCATTTGTCATTAAATTATA
This sequence comes from Malachius bipustulatus, assembly GCA_910589415.1. NCBI lineage: Eukaryota > Metazoa > Arthropoda > Insecta > Coleoptera > Melyridae > Malachius > Malachius bipustulatus. The sequence continues at coordinate 8,296,278 of OU342632.1, forward strand.
AATGGGGGGCTGATGCGCACCTCGGATCTGGTCGCCATTTTACGAGCTTAGACTACCAGTGCCCCCCCCCCCCCCCCCTTAACGGGTTGAACAAAAAAAATTGTTTTTTTTTTCAGGACGCTTATTTGGATATAATAACTGGACTATCCGCTCTCTACATAGCTTGGAAAATAATTCTGAAACAACTTGTTGACTTTTTCCTTTTCTTATTACAGGTGCATGCTAAAGGTTTGAAGCTCGGCATCTACGCTGATTATGGAACGTTGACATGTGGAGGCTACCCCGGCAGTCTTGGATATTTGAAAAAAGACGCCCAAACGTTTGCTGATTGGGGTGTCGATTACCTCAAATTTGACGCTTGTTATTCGGAACTATTAAAAGATAATTACTATGAAGGTAAGAATAAGTTTTTGGCACTCAAAAAATAAGTGTATCAAACCCATTAATTTATTCAAAAAGAAGATAATATGCTGAAATCAAGAATCAAGTCTAGATAAACAGCATTGTTATAAAAGAATATAAAATCAATATTAATGTAATTACACACTATGTTTTTCTATAGGTTATGCAGAGATGAGCAGCTATTTAAATGAAACAGGTCGACCAATCGCTTTCTCTTGCAGTTATCCAGCTTACTTGGAACCAGATGGAAAATATGTAAGTATAAGAAATACCATTTTTCAAATTTTATTTCTTATCAAAGGGGGAAAGTTCTTCGCGTTCTATATTCATCCGTATGCGGCACCAAGTCCATCCGTTTCCAATTTGGTATTTTGGTCGTCCTTTCGCCAAAGAAAAAATCATAATTCAAAATATGAATTTTTCAAGCAAACAATGGTTTTTTGTTTTACGTCTTCCTCTGCCTCTTAATTCGGCGACAAGCGCTGGTGGAGGTGCCTGCTCTCGCCCTCCCTCCATCTCTCCTGTCGCCACGATATGTTCTTCTAGGAGAGGCACATGCGGTCTCTGCCCACAAGGTATATCATCATCGTCCCACTCCTCGTTACGGACAGGGGACAGGAGCTGCAGGTTCCCCATCATGCCGCCACTTCATCTACGCCCTCATTTCTTCTCTCATCTCCTCCATCAACTCTTCCACGTCAGCCCTCATCCTTTCCATTATGATTTTAATCTGAAGATAAGAAACGTGTAATATTAACATGCAATAAAAATGTAATAACATAGGAGCATTCCATTTGAAAAAACATAACTTTGAAATGCCACTGTCATATGGGACATCTGTATACTCCAAAAGAATTTTAAATTATGGCCATTGTGATTCTGTACTTGAATTTTCAAAAAGTTTTTCGAAAAAGTCCATCGTTTGGCCTACAGAGACCGCTTCGAATAAGCTGGGACAACCTGTACCTATACAGAAATAAATTTAAAAAAAATAATAATAAAAAAAAAATTCTTTTTCATAAGTAATTTTTTATATCTTGGACCGTTAATAATAAGTTATTGGCGAAATAAGATTTTTCCACAGAGGAAATTATTTTTTGAGAACAGAAACCTTCTCCAACTGAAGTAATGATTTTTGTGGTTTTATGATAATACTCGTATGTGGATGCGATTTATAGAAAAATTTAAGATCCAAGTTTGTCAGATAAACATTTGTTTTTTTAACTGGATTGTGATGTTACTGGACCGTATGATTTTTGTTTTATTGAAAGTTAGAGACTCTCGTTAAAGGCTAACGACAGTTTTTATTTTTAACCTATGATTTCCTACTCAATAAGTAGTAGAGAGTGTCATTAGTGATTACTTATAAATACCTAATATACAGGTAGATTGTTTTATCGCGCCCAATATAGAAAAAGTTCGACTTCTAGCTTCTAGTTGATTTAGGAATCTGAAATTTGGAAATTAGGCAACAACATTCATGCCAAAAAACATTTTGAAAAAAATGCAGATTTTGGTTTCGCGTGGCAGCGGCGGATTTTTCGCGAACGTTGCTTCGGAAAGGATTCATTGTACATATTCCAGGCAAAAAAACGAACAAAACCCGTTTGATTTTTTACGCTAAGGCTCTTAGGAGTCAAGTTACGGGGTTTTAAGACATTTTGAACTTTCGCTCTCCCTCCCCCTCCAAATTGTTCCACCGCCCCCTCCCAACGGGCCCTTAAAAAACATTAAAATATCCTTCTAAAAAACATTAGTTGTGTCATTATTTTCATCTGGGTATCCTACAGTTTCACTATGGCACCTACACCTATACAGAGTCCATATATACTCGCCCTGTTAATTTACAAATGAAGCAACGAGTAGGTATCGAATTTACTAGCTCGTTGTATTTCTGGCTTTGAAGTGGTTGAACGAGAATAATTTCTTTTCCGTCCTCACTAACACTTAGGTACGGAAAAAATGCTACCACAAATTCCTGAGGCCAAAATAAGTCGATCTAATCCAACTTATCTCTGTCCAAAAGTGGATGATTTCGGAGATACAGGGTGTCAGAAGTTCAATTTGGTTTCCGTTTTTATTAAATAACTTTTTTAATAATTGGTATATTTATACAATATCCGGCTGGAGGAGCTTTTGTGGGGTGAAAAATTAAAAACTGCCAATCATTTTTATTGTAAAATTTAGAGGGCGTCACCTGCGGTACCTTGAACACATTACACATTCAAAACATGCAAGGGCAAGAGAGTGGTTTGGTAGGAATGGATTGGTAATGAACAGTGATAAGACTGTTAAAGTTATTTTTACCCTTCGCAATCGGCTTGAGGGTGAGTATAAGACTATAGTGCTAAGTTTCTTGGTATTCATATGGATGGAAGTCTGAGATGGCATCTTCATGTAAAAAACTTGTCATCGAGACTTTCAAGAACGCTTTACCTGTTTCGGAGCTTGTCGGTGTGTCTCAGTGTGGCTGCCTTGAGGTGTGCATACTTTTCTCTTTTCGAGTCTGCTTTGAGCTATGGAGTACTGGTGTGGGGAAGTTGCGCAGGGAGCTGCACCATTTTCGGTCTTCAAAGGAAGGTGATCAGGCTTATCGCTTGTTTAAAGCCTAGGGAGGAATGTAGATCGGTTTTCGTGGATCTTCGTATTCTGACACTTCCATCTCTGTATATCTTTCGTGCATTAATCTTTGCTTATAGAAATAGGTCAGGACTTGTTAGAAACCTGGATGTTCATAGTTATCAGACTAGGGGTAGATTTATGTTCCGGCATGATTTCTGTCGTCTCTCTGCATCGCACAGGAGTCCACGCTACGTTGCCTTAAAATTTTTTAATAAGTTACCAGATTTTATTCAAAACTATAGTCTTAATGCTTTTAAAACTTCTATTAAGGAGTTTCTTGTGCGTAAGGCTTTTTACTCTATTCAGGAGTTTCTGGAAAGTAACATTGATCAGGACAGCTTTGCTTCTAACGGCACAGTGTTGGAGATTGATGATTTGTAGTGGTTGTGTATATTGATTATATCTGTGATATTTTTTTGTGATTGTACCTACAGACGAGTGTAAAAAAACTTTGTTTTTATTAGCACAATAAAGTAAACTAAAACTAAACTAAAACTAAAACAAAACGAACTATCTTTTTTGGGCCACTCTGTATTTAACTTTAATATAAAAATTCTTATTCTCCAACGTCTTTATCAAAAAAAGGCATATGTACGTGGTAAAAGATTTGAACAGCCGTTTCTGAGATATCTGGATTTAAAAAAAGTCACTACATGCATGGCCAGGTCTTATAAGTAAGTAAGTAGTTATTATTATAGTCAGTTAACTTTAAATTGAAGAGCAATTTTTTCGGCAGGATCAAAACTGACGGAGAAATCCATGAAAAAACGATATCCCCCCATCCGCCCCTCGGATCGGTGGAAAGTGAATGGGGGAATTGAGTTGGGACCTCACTTAGTCGACCGGGAAAAAATATTTTTTTCATCTAGGGGGTTTGCACTCCAGGCTTTCTTTCCGATAATACCCACCTATAATATATGGGGTGTCCCATTATAAAAAAAAAAACAGAGATGGCCATTCCTATTACCATTTTTAAATGTCCCGCCGCTATCTTGGTAATATTTCATTTTGACGCGTTATTATGTGTAGAAAAATTTTAGATTCCTAGATCAACAAACTGGAAGTCGAACTTTTTCTAATGGGCGGGATAAAACAATATCACGCTGTATAAGGAAACGAAGGATGATATTTGAAAAATGTATTACACTTTGAGCCGTTTGCACAAACATAAATTAAAAGTTTTCAGATAATTACTGATTTTAAATTGGAAATTTTTAAAATACGGTGAAAATATTTAGTAATCTTTTATTTTTTATCAGTAATTAACTCTTTTAAACCGGAGTAGAATTTATTTTCAGCAATATCAGACCTATATTTTGGTAATACAGGGCATTTTAAAATCAGTAGTTATCTGAAAATTCTTAATTTACGTTTGTGCAACCGGCCCTTTGAGAGTTAAAAATGTCAAAATAAAACTAATCGAGTAGGTATTTAAATAAAGGTACCTAATAAGTGAATTTTTGGTCATTATATACATCCGCGTCTCCTACAGTTTCCACTATGGCTCCTATTATAGGGGTGGAGAAAATACCTATAGTAACACCAGAAGGTATTCATTTGCTTTGCAAATGAACGGGAAGGCAACAAAACGGCTTTAAAAACCAATTTTGAGAGTGCAATGAAAGTACGGACCTGGCAGATGCGATGATTAAATACCTCGAGTCTGGGATGTAACCACTTGAGGACAATGCCAAGCGCTTCGAAACGTATACAGTCACGTATTCGCATTATATCCGCTTTTTCATATCGTGAAAAGACCACAGAGGGGTTGATGTTACGATTTTTTTTAAATATAAATGCAAAATAAATGCAAAATTCAAAATAAAAAACGTGCTACTGTTAATCTCGAAGATTTTCCTTGCCCTGAAAGTGAAGAAAAAATAGAAATTCGACCGTAGTGTCAAAGAGGCCTTAGTTGTGACCTTAATATTAGTTTGCAATGGCTGTTTTTAGCTTCTTACCCACCTAGCACCCCTATTTCGCTCCTCGGTTTCGAAAAAATTAATGGAACTTAGGAGACGCGGATGTATATTTACCGAATTTTTTAATGAAATGAAAATCCTACGGCCCTTTAAATTAAATTTTAGTTACTTCATCTTCAGTCGGTTAGGTACTTTTTTGTGTTTTTGTCATTAAAACAAATTAAATAGGTATTAGGTATATTTATACAGGGTGAGTCCCCTAAGATGGAAAGCTCGATTACACCTACGCCATTAAAGATATCGAAATGAACCACAAAAAGTGCTGTAAATGGGAGGGTAAAGTGCAGTTAAATTATTTTCAGATACACAGGATGGCCCATCAATATCGCTGTACGCCATACAACTTTGTTCTTTTAAATAGGATATATACCCTCTATATTATTACATCTTCAGATTAGTTGAGAAAATTAAAAAAGAATGGTTTGTAAAGTTGAAGTTTGTAATGAGCAATTTATGAGTTATAAACAAATGAAATTCGCGATTTTCTATTTTCAAAGCAGCTTATCGTAAAAACAGCTCAGGATAGAGGAAAACGGCTTACGTGTGTTCCTATCTTCATTTTTCATTTGGTATCCTAATCATGTAGCTGAAATTTTTATACAGGGTGATAAAAATAATCAAATTTTTTACCACTCTGTATAAAAATTTCATCCATCCAATAGGATACCGGATGAAAATTTAAGATAGGGACATGTAGGTACCTAAGCCGTTTTCCCATATCTCGAGCCGTTTTCAATATAGGTAATCAGCTGCTTTCAAAATGGAAAATCGCTATTTTCATTTGTTTATAACTCATAAATTGCTCATTACAAACTTCAACTTTACAAACCATTCTTTGTTACTTTTCTCAAATATTCTGAAGATGTAATAATATATAGGTGGTCCTATTTAAAATAACCAAGTTGTATGGCGTACAGCGATAATGGGCTACCTGTATATCTGGAAATAATTTTACAAACTGCACTTTACCTTCCCATTTACAGCACTCTTTGGTTCATTTCGATATCTTTAATGGTGTAGGTGTAATCGAGCTTTCCATTTCAGGCGACTCACCATAGCTATTTCAATGGTCTTATATAGGTGCCTCTCCACCAAAGCAACACACAGGAACATTTTGTTTCCATTTGTTGCTTCTTGTTCCAAATTTTAGAAACTTCGAGAAACAAGTGCAAAATATTGTGTGCAAACAAATGGCGGTAATTATTGAGATGAGCGGCATGGGTATAGGGCGAAATGGCTTATACTATCGGATAGCTTGTGTCTCTAGGAGTATCAAGGTACCATTGAATTTTTGCGCCGGCAAGTAATAGTCGAGAAATAAGGCCTTAAAGTGTCATTACGTGTGTTTGTACATATACGCTCGACGGGAAGCACGCACTCAGAGTCGTGTGTCCGACGGAGTGCGGCTTCCTGTTCGAGCGTATTATGTACGAATATACGCGTATTAGGGCAAGGATGAAACTTTGAGGCCTTATTTCTCGACTATTACTTGCCGGCGCAAAAATTCAATGGTACCTTGATACTCCTAGAGACACAAGCTATCCGATAGTATAAGCCAAATCGCCCTATACCAATGCCGCTCATCTCCATAATGACCCAAATGGCAACATAGAACAAGCAACAACTTCTACTAGCAACATCACGGAACATTGAGCAACGTACTAGGAACATTCGTAAACATTTCGGAAATTTGGAACAGAAACATAAATGTTCCCCTTTGTTGCTTTGGTGGATACGTGTCTTAAGGTTTGGTTTGAAGGTTAGGGGAACCCGAACAGCTGTACGCTGTACGTTCGTTCAAATTCGATAGCTTCGCGGGCTTCACGTCGAGTACGTCGACAGTTCGACACGCGACACCGACACCAACTACCAACACCAAACCAACAAACCAAGTACCAACACCACAAACACAAACCACAACAAACTATTATTGTCAATTTTAACACCCATGTATTTCAAATTCAAATTAATATCATATCATCTGTTAAAAATTATTTATTAATCGCAAAATTTAGAAAATAACATACCAATGTGGTGAATATCTAGATGAGCGGCATGGGTATAGGGCGAAATGGCTTATACTATCGGATAGCTCGTGTCTCTAGGAGTATCAAGGTACCATTGAATTTTTGCGCCGGCAAGCGGCAAGTAATAGTCGAGATATAAGGCCTTAAAGTTTCATCCTTGCCCTAATACGTGTATTCGAACATTATACGCGCGAACAGGCAGCTCGCTTATCCGTCGGAAACACGACGATCGAGCGTTTCCTGTGCGAGCGCAATCTGCGCAATCATATGTAGAATACACGTATTAGGGCAAGGATGACACTTTAAGGCCTTATATCTCGACTATTACTTGCCGGCGCAAAAATTCAATGGTACCTTGATACTCCTAGAGACACGAGCTATCCGATAGTATAAGCCAAATCGCCATATAGGTACCCATGCCGCTCATCTAGATATTCACCAAGTTTTTAGATAGGTAGGTGTAGGTAGGTACTTAGGTACCTCTTATTTCGTTCACAAAATGAATTGAAAATAAATGCTTACCGACGTGATGGAACTGCTAGTAAACGACGAAAATTTTCTTCTGAAGAGAATAACTTTTTGTAATAACATTATTCATTTTTACGATGTTATTATTTTCCGTCCACTCTCTTTGAAGTTCATTTCACCTGATCGCCGACACGCCGACCCAACTTCATCTCCAGCCTCCACACCAACAACAACAAAAACAAAACAAATTAACAAAACAACCAACACCACCAAACCACAGTATAGACCAAACAAACCAAATATTTTGGATACAAACTTGAGCGCCCCCTGCCCGCGGCGTGGCGTAACTAAAATCATTTATGGCGGTGGTGGAGGTATAGAGGTTGGCGGGATATTTAAATTTAAATTATATATTTGAATTCTGGCTATTTGGAAGTCCATACAATTAATTAATTAATATAATTTTCAATAATAAAGTCAGTGAATATACGTTAATATTTGAAATTGCATTAATTATTTATTTGGCTAAATGAAAAGAACAAGTAATTTTATAATTAACTTTAATTATTTATTTTTTTAAAGTTAAAAACGCAACCAAATGACCAAATGACCAAATGACCAAATGACCATATAATATGGTCATTATTTACATCTGGGTATCCTACAGTTTCACTATATTACACCGTGTTTTATATTAAGTCGGCACTATTGCTAACTTCGTTATTATTTAAGCTAGAAAGTCGGTTAAATTAGCAAACTAGTAGTATTTTTGCCGCTGAATAAAATGGCGAAAGCAGAAAAACAATAATTGAACATCGCGTTTTCGAGATATTTAAAAAAATGTAATTTTTTTAATGGAACACCCTGTATATTTTTAGATGGATCGGTTGCAAATTTTTTTTAAAGGGTCTTTATACACTATGATCCTAAAATAATAAATTCATTAATTATTCTTTATTTTATTACTCCCAAAGTAGGCTGCGACAATAATTATTGTAATTTAGTGTACCTACGTAATGTAAGGTAAAAAAATTAAGTCGTCCTCAATAGTGTATTTTCTGATTAAAAATTAATTTTATTAATTAATTTATTAATTAAATAATAAAAAAAACGAAATTAAAAATAAGAGTTTGTTACCTTGAAAAGGATTTAATTTTACATAAACAAAATAAATAACAGAACTTGTTTGTGTTGTAAAATTTTATTATTTTAGGATCATAGTGCATAGAGACTTTTTCCTTTAAAAAAAATTTTGCAACCGATCCATCTAAAAATATACAGGGTGTTCCATAAAAAATATTCATTTTTTTAAATATCTCGAAAACGCGATGTTCAATTGTTTTCCTGTTTTCATCGTTTTATTCAGGAGAAAAAATACTACTAGTTTGCTAATTTAACCGACTTTCTAGCTCAAATAATAACGAAGTTAGCAATAGTGCCGACTTAATTTAAAACACAGACAAGTTCTGTTATTTGTTTATTTAAAATTAAATCCTTTTCAATATAACAACTCCTTTTTTTTGTGTTTTTTTTTATTTAAAAATGCATTATTGAGAACGACATATTTTTTTACCTTACATTACGTAGGTAGGTACACTAAATTACATTAATTATCGCAGCCTACTGTAGGAGTAGTAAAATAATAAATAATCAATGAATTTATTATTTTAGGATCATAGTGCATAAAGACTTTTTCCTTAAAAAAAAAATTGCAACCGATCCATCTAAAAATATACAGGGTGTTCCGTTAAAAAAATTACATTTTTTTGAATATCTCGAAAACGCGATGTTCAATTGTTTTTCTGTTTTCGCCATTTTATTCAGGGGAAAAAATACTACTAGTTTGCTAATTTAACCGACTTTCCAGGTTAAATAATAACGAAGTTAGCAATAGTGCCGACTTAATATAAAAAACACGGTGTATGACACCTATATAGGGGTGGAGGACGTACCTATACATATAGTACCACCATGAAACAGGGGTATTCATTTGCTTTGCAAATGCATGGTTAGCAAAAAAAAAGGCACTAAAAATCCGTTTTGAGAGTACGGTCCTGGCTAGAATCGCGGATAAATACGCCGGCTCTCGGAAGTAACAAGCACTAAGAAAGTGGTTGACAACAAGGTCAACTTCCTCGAAGCGTACAGAGCAGGATCCGCGCGATATTAGCACTCACATAAAGTCTCAAGACTATAGGGACTGATGTCACGCTTTTTGGAATGCAACTGTTAATTTCGAAGATATTCCTTATTGTCCTGAAAGTGAAGAAAAAATAGCAATTTGCCATTAGTGGCAAAGCAGAGGCCTTAGTTGTGACCTTAATATTAGTTTGCAATGGCTGTTTTTAGCTTCTTACCCACCCAGCACCCCTATTTCGCTCCTCGTTTCCGAAACAATTGATGCAACTTAGGATATACCTACGTGGATGTATAAATATTATAATATTGTTACGGGTCTCACAATAATAAATCACCACCACTAAAGTCTGCAAATTCCTTTATTGACTAACACAAGTTATAACCTCTAAATTTAAATAATCAAACACAGCTGTTCTCTTCAGGGCCGGGCCTAGCAGGCGTGCAGTGCGTGCCCGCACGCAGGCGGCAAGTTCATAGGGGCGGCGGGCGGAAGCAAAAAAAAATCATGATAGAATTAATTATTGGGTAGTATAGCCAGGAAAGCGGGGGGCGCTTGCAGCATCCTGGACAACTTTCCATAACCACAGAATTAATAGGGCTATAGACAAGGGGCGGAAGTTTTTATTGAAGTAATTTTTTTTGTGGTTATTTATTAAATAATTTAGTTATTATACTGTTCACATCTCAGTAGGTACATGTTTAACTAGTTGGAAATCGCGTGACTTTGAACATTGAAAATAATTTCGCTTGCTGCGCATTTTCTTTGGAGCTTGACAAACATAACTATAGTGTTAAATTTAGAATCCATACTCCACTAACTTTGCAATCCATCCAAGTAACTGGCTTATTCCCGGCGTTAGCCATCCTATACGTATTTCTTATGAAAAAAGGAGCATTACTTTAGTGGTCGTAGGCTCCAAATATCTTTGAACGGCTCTGGCCTGTACAGACTACCCGCGGAACTCCGAACCTGATTCAGGTTGTTCTATAATAAAATTAGGTAGGTACCTAGAGGGTGTCTACAACGTGTTTACAGTAATAAGGTTGGTCAAACTTCACAGGCTGATTTTTCAGACTAAAATATGAAAAAAAAAACAGGAGTGGGAAACACTTCCTAAAAAAAGTTTCCGGCCTCCAAAGTTTCAAGAATTTCATTTTAAAAATTTATGAAACCATGAAAATAATAACAGAGGCTATAGTTACTGATAATGAATGGTTACTAATAATTGTTATATACAGGGTGCTTACTGCATGTAAAGTTGTTCCGTTATAATTTTTATCGTTTCATAAACTTTTAGAATGAAATTCTTGAAACTTTGAAGGCTTATATCTTTCTTGAGAAGTGTTTCCGGTTTCATTCCTTCCTCATTTCTGTTGAAATGATTTGAATTTCAGTATCTTCAGGATGTATGGAGGACACTTGTAACAGAGTGACGTAGTGGACAGGATTTTCTTCTATTGCTAGCATATACCGTGGTCCTTCCTATATTCTCTAGCAGAAGAAAGGGGATCAGGAAGGTTTTTGGCTGAACGGAAAATACTGAGAACTATTAGTTGAGTAGGCTTAAAGGTGGTTTTGACGCCATAGCGCTACAAGAGTTTACTGATTCGATCGGGAGAAATTCAGCTCCCAAATATATTTGTGCTTGCTCGCTGAATATCGTAGGATGTTCTATTCTGAGTCGTATAAGGATCTCCTGACTTCTTGAACGGTCTAGCCATTCCCCACCGTCCAGGAGGGCGAGCTCTTCTTGTCTTGGATATGTATCCATGGACCACGGCCAAACAGCTTGAAATCAGTTATGATTTCACTGGCATTATTGTTCCGAATCCGCCACTACTATTTAACTTATAAGGAAGTAATAAGTCTTTGACCTAGTTGGACTTGCTTTTTCGCAGTTGACTGTTGATGCTGAAACAATTGATGCTCGTCTGAAACGAACATGCAACAACAATTGTTGCATGGTAAATGTGAAAAAGCTCGTCTTCTTGCCCGTAGCTTGAAAAGTATTTTCATCAAAAGTATTTTTGGTTTAGCACACCTTATCTTTGTAACTCTGGATTTGTGGATTGTAACTCTATATGATTGCACATGGTCCCATGGACTCTGTTCTGCAGGACTGATTTCTGTGATGCTGCATGTAGAAAATCCACAAGAACTCACATCGTTTAACTCCAGACATATACAAAAACGTCTAATGTTGGCGCTCTTATCTCAAGATCAAGAAAAATTACTTCTTTGATCTTTATTTCCTATCATTTTATCTTTTATATTGTCTATACTATGTTTGGTGGTGTCATCTCCAAATAAAATTTTTGTTGCAGGTAAACTATACAGAGGCAAGTACGATCTGCAACTTGTGGCGTAACTATGATGACATCCAGGACTCATGGCAAAGTACTCAGGAGATCATGCGTTGGTTCGCTGATAACCAGGACAGGTTGCAGCCTGTAGCAGCTCCAGGGCATTGGAACGATCCTGATATGGTTAGTATTTAGGGAAAAAAAAAATTGGGGATCTCAAAATGATTACGAGAGAGTACGAGATGCATAATTATTACTTCTAACCATTTCTTCGTATTATAATTATATTGTGCTCAATTGCTTCACTCTTAATTTCTGTCACTAGTAACAAGCTTTGCAAACTATACATACCAAGAAAATAACACCATACTGACAGATAAAGTGGGTAATGGTAAGTTTTTTCCATACATTTGGGTTTTTTCCCACTAATACTGATCTCTTACCTACTATACTGCCACCACCATCCTCAAATGACAGCTTAGCTCAACAACTCTTCAGATAGGTAGTGAATCTTTAAAAGATTTCTTTAGAGTGGAATAACTTGTACTTTTAGTGGATAAAGCTAGTTTTGGTAAATGTTTATACCACCGTTAAGTGTACATAAAAGATTTTTGTATCTTCTTCCAAGAAAAAACACCACAAGTATTTGCTGCATTTTTTACTTGACAATAAAAACATATGTACCTAAGTAGCTAGATTTGAGGTATCTCTTTTTGCAGTTGATAGCCGGCAACTTCGGATTAAGCTACGAACAAAGCAAAACGCAACTGGGCATCTGGGCGCTGATGGCTGCTCCGTTCATAATGTCGGTTGATCTGCGCAGCATCGATCCCAAATTCGCAGCTCTTTACAAGAACACAGAGCTCGTCGCCATTGACCAAGATGCACTCGGTATACAAGGTCGCAGAATTCTAAAGGCAAGTGTATCTATCGCATACTTTCTCCCATAAATTTTTACTTCTGGAATATTTGCCCGTCTCCTTGGAGTAACGTTGAACTTTGTTTTTTCGCTATAGTTGCGGAACAAACATGAGATCTGGATGAGGCGTGTGTTACCAATTGTATCTGATAGTCATTCATATGCGATTGGAATATTCGGTAACAGAACTGATGGCTACCCGGTCATAACCACGTTCACCTTGCATGAGCTCAATGTCACTTACACCGGAGGATTCAACATTACGGTGAGTATTTTCTAATCGCAATAAAGAATAAACAGCTCTCCCTTTATAACGACGTCTGTTACAAAAGTTTTCGGAAGTTTTCTAAAAGTAAATAGAGATCTACGAAAACAATTTATTGATGACTATTACACAACACGACAATAAATTATTCAATTTATTTCAATAGCAAAACACCGTCAAATTGTTGATAATGGTCAATATCTACTATAGTTATGGGTAGATCTAAATTTCAAAACGACACTCGTTTTTTTTTTTTCAATCAACTTAGTGGACCACTCTTGTTATGTGGTCGATTTGGTGCAAGTCCGTAGGTGGGGAGGGGATAGAAAACCAAGTAGAAAAACGGGGGAAAGAGTTATTCGTCCCTAGGTTAACCCAAAAAAAAAAAAAAAATTGGGTTAAATATCGCCGTTTTGGTTCTTAGTTTTTTTTTTGCTGAAACGGGAGTCATCGGCAGCAACTGCTGGGGTTGGAGGCATAATTCAGGTGGAGGCAATGAAAGAAAATTTACTCCTGTAAATTCGTGTTTCCCAAGGATTTCGGCCAATTTTTGTGTGGATCGGTGAAGGGATGGCGAAGGGGGGGGGGGGGGGCGGTACTTAAAACCCGCTGAATCGGGCATAACACCCTCAGTTTTTGCCCGATATCGCGCAGCAGAAAAATAATTTTCTTCGATTGGCCGCCTATATCGATTGACTTTTTATATATTTTTTTTAATAAACGATAGGAGGTCAAAACAAAAAATTGATTATTTTTTCTATCATGAGCGAATAGGGTGGAAAAATCTAATAAGAATGGTTTTTACAGTTGCAGTTTAAATTGAGTAAGTTATGAGTTATAGACAAATGAAAATCGCCGCATTTCTCATTTGAAAGTAGACTTTTACAGTAATTTATTAACTATTACAGTAATTTAGTAAACAATAATTTAGTAAACCACAGTTCTTACTTTTAATTTCATTTTTATTTTTCTGTTTACAGAGCATATTCGAAGATGATGATTATTCGGGTTACAATATTAGCATCCATGACAAGATTACAGTTGCAGTACCACCTTCTGGTAAGTCACATCACAAGTGATCGTAGAGAGAAAAAATTCTTGTTGTATTATACTCAATCAATATATTATGAGATCTGGTCTGGCCAATAAGGTCTGGGACAGCCTGTATACACACATTTATCTCTATAATGTGTTACTTCCTAGAGATACGAGCTGTCGAAAACTAAAATTTTGCAGATTTATATTTAAAATGTATGTAGCATTATTATCTCAAAATCTAAGGGAGACATATATTTTTTAATGGTGCATTATATTCTGCTTTAGAAAGTGCCTTAACGAAGTTTTTATCACATGAAAAAATATTTAGAAATAAAGAAGCACTTTTCTTAAAATCTACCATTGTCAATATCTCGGCGGAAGCGGTTGGAGATATTGTGATGGTTGTTTTCAATTTTTTCCGTCTCACAAAAATGGAGCCTTATTTGACAATAATTATTCAGTTACTTTTTCTCTATCTCTATCTCGTGTAGAAATAGTTGAAACAGCCTGATAGTTTCAATTCATTAATTCTGTTTGGGGTTCTTATCACAAGCGCAATTATATTTTACGACCTGTCTAAGACGCCGGCGGTAGGGTACAGAAAACAGCTTTAGTTCCTGTAATTCCCAATAAACGCGGATTAATGAATAGTGGCGGTGTAGCGATAAATGCGGGTAAAATAATTATATATTGATAAGGATAAGAAGTAATTAGGAAAAACAAGCGGGTACTTACAGTTTGGATAACGATAGCGAGCGTGCGGATAGTGCGGAGCGCGGAGCGATATTTTTGCGTGCGACCGTCTCGAAGTATATCTTGAATCTCTCTTCACCTGTAGGTTCTTCCTTCAGGGGTGCGGGGCGAGTATCGATGCGTCGTAGTGCACTCTGCCGTCCGGACCACAGGCGGGTGTAGGAACGGGAAATGAGGACGGAACATTACCGCCCACCAAAATTACAATGTAATTTTCCGAAAAAAAGTGAAGCGAATTTGCGAATTTGAAAAAAGACTATTAAAATAAAGATTTACTTTGCAGCACTTGCGTAGCGAATAATAAGCGAAGAATGCGAATTAAATGTGAATTTCCTAAAACTTACAGCAGTTGCGATATTTACAAATTATAAATTGATAAGAGACTGCTCATTACTGACAGGGTAATGGGCAGAGCTTGACTAAGGGTCTTCGTAGAACCTTGTCGGCGAGTTTATGTTTCTGCGGAAGTAGATCAGGATGCTTGGCTTCCATAGACAAAGGGGAATGAACCAAACGACCACCTGCTCGAAATATCCTGTCAGCATCAATGAAAGGCGATAATTTCTGTAAATATTTTGGGCACAACTGTCCCTTGCGTATCTGAGCAGTTTCAGATTTGAAATATGAGGACTGAACGTCCTTGACCATGACCATTAAGGCTTGGTGTAAATCAGCATCAGTTAAAATGAGTGACTTTCGATCGTGTCCTCGAGCGTTCTGGACAAATCGAAACCAATATGCCAGGATGCGTTGTATTTTTAGTAGCGAAGAATGTTGAAGAAGTAAATGATCTACAATAGAAGTACTTACTTCTGCGACTAAAGAGACGACCTTGCCCTCAGGCAGAGAGTCAGCGGAGACAGCGGAAACGAGAAGATCGTCAGGCCACATGGATGGCGGTTCTTTAAGCCAAGGAGGCCCCGCCCACCAACGGGAACATGACAACAACAGCTCTTGCGAAAGACCTCGAGAAGCGGGATCAGCGGGATTGTCAGCTGACCTGACATGGCGCCAAGAGGCGTCGCAGAATGCGGGCAGTTGACACTCGACGAAAGATTGCGGTCTAAGACACCGATTTATCTTTACGTGAGACAGCTGCGATAAAGAGGCCTTATAGTTCTGCCATTGAGAACATATTTCAGCCGGCGGTAATTCATCCCAGCCCAATGCCAAAGACCATAGGCGCTGGATGAGATGTTTAGCGAAGAATGTTAAAGGTGACAGAAACCCCAGAGGATCATAGATACGGGTAACTTCCGATAAAATAGATCTCTTGGAGCACTGTGTGTGGACGGCGTTGATATGAAAGGTGAAAACGTCCGGATTGGACTGCCACTGGAGGCCAAG
Organism: Malachius bipustulatus; assembly: GCA_910589415.1. Lineage (NCBI taxonomy): Eukaryota > Metazoa > Arthropoda > Insecta > Coleoptera > Melyridae > Malachius > Malachius bipustulatus. Next base: position 8,312,544 of record OU342632.1, read on the forward strand.
AATTTTAAAAATCATTTCTGCGTCTGGATCAAAATTAGACGAACTGGTCTGACGATGATCCTCAGGAATACCATCCAACACAGCTGCGTGATTAGACGCCCACTTACGGAGCTCAAAGCCACCTGAACTCAATAACTGGACAATCTCGTCCCTAAGTTTTATGGCGGAAGCGATGTCATCGGCACCCAATGCCAAATCATCCACGTAAAGACTATTATTAATGGCACGAGAGGCTAGCGGGAATTGATTTTGACCTTCTTTTGCTAATTGTAGCAACCAGCGAATCGCCAAGTAAGGACTACTTGACACCCCATAGGTGACGGTATTCAAGGAATAAGTCTCGACGGGATCCTGCGGCGAAAATCTCCAGCGAATCATTTGAAATACGCGATGAGGCGGAGAGACTAAAATTTGTCTATACATTTGGCGGATGTCGCATGTAAAAACATAGTTGTACAAGCGAAAGCGTAAGAGTTTAACTGAAATATCTGATTGAAGCTTGCTTCCAGTGAGCAAACATGCGTTCAATGAAGTTCCGTTTTCGGCGTTGGCAGACGCGTCGAAAACTACGCGTATCTTTGCGGTGCTGCCTTCTGTTTTCAGAACGCAGTGATGCGGGATAAAATAGCAGTTATCAGGCGGCGGTGGAGTAGAAAGCTTAGTCATGTGACCAGCATCTAAGTAGTCGCGCATAAAGTTGTGATAAAGATCACGTACCGAAGGTTGCTTCGATAGTCGACGTTCAAGTGCCAATAATCGGCGATCGGCCATTTTGAGTGACCCAGGAAACGACGGCGGCGACGACTTAGACTCCTTAAAGGGGAGACAGACTCCGAAACGACCAGAGGGCGCACGGTAGTGCGTATTTGTGAAATGATCCTCCGCCTGTTTATCTTCAGGCGACAGGATTGAGCGATTGGGGATGTCCTCCAACTTCCAGAATTCTCTCAACGTGTCATTAAGACAAGATTCGGTCGAGACAAAAAAAGAATGCACCTTATGCGTTGTGCTGGAAGAAGTGGGACCTAAAAGTATCCAACCAAAGATTGTGTTCATAGCAGCAGGTCTCGTACCATCGCCAGATATGACACCCTCTTTGACTATGCGGGAAAAGACTTCAGCCCCGAGGAGCATATCCACGGGACCGGGAGAATGCCACAAGGGATCAGCGAGTTTCAAGTTTTCGAAACAATGAATATTTGAAAGCGGACTAGTCGGTAACTCCGAGCAGATAGAGGGTAACACCATGGCAGCGACACCCAAATTGGTAGAAGATCCATCCGGACGGATTGAACAATTTACATATCCGTGCGCAGAGGAGATAGCGGAATGACCCACTCCAGTTATGGACGATGAAGATGGAATGAGTTCAAGAGCGAGACGCTTACGACATCTTTCTGTCATGAAGCTAGTTTGACTGCCCGAATCACAGAGGGCTCGAACAGATTGGTAATTTCCCCACTTATCACGGACCTGGAACCGCACCGTGGCCAGTAATATCGATTGAGGAGTACCTAAAGCTTCGCCAATGGAAGACATGGCAAGTGGTGGCGAAGAATGCGGATTAAAAGAACTTGTTGCGGAAGACTCATTTGGAGTTTGAACTTCTTTGTTAGAAATTCTGTCGTCATTTTCCTTAAAGAAATGCAGTAGAGTGTGGTGCTTACTTGAGCAATGTCTGCATGTGGATGTAGAGCGACAAGAGGAGAACGAATGCACCGAACTCAGGCAGTTCGTGCATAGGTTAGCGGATTTGACAAATGTAAATCTATTATGAGGAGATAATCCTAAAAATGCGGTACACCTTTGAAGTGTGTGCGACTTGGAGCGACAATGCGAACAATAAATAAAATGAGCGGCGTTGGGAGACTCGCGAGTGGTAGACACCATCATCACGTGAGGACTACGTCTGTCCTCAGTGCCCCAGTTCACCTTCCCTTTATTGGAATGTGATGGCTGTTGCTTGAAAGAAGATGTGGCTGGAGAACTCAAGGCATGTGTCTCCAGTGCTCGACACTGATTGGTCAAAAAAGTAAAAAGATCCTCATAAAGAGGGAAGTCTTCTTGCGCGAATTTCAATTCAAATCGCTTGCGAGTCGAGTCATCGGTCTTCTGAAGAAGCCAATTTAGCATAGTGAAATTCCACAAATCAACTTGCGGGAATTTCTGGAGCGCGGCGGTATTCTCGGTAAAAGAATTGAGAAGATCTCTCATGGAGTGCGTTGAGTCTGGACGACACTTGGGCGCATTAGCAATAGCATTCCAATAATAGGTAGCTAAGATTCTGTCATTCTGATAGCGATCAATCAAAGTACGATAAGCGATGACATAATTTTCTTCGGTTAAAGGCAAGTGACGAACGAGATCCAGAGGTTCCTTTGACAGCGTAGAAATTAGATATTGGAATTTATCTATTGAGGATAAATCGGAATTATTATGGATAAGCGAGTTAAAAATGTCATAGAAAGAATGCCATAATTTAAGGTCTCCATCAAAACGGGGAAGATCAATTTTAGGAAGACGCACATTGCATCGAGTTCCACCCACTGACTCTAGCGACCCATTCGAACCTCGCCCATCTGGCAAGACAGCGTCAGGTTTCCCAACCAAGGAGTCAGAATCTTTAACCTTAGGTTCTGATTGCGATAGACGTAACTGAATACCTTTAATTCCAAAATATACCCCATCAATTTGAGCGATTTGATCGCAGAACAATTTCCACTGATCTGATGTTTCATCAACTAGCGTGTCTGTAATGACTAAATGAAACCCCCTGTATAGACTTTCTGCTGAGTCTAAAGCTGCGAGAAATTTAAATTTTTCGACAACAGATGTACCTGCATTCGAACCTAAATCTAAAATCGACTGTAGCCTAGACAACATAATTTTGCCGGTAGACAAAGCCTTTTCCATTGTGAGAGACATAGCGAATTAGCGAATTAATAAAAGTTAAATTTTCTCAATTGAAAATGCGAGTAAAAGAAGGATGATGCGTGAATAATAGAATTATTCTTCTCTGAACTTATAGGTATATAAGTATATACCTACCGACACCAACACCAACTCAGCTTGAAAATAATCAATAATTTCCAAACCAGGATACCACCTCGACGTAATATTTCCGGAGACCGGGATTAGTAAAATTGTTAAAAGTTGCCTGCACGTGCAAGGTGCAAACACAGTAGCGAGAGAGAATAAAACGTAGTGGTGTGAGGTGAGACGAGGACGGGTTTTTATTACCCCAAGGCAGACTACACTTTTCAAGCAAGGGGTGTGGGTACAAAATATTCACCAAATATTTTTCAGCAATACGTATAGGTACCTAATTAATTAAGATCGATCGAATAGTTATTACATGCGGTAATTATTTTCTAGAATGAAATATTCTAAACACAATTACAATTAAAGAATGATGAAATTTACAAATTTGTAGCAAGTTAACAAATGCTGTAATTTCGCGATGAAGTTCTTTAATTAATAACTTCGTGACTTCGAAAAAATGAAAAACAAGTATCTATAGCTTATTTTTGCGAATAACAAGTGCGGAAAGTAAATAATCAATGCAAAGTAACTTATTGCATTGAAATTTTGACAAAATGAAATGCGAATGATTTTTTTTGAAATGTGATTAATTGATCTGATTTCAATTAATGACTTAAATCCGGCTCGAAGGACCAATGTTTGGGGTTCTTATCACAAGCGCAATTATATTTTACGACCTGTCTAAGACGCCGGCGGTAGGGTACAGAAAACAGCTTTAGTTCCTGTAATTCCCAATAAACGCGGATTAATGAATAGTGGCGGTGTAGCGATAAATGCGGGTAAAATAATTATATATTGATAAGGATAAGAAGTAATTAGGAAAAACAAGCGGGTACTTACAGTTTGGATAACGATAGCGAGCGTGCGGATAGTGCGGAGCGCGAGCGATATTTTTGCGTGCGACCGTCTCGAAGTATATCTTGAATCTCTCTTCACCTGTAGGTTCTTCCTTCAGGGGTGCGGGGCGAGTATCGATGCGTCGTAGTGCACTCTGCCGTCCGGACCACAGGCGGGTGTAGGAACGGGAAATGAGGACGGAACAAATTCAATCAATTCAATTCAATAATTTCAATTCATGTGTTGTTAATAATTTAAGAAAAATCAAATGTGGTTTTTTAAAACTTGCGTATTTTGTAGTTATTTTAAATAAATTTACTTTATCTACAGATTTAGCCAAGATTGGGGACCCTTCTACAAATTGTTTCGAGCTAAGAATAAGTTTTAACAGCAAAATAAATAACACATTTAACACATTACCACATAGACAAATAAGTATCCACATAAACGAAACAGGAAGAAAAATATCAACACAAATGTTGGGAAGAAAAACTACAATTCAGTGCAGGTAATGGTCAAGGAGACCACCATCAAACTCAACACATTTCCTTGACCTTGAAATTAATCTAAAAACCATTTAAATTTTTTTTTAGCTCGAAACAATCTGTAGAAGGGTCCCCAATCTTGGCTAAATCTGTAGATAAAGTAAATTTATTTGAAATAACTACAAAATACGCAAGTTTTAAAAAACCACATTTGATTTTTCTTCAATTAAGAACAACACATGAATTGAAATTCCGAATAAAAAACTAAAAAACTGAATTTTCTTCTCGATTCAGTTTAATGATGCCAAGTATTTTTCTACCATAATTGTAGCATTTTTCACGTAGTTTTAGAAAATGGCACCAAACTTTGAATAAAATGCATACAGGGTGAACTTTTCGACAAAGCCGAATGATATCAAAAAAAATTAGTACGGACCTGCAGTTTTCGAATCGGTGAAAAATGCGAGGTATTAAGTGTCATTAGTAGAGCATATCTACCAAATTTCGTTAAATTCGATCAATTCGTTCAAAAGATATCGCTCATCAAAGATTTCGGCAAATTGCACAAATCACCCTGTATAATCGAAACGAAGGGCCTCAGGAAAATTTCAAAACCAGATCCTGAATCGCCTTGAAAAACTACACGTACCCTTAAGCTATGGCAGTCAGGTCGTGGGACACCCTGTATATTATCTCAATAGTCTCATGTCCTGCTAGAAAGGTATCTCTGGTTTGATTTTTTAGTTTTTTTTTTTTTTAATTAACTTTCATAGTTGTTGTCATCAATTCAATTTTAAAATCATTCACATATTGCTTGAGATTTTGGTAGACAATATTTGCCTTTACTTTGTTAACTATATGGAAACCTGTTAAGTAGTATCTCTTATTTTAGGTCTGGTTCTTCTTAAGGCGACACCACTTGAGCTTGAGATAAGTTCAGCCACGTCAAACTTGAGTCAAGAACCCATCAGTTTGGTTAAGTTGTGATTTTATATTAATTTGTATTAATTATTATTAAAATTTAATATATTATTGATTAAATAAAATAAGCGCATTTTTTTTAAACCACCTCTGAATATATGGAAACAAAAGAGACCTATGACATCATGTAAACAAGAAGTATCTGCTTATATTTCTTTAGATAGCATTTGAATGTAAATTATACATTTTGTATGTACGAAATACGAATTATGTTAAGTATGTAGGTACCAGGTACTACTTTATCTTATACTTATAAAAGAATATTTACAATTTACATTTGCATATAAATAGACTATTATTATAATAGTTTTTATTTTTGTTACAATACCTATGAATGGCAAAAAGATCATTGAGTAGTACAACAATATAATTATAAATAAAACTACCTCTTACAGTTCCAAAAAAAGTCAATGAATTGGATATTCAAAATAACTAGGCACCGTTTAAACTTGAAACTTATGTCGGTCATGGCACAGAAAAGTAGCGATATTATTTAATTAATAATAATTATCACGGTATTGGTTTTCTATTATTATAAGTAGGTACCTACCTTGGTGTGTTCGATTTTCTATTATTTTTGAATCAAGAAACGACACTAATAAGTTTTGATAGTTTTTTAGATCCTGTTAGGCTGCCACAACATTACCACAAAAAAATTGGCACATTTGTATTTTTGTTTTATAGTTGGCATATTTTTAATCTAATAACACAACAAGAATTCATGTTTATTTTCTGCAAATGTTTTACTTAATCAAACAAATTGAACCCCAATTGTTAACCAAAGTGACTGTGATAAACTGTAAAATATTTTTTCAATGTTTGGCAGCCTTCTTCAACTTATATGAAATCACCTTTACCAATTGAGGAAGAATGGGAGGAATAATGTAGGGGAAATTTCCAGTGAGAGGAAGAACGAAATGCCTATTTCAAATCCAAATACAGCATTATTCTTAGGAATTATCGTTGTTTATTTTCCGAAAATGTTTCGTTAAAATAAATAAATCGAACCCCAACTGGTAACCAAAGTGGCTGCGGAATAGAATCTTCGGTAAAAATAAAAAATTACAAATTTTCAATATCTGACAGCCTTTTTGATAGTGAAGATATTGCAGCCAAAACATTCAAATTCAAAATTAGATGCACTGAGAAAACTACGCAAAAGTTGGAATTTAAGCATTGAACACACTTTATAAAAAATGCATTTCTTTAATAACTGCAGAAGCGACTAAATGGTTTTCAACTCGGTTTTCAAAAAGTGTTTAAAATAGAAAATACAAAATGTGTTTTCGAAAACTATTACTATTATATTACAATTAAAACACAAAATAGAAAATAGGTAATTCCCCCTGTATAGTCCAAAATAATTTTCAATTATAGGCTTTCATATCTACACAGGGTGGGGGATGTCATGAACGCCTCGATCTGTCTAGCCTTAAACCGTGCACGATTAAAAAAATAATAATAAACGGAATATTAGACAGGGTCGTTATTATTTTGGACTACACAGGGTGCATCCTTCTCTATATACGTGCACCCAGTGTATGCATGGTTTTTAGAGATGGAGTTTGAATTTAATAGTTTATGAGTTAAAAACAAATGAAAACGATGTTTTTCAAGTTTCAAAGCAATTCACAGCGGAAAAGGGCTCCGATAGAATAAGATGCGGTTTAAATTTTAACACAATAATAAGTGATGAAAATTATCAAAATTTTCATCGCCCTGTATAAAAATTTCATCCGCACTACTTGAAAAGTTAAGCCAGTGACATATGTAGGTAAATCGTTTTCCTATTATATTATATTGTTACGGGTCTCACACTTGTCAGATCACTACTTAAGTCTGCAAATGTCTTTATTCTCTAACACAAATACAATGCATAAAGCAGTTTTTTTTTTAGAAAAAATGGCGGTAGCTTCGTTTTCATAGATCTAGTTTGTCCCCCCCCTCACCCCTCAAAATTGTTTAAGATCATCATAGAGAACAGATATCAACAGATATGTACGTGGAACAGATATGTAGAAACTTTATCATAACTTATTGTAAGTTGTAACTTCCAATTTTTTTATATGGAGATTTAATTCTATGGAGATTCATACCTATTAGGTAGGTACATGTAAATTGTTTTGAAATTTGAAAAACACGCTATTTTCACTCGTTTATTATAACTTATAATAAACTAATCAAACTCCGTCTGTAAAAACCAGTATCAATTTTTATCCGCTGCCAATCTAAAAATGCGATAACATTAAGATTTTTGTAATTTCGTTAAAAAAAATATAAGTTTGATATGCCAATTACATTCTCATTCCACAATAATACCATTGTACTTAGAATAGCTGATATGCCGTTTAATTGTCTATTGTATTAACGTCGTTTATTCCAGCACTTCTCGTGATGACATAATTTATAATTTTACTTCACTTCTTATCCTGAGCTGTTCTAGCATCGAGTGTCCCAGAATAAAGGGTAGAAACTTTTAAGGTAGAATATTATTTACTTGATTTTAAGACAAAAAGTCTCAATGAACCTACCCTCTAAATTGAGTATTAACGAAGTTACTGGTGTTCAATGTTCCAAAAAATTTACATTTTTTGTATAAGTAACTCTAAAACGACAGAATATTTTTATGAAATGTTTTGTGTTGTTTTTCTATTAATTGTCCTAATATAACAGCAAAATTACGTGGATATGAACCAGAGACGTACTGTAGTAGGGGTCCAACTTTTTAACCCCGCCCCCCAATTTTTATGTCACTGGATAAATTTTGATTTTTACGTATTTTTCCAAAAGCTAGACAAAAGCTTGACTTTTCTGGTACAAAAAAAGACGTAAGGTTTGGTAGGTAAGTTCTCAACGATTATATAATAATATGCACAATTCAATAGGTTCAAATTCAGTAATAACATACATATAAAAATTTAAAAAAAATTAAACCAAAGAGAAGTTAGTTGAACTCATAGCGCTAGGAAATGCGACTAGGATTTTTTCGTGGTCAGGGATCTGGATAAGAAGAAACTCCATGTATTGTATTATTTGTATTTGTATCTTTGAGGGTGATCAAGTTACTCCGACCTAAAAGATCTATTGTATCCCCTCTACTGTGCTTCGCCTGGTATGGAATCTTCAGGATTTTGATAGGATCAAGGTCGGGTAAGCTCCCGGCCTCTAGCTGGTGGTGGCCCAGAACATTACTTCTTTTGAGTTCTATCGCATCGCAGTTGAGCAACAGGTGACGTGGTGTCTTGTCTCCTTTCCCGCAGAATCTGCAGACGACATTCTCTTCTATGCCTAACTTCCTCAGGTATTCCTTGAGCTTGCAATGTCCCGTTAGGAATCCCGTCAGTGTTCTGAGACGTTCCTTGCTGAGGTTAAAGAATATCTTCGACCTCTCTCGGTTAAAGTTACCGAGAAGTTCTTTGGCTTGTCTCAGCCCTGAGAGGTTCCTCCGATGGGTTTCTCTCAGTTTTTCTTCTTCCTTTTGGAGTTCTGCCTTGAAGAAAGTATCTTCGAAGCCACAGAATGGTTCTGGTCCTATGAAGGGTGTCGATGCACCTTTTCTTGCCAATGAGTGGGCACGTTCGTTTCCCTCGATTCCGGAATGGCCCGGTACCCACTTGAGGTGAATTTTATTTTCCTTGCCTAATTCGTTAAGTTTTCCTAGGCACTCCCAAGCCATATTGGAGCTGATGGTCGAAGAGCTCAGCGTCTTTATGGCTGCTTGACTATCCGTCAATATTTATGTTTCTTTGTTTTTGTAGTTTCTGTCGAGGTTTGTATAGTTTCTGCCGAGGTTAAGAAACTCCATATTAAATCTGTAATTTTTTTCAAAAATTAAAAAAAAAACATTGCCGAAAAAACTATTACTTTTTGTCCTTCTCGAATGTCTAAATCGTACATATCTCAAAAATTGTTGAGAATTTACATAAAAAATCTTATGTACTTTTTGTTCCAGAAAGGTGAATATTTGAGTGGCCTAAAAATTAGGGGGTACACAAGTTGAACCCCTATCTACCATACGTCCCTGGCTCAAGTTACATACAGGGAATTATTGCTGTTATATTAGACTAATTGACAGAAAAACAACATTCAAATAATAATTATTGATCTCCAAGGCATAATATTTACATAATATGATCAAATTTAAGGGGTGAATTTTGACATTTCATATTAATATTTTATTAAATTGCAGAACTTTATTTTTTAATTTTTCTAACGATTTTGAACTGCCGTTTTCTTTATTCTAATTAGGATCCGGATTAATCAAAATTGTTAATATTTTCTACCAGTTGCCTTGCATAGATTTTCTCGGTGGACGAACGACCGCAGGCTACTATTTATAGTTCTGGTAGTGCTCCACCCTGGATAACTTGATTCCATTAACCATTGAATGATAAATCCTATTTATGTTTTTTTTTTAATTTTAATGACTTATTATTGTTGAATAATTGATTGTCGAAAAGTGCTAATTATTATTTATTTTTGTATGTGAACTCGGATGTGAAGGTTGGAGTGAAAATGTTTTGATGTTTTTTTTTTCTAATCAAATCTGTTTTTTTTTAATAAGTTCATCAAACTTAGTCAGTTTTTTCTAAAAGTTGCTGTTTGTGATTTTGAAAAGTAGACGTTCACACATCAAGCGCGGGAGGAATTAAAGTACTGTATCATACCACATTCAGGTATAGGTATTTCCCATATTATTGCTCACTGAAATTTTCCTTTAATGATTGTGTTCTGAATATGTAGAGACATAAATGTATTGGCTATAACAACTCGTTTCAGTTTAAAATTACACTACTGTTCAAATTAAAGGTGGACCGATAGGTTATCGGAAAACGTCTATGCGGTCTTAATTACCTAAAAAAAATTCTTAGTAAGAATGAGCAATTAAACGTGTTTATTATTTCAACAGAAAAACCATCATCAAGCATCGGTGTACGGTTCAAGCAACAGGATACCTATGATAAACATATAATTGACGTCATTTAAGAATTTTATACTTTCCAGCTTATGCTTTGATCGTTGTAAAAAAAAATTCTATAATAATAATTTGAATTTGGGTTTATTATTCCCATGGAAAAAAAAAATTAATACGAAGAACAGTGTTAATTTTTTTTTCACAAGACTAGGCGGCATTTTTTATAGAATTTTTTTTTCAAGTAGAAATCCACGGAATTAGTTTATTTGACGTCCTCTGATTGACCACAACCAATGGTAGGTACTGCAAACTAATTCAATGGGCTGTTTTTATTACGTTGCTATAATGAATACATTTTTAATTATTGTTTTGATTTTGAGGTTTCAAATATTTTATAACTTCAAAGTATCACAATTGCGGATTGTAATAAATAAATGTTATTGTGTTAAATGTTAAAAAGATGCTATACATTTTTAAATTTAATTTACCTGTTCTATTGACGTAACATTTTTCATACAGGCTGTCAGTTCTTTTGCTCAATTAATGACGATATTGTCTTTTTTTCAATTATATTATAAAATTAATATATCTCAAAAGCGATGCATTTGCACATGCACGTTAATAAGAACGTTTGGTAATTGTATACATCCGCGGCTCCTAAGTTTCATCAATTTTTTCGGGACCGAGGAGCGAAATAGGGATGCTGGGTGGGTAAGAAAGTAAAAACAGCCATGGCAAACTAATATTAAGGTCACAACTAAGGCCTCTTTGGCACTACGGTCGAATTTCTATTTTTTTTCACTTTCAGGGCAAGGAAAATCTTCGAAAATAAAATAACAGTACCACGATTTTTATTTTGAATTTTGCATTTATTTTGAATTTATAATCCGAAAATCATTGCATCAATCCCTGTGCGGACTGGACACGTAATGAAAGCGGATATATCGCCCAGTCCGCCTCTGTGAGCCTCTAACACAGAATATAATACTTGGCAATTATGGTGAAGTGGTTTTATCCGGGATCGCGGCATCTAATCGGTGCCTCTTGTCAGGACCGCACTCCCTCCGCACTCTCAAAACCATTTTTTTACACCGTTTTGTGGCTTTCCCTTTCATTTGCCCAGCAAATGAATACCTTCCTGGTGTTACTATAGGTATGTTCTCCACCCCTATATAAGTTCCATAGTGAAACTGTAGGAGCCGCGGATGTATATAATGACCGAACTTTTTTCTGAGAATGAGCCAAGGAATCACCTCCTAAAAATTTTCGCACTCATTTAGAATAATCCTGTATTTTTTGGCTTAGGATTTTCTTGTCCGAAGCGGCCGCGGAGGAAAAGTTTTTAGAACATTATTTATGCTAATATCTCAAAACATATAAGTATATGACTTGCAAAAACATGTGAAATAGTTTCTGAATCTTTTTTACATCGAAGCTTTTCAGATGCCGTGACACTTATTGCTCGACGATCAGAAAAAAATCAACCTTCAAATATTTGCACTCCAACAACAGGCAAAAAACATTTTACTATGTAGCATACGCATATGGAAGATATGAGTAAATAAATAAGCCATAAAATTATTTCGTAAAGCAGAAACTGTGACAAAATCATTTAAATATAAAATGTCAGTGGTGGAGACATGATTATATTTCAGCATAATAATTATTGCTAATTTTTAGTCTCATAACTCATCAGTCAGTCAACAATCCTGCATTGTCAGGTAATTAAGGCTTTTAAGATCAATTTATTGATCTGCCAATGTGGCTAATTGTCAGGATAAATCGTAGATATCACTTGGCTATAGATCTACTACAATATGTGAATTTATGTGAGTTTATCATACCTTTTGCTGGATTAATTTATGAAGTACCTATGTGAAGCTCGTCTTTATGACTTGTGAAGCAACTGACCTGCTGACCGGCAGGTAGACTTCCGCGACCCCACGGCACTTCAATAAAATATAATAATAAACCACCACCCCTGACGTCTGAGCTCAATATTTCTGGTTCTTCGAATAATAATAAATCAATAATAAAATGAGACGCTATTATAGTTGGGTAAATAAAATAATAATTCGAAGATACAGGGGACCGCAATAAGCGGGATCACCCTGAAAATAATAAAGGGGCACACAATTTATTGTGGCCCTCCCAAACTATCCGGCTCCGTGGTTAGACTAACTGGAAGGAAACCACCACAGTTTTTCAGTAAGGACGTCTGATTGGCAGAATGCTCCTTTCCAGTAATCTCTTCCCTTGGATGTAGAAAAATGCGGCTAGATACATTATTGTACCATCCATTTCAAGGGAGAGGTCTATGGGAGATACACCTACCCCATAGGTCCCAGGAAAATTAATAGAAGGAAAACCTAATAATTAATTTTATCCATTTACTGCACATTGCATCAAATAGCTGCGATCTCATATCAAAGAAGGTTGGATCATGCGAAATAGTCATTCTGGTTTTATTATTAATTAGTGTTAAATTCTAGCAAGGCCACTATCATAATTTTTCATAATAATAATAATAATAATAATTGATAATGTATACTTAGTGAGACAACTTTACCTTTAATAATTAATGGTAAGGTCCTTTGGTCAATCACACACACACACACACAAGTCAACACAGAGTGACACAATTTTAATAACAAATTCAAGATTAATAACAGCACATAAGACCTGTTCGAACTCACGCTCGATATCGGGGCAACTGACTGGTAAAGTAAAATTCAACCCCCGGTTTTCTCAAGTCCCTTTTAAGGAGAGTCTGGGGTATATCACTCGACAGGTTGTTGTGTGTAAGATTGCAGGACTTTTGAGAGCTTGAAAGCATCTCCTAACATGCTAATTTCAATATTTTGTGACAGACTTATTTTACCTTATCGTGATCAGAGCTTTTCTTGGCGCCGTAGAGACGGCTTCAGGAATCGTACATTACATACTAATTCTGTCAGCTGATATTTATCATTGTGCTCAGGCCCCGTATAACTGACTAACTACACGACAAAATAGCGCATGACAAAATAGTTTGACAAAACAGCGCTAAAATAGTGCTGCGACAAAATAGCGCAGAAATAAATAATAAAACTCACGGTACAAAACTCACAGCACTCACACCGCTTGGCCTTTTATAATATGTTAAATTAATGGAAAATCTGACTTTATTAGGACATTTATTTCGCCCCGCTTGACCTGCTTTTTTTATATTTATATTTGACGATTTTGAAAATGAATTCCTTGGTCAGCTTGGCCTTCTCGGATGAGCCAATTTACTACTAGAATCTATTGGCTTTCTCGGGTGCGTTTATTTCCTATTTTGATGGAATAATTTAATGTATTTCTACTTATACGTTATTTCGTTGCAGCCCTAATTTGTCCTGTGCTGTTTTGTCACGAGATGTTTTGTCACGCACTGTTTTGTCGCAGTGCTGTTTTGTTCTGCACTATTTTGTCGCAGCGCTATTTTCGACGCTCTATTTTGTCATGCGCTATTTACTTAGGAAGACTGTTACTCTAACTATACAGAAGGCATAAATATTCATAAATCAACGTAATGATTTTTTAAATCCACCATATAGATGACTTTATGCTGAACCCTATTTATTTTGCATATAATAATCATAACAATAATGCATATTTACTTATGCACATTGCACGCATGAAACGCATACAAAATGCATATGAAACAGACTACCTACCTATTCCTTTCCAAAATTTATATTTCGGTAGAAATTTAAGGCAATGGATTTATAATCATTTGTTAGTGCGAATCAACGCTTTCTTGCTTATTGCATGACAATGGCTCATGTATTATTTAACCATATTTAACAGATTCTAAATTTCAACAACAAGAAGTTTAAATTAGATAGGTAAGGTATAAGAATATTGTAAAAAGGATGTTCCAAATTATGAAAGAAAGTTGCTGAATATAATATATAATGATGATGTACCTATTACCTACACCTTTATTCTTTCTGGTAAATATACGATTACATAAAATTCCACTATAGAGAAATCTTAAAATTAAAAACTGCAACCATCATCATCAAGATAAATTTCTTCAGAGGACCTCAGACGTCTAATAATTATTTCCTTATTGCTGCTATGTTTCATGATTCTTCATTATTATCAAACAACTATCGCTAAGAGATTTATTGGAGGCTTATGTACAAAGAATAACTTTTACGCCTTTTTATTATTCAATATTCGAGATGAGTGTTAATGATAAAAAACCTTCTTCGCTTTAGTTGCATATAAAGTGTTTTTTTTATAAGTTGATTCAATTATTTTTGCTTTTACCGTTTTGGAAATTAGGTTTTTGAAATTTTTTTTGAAATTAAGTATACTACCAACTATTATACATATGCCCGTATTCACAAACGATAATTTCCTAAATAATTACGTAATTATTTAAACGAGTGAGATGGAGATATGCAGTTTTTTAGCAATAGAATGAGATGGGGATAATTGATTACGTAATTATTTAGGAAATTATCGTTTGTGAATACGGGCAATAGTCTAGTGTGATTTTTTTTTACACTAGATCAACTTTTCAGGAAACGGTAATCCTAGCCTGTTGTTTACTTTTAAAGTTTTCTTCCCTCTTGCATATTGTAGGTATGGGTATTAAAAAAAGTACAATTTCTTCAAATGGCCACCTTTTTGAAACGACTCGACCGATTTGTCTCAAATTCAACACCAGGCCACTTCTTATGGATATCTTAATTATTTCCACAAAAATTTTAGACGCCTAGATTGAAGACTATGCGACCTGAAATGAGGAGACAAGAAGGTTTTTTTACAATTTTTATGGGAGACCCTGTAGAAGTAAAGCGACTTAAAGAAAATTTTTTGACGAATCCCCAAAATCCTAGATATCAGGGGTGTTTTGAAAATCTAAAAATCGCAATTTTGGAGAAACATATACAGATGGGACCCGAAATAGCGCATACGATAGACGCTAGAGGATGTTCATATTATGGACTGTAAACTTCAAACAAAAATTATTTCCCCGGCTTCTTTACCGAAATATAAAGATTCCTTTTTAGTGTACCTATTTTTAATTAAAAAATACACTATTGAAGACGACACCACTTTACAAAAACTCGTGTCTTACTTAAATCTTACTTAAAATCCACAATGAGCCAAGAGCGTAAATGCTTGCGTTCATATAAATAAAGTTTCAGTAAGAGCTTTTACTAAAAATAGTTGCTTATTTTCTAAAAGTATAGGTATATGTTTTTACTTACAAATCGAATAAGTAATTAAGTAATAAGTAATAAACCTATATCAATAAAAAGTAGGTGATACTAACAGAAATCAGTATTTACTGATAGAATTGTAATCATGGGATACTTATTCACGTTAACTTGACGTGAAGACACAAATTATAAAGTAAGTAAAATATGTTAATTAAAATTAATTAAATTAAATTAAAGTTAAAAAGATAACTTTAATTACCGATTTTTCATCATTGCTTGTTAAAATTGTTATTTCACTTCCATAGTTTTCGCATCTCATTATTTCAATGATTTTCAAATCTGCAATGTTCTGTATTTTTCCTTCATTTAATCAAGCATTATTTTAATAATTAGTATCGCCCTCTCACGTCATCGTGTGAGTTTCAATGTTCGTCTTTTTCTATGTATATAATTATTTTATCTTGCCTATTTAATTATTTCATCATTTCTATTAATTAAACATATAATTATTATACCTACCTGTGATGCCATTTGCATTTTTGTCATCTATTGCAATATTTAATTTTTTGTGAAATTTGAAATTATTCCATTTAATTATTATATTTTATGATATTTGAGTAGGTACTTATTTTTATTTTCTGTTATATTTATTACGTAATTGCAATTTCTATATTTATTATTTGGGTGATGTTAATAAAAATAAGTTTTTGCTTATACTTAGTTTTTTAAGTAAATGCTTACGTTCATCGTTCATATAAATAAAAATTCAGTAATAAGATATGAGCTTTAACTAAAAGTAGATACTTATTTTCTAAAAGTAAAAATGCTTAATAATTATAATTACAAATCGAATCAGTAATTTAAACTTAAATTTTCTATACAGGGTGTCCCATTTTAATGTCCCACCCCGGATAACTTTTGTCAGTGACCTTGAATCAAAAATTGTTTGGTACAAAAGTTGCACAACTTGAAGGGGGACATTCGATGGCACTAATACTTTTGACCTTGGGTACAAGGTTCAAGATCATTCAAGGTCAACTTTGTTTTTTTTAAATGGAAATTCCTATTTTTGACATCAGCAATCGATTGCGCGTGAAAAAATATGAGACTTTTGTCTGAAACTTTTTTTCTGAAAACGCAAATTTTCTTAATTAATAAGCCTTCAAAATTGAAAAAAGTTTAAATTTTTGAATTTTCAAGTCGAGAATAGTGAGGTTTAGAAGAGAACCACAAGTTAGATTTTTCATCAAGAAAAGTTTAATTATTCCTTTGGTACAAGCAGCTCAAAATTAACAATTTTTCATCAAGAAAAGTTTAATTATTCCTTTGGTACAAGCAGCTCAAAATTAACAATTTTCCATCAAGAAAAGTATAATTTTTCAAATAACTCAAAATTAACGAAAACTCTGTTCTCAGCGCCTGTATTCAAGAAAATTCGTGACGGTTCCTTGCGCAAATCCAAGCACTTTTTGTATCTTGCGGATTTTCTTAGAAAGCTATCATTCTCGAGTTAAAAATTCACAAAGCTTAAAAATTTTTAATTTTGGCAGCTGCATAAGTCGATTAAATTTGTGTTTTCAGAAAAAAAAGTTTCAGACAAAAGTCTCATATTTTTTCACGCGCAATCGATTGCCGATATCAAAAATAGGAAGTTCCATTAAAAAAAAAAACAAAGTTGACCTTGAATGACCTTGAACCTTGTACCCAAGGTCAAAAGTATTAGTGCCATCGAATGTCCCCCTCCAAGTTGTACAACTTTTGTACCAAACAATTTTTGATTCAAGGTCACTGACAAAAGTTATCCGAGGTGGGACATTAAAATGGGACAGCCTGTATATCAATAAAAAGTAGTTGATACTTACAGAAATCAGTATTTACTGATCGAATTGTACCTAAGTATACTAATCATGATACTTATTCACGTTAACTTGACGTGAAGATACAAATTGTAAAGCAAGGAAAAGATGTTTAACGCAGCAAAAGCTCGTAAGGGTTTGTAGAAAAAAATCTCACTCTTCTCAGGAATAATATTATTGAAAGAAAAGGCGTAACTTTGAACTCATTATTTACAAGAATTTAGATATTTCCTAGGCATATAGGCATTCTGTTAAGTCGCGGATAAACTATTTCGTACGTTGCTGAGGAATCATCATGGATTCGCATAAAAAAAAAGTGTAAAAATCTGTTATATTTTGACCGAGATATGCAGAAGTAAAATGGAAACCCTAATTTCTGGCAATTTTAGAAAATTTGTTTCCTCCAAAAAGAGACTATTAAGGCCTCTTGTTTTAAATATTATTGAAAAGATATTCCAAAAGCGCGGTCAATATTTTTATGAAACGAAATTAACTTCAGTTTTTTTATTAGGATACAAGAAAACTGAACTTCATATCGTTTCAAATAAACAAAAACCGTGCTTTTGAAGTTGTGTTTGTTGAAACTTGAAACAAGAGGTAATCTCAATTTTGAGAAAACAAAATTTTTCAAAATTTTCAATATGAAAGAAGTTGAGTTTTCAACTTTCACCTCTCCATATGTTCGGTTATTTCAATACATATAAAAGAGAAATTTTTTATTATTTTTATGTGACTCCTTAATGACCCCACAACAACATACTGAAGAGTTTATCTGCGACTTACGGGACACCTGTGCACGTAGATAGAGCAATCAGATCGTGGTAAATATACCGAGGAAAATAAACACGGAATTTTAAGAATTTTTTTTTCTTGCTTTAAGAAAGCAAGAGCTTTTTAAATTGCGATGGATAAAGATATTGGAGTTAGTCCAGCGACTGTTTCTATCACTCCTAGATGGGTTTTTCAAAAAATTGCTGAAGAAAAATGGCATGTTTGGATACATTCGGTAATAAAAATACAAAAAGTTCAAGAGAACAAGACATGGAAACTATTACGTACATTTGTAAAAAAGAGTTTACAACTATTAAATGTGACAACTACATGCATAATATGCTTGTAGTTTGCATCAGTCTATTTTTTTATCCGCACGCCACTGATTAATTTTGTATTTTTTATCTAAAGGTTGAAGTATTACTGAACTTTTTGCGCCCCTATAAAAATTTTGTATCTTGCATGGTTTCCCCGTCATTAATTTTCAATGATACACCCACAATGCTGAAAACGTATTTGAAAAATGTAATTTTTACTTAAAATTAATTAAATTTTATTTCACAAAGATGACTTTAAATTATCAGGATAAGTCTTATCGGTTGTTTGATTCTGCTTATCATTGTATGGAGAATGTAATAAAGATATCAATCGCATAAAACCAAAAGGTAAACAAATATTCAAATTAGATTGCGTACAATGATAAGCAGAATCAAACAACCGATAAGACTTATCCTGATATTTAAAGTCATCTTTGTGAAATAAAATTTAATTAATTTTAAGTAAAAATTACATTTTTCAAATACGTTTTCAGCATTGTGGGTGTATCATTGTATCATTGAAAATTAATGACGGGGAAACCATGCAAGATACAAAATTTTTATAAGGGCGCAAAAAGTTCAGTAATACTTCAACCTTTAGATAAAAAATACAAAATTAATCAGTGGCGTGCGGATAAAAAAGTTCTGGGGTCAAACGTGAGACGCGACATCAAAAATAGGAACACCCTGTACGTCAATGTTTGTAAGACTACGTCAGTTTATTGGTCTTAACAATAGTAGTAGGTGGTGAAATTTTGAAGTTTCTCGTTTAAACCATTTTTGACTTATTCTGGAAAATGAGTATTTAGTTGACCCCCTTTTAAGGGCTGTATCTTGAAAAGGGTACAACTTTGGACATGGATAAGTTCGGTTAAATCGGCATATTTTTTCCTCGGGAATCTGTGGTAGAACGTTGGTGGTACCTTTTAGAGACACCCTGTATAGTGTCAAAAATTAATACTGTCCGAGGCCCTCTAATTATCAAATTAATTAAAGAGTTGGAAAAAAAATTTTGTGTTGGACCGAAATAATGAAAAAAATGTAAAAATGCTAAATTTGTAACGACAGTCGGTAAATGGGGTTAGAATACTTAATATTCTAAATAACTTTCTCCAATATAATATTTTTTTATATCTCTAATAAAAGGTGAAGCAAAATACCGATAGCTGACCCTGTTTGTGAATTCGTAGTAGGTAGGCTGAGTTCAAAGTTCAGATTTTAGTTAAAAAATGTGGCCATCAACCTGATGTGTGACTATGCAAAAATTCAAATCTGTAAACTCTCAAATAGCGAAAATATGGGGGGTCTTCACACTCTGTAAGTGACTAGGTAATTAGTTTTTTGCTATTTTAATTTCATAAATCGACTTATAAACTTTTATCGAAAAAAAAGGTTTTTTAACCACCATCCATACCACCAAATTACAGTTTTTGATTGTTCCCATATACAGTGAGGACGTTTTTATAGTAAAAAAAGAGGTTTTTTAACCACCGCGTATCACCAAATTAGTTTTTGATTGTCTCCTCTTATATACAGTGAGGACGTTTAATTATAAGTTCCCCCTGACCTTAAATTTTTATCGGAATGAGCTAGAACAAACCTAGAACTTTAAACAAAAACTAAATCAAATGTCATGCATTTTACTACTTTTTGACGTAAAACTGATCTGTCAAATGTCAAAGATGACGTTGCAGTCGCTGTCAACTTCAATTTCTTAAATGTCATGGAGGGTCGTCATGTGTTGTGTGGTGAGAACCTCATTTTAAAAGTATTTAAATTATCTGCACAAAAATTTATGTTAGTTGTCAATTTTGAGTCTTTGTGTCAGTGAGGACGTTTATAATAGTGCCTCTCTCTCTCCCTTAATTTTTGATCAAAATGAGATAGAATTTTGGTAAAAAAACTAAATCAAATGTCATGGATTTTACTATTTTCTTTTACATAGGTACCTAAAAGATTTGTCAAAAATGTTAAAGATGACGTAGTCGCTGTCAACTTCAAAATAAAAATTATGTTGGTTTTGAATTTTTTACTAGTCAGTTCAGAATTTAAATAGGGTGGGGAGGACAATAAACATCGACAAAAAAAATTCAAAATTGAAAACTGACATAATTTTTGTGTAGATAATTGAAATATTTTTAAAATGAGGTCTCACTTGACCCACTCTTCACCCACATCATCTTTGACATTTGACAAATTACTTTTACTTAAAAGTAGTAAAATTCAAGACATTTGATTTAGTTTACGTTTCAAAGTTCCAGCTCATTGGGTTAAAAATTTAAGGCCAGGGGGGAAGGGGGGACTATAAACGTCCTCACTGTATAAAGAAAAGCAGAGAACTCATTTTAATGTCCAATTAAAATTAACAAAATTAACGACTATTTTTCCACTGGACATGATGGACCACAACAAGAAAACTTGAAATTATGTGATATCTTCACAACCAATTTATTATTATAGTCCCAAAATAAATAATGTTAACTTTTATTCTAATATCAAATTACAAAAAAGTAAAATACTAAAATACATTCCCAATACATGCACAATACTAAAATACATTAATGAAAATTTTCCGGTGCTTACAAAAAATCTTAATGATGGAATTTTAAAAATAAATTACCAGGATAAAATCTGAACAAGCAGCATAATGTTAAACATTTTGATAAGACAATAAACTTTTACCCTGTTTTAGGAAAAATGTACATTTAATTGCATCATAATATAACTATAATCAGTTCATTTTAAAGTAATTAGAGGTGTACTTACTTATTGCTTTTGAGCAAAGGTTATTGATTTTAAAGTTGGTTTTATTAACCTTTTAATCTGCTTCTCTGTAGTAGGTATTTCGACTACAAAAAAATTGGTTGAAATAAAAAAATCGTAATTAATGATAAACTTTTTAATACTTGACTTTACAATGTATAAAATTATCAATTCTTTCATTGAAGAATAATAATGAATAAACAATAAATAGAAACTAAAAAAAGTCAACAATCACATAACAGTGTAAAGGAAATTCAAAATTAGAACAAACAACTTGTCCTAAATATACGAAATAACTGAGAAAATCATTTGATTCTAACTAAGCTTATCTAGGTATTATAATTGACACGAGTATAAAATTTATATCTTTCAATAATTTAAGTACCTAAGCAATTTTATTAGACTCGGGATCCTTTAAACAGCAATTAAATCTCTATTAACAGTGATTAATATAAAATTAAGCATGAATAAAAAGTCACACTTTTCAAAATCATGTGAGTGTGAAAAGTAACAATATAACCAGACACAAAGTATCAAATCTTATGTCAAAATATGACTGGATTAAATTATTTGTGATGTTACATAAAGCACTGTATGATATTGGTGTGAAGAGGATATTTAAGTTGCCGAACAAAAGGAAAGCGAGTTTGAGAGTTTGGGAAACTTTCATACTCCTCTTCATATAGCCACTGTTCCCACTTGTATCATAAATAAATACTAAATAACTATTCTGATTATGTATGTATTTCGAATTATTTCCTGAGGCTGTTCAATGCTGATTTTATTTAATTTTTTACTTAAAAACCAGGTCCGGTCAGCTCTAAAATTAGATTTTTGCAAGGTTAGGTTTGAAAAATCGACTCGAAAATTCGCAAAGTCCGGTCAACCAGAAAACTTTTTTGAGCCTGTCAAAAATCGATTTTTCAAGCTGACCGGACTTTGACCTCAACAAAAATATCGAGCTGACCGGACCTTGCAAAATAAACGAGTATGGGAGTGGGAAAATTCAAAAGGGTCTTAGTGCTAATTATACACGTTGTCACGTTCCCAATTATAATTATTGTAGTTCATGTATCATTGTGCCAGGAAAAAATTATCACTAAGAGGGTCTGAGTAACAGCTTGTGAAAATAGTGAGAACAGTGACAAACAATGCCAAAGGGTGAGAAAAATTGAAAATGTAATAACAGTTGATTATTACGCAAAAAATTATTCAGATTAAAATGATATGAGTTGTGTACATTTAAAATTCAAAGACATTAAAACATTCAATTATTAAGATCTAATGTGAATTGTAAGCTATACATTTCAACATTTTAAAATTCATATGTCAATAGAAACAATTTTCAATAATCTATACAGAACTATGATTGAATAATATACAGGATAATTTATGGTCAAATTAGTTTAGTAGATGCAAAATATAATTTTGGATGAAAAGAGAAAGTGTAATTCAATTTCTCTAGAGATGCCTGGAGAAGTTACACAGCAACTCAAGGAAATTAATAAGAAAACCCATTTGTAAAATTATATCTGGCAGCCATGTATTTAATTAAACTCGTGCAGTTTTTTGTTTTTTTTTTGTTTTTTGGTGATCCTGTCACCTCGTGAAATGACAGAAGTTACGAATGCACACATAATAATTATAAATTATATCATGTTACCAAATAAATAAAAACAGGTTAAATAGATATTTGTTGCAACTCTACATAATTTTTTTATTGTCTTAATTGCCAATTAGAGATTTAATAGCAGTCAATTCTCTCATTACATTGAAAATTAACTAATAAAATCGAGTTAGAATTAATAATTAGCTAATCAAATCCTATCCAGACACCTAAACGCCATGCTACTAACTTTCACAACACCTCCAGCCGGCCTCAGGCGTGTCCGTTGGTCTCAGCGGGGACCCGCCCGTAGAAGCGTCGATGCAGGTTATCGATCTCCTTCAAGTAGTAAGTCCCAGGGAAGAGGCAATCTAGGCTCGCGGTCGGTTCATAGGGTGCCTTGTGACTGTTCTTGTTGCGCAATTCCAGGGTGGCTTCAAACTTCTCCGGTGAAACTTTCTCTCTCTTCATAAGATCCAGTCTGATATGACTGATGTTCGATATAAGTTTATATAATGGCGATTCGGCACTGCAATCCTTAGTGATGGTCATACTAAAGAACGACGACGCCAGTCCGGACCCATAAGAAAATAACCCGATCTTACTTCCAGCAAGCTGGGTTATAGTTTTACTGAAGAGGAACGAAACCAAAGAACTGTACAAGGAAGATGTGTACATATTCCCGACTTGACTTGGAATGAACAAACTCTGGTTTGTCTTTTTATTAAAGCAATCTTTACTATGAGTCATGAAAACTTTCTCTACATCTTTATCAAAATAAGTGTCTTCTAGCTTAATAAGAGCGTACGAATCTTCGACAGAAGAGAAGGACTGTTTCTTTTCATCATCAGAACTCATCAAGTAATCGTTTAACATTAATCTAGCTAGCGATTTCTGAACTAACTTACAATAAGGCGAA
Source organism: Malachius bipustulatus (assembly GCA_910589415.1). Taxonomy (NCBI): domain Eukaryota; kingdom Metazoa; phylum Arthropoda; class Insecta; order Coleoptera; family Melyridae; genus Malachius; species Malachius bipustulatus. Next base: position 8,336,240 of record OU342632.1, read on the forward strand.
TGGAACAGGACTGCATCGAAATAGTCGAGGGTCACTTTAGTATTGAATTTCTTAGAAGCTTTATTACAGTAGAGTTGATAGCAATGGTCTAGGGCACTTAAGTAGCATTGAATGGATAATTTGCCATCCACGATTGGATATTCGGAGGTCAAATCGGGCTTATAGAAATCGTAAGTGTGTTTAACATAAGTCGCATGCACGCCACGATCAAATGTAATGGGAGCATTGGGACCGACTAGCATTGCGACAGCACCGGCTCCCCCGGTCGGTCTTGCACTTCCCTTTGCATAGGTAGCAATGTCGGCAGCGACTACTAAAGCATACCGACCGTTCCAGGAGGCAGACTCCACCCAATTGATTGCATTGAAGAGAGCTGCAGTGCCTCCATAGCAGGCGTTGGTCGTATCGATGCCTTCCAAATCGGTCACACCGTGTGGCTCGAATAGCTGCATCAGGACAGTCTTGACACTCTTTGATTTGTCGATTATTGTCTCGGTTCCAACTTCCAGTCTTCCGATATCGGAGTATTTGAGATTGTTCCGTTCAATCAGTTTATGGACCACAGTCAAGCAGATGGAGTTGATGTCTTCCCGGTCCGAGCAGAAACCCATCTTCTTCTGGCCCAGGCCGAGTGTATATTTCCCTTCGGAGACTCCGTCATATTCTTCCAATTCAGTTTGATCGACATACTGAGACGGAAAGATTAGTTCGATAGCTAAAATTCCTACATCTTTCGGCCATGAACCCATTTTTAGTTCAACTAGTTTCACGCACTATTTAAGGAATGTAGGAATGACCAGACTGAGACTGGTATTTCGTAGCAGCAACTTTCACTCGACTTTCTTCTTACACCGAGAGTTTAGTTTTTCTGGAGCGGCGACTCTTGTCGGTTTCGACGCGGCGATAGAACTGATCGAAATTTAAATTCATTCAACCAGCTTGTTGGGTAGGTATGTATGTACTATGAACTCTCACTTCTAGTATGCCATGCCACCACTACCTGCCTATACCTACCTATGCCAGTATGTTTATGTAATTAACTATCCTACTCTTCTGGTTTTCCGCTGTTGTTCCGCTTCGAGTTTCGTAATCATCATCATGAACTTGACTATGACTAGGAGTTTCTCTTTCTTTTCACATTTTTCTATCTGTTCCTATTTATTAATTACCTATTATTTGAAGTTGGGAAATTAAAAAAGTAATAAAAAATTCTAAATTGTGCAACTACTGCCGAGTGCGGCATGCAGCAGCAGCATGCAGTAGTTTCACAGAATAAAGTAATAAAGAATTTTTTCTTGTTTCTTTTTATTTTATTCTGTGGTAGTTTAGTGTTTAGTTCTTTAGTTCGTTAGTCGCATGTCGCATGACTCCCATTCGCATGTTCGCATGATACATACATCATACATCATACATCTATAATACATCTACATCTACACAAGTCACAAACCACAAACAAGGTATATGTCAGCTTCAGACTGAAAACTCACGCATGACGTCACTATGGTAATTGCAATCCGACCGCTAACGGAAGAATTTGAAGGTGAAAGTCAACATTTGTGGAGTGTAATGAAAGATGCTGGTGCTTACTGTGATACGATACAAATCATTTATACCTTAATTGCCGTTGCCTATGCTAGCAAACTAAAAAAAATATCTCTTTGTTTTTCGTTTTTCTTGCGTGATCACACCCGCACTTACCGAACAATAAACCATTTTTGTTATCAGATAAGTCAGATACTTAAGTCAAACTTATTAAAATTACTGGAACATCTTCAAATATCAAAATAAGCTACTAAATCGCGACTTTATTTACGTCATTATTACTACCGAGTCGCATGAGGCTATCACCACACTGACGTCACAGGTTGCGCGCTGAGTAGTAACTCAACTGTTAACTAAATTTTTGATGGAGCACCAACGTCATGTATTATCAAATACTCTTACTATCGCACAAGCGGCTGGAGCTGTAAACTAGCATTGATTTAAAATGTCAATTTTATTGAACGAAACGTCAATCTGTCGTAGGCTTGTCTTCTGCGAAATAAATCACAATTAAATATGCAGTTAATTTTACGAAAAGTATATTCTTATGCTTAAATCAGTTAAATCTGAATTGATGCAATCAGATGCAGAAATAATTAATTATTTACGTGTGTAAATAATTAAATAAATTAAAAAAACTAAATTAAATACTTAACAACTTAACTTACACTTAAAGTGATAATATTATGTCTGGTCTGTTACATTTACATTAATATATTATTACATCCGTGATTTTTTAATGTCATATCCTTGGTCATATCCGGTTTTGTGTAGTTTACAGTACAAGGCAACCGAGGGCGCTCCTTTTTTTGATCCCTTTTTTATTAAATGTAAATAGCCGAGAGTTGCACATTTTATTATCAAGAGTATTTGGTATTATGAAACCTACAACCTGATGCATCGTATATAATCGTATCGTTATTAATTAAAAATTATAAGGTACATACCTACATATCAGAAAACGGTAAGTCCATTTTCATAAAAATAAGAATTTTGTTATTGACATTACATGACACTGACTTATGACTATTATGATTATGTCACAAATAAGTATTAACTATTAAGTAGTAACTTTTTTGACTAATTCCATTTCCATTTGTATTTTTTAGTTCATTAAATTGATTTTTTAATGAGTTGTTCATTCATTTCATTTTCATTCATATTTTATTTTATTCGTTTTCGTATTGTATTTTGCGTTTCGTGTTTCGTAATTCATTCGTAGTCCTGACTCCTGCTCCTGCAAGTTCAAGAATAAAGTTACAACACAACTCCTACCGTACAAGACATGAGGAGGAATAGCTGGGACACAGTGCTGGGATTTAGGAAGCAAGAACAATAATTTATGAAGATAAAGCTATTAGTGGTCCTTTCCAATTAAAAAGTGTTGACTTTTTTCTGCACAATTCTTGTTTTTAGAGTTGGATAAAACCACAATTATTAATAGAAACTAGATCGATAAGTACCTAAACTATAATGTTGAGATTAAGAACTTTAAAGAAAACTTAGGGTAAGCCTAAGTAGTGAGTTTTAGATGCAGTAAATGTGGTGAGTAGTCTAGTGAGCAGTATATTATAGCCTCGACATATTGTGTTTGACCTCTGAGGTCAGCTTATTTTGGTGTTGACGAATTTTGAAAAATCTATAACAATTAATTTCCATAAGTTCGATTTATGATAACTAATGGTGACTTTTCGCTCTCACGATTCCCCTCCACTAGCTTGCCTGTACTCTATCATCAATCAATCATCATCTCTAGAAGGGATGACGATTGATTATACCATTTTTTCTCATCTACATATCCGTATATTATAGTCATTTTGAGGTAAAGGTGCTCTATCGCGACGGTTTTGCCCCTACGCTGGCTCCTCTCCACTTTCTCTGCTTGCTCCGAGCCGACAGGCTCTCAGCGTTGCCACATTAAATCCGTGTCTCCGTTCTCCTACGGCCTTAAAGTGTCTTTTTTGGTTACAAATAATATTAAAACACTTATTTGCTGCAAAGACCTGACAGAACCGGTAGCTACTATTAAGGTCTCGTGCGGAAGCGGGCAAGAAGCGCACAGGATTTTCTGCAGAACGTAGGAGAAGGGCTTGCATATGGCAGACTGAGAACGTGTCGGAGCGTAGCAAGCAGAGACAGTGGAGGGAGGCCAGTGTAGGGGTAAAACTGTCGCGAAACAGCACCTTTACCCATTTTGATTGGAATGAAGTCTGAGTATTTCTGGATATTCGGTGCAATTACCCAACAATTGAACTTTTCATAGTCTGAGATCTGTGACTATAGATAAGAGAATATCTCGGAGAATATATTCCAAAGAATCCAAAGGCCTTTTTGCTTGAAATGTAAAAAAATAGCTTATGACTAGAAGTATAATTCACTCATTCAGTTAAAGTTATTATTGGTAACAAATACGCCTAACTAAGAAAATAATACCCAACACTTCTATACCTAATGCATTGTGTCGATTAAGGACAACTGCAGCAGTGCTGCCAAGCATATGTGGGTGACACACTAGAGTAGCATGCTGCATGCTGTCTGAATGCATGATGCATTTTGCGCCATGCAGCGCTGTGAGCCTTATATGTTCTCACTGAAGCTGCCATACCATATGCTTTTCGTGGATTGGCACTCTTTTATTTCAACTCGATACAGTTTGTGTCAGAATTTCATCGGAAGGAGTTATTGCTATTATATTAATTGTTGCAGTAATTATTGTAGAGAGGGAAAAGGCTAAAAAGGAAGAGGTTGTGGATTCATTCATATTTGAGGGATTAATGCGGATGTGCACAGTACATTTGTAGTTTTTTCACAATAATTGCAGTTGCATCATCATTTCCAAAGTTTTACAGAATGGAAATAGAAATGCTTTAAGAGCTAATGATATATTATGAAACCGGTACCCGAGCCGGTACCTATATTTTCATTACTTTTTCAAATTTAATTACCACCCATAATCAGAAAAATAATAATATTTATTCTTCATTTTGGAACCTTTATGAGTATATTTTCAAAACATTTACATAATAAAAAATAGTAATGGTTTTTTAATGTCAAACTAGTTAATTTAGTTTCTTTATTAATAACTTTCAAATTCTACTTGACCCGTTGTGCACGAGTGTCACGAATCAGGTGGTCGAATCTGATGACTTGTAGGCGTGTTCAATTCTCGGACATGCGCGTAGGACACGAGGTACATTTGACGAGATAAAGATAGAAAAATATGTCTGCACAGTCGTATTTCCCTCCACCTCCAGACCCCCACTAGCAGTATAGTAGTACTATATAATATGGCCATAATGTTCGATGTTACAACTTAGCATAAGCTAATATGACCTTGTCACACTATTTAGAAAATAATTTAAGTATAAAATGGAAATGTTATAATATAACCAATATTATTGGTTTTATAAATGAATGTCAAAAAATAATCATTGTTATAGAATCCTTACTGAGCTCCCCCCCCCTGCAAAATTTGATTATTAAAATTGTCAAAACATTAAAAACAATTAACAATAATAATGTTGGTGTCTAAAACAAAACTGTCATACATGATTCGCTATTTCTTTTAGGTAAATTGAAGAGAAACCAATAATGAATACAACAAATTACTTTATAAATGAGAAAATAAGTCCGTGTTGAAACTGAGCTTGATAAAAATAGGCTGGAGGTTTTGTTTTAATGCTAAGCACTTCTTTATCGATCTATAAGGTTTGTGTTCAGTAAGACACCATTTTCTTAATCAAAATGTCTAAAGGTGACGAAGAAGTGCCAGAACAATTTGACGGTAAATTACTGTCTGAATCGTCTGAAATATTAATAGATGAGAAAGATAAGAGTAAGAAGAAAAGACGCAGCATCGTTAGGAAAAAGTATGAGCTGACGCATGATCTAGAAAAGCAATTAGAAAACTTACCAGATATCATGGAATTTATTAGATTACTTCAAAAATACATACACACACAAGAAAGGAAAATACGGAAAATCCGCCTCAAACTAAAGGTGAGTTCTCTGTGATATTTATAAGGAAGAAAGTTGAATGTAATTTTTCTGTCCTTTTCTAGAAACCTGAAGTGGATGATGCGGGAACTCAAACTGAAGATGTCTTACAAGTTTTGAAAATGTACTCGGAAAATGAGAACGAATCTACAACATTCAAAGATTTTACCAAAGATATCAAAGCGGCTGCAGAATTGGCAACACAGAAATCTGGATTCGTTTATGAAGAAACATCAGGAATGTATTACGATTATAATACAGGCTACTATTACAATGCGGTAAGTTTGATCAAGAATTATTATAAGCATAATAAGCAGGCGATTTACAGTTTTCAAATTTATTTGATACTAGATATACATGGTGTCCCAGCTTATTCGTGTCAGTCTCTGTGGGCCAAACAATGGAATTTAAAAAAAATTTTAAATTCAAAAGTCAAAGAAAATTGTGGTTTAGATAATTGACGTTTTCAGGAGGCTCATTTCTTGAAAATTATTAGCATTATAGATCATTTATGTACCTAAACCTAAATTATAAATTCCAGGAATATGGGTTGTACTATGATGCCAGCAGCGGGATCTACATGACCTATAACTCAGAAACCGGTTGCTACGAGTACTATTCGCAAACATCTACTCCACCCGTCCAACAGTACAGCAGCCAACCGTGTGCCTACCCTCAAGACAAGAGACCTAGCAAGACTCCCGATACTGAGGATGTAAAAGTCAGTGAGACGATAAGAAATCTCTAACGCTGGACTAACTTGGTCCTTTTTATCTTGTTACAGACTAGCGCCACTGACGTGGAGCACCTAGTGCGTTCCTTACATTCTATGAGACTTAGTCACCCTGGCACCCAGGCCCTGGGTACGTATACATTGAGTAACGACGTATTATTTCTAGGCCCCCAAACGAAGATGCCTGAGAAACAGCGACGATGATGAGGCTCAAGAAGCGTCCCCGGAAGAAAACAATGACGAGATTGAAGAGGGCGAATGCGTTAGTGTGAGCAGCGGCGACGATGAAGATGTTCAAATTGTCGAGGACGAGGACAAAGACCAGGGTGTCGCTGACGACGACATCGGTATTTTTTATTATTCTTATGTTGGCAGAGATTCGGGTGCTCTGAAGATGTTTCACCCCATTAGGGGTGAAATAGGATATATGTTTTATTTTTTACTTTTTTTATGATTTTTATTTTTGCTTTTATGATAACAAAAGTTCCCTGTCCCAATCTTTCTGTACCTGAAATATTCAAGAAATGGTAATTATATGTAAAACTTTTCAAGTAATAAGTCACGAGCTTTCTATTTCTCCTTCCAATGATGGTATTCCCATGTTAATCTCATTCGCATTTTGCATTCTATGGGCAATTTTTGAATAAGTTTGTGTTGAATATTGAATAGTAGAAGTATGACGCTGTCTGCCATAAGTTTCTCCTTTAATTCTAATGCTCTGCTTCTTGTCTGATACTCAGCAGTCGGAGCCTAATTAACAAATATTTTCTTCCTCCACATCGCGCAAATTTCATTGACTACATAATGTCCTTTCTGCAGTTTTGCCACTGGTGTGTACAGGTTCTAAAGCCTTTTGAGAGATAATTATTTTTCATGTCTAAATGCAAAACACGGGTTTTCTGCCTTCAACAATTATTCAGAACAATCAAACTAGTGAATAGTCTAAAATTATAATAACAAGTTACAAACGCGCTGTATGAAGCTAACCTGCTTATGCTTATGTAATGTATACTTAAAACTAACAAATTAATACTTTAATTTAGAGAAAATATGATTGAAACTTCCCAAAGTAAGAGTTATTATTAAATTTTTCCTGCCTAATCGAAGTTTATGTAAGCTTTATTATTTCACCAGCACTCAACACAATAATAATTATTATGTTGATCTTACTTTGTGGAGAGTTTAAGATATGGAGATTTTTATGTTTTATTTTATTTTATTTTATTTTCACTGGGAATAAATAAAAATCATGTGTAGCGTTGTGCACATGTGAATTTCAAAACAATAAAAACATAACCCAACTGATCTCCTCACTGCTCAATTTCCAGAACTATCCAAACAACTGCCATGCATGCGCCTGATCGTAGAGGATTCCACTGTTCCGTCTGTGAAGGTCGGCTCTTTGCACTTGATCACGATCGAGGGAGGCAGCCTGGGACGGGAAGGCGCCGAGCACGCGATACTGCTGCGGGACGTGAACGTCAGCAAGCACCATCTGCGATTCGCCTTCGACAGGGAAGCCGGTCGGTACACAGTTCGAGATATGGGGTCAAGGAACGGGACTCTCCTGAATGGGCGTCGCATGGCTGCCAGTAAGGTGGAGAGCGAGGCAGAAGAAGTGGCACACGGCAGCCGCATCCAGCTGGGCGGTGTCATATTCTTGTGTCATGTACATGAGGGCGGAAGGACGTGCGGACATTGTGAGCCTGGCTTGCTGCAGCAAACTAGTTCATCTGGTGAGTGGTCGGTTCGTAGTGTCAGCGGACTTTAAAAAAGTGCAGCTTAATCCTTTTTGAGTACAAAAGTGACTGCTATTGTTGGTCACTAGCTGTCATGAATGAGCTTACCCCTAAATAACCTAGTAAACTCTTTTTTTAACCCTTAACTACGCGCGCCCTGAAATACAACATAACTATTCGCGTGGTGTATTTTGTACACCAGGTCTAAAAACCACCATAAAACAACCAGTTTTAATATAAGTAAAACAAATAACGTAAATAATGTTAAGAAATATTTGCCATACAAATATTGAACAAAAAACTTAAATGCAAAAGTATGAAACAAAAAAAAATCTTAAAAAAGCAGAAAATTGCACCAAAAAAAAAAAACGTTTTTTTAAGTGACTACTCGCTTTCACTCATTGTTTCATCATCGTTGATAGTGAACTTCGAACAAGTACTGACAGTATAGTTGCATGTTTTTTGCATACAGGTCTCCCACATGTATAACACGACATGGTCGTCATACCCAATTTTTCTGTCTTCCGCAACAAAAGCACCTTTTTCGTATTTTTGTTGGTGGTTCTTCACACTGGCACTGACAGTGCGTGTAAACAACACTTCACCAATAGGTTAGATAGCCACCCCGAGTGCGCATGAAGTATAAAGCAAAAATGGCCGCCACCATAGTTATAGTGGTGTACAAAATACACCAGCGCGAGTAGTTAAAGGTTAATAATACATATATTTTTGCATTATTTAAGATTGGTAGCAGGTGAGCAATTTTAGAGTTGACCATAGATAAAGATTTGAATAATCTGTTTAGTGATGCTTAGCTTAGAAAAGACTGCCAATTACCAAGTTGCGTATGAGGAATCGGCAAATAGCAACCGTCTACCAATACAATAGATTTTGACACTTCGGTACTAAATTTTTGCAGCAGCGAATGTATTAATAATAATCTAGAGAGTAAATAATAACTAATTTTAGTGTTAACCATATACTTAATAATTGATGTATTGCTTTCAGTAGAAATACAACCGATTGCACCGAAGGTAACAAAGAGCCAAAAGTACAAGCGCGAATTAAAGAATCTGAAGAAAATGTATGCGATTTCGTATGACAACACAGAGGCTAAAGATGCTAAGTTGGCTGCTGGTTACCAGGACCGTGCACAGAAAAGAAGAGAGGTTGTAGGTAGCATTAATCCGCATGAAAAGACTCAGATGGCATCTTTGGACGAGTAAGTATTTTGTATTGTTGAAAGTGTCTGATTTATAAGTTTCATTTGAATATTTTTTAAGGTAAATGTTAGAAAATAAATAGTGAAGAAAGCAAATAATATAACATTTCAATCGCTAAGTGGTGCCAAAAATGAAGTTCTAGTTGTATTCAGTATGTGTGATACAGAGTTTATTAAATTACAGAAAAGATGCGCAATTTTGTGGCCATCTTGAATCCATGAAGACATACAAGACATATCTGTGGCATGCAGATATCTTGTATCTCTTCACGGATTCGATAGATCTTAACCGACCTGTATCTGTTAACACTTACCAAGATATCCATAGTGTGCTCTAAAAAAAAAGGGGACATCTGTATACATGGTGCTGAAAAAATGGCACACTAACTCAATGGTACACACTGAGATAACACTGTATTCATGAAAAGAATGTCCCAGCACTATATTTTTCAAGATATTTGGTGTTCTTAACAGGACAAAACTGACAACACTGATGCTAAAACATTAACGACCGGTTTTATAAAACAAGATAACATAGTGTTAAAGATTACCCTCCAATAGTACCATATCAGGCTGTAGGACTAACAGCGTGTTATCTTGCTTTATAAAACCGGGCGTCAGTATACAGATAAATTGAATCTTACATACCGAATCTATCTTTTAAATTTTTTACGATTTTAAAGAATCATCCCATATGTAACATTGCTTGAAGGTATTAGGATGCAGTGACTTTGCTCATATCTACAGGAATTTGTTTTTATTTCCTATTCCTTGCCATTATCTTCTCTTCGTCCATGTTAATAGTTTGTTTTTCTAATATTTTGACTCACTTTTGTTGCGAAATTTATGGGAAATACCAGTCCACTTGAGAGCTTATTTCCTGACTGATTCTTGCTTGGCATTTTAGTTAAAGGTGTCTTTCTCCTTTTTTTAATCCTTTGTGTGGCTGTGTGGGTGACATTTAGTAACCTGTCTGTGGGTATCTTATTCCACATCTGTGAGCGCCTTTTTTCTTCAGTGCTCGGAAATCACTGTTACGTCACTTGTTTCTGTTCAGGTTTGATCATGGTTACCTCTTATTCTTACAGATAAGTGGTTCTCGTTCTCAGAAAATATCTTCCATTGAGTTCTCGGAAAAAAATCCTCTGTTTCTGTTTCCACTTTCTTGTGGAATTTTTAAGTTTCTCTTTTTCATATAAGTATTCATTTGCTTTTGATTTGATCTAACATGACTTGCTATTTCAAAAGTGGGTTTTCACAGGAAATTAGTATTTCATTTGCAAATTAAACTTTACAATATACAAAAATGGCCTTCTTGAGATTTAAATTAAAAGAGGCTTGTTGACCTCAAATAGTTCATATATTAGAGAGCTAACAATTGTCACAAAGTTGCTACAGAGTTAGATGATCTGTAGTTAGATAGATATAAGAAAAACAAGAGCTAGTTATGAAATGTTGAACATCTACATAGTAGGCATGGAAGTTTTTCCAAAAGTCTACTTTCATTTTATTTGTATTCTACTGCTACATTTTTACTTTTTTAAATTGTTGAAGATGTCAAAAAAATTACACGATAGATCGTTATAAAGGGTGAGTCGATAGTGAGAGATGGGAACACTGCTTTTCAAGCGTACAAGATAAAACAAAATTTGAAAATGTCCCTCCCCCACATCATTTTTCAGCTGCATTACTCAAAAATATTTAGGTGACTTCCACCTTGCTATGCATTTTTATAGTGCGAAAAACACCCTCTTTTATAAAATATCATAAAATACCCCCATTACTATTATTTATAGTAAATTATACCATGAGTCAATAATGGTAGCTATTATTCCCGTGGAAAATTTAGGAACCGAGCCTTGTAAGCGGTGAGGGAGTAACATTCCGAGGTAATAATAGCTATCATTATTGCAAGTAGTATAGTCTACTTTATCTACGACTAAACAGTGAGCTAAAAAGACACAATTTTGTTATACTTTTATTTTCCAACAAAGTAAACATTGGATAAATTGTATGGATGGAATTGACGAATTTAATGGAATGTTAACATCACTACTATTATTTCCAATAGTAATGGTTTCATTACCAATAGTAGTGTTTGAGGTGAAAGCTTCGGTGTTGTAGTTTTGTTTTTCATTATTCCTGTCCCCAAGGAAATTATGGGTATTATAATTATTACAAAAATTACTGATATTATAATACCTACTCACATTATGCATTAGTCGTAGATAAAAAACATTAACATCAACCCATATTTTCTAAAAGGATGAAAGGCATATTATAATGTTCGGCATTGGCATAAAAAGTGCTATTTTTATCAAATTTACGGCCTCAAAAAATTTTGTTTGCTTTAGTAGGTACTTTTGCTAAACTCTTTGTTTTTATTTCAGAACCATTCCTAAAGAAAATAAAGGTTTCAAATTACTCTCAAAGATGGGTTGGAAAGAAGGTCAGTCATTAGGAAAACAAGGTCAAGGAATTGCAGAACCTGTGAGTATTTTTATTATTTTTTTTTATAAAACAAATGCAATTACCACTGAACTAAGTAGTAATGGTGTCATTTTTGCAGATACAAGTGATTTCAAATTCAGGAACTGCCGGTATAGGGAGTGTTCAACCAGAAATTGAGCCTGTCAATTCAAGCAAATCAAAACTGTGGAAGAAAACCCAGGCGAGGTTTGAAAAGTTACCTGAAACTCATACAACTAAGGATGCGGATGTCGATTATCCCGATACAGACACAGAGTAATTTTGTATATAATAATTAATTAGTTAATTGAAATTAGTGAAAAGGCTGTAATATTATGATTAATGTAGGTAATATGTTAATAAAATATTTTGTGATAGGGTGTGATTATTTTCTTTCATCACCTTGTTCAAAAAAATATTTCATAATCAGCTTGACATTTATTTTTATGAGACCATTTATTTTCTTCTCAGTTCAATGGAGAGATAATTGAAGCTTTGTCACTTACCAGGTAACTGTTTACACAAACTTTCAATTCTAAATTCTGCTATAGTAATTTCTTGTTTATTTTTACGGTACTAGGGATAAAAAGAATATTTTTATATTTTTCGCATCTCTCAGTTTTTCTATTATTTTCAAAAGAAAATTTGTTTCAATAGATTTCTTCTTAGTTCCAGCCGGTAAAGTAAAAAATGTACCCAAAGTTCGTAAAAAATCTTATCTAAGATTTTCTTCAATAATTATTTTTAGTGAAAAGGTTGTAGAAGATAAATCCACAAAAATCCGTTCTGGGGGTGTGCGCAATATTTGATCATGGCCAGTAGTCGTCGTCATAAAACATTAACATTATCAGTTGCGTGATTTCTCACAAAAAATACAGAACAGGGACCTGGGAAAAGATAAACTTTACGTTAGCCGGAATATCCGAAAGTCGAAGAGGCACTCTATAAATGGTTTCTACAACGAAAAATAAAAATGCTCCAATTTCCGGTGCCATGTTGGCCGAGAAAGCGAAACTCTTTTTTTAATGAAATTATTAAAAGTGGACATTCCTTTCATGCTACTATCGAATGATTAGACCGTTTTAAAAAGAGAATAAGACACCTGAAAATTATGGGCAAAAACTGTCAAACGATGAAAGTGCTGTTCGACCATTCCAGCTGCTTTTCCGCCAACAAATCACCGAAATGAATCTCTCTGCTGAAGTTTACAATGCAGATGAATCAGGGTTGTTGTGGCGCTGTTTACCAGAACAGACTTACAGCAGTTCATACAGCAGAGACAGGTGCAACGGGTCGAAAAGTATCGAAAGACAGGGTTACCATGCATACATAGCACATGCCATGTGCTAACTCTAGCGGTAATCACAAGTTACCACTGGTTATCGGTAAAGCAAAAAATCCCCGCTCTTTTAGGAATTGTGGAGAACTTCCTGTTCATTACTGGAGTCAGAAAAGTGGATTCTGTGCACGAAAATTCACGCGTGCATCAAAAATACAAAATTTGCAATTTCTTAAATATTGAATAACTCGACAGATGACATATATACCAAAAAATAACAAGATATAGTTGGACCAGAGATATAACGAAACAACTTCTATCATTTTATCAATTTTTGGATTATTGAAATATTCGACCAGTGACACAAATTGATATTCGTTGCATCCCTATAAGTACTGTACACACCAGGTTGACATTGCAAAATAATGTCATGAATTGCAGATTTTGTAAAATAAATTAAAAAACTGCTGAGGTTTTTTTAATAAATTATTCTTCCAAAGTTATCAAAACTGAAGTGAATAAACATCTTTACCCTCGTTCAAATCTCTGTTGTATTTTTAAGTTACCATATAAATGCTACAGGTCCGTTGTGTCCACTGAGATACAAAGACAGATTGGAAAGTTTCCAGAATAAAAACACATTAAATCTAACTTATGGTAGGCAAATACGCTAAAATATAAATACCGGACACTTATCCTTAAAATGAGCGACAATTTTTACAGCCCTCGGTGTCACTAAGCTGTTTTCAAATTCAAAATTAGGTAACTTTCAACGGTTTTTGACAGCTTCAGGCGATCATAATTATTATTAATTTGCCATTAGTAATTGAACGTTTTAGTTTAAGTATAATTTCAATTTAAAGTTACTCTATTCCGCTGTATTAAAGTGAACATGTCTGGAAAAATATGTGCTGTGTTGCTTGAACTATGGATTGTTAAGCATGTCCAGATCTTTCCACAGTCTTCCAAGCAGGAATAAAGAATTGTATGTACCTATAAAGTTAACTTTAGAAGCCGCGTTAATAAACTTATTAATATTTTATAACTATACTGATGAAAATAGGAACAAGAAATTGGTTATAATAATATCAATCAGTACAATTAGGTATAGAAGTGTCCGGTATTAATAGTTTAGCGTATTTGTGGTAGGTATATGTATAGTGGACCTCAGTGACGGCTCGTGCTTCAAAAAATTGGGTCGGCCAGTCAATGGTGGAAATAAAATGTACGACGTTATATGTGGGGGGGGGGGGGGGACAAGGCCCCCGTGGAAAATGCAATGCAGGCGATTTTTTTTACGGTTCAAGGTCACGCGAATTCCCTTAAGTTCAAAATTTACTTATATGTAAAAATAGGAAAAATCGTCGAATAGGAAAAATAGATGAAGAAAGTAATAAAATAAAAATGTGCTTTTGCTTGAGTCACTGAATGAATGCAATATTATGCTATGCATGCGCATGCATTGACACCATATGGATGGATAACACGCGCGGTACGGCTAGCCGACCCTGGCCCTGCATGGCTACTAACTGGCGCTGGCTGGTATAGGTATAAGGATAAAGAAGTACAGGCATTGAAGATTTCATTATTATTTTCCGTTCTAGGACTTTATATCTATTGAATCCCTTCCGTAAAACGGTATTTTTAGTTTATTTTTTATTCAAAAAATATTAATGAAAGTGTAGTAGGTGCGCAGTTGACTTGACAATATCGGTAGTTTGCGAATTCTAATACCTAGTTATTTTTTTTTAATTGCATAAAATAGGTAAACAAACTCGCACACTGAGATTAAATAAATTAATTAATAAATTAATCTTAAATAATTAATTAATAAATAATAAGTCTACTAAATTAATTAAATAAACCTCTAAAAAGCAATTTGGCAAGCAAGAAACACATTTTTTGTTTCTGTTACTACAAGTTGCATTTTCTTAAAAAAATATTAATAAAAATGCGTTCGACACTATCCCAATAATGCAGCGAGGATCACCCAGAGAAGAGCGCCTGATGGATAGAGACCCAAGTACGGCCAGGAGGCTCTCGGCCGTGCCTGTGTGGAATACGCTACGCCGGCCGTGCACTGTAACTCTGCGGTTTGAAAGCGACACAGTTTGTGTGCCGTATATCTTCGATTAACCAGCACTCTCGCGCCCAGCATCGGCCAGCCGACCTTACCATTTATTTTCAACTTATGGATCACTCGCGCTATTCACTATAAACTATAATAGCTCTACACTACGCACTTTTGCTTTTTGCTTAGATTTTTAGGCAAGAAAAAACATTAAAGGGTTATTATTGAAAGCTCTCAGAAATTAAAATCAAGTTTATTTTATTATTTTCTAAAAAATAATGTTATTTTACGGGTGCAGTGGTTTGGGTCGGCCGGGCCGACCTTGCCGTCCCTGACGAGCCGTCACTGGTGGACCTCTATAATAAAAACCATAAGTTAGGGACTGTTGATGTGATTAACTCATGGATTAACTCTCTCACAAGCCTCCGTGAACTCATTACCTACCAGTTCAGTATATTTTTTTATAAAACGTGACAGAAAAATAGTGAATACTTTAGACCAAATACTTATTCAAAACTTTGAGTATCCATATAAAAAGGTATTCACACTGGCAGTAACTAAGAAATAATGATGGAGTGATGATATTGAAACAGTAGAATGGAAACGGTCTGTGAAAAATATAAACAATTAATATTTAATGGTAAGATTTTATTAACAAAAAAGTATGTACATATAAATAACAAAAATTAACATACGAGTCGATAGGAAATATACCGTCCAGCAGTTTCAGAAATTGCAACAGCCTTGACTACCTGAAAAAGCATTATTAATAAATATTTTTCAAAAACCTTTTGTCATTTTGTAAATTTCAATGTAGTATCTATTATATACAGGCTGCTTCATTGGCTGAAGCACCACAGGGATTCCAAAGGTAAAAACTTTGGATTTTGGTCTTCCCTATTGATCCTGAAATGGAGGACACAGATAGTACCATAGCATTCAATGTGGATTGAGGCTTTCTTACGAAGATAATATGACCAATTTTGTGGGAAAAAGTGACAACACTGCACTCAATATACCTACTTCTTAGGAACAAAAATAGTGGCTGTGTCTATAATACCTAGAAAGTAGTTATCGCAGAAACATATGAAATCACAAGTCCAACAAAGTTTCAAGCAATTATCGTTACGCGGATACATATCCGGTACAATTATTATTCAAAATTTATTTTAGTTCAGTTCGAATAACGATGCCACATTGACAAATTTACAAATTTTATTATTGAACTCGAGGCATAGGTAGAATATGAAAGCCTTTAGATCAGTTACAGATGACAAAAAAAAAACACTATCGTAATTGTTATGTGAAATCATGTGTTTTGCACTATCAATCAAGCTGTTTAAATCAACCCACATTGATTTAAATTTTTGAAAAAGGCAACAAAAAAGGCTCTCAGCAACGAAGCCGAGGAACCATTTTTTTTATTCAGTCTTTCTGAAGATCCTCTACAACACTCTATACAGGGTGTCCCATATCGTTATGTTCAAAATTCTTGAGCATATAGTAGGCTTAATTTTGAGCCCAAAAAAACCAAAAGTGACAGGTCTATCTTTATTCGTTACGAAGTTACAGGCCGAAGAAAATTATGACTAGTAAAAATAACAAGATTCAACTTTGTAAGCCACAAAAATTGCCACACATGAGTAAACGTCACCAAAATAAACATTAGTAGAGAGTAGAGGTTCCCTTGCTCATACGAAATGGCAATAGGATTCAAATAGATGCGGCACCAGCATATTTCGGAATTGGTGTTTGTATAACTAAATACCAGAGAGAAATTATTATTTGATCGTATTCAGCAAGCTGGTCAAGAGATAGGTATGCGAAAAAAGACGAGAAAACTGTTACTTTTGCAATAGGCCTCCGAGCACAAGCTTGTATTCAGCAAGGAAGAGGACATTTTTAACACATGATAAACTAAAGATTTGGTCAATAAAATAAGTTTTATGTGGTTTTCAAAGTTAAATCTGGTATTTACTAGACATTATTTTCTTAGGCCTGTAACTTCGTAACGAATGCAGATAGACCTGCCAGTTTTAGGTTTTTTAGGCTTAGAAATAAGCCTACTATATGCTCACAAAATTTGAACATAACGATACGGGACACCCTGTATACTGTATCCGCCATTTCGGGATCACCCTGTTATTCCTGTATGTCTTAGAGAGAAATAATAATTAATTAATTAATAGTTTGTAAAGTTGAAAAACCTTCTTGCGCAAAAATCGCAGAAATAGTATATTTTATGTGTTGATCAAATTTTAAATAATTCCACCCTTTTTTAAATTGACTTTCTGACATGATTTGATACTCCTGATGAAAAAATCTTCAATCCACTGGCGGAGATCTGATATGAGTGTGTTGTTGATACCTTGTGCTGTTTGAAGAGAAAAGTCAAGCTTTTTGTAATAATCACAAAAATAAATTATTTATTTCTGGATTTGATTTCTGAACTCCTTACCATTGATTTTTATGATATTTCACCTTGTATGGATTCCTATATTATCTTGAAAACAGTGCGTCATATGACAAAAACGTATTTTGACTTTTCTCCTCTAAGCAACACGAAGAATATATAAACAACGTCACATTTCCATTAAAGTCAGTGGCGTATAAATTATTTACAAAAAGGTAACGACATACCCAGATCTCCGTAACTGGATTAAAATTTTCTGTTGGGAGTATCAAATGATGAGTTTCAATTAGTTACAAAAGCTGTCACAATTTTGAGTTATTCTGATTAACCAGTTTCAGATACCTATTCAAAAAATATTAAACTTGTCGAAGAACTTTAATACCCATATCTCAAAAACTAAAGCTCAAATGACTCATGCCTACACAAAATTGTTTGCCTATTTTTGCATTTCCTATGTGCCCTTCAAGTAGTGCCCTGCTTGTAACACCTATTCAATAACATATAATATTTTTGCATATTTGTGATCACAAGAAATCGTAGAATCAGAAAAAAAAACACAGTTGTTACTATTTAAAGAAAAACAATTTAAAGAAAGACAAGTGTTACTTAAAGAATTTCGATCAAGAAAATGTTATTTGCAGTCAGTTTGTTGATGGCTTTAAGCTCTTGAACAGGCTTTTGAATTTACGAAATTGGAGGAAACATAAAGATGCTACAGGGTTGGCCGTTTTTTATGAACCTCTCTGTATTTCAGGAACCGTTTGAGATACAGAGCTCAGTTTTTGTATCAGATAACTCTAATGTCAACACGACAGTCACTCATTTGAACTTGCCTGCCATTGCCTCATGGACTATGACAGGGAATTTTGAATCAAGCAGAATCGAGGAATGGTGTAAGGAGACGAATTGTTTATTGAAATGATTTTTGTCCCAGCAACATACACCTCTTGCGTGACATTTTTCTCCTGAGAATGCATTGCTGGCTGAGTAAAAAAAAATTTCCAATAAAAGTTCAATATTTTTTTCAACTGATTCAAAATTCGCAATTAAGAATGAGGGTTTCCATTTGAAAAATTACACTTACCCCAACCTCCGGAGGGGATCTGGAAAGGGGGATGGACAAACGATGTCATCCCCCTCCCCCCTCCTGGAACCCGAACAAGTAATGTTGGAAACTTTTTTCCAAAAGCTGCTGCTTCGAAATAATTGACTGAATGGATTAAAATAGGTCACCCTGTACACAATATTTCTTAATCTCTCAATTTATTAATTAATTTGCGGTTAAGCAGTGAATTCGATTATTCAGAAAGCGCATTTCAGATTAATCGAGAGTCTGCTACAGAATTATTTAATAGAATTCTTGTACGACTCAACTTACCAATAATTAGGATCATTTCTGTTAGTGTACCCTTATTGTTAGTGTAAAATGTAAAAAAGAAGAAAAATTAAACATACCTGTCCTCTTTTCAAACCAAAATATCTAGCAATAGGATCGGCACATCTCATTCGCATCAAGTTGCTCTCCTTTAATTTCAAATCTTCAAGCAACTTCTTTTTCTCGTCCGGCTTGAGTATAGAGAACTTGGGTTGCAGCTCGTGTTTGGTAATGTTGATGAGCAATTCTGATTCCAAGAAACATTCCAGACTGTGCTTGGAGAATTTTACGGTGATGTCGCTTAAAGACCGTTTTGCAAATGTGGTCATCTCTACTTGGGCCACGATAATGCCATTGCTAATTTTTTCATCTGCCATTCGTTTAAAATATACTGAAACGGTTTTCGAGCCAATTTTCGGTTCATCGCAGAAGAATACTATCATCTGGTTATCTTCCTCTTCTCGATGTCTCGCTAGTACCGTTAGATCTGAACGGGCAGGTTTGTTATCACTGGAAAATGAAACGGAACATTATTTTCAAGTGTATTCATAAAGAACACAAAGGTAGAATTTCCAAGTTACAGACGGGAAAACTGTAAATATTCTGACAGAAACAAGAGACCGTAGGTAATCTCCATTTAATTCAAACAAATTCTCCAAAATTGTCAATACTAAAGAAGTTGAGTTCTCAGTCAATACCTCTTTATATCTTCGTCAATTTACAAGAAATATTTTTGCTATGATTTTTCTATGCTTCTTCATACCAAAAAAATTCACTTAGACTCGATTCCTTCTTCAGAAATGGCCACAGAAATCTGCCCGTTAACTTAATGAGCCTTTATAATACCCGCTGTTAGAATGATAACAAATCAATTATTAGTCTAATTTTAACGAAGTAATGGCATGCATTACTATTGCCCTATAGAATAATAGTGTCAGGTCGATTGAACAATGAGCTCATTATTCAATCGTTTAATGTCAATTGTTTAACTTTACCTTCCTATTCTGTCATACGTTTGTCAGATTCAAACTACTGCCCACTGTCAATGGTCCACTTGCGTTAATATAGAGTCCCTAAACGTAAACGTCCATTTTACGTTTAATAAAATGTTATAAAAATACGAAATTCACAGCATGATTTTGATCTTTTAACTAGTACAGCAGACGGAGCTACTTATCATAATACTAAAATGAACATGTTTTAATAACCATGCGTAGTTATAAAGCCCTGGTCAACTGTTGGATTGAAATCTGATACCTTTGGAACGCTGCCAGTAGGTTTAGTCGACTGACAGCTAATCACCATAACCAAACATTCACATTTGTTAATGTCAAGTGTTTACTCAAATTTACAATACAAATTATACAGAGTTAGAACTATTTAAAGGGCCACTACAGGGATATCCTAAACCATTGAAGATACGAGGTCGGTTAAATTAGAGAAAAGTTGCGCTATTTTGTGGCCATCTCGAATCCGTTAAAACATGCAAGATATCTGTGACCGTTCCTGAAATATCCTGAAAAAACTGAAAAATCGAGAAATCTTATTTTTGCCATATCTTTCTTGCCATTGGAAATTAATAAATAATTTTTCGTAGGCTTACATAAGCTGTTATGAGCTATTCACCTGACGCTTCAAAAATTTTGAAAGCCGACTAGATCCCAGAGTTTTCATAGTCAACTTTCGTTTTTCTTATGGCCGCCATATTTTTTTTTTATGTCGTTCGTTATATCATGTCCCTATCTTAACAGTGTGCTTCAAATTTTTATACAGGGCGATTGAAACTCTGATAATTTTGATAAAAAACTCCGATAATCTGACATGTAAGCCGTTTTCTGATATTTTGAGCCATTTCCACAGTACACTGCTTTCAAAATGAAAAATTGCGATTTTCATTCCTTTATAACTCACAAACTACTCAATTTAAACTGCAACTGTGTAAAAACCATTCTTGCTGCATTTTCTCAGGAAATAATACAAAAATATACAGGGTGTCCTATTATTAAAAAAATAAAAATGACCACAATGGTGGGGGTAAAAATTCAAATTGAGGCTTAAAAAATACAAAATTAAAAATTGAAGTAGAGATGTGCGAGCTTTTTTTTCAAAAACGTTTTTTCTCTGAATAGTGAATTTTATTCCATAAGTGTGTTTCACAGTGTATATACAGGATGTCCCAGCTCATTCGAAGCGGTCTCTGTAGGCCAGAAGATAGATTTAAAAAAAATGCAACTTTAAGTACAGGATCTCAAAGGCCATAGTTTGAAATTATTTTGGAATATACAGAGTGTCCTCTATGACAGTGGCATATCAAAGTTATTTTTTTTTAATGGAATGCCTTTGTGTTATTGTATTTAGATTGCCTGAGAAGAAAAAATAAAATTGGCTTTTACAGTTGGTGTTTAAATTGAGAAGTTTGTGAGTTATAAAACAAGTGAAAATCGCAATTGTTCAAGTTCAAGGCCCTGTGCAACGAAAACGGCTCAAGATAGAGAAAAACGGCTTACATGTCCCAATTATAACATGTACTATCCTATGATGTAGATAAAATGTTTATACAGGGGTGATAAAAATTTGAAAAATTCTGAGATTTCTCCACGCGTCGCCAAAAAAAAACAACAAAGAAAGCACAAATGTTTCTATACCATAGGATAGTACATAGAAACTTAAAATAGGGACATGTAAGCCGTTTTTCTCTATCTTGAGCCGTTTCAGTTATTTTACTCAAAAACCATGTGCAAAAAAAAAGCGAAGAAAATCCTGAATTTTTGGCCATGTATTAAGGAGACTACCATTGACAGAAATATTTGTGCAGGAAATATTGGTAGACTGACAATCTACCTGTTAAATTTGTTACCCACAGTTTATTCAGTTTAAGGGAAGTTTGGGATGTATTCTGGGCAAACCTATTGTTTAGTCTTCCAAAACACCCCTGTACTACCCCCACTACATTTTGTCTGCTTGCGACCAGCTGACTGATCTCAGCGTTGCCACATGCTATTCGTTCTACTACGTTCTGCAGACAATCTCGGCGAAGCGTCCTTTCCACACTGGTTCACTTCGCTCCCCGCCCGTTTAGATCTTTCTATCCCTATCTCTCTATCACAGCTGCTCTACAGAATAGAATAATAAATGCAACTCGTCTGTTTACGTATACTTCCATTGTGCTTTCATATTGTAAATAAAAATATTAATTAATAAAAAAAAACTACTAATTTAAAAATATTACCATGTACCTACTTGGCCCGGCCGCGGCCGGCATTCTCGTTACAATTAATTATTATTTAGACGATAACGCTCGGTAAGTCAGGTCTTTGGTCAGGGTAGGTTTTTATTTTATTTTAGGGACATTTAAAGGGAAAAAACCTACCCTGACCAAAGACCTGATTTAATGCAGCAAATAAGTGTTTAAAAATATTATTTGTAACGAGTTGCGTACGGCAACGCTGTGAGTGACGCGAGTTGAAAAAGTGGAATGGGCATGGGAGGGGTGTTTTGGAAGACTAAACAACAGGCTTACCGTATTCTGTTTTCACACTTGCCGATACTACATGTATTGTGCATAGGTTCTTCTGCACTTGTCGATTCAATTACTACATGTGCATGGGATTCTTCTGTGTGAGAATTGTAAGACAGTCAATTAACCGCCTGGTAAAGCATGAGTACCTATCTTAAATCTCTTTATATCCCAATGAATTTGAGGGCATTACCAATACAATAATTAATACAGAGAAGGAACCAAGAGACTACTCAAGAAGTTTGTCACGTGAAACTCACCTGGGAGCGTCTCCGAATTCTTGCTTGAATTCTTCCAACGTCTGCTCGAGTTCTGCTGTCGATATTAGGTAGCCACGGTCATGTAGTAACTGCAGCATTAACAAATTCATATTATAAAATTGCTTTTCTTCAACTTTATACCTAAGTACTTACTTCAAAAACTGTTCTTCTAATTCTCCACAGTTTAGATGTTTCTATTTCGTCATTCATGGCGTTGAAATTTCTTAATTTTAAGCTTAACCGCAAGCCGCAATTTAAAACAAATTAAAATAAACACAAAAACACAGAATTAACATAACCACAATACTGAGTGTGAATACCACACACCGGCCGGACAGTTTGCAGTGTTGCCAGTTGCCACTTGCCAGGGCAGATCTATAAATTGTACTGAACCATGACCATGACTACCAATGCAAATAAACAAGGTATGCAAGCGCGCAGCCTGTGACGTCAGTCAGGTGATAGCTACATGTGACTCGTCAGTAATAATAATAATGATGTAAAGTCGCGATTTAGTAGCTTATTTCGACGTTTGAAGATGTTCCAGTAATTTTAATTAATTTGACTTGAGTACCTGACTGTCTGATAGTAAAAATGGTTTGTTGTGCATAATAATAGTGGGTGTGAGAATCACTCATGAAACATGAAACTCTTGGAGATATATTGTTTATTAATTTGCTAGCATAGGCAATTATGTACCTATATGATAAAATAAATAAATATGACTGCTGTGAAGCAGCCGGGATCCCCTTTTTAACGTACCTCTCGGAGCACGATCGGTCACGGAACTTTTTGTTACCACCATAATTGGTCACCTATCCAAGTACTGACCAAACAAAGCCATTCTGCACTTTAGAGATCGTTTGATCGAAACTCTAACGGTTTGGCTATTGTGACCGATATATATATATAATATTACAAAATATCGTATCATATATGACTTTTCATTTAACAAAACTTTTCATTAACCCAAAAAATATTGACTTCTACCCTACCTTCAAATATTTTCAATAATGCTTCCGTTAGCGCTCGGATTACAATCACCATAGTGACGTCATGCGTAGCGCTGACGAGTTTTCAGTCTCAGGCTGACATACCTTGTGTATGTAGTAATGTACCTTATGTATTGTATCACTTGTATTGTATCTTGTATCGTATCGTATCATTCGTATCCACGATACACACGGTATAGACGGTATGTCAATAGACCTTGACTGCGCAGGCTGCGCTCCGGTCTTCTGACGTCACGCGGTAGGAAGACTACATATGAAATTGCTCATATCTTTTTTATTGTCAGAAATAAATAAATAATTTTTTGTAGTCTTGCATAAGTCGTGAATAGCTATCCATTTGATGTTCTAAAAATTCCACGGATTACTCCACGAAAATTTCTAAAATGCGTGAGCTCAGAATAACCATTATACAGTGTGTGTCACAGGCATGGTACACTCCCTTTTTTTTCTTTATTTTTGGAGATAATTTTTTGAAATTTTGTACGTCTTATCTTCTCGATAGAGCGCACTTTTTAGCAGAAAATTGAATTTTTTCCCACATCCGGTTTTTCCGGAAATGTTACCAACTTTTTATTTTTAAATGGGACACCCTATATATTATTATATTTTTGGATTCTATACAGGTTGTCGTTATAGACTGCATTCAGCAGTTCTTCTTTAGAAATCTTGGCTTTTGTTCAGGTCAAACTTCAATATTAGTTGACACTATTTATGTGACAGCAGTCAGAATAATAGCCCGAGAACGGCAAGATGGAATTCATCGTCTGCTCGGCTTACTTCCCAGGCGACAGGTCTGCTGAACAACCTCCTCCGCCCATAGTACGAGACTCAATTATAGTCCTACTGCGTGAGGAACAACGTCCACCTCATCGTTGGATGTTATGCAAATTCCCACCACGCTGTCTGGAGAAGCACCAACACCAACGACAGAGGTGAGTCACTTTACAACTTTTTAATAGGCAATGGACTATAGTGTTAAGCAAGGCCTAAGCCAACTTTCGTCACAAAAAAATAGACACGAGGTTCTAGACATTACGTTCAGCTCCGCTTTTATGAGCAACAGGATAGCCAATTGGCAATAAGTATCCTCTGCACCATCTTGTTCAGATCACAGACACATAACCTTCCAAATTGGAACCGGGCGTAGACCTGTGGTGCATTATCGCAACCCTAGAGGAACAGATTGGGAGGGGTACAAGATGACCTTACGATCTGGTATGGGGTCTGTGTTTTCCACAATCCAAAATCGTGATGAAATTGAAATTGCGGCGGAGCAGATTCAGAACGCGATTATCTCAACATATCACGAAAACTGTCCACTAAAGGTGAAGAGAAACAACAGAAATGTTGACTGGAACAACGACTTAGAAAAACGTAGAAAAGAAGTTCGACGACTCTTCAATCGAACTAAGGAGACGGGCAACTGGGGAAAATATAAACGTACTGTAACAAAATATAACAAGGTGGTCAGACGATCTAAAAGGGATTCTTGGAGGAAGTTCTGCGGGAGCATCAGTGATCTGCCTAGCAGTACTAGAATCCACAAGATACTCTCAGAAGATCCAGTAAGAGACGCTTGGTTCGGTAAAGCGACCTAATGGCTCTTACACGGACTCGATCGAAAAAACGCTAGAGATCTTAATAAGAGATACACACTTCCCAGATACTTCGCCTCTGTCTTATCGTCGAACGCCTTCAACAGGAGGACGACAAAAACCACCTCAAAAACGAACATATACTCGCTTTCGTCTATATTTTTCTCCGCATGGCGAATTTGTTCTAGACCTAGAGAGGGGCTTAGATTCTTGATCTGTGAATATAGCATCGCCGCAGCTGCCATCAGCGTTGGCGTATCTCAGCTTGTTACAGTAAGTTAGGTTTGGGCTGGAGTGATATGGGAGGGAGAGACTTAGAAAGAAACAAGTTAATATTAAGTTAGTAGTAACCCACAATTATATTAGATAAGAGAGCCCTAGTAATAACAAAATTGTTGGGCTTTGAAGGTGGTCTACTTTGGTCAGTCCAAGCACCATTGTGCCTTTGCCTTTATTAGTCCTCTTTTGCAGTATTATTGTTGTATTTTTCCGGGAGGCTTTTAGAGATGCTCAACAAGTTATAGGTATGCAGTTGTAACAAAAATTATACCAAAATCCATCATATTTAGCTCAACATGCAATCTGTCCCATATTTGTTCACAAATGCGCTTTTCACAGTAAACATTCATGTCACTGACAGTTGTGTGAGTAATATTAAAGCCCAAGTACTTACTCATGTACCTATTTAGGTGTTCCCCATACGTCGCCGCTGAGGTATATAGTTTCTCAGATTCCCCACCCCCGACTCGGCAGAGTTCCTTCAGAGCGAACGAGGACGGCGATTGTTGTTCATTGATTAACTATTAAGCGAGGCCTGCATAATTGGGCACAGAGGAGGCAGGAGGCAGGGATCTTGCCTTCCCGCCGCCGCGACTATTGATCCCCTCTCCCGGAGAGTGTCCCGATAGGACGGGATGTCATTCTCATGCGAGTATTGCCAATCAATGCCCGCCGACGCAATTTCGCGCCGCCACCTCTCTGGCCCTGCCTTGCCTTACCGACTCCCTTCAGCCCGATTCTAAAGAAAATGTTACGGGGCAGAAATAAGACAATGCTGGGGTAGGTATAGGTCGTGTCGCCTTTTTTCAGTTTCGAGGATGCGAAGAGGAGTAGCACGTTGTTTCTTTCTATAAAATTTAAGTTTACTCCAGCTTCGTTTTGATGACATGATCATCCATCGAAAATGTGCATTGACTAAAGAATTGACGTTATTTCCCTTCAAGAGATTCCATATATTCCTACTGTACCACCGAAGAACAGTTAACGTATACAAGTGGTTCAATCGATGGACATCACTTAAGTGGTAGACTTCTTGTGCAGTGGTGTCCATGGATTCAATAACAAATTTTGAAAAGATCCATGGACAAATTATTTCAGATATCTTAATCACAATAATTAAAGTTTCAGACATGCATAATATTAGTCAATGAATACAAACATCCAAATGTTCGATGCCCCCACGATTTTAACACTGCATTTGCATTTCTGTTATTGACGATTTAAACTTCCATCATGCCCAATGGTTAGATATTCTACATATATGACATTTCAGACAGGACCGTCACCCTTGGGCTACTTAAAAATAAATGCGCCCCTCTTTATTGGAAAACACACAAGATGGCTATAGCTGGAATGGGCAGTGGCGACTCGGGGATTGAAAAATTTAGACTATAATAATGTCTATAAAAGAGTAATCCAGTCATTATACAGGGTGTTAAGAAAATGACGGATAAACTCTTACGTACAGTTAACGTAAAGTTAACATTTTACTATCTTTGTTTTTCAGTATTTGCAAAAACTAGATGATTTTACAGATATAAAAAAAGGTATTTTAATCGTTATCAATTAAAAAAATTGCTTAAGATGTATTATACTGGCTTGGAAAATTTAATAAGAATGTTTTTTTCTTTTCTAAGATGCTGAAAAAAAAGCATTTGGCAACAACGGTTTTGATACCTTGACTACCTACATTATTAGAAATTAGACGAAATTACCAAATGCCAGCAATTATCGTGTTAAACGTTGCCAAATTTATTGTTCAATATTTTGCTTATATCTTTTAAAGTGTAGCTCTGGATTTTTTTAAATTATTTTTCCCGTACTTTACTGAGTGTCCCCTACAATGTACTGAAGTTTATCCGTAATTTTCTTAACACCCTGTATACATTTTGAAATGCAAATGAACCGAGAAAGCTGATTTTTGGATATTGTGTGAGGGGAGCTTAGAAAAGCTTAACTTCAAAATTGTCGACCAAGATTTCTTATGTGCATTCTTCGCAATCTTGAAAAAAGTGTTAAATTTTGCTTTTTTGCAATAACTCGTCTATATTTAACATTTTCCCCTAAAACAATTAGGGCAGCAAACATTTATAATAGATGCGTGACTGTCATGAGAGAAAAAATCAATCATTATATTTTCTATATCTTAACAACGGAGAAAGCTATGTGAACAATGTAAATGACCTAAATTATAGAGAGTAAAAAAAGCAACAAAAAAGTATCCCTTCGTAATTTCGTATTTCGACGGAGAGCCGAGTTATTGTAAAAAAGCCAAACTTAACACTTTTTTCAAGAAGGCGAAGAATGCGCATAGGAAATTTTGGTCGACAATTTGAAGTTAAACTTTTTTAAGCTCCCCTCACACAATATCAAAAAATCAGCTTTCTCGATTCATTTGCATTTCTAACCCATTTTTTTTTTTGACGTAATGATTGGACTAGAAGGGGGTAGTATGGGTTTGAGATGCACTGCAGACGAAATTTTTTTCCGTTGTCAAGGTTACGAAATTCCCCAATAGTCAAAAATTTACTCAGATGTAAAAATTAATAATTAAATAATTAAATAATAGCAAAATAAGAGATCACTTATAAAACTGCCGCAGCTAAAAGATTTGCGATATCGGGGCTATAAATGCATGGCTAGAGCTAGAAGAGCTAAAAATGTCAGAATTGAAAAGTTATTTTTTCCGCAAGCGTTCTAAAATGCGGCAATTATCATACTGTACACACCTTGTAGAACGATCTCATTATGTTACTAGTAACAATATTATTTTCATTATTCTCCTAGCATAATAATAATTAACGTATGACATCGTCAAAATACATTGAATTCGGACAACTGGAAGTACCCGCGGATTATCTAGCTACAATACGTCCAAAATAAGTTGGCCGTTTGAGGAGGGAGTATTTTGCCTTTTACCTGCAATATCTGGAAAACTTTTACAAATTATTAACTGGACTACCTATACCTTGCTATAGCCACGCCTGAAATCTGCAATGACCAATACAGCACATTTCTAATACAACCCGTATTCAACAGTATAATTCACAGAACCAGAGGCCAAGTTATTCTGGTTCTATTGTACTATTGCTACGACTATACGCTTTCTAATCATGGCGAGTGCTGTCAATCTAGCATAGGGTTAGAGTTCAATGTTCAATGACAAAATGTGTTATTGACATTGACGTAATAAACGTCAACGCAATTTTTTTAATTTTAATTAATAATTATTCTGAGTGACACTATTAAATTAAAAAGTACATTATAAAATCTACGGTGCATTATAGTTTGTGTTGCAGTCCTTTATAAATAAATAAATTCAGAAAATTTTATGTTTCAATACTACGCTTGCGGAAAAAATCGTATATGTCACTTTTGGAGTAGAATGCTCATTTTGTGTTTCGCTCAACTATTGCACTGCCTCGGCTTCGCCTCGGCTGCAATAATTGCGCTCAACACAAAATGATCGCCTTCTACTCCTAGTAACATAATATACTATTCTAACCAACTATTAGTAGATACACTAAACAAAACATAACAAAATTTGCAGAAAAAGATCTTTCGTCGCTTCAACTTATAAAAATGGGCAGAACTCAATTTTCGAGTCAATTATTTGTCCTTGAACAATATGTTCCTCGGCAGATATCTTAGAGAAAAGATTAGAGAGCTAATCAAATTTGTTGAGTTGGGTAAGATGGGGTAGGCACTCAGAATTTAAAACCGGGTATTTCTAAAATTGTTGGCGGGGGGGGGGGAGGGGGGGCGTGAGATAAATTTTAATTTCTGGGTATCATGCATAAACCATTATGTTTTGAAATCTAGTGACACCTTACCTATAAAACCGGTCGGGTAAAATGGGTTAGGTGGTCGGACAAAATAAGATAATTATAATAGTCACAAATAGTCATATAAGTTTTGTTCAAAAATTGTTATTATTCGGGCAAAAAAGTTCAAACAGAAAATATTTTGCAAGAAAGTGTTTTTTTCTGCGACGGGCAAAAAATGTGACATTTCATCCCCTTTGGCAGGTGTAATGCCTCTTTTTATGAACTGCTTTTTATCGGGGAAATAAGTAAATTAGCAGGGAAAAAATACTTTTTTCCCCAATATGGCCGCTTAGGTATAGAGCTATTGCCTATTGCTAACACTTGGATATCATTATATTTATATTACAACACTCAGATATCATTAAATTTATATACCACACGGACACGAAAGTTATATACTTTTTCTACTCCTAACCTTTAATATGCATATTAAATATGAATCACCAGTGCTTTAATGGGTCTCATTAAGATACAAATTTTCATTAAAGCACTGGTCAAGCTATCCAATGGCAGAGGAGCATTTACAATCGAATCGGTTCCTTTTCGCTCACAATCGGGTCAGTCCAAACCAACCGAAGTCACAGAGTTGTCATACTCACGACAAAAAATGCCTTGTGATATAAGTTCTGTATTTCTGGAAAAAAATTCTGAACGTTTATTTAATTAAGAACATAAGTAACATTCAAAGGAAATTTATCAAGATTTTATGTTACCTTAATTAATTTGACAGGTAGGTATATCGTGTAAAAGATAAGAAGATAAAGTATTATATTATTCGTAGCGCTCCGTGATAGTATTCAAAGCGGCAACGCTGCGACCATCGCGTTGCGCAGGTAAACAATATCGTAATTAATGGCTGTCAATGTTTTCGTTGAATATTAAATAACAGCTTTGTATAAAATTAAAATATTGAAAAATACCCAAGATAAGCGGTGAAAACTGAAAAAAATTATCAACACCTTTTTTTTAAGCGTCTCCGGACATCATTTATGGGAACTTTTATTCCTTAAAAAGGATCTTCTATAAAATGGTGAAGTCTTGCTACAAAAAACTGACTCATCTTGTATATCATCAGCTGCATGAACCTTCTCCCTGTGTTCAAGACTTACATCAGCATGTAACTAATAGGACGCACCTTGTATAAGTATTTATACAAAGTTAATGCCAGAGTGGTATTGGAGGATACCGTAATACTCTTACACCTTACAGGGAGCGACTCCTTCCTTACTATGTCTGTGTTTCTGGTTACACATATCCAGTTTTTAATTAGCACTCAGCGAATTTAATTAGACATATGAACTGGTTCTGGATTTTTACTGAAAACATGCTTCCGTTGTGCTCTATTTGATTCAGTTCAAACGTGCCTTGAACTTTTGATCGTACCTACTCATACATAATCGGCGATGTATTGAGATTTCTGAACCTATTAGATAATTTTTTAACGATAATTAATGTTTTAGTAAGGTGAAAGCTTAATTTAGCCTGTAGAAGTTATTATTTCGGAGCTTTCATGCTATACAAAGTATTCTTAAACCATCATGGAAAATTCGTTACAAATAAAAGAAACAATTTAGGAAAATGTCTCATAGAAAATATTGTTCTTGATTAAAATTCTTTGGAAACTTATAAAGAGAGCTGACTTTCCTGTATGGTCAAAGCACGAAAGGGAGAAATAGTTTTTAAAGCTTTTCTAAAGCTAAACTAAGCTGGAATAAACACATTGAAAGTAAAGCAGAAAAAGCACGCAGGGCACTTTGACGTGTCGCAGACGCAGAGTGATGGGGAAGACATGGGGCCTGTCATACGAAATTTCTCACTCAAGGGATACACACTGATGCTAGTAAGACCAATATTATGCTATGCCATGTTTGTCTGGTGACCCATACCTTAACGAGATAAATCACCTTAAATCAAAAATCACAGAGAAGTCACAATTCGCGAGCATGCCCAAAGAATGACATGCCTAAACAGGTTCAATGAATTCCACTCCAACTATTTATAATAGTGTAAGCTGCACTACACTAGCTACCTCTACTACACCTGTATAGGTACATATACCTGTAGAAACTAGGAATGGGATCTGCACAGAGTTTGTGGGATCTGTGGGATCTGCACATAAAGACGGATGTGGAACACTACAGAGGGAGACTAGTCGGACACACTCGCATGTAGTTACTTCTGGCATGTGTATAATGTGTGGACAGTATCTCTCTTACATAACGAACAAAGAATAGTTGTGGTGAAGTAGGTACTTCTGGTAGAAGAAGGATGTCAAACCCTCTTTCAATATACACTGATGGCTGTAAAACAAAAAAAAAAGATACGGTAGGGGTTTTTATTTAAAGGAACTAGATCCAGAAATTACTATAGTAATCGAAGATATACCAGGTGTAACATAAGTACTGCGAAAGATTTCAGGGGGCGATTTCTGAGATTATTTTAAGAAAAAAAGTTCATATGAACATGGGTACGAAAATGCTTACCCGCTGAGTAATAGCCCCTCAAAGTTGGGACCCTGAGGAAGGTTTTTATTTATTATCTCCGAAACCGTTCAACATGTTGGGGGGTTTGGGGTAAAAATTACCCCAACATTTTTGTATCAATAGTTTTTTCAATTTTGATGTGAAATTATGGAATATTGAAGCTTTCTGCGTAAAACAGTCATTCTTGTTCAACTTCGATAAGATGCACCGTTTTCGAGAAAAATTCATTTCAAAATTTCATTGCATTGCTCTGAAATGTAACTTCTGCCCCCATGTAATTGAAAGCAAATTCATTTTCAGTTCAAGATAAGTTAAATAAATAATTTTGAATTGGATTTTTCTATATGGTTTTCTATATGGAGATATGGTCAAAAAACTGGAAAAAGAATATTTCTTCGACACCCTGTATCTTATAAACGATGAATTTCCGGACACACGTTAATGGGAAATTTTTTGTTTCTTTTAGTCTGAAGAATCAACCTGTGAAGTTTGGTCAACCTTACAGTAAACACCCTGTATATGAAGAATCGCATAAAAAAAAATAAAATGATGTATAATACTGTATACTAAGTGGAAGAAATATTTGAACTCTCGTAAATCTTCTTGCAATGTTTACTTAGGAGATTAAGGGACAACCAACATTGAAAAGTAAATAGAGAAGGGTGTCCGACCAGGATCATATTTAGGTATAATTTAAAATTTAGAAACTGTAAGAAACAACTTAACTTGATTTACATTTTATGTACCTAAGTATGCGCTTGAATGACATAAATCCTTGTCAATGTAATATGTAGGTACTTAATTGATAATATCATAAAAATTGACGCATGCATGAAAAGCACATTTTTTCCTGAAGATAAAATGAATATTGTTGGAATACTACCCTGCAGAAAAAGGTCTTATAGCTTTGTTGCTTGCAATAATGTCTTTACGATTTTACGCTTTAATCCTCTTTGTGCCGGTAGGTACATAGCCTCCGGGCGTTCAAATATTTCTTT
Source organism: Malachius bipustulatus (assembly GCA_910589415.1). Classification (NCBI taxonomy): domain Eukaryota; kingdom Metazoa; phylum Arthropoda; class Insecta; order Coleoptera; family Melyridae; genus Malachius; species Malachius bipustulatus. The sequence continues at coordinate 8,369,051 of OU342632.1, forward strand.
CACCTAGTATAATAATAAAGTATCAAGAGAGCAATCAACGTTTCATTTTGGATATAGGTCAAGTGGATGGAACTCTACAGTTCGGTGATACCTGTCGCAATATTGGGCTCGGCATACCACCATTCTATTAGTCTATTAAAAAAAAATTAAACCTGTTTTATGATTTTTTCATATAGTCATAGAGAAAATAGCGTCTTCTCCTCGAATAGTATGCATATTATACATCCTCTCGTTGAAGAATGTACTATTCCAAGTCTAATTATTAGTCGTACATAATTAGAGAATAATTTTGATTCTTGAAAACACTTTGGAAAGATGAACAACTTCCTTGGAGTTTTTTGAGAAAATAAAGAGACCCAAGATAAAGTATATTTGAAGCAAGGTTGATCCCATTTTAAACGAGCTTTAGCCGCTTCTCACGCTTTTCCAAGTCTATAAAGACTCACCTTGTATACTCTTATTACGTCGGTGTATAAATACTAAATATAAGTAACGAGTTAACTAGTGCAGTGAGACTGTTTCCTGCTAGTCGCCAAGACGGTAAAAGTTCAGTTGCAGGCGTCTAGAGTTCCCATCGGCTCGACTATCGACTACCTGCTCGATGCAGTCGTTTCTTGCCTTCAACCAACCATTCCGTTTGGTCTCCTCCTGCGCCTCTGCCTTGCCTTCTGCCCCCGGACAGATAAGTGCATTATCTTACGGGACTCTCGTTTTTTGTGGTGTCTAGGGGTGGGGGCCCCTGCTCTCTGATTACCTTCGTCCTGGCAGTAAAGGCTGCCATGCACGCTGGCATTTTCTCAATGAAAGTGGCATGAAATCGATAAGTCAAATTGGCATTAAATTATTATTTTTTTGTAATAAATTGGTGTTCGATGAAATCAGGAGGGCTACTGACGCTTCCAATCTGGCTTTACAGTCTTTTGCTTTTGGTTTTCCTCTTTTGTCAATTGCTTTTTCTTATTTGTCAAATGATTATCTTATTTTTCTATCTATCAACGATTGTAGTCATTGATTTATCAATCAATTTCCTTTTATGTCAAATCAGTTTCACGTTATGTCAATTGCTTTTCCCATTTACGCACAGTGACATTACAGTCTTTTGCTTTTGGTTTTCCTCTTTTGTCAATTGCTTTTCCTTATTTGTCAAATGAGTTTCTTATTTTTCAATCTATCAGCGATTGTAGTCATTGATTTATCAATAAATTTCCTTTTATGTCAAATCAGTTTCACTTTATGTCAATTGCTTTTCCCATTTACTTGCAGTGACAGTATCATAATATTGGAAAGCATTTGACAAATCAGGAAAAGCAATTGACAAAAGACGAAAACCAAAAGAAAAAGACTGTATAATAAACATTGGAAAAGCATTTATTTTGACATAAAAGGAATCTCATTTGACAAATAAGGAAAAGCAATTGACAAAAGAGGAAAACCAATAGAAAAAGACTGTAAAAAGGTGCAAAATGAAACAATAACTCATCTTAAAAGTCACGAAATACATTGATAATATCCATCATTATACAGTGGAATTTTTTTAAACAGTATAGTGTGTTTTATTAATCATACATCAGTATGTAGATATTTTACGAAGTAAGGGTTGAAAATATAAACTTTTTAAATGTTATTGGCTATATAATAATAATAATAATTATATCTGAAGTACGAAGTGAAGATTTCGTAAAAGTACGAAATTACGAAGCACCTCGTGAATACGAACATTGTAAAATTGCTGGGTATCCTCAAGTTGGGCGCCGAAAAGGAAAAAAAATAAAATTAACACGCTATATATTTTTTCTAAGTCCGTTAGGTACTCGAGCAGAAATTTGTACCCGAACTTGACGCGACACATTTTGTTTCCAAATTATTTCGACACAAATCAGCTCCCGGTTAAATTTGGGGGGATCGATATGTAGTCGATGAGCATATCAGAAGTCTCCATGGGCATAACTCCCCAAACACACTCCTGTTCTCAAGATATTATTTATTCATCTCTGAAGATGAATTTTTTCTATCATGACAGTCATTCATATATTTTTAAATATTAGCCACTCTATTTGTTAAAAAAAAAAAAACCGTGAGATAACTCACTTATATTAAGATTGAAAAAATGCTTCCGCTGCTGCAGTTACATTTTATTTTACATATTTTAGGTCTGTTGAGCCATTTTCGAGAAAATCGGGAAAAAGTTTTCAATTTTTAATATATTTTTTGTAATAGCCTTGGGTGACTGGCTATTATACAAGGAAAAAAGTGATAAGTGATGTATTTTAGCTCGAGATATACTCATCGACAAACACATCAAGAGCTAAAATTGCACTTTTTTCTTGTGTATAATATACCTTTTTTTCTGTAGGAAGAAACCCCCTGTCCTAGAAGATCGAAAAACGTAATTAGATCACTGAAAATAATGTCGGAATCGGAACGTTGATCGATGTTGAATTTGAATTTTCAAACTGGTCGACTTTTTTAACTTAAATTTAACCGGGGACAATTCCTATAAGTATTCTGTGGGGTCCTTTATGGTTGCTTTGGGTCGACACCTCTTAGACCAATTACTATGCCCAAAAAATGTATGGGTCTACGTCTAAGTAGCATTTTGTTTTAGAAACATGTGCCTAATTTGCGCCGCTTGTGTGTCCTCTTGGGAACGATACCTAACACAATTTGGGCTCATTAAGGTCGCCACTTATATTTAGTTGACTCAATGTTTCCATATTGTACATTAACTACACTTAATCTGCTACCAAATTAAAGGTCCCATTTAACTGAATTTTAGGTTCATATGGTGTCTCTTTGTTTCAAAAATGTGTCTGGCAGGCACATTATTTGGTTCCGACGGGACACATTTAACACACATTTTTTCCAGTATGTGTATAAATTAGCTACACCGATTTCTCGTCCTTCAAGTATGTGGCGATCTAGGGCGTTCATCAAGGATCAAATTTCGGTCCTCTTATAGTCGTTTGCTTCATTAACGACTGAATGTTCGATATTGGTCTAATATGCTGATGATGCTAAGGTTTACCGTCGAGGATGCCATCCTGCAGAATTGTTTACACAACTTACTTAGATGGTTTGTTAACAACAATTTGCAGCTGGATATCATGCAATAAGTGTAAAGTTGTGCCCTTCACACGTAGGAAGCTACCCATCTCGGAGTATGTATCTTCTTCGATGACCATAGTTACGATTCGATCAACAGGTCGGTCTACCAAAGCTGTGATTAGGGAACTGACATTTTCATAATCCATACTCGTGCGCGATCGGAACTGGAAGTTGTTCCAAAAAGTAAACTAAAAAAAATATATTGATTAAATGTATAAACGGGTCCAAAATGACTACAACAGAATGATAAGTGCTTTGAATTACAGAGGTGAATTCTGTACTACCACTGAGTAGAAATTTTGTATTCGAATGTTTTTAGTTTTAAGCTTTTTAAAGTATAGCATCTTCATACATATGTAAATTAATAAAATTTTTGATATAGACGATGTTCTTTCTTGTTTTGTAGGTACCTCTATCTAGACAGTTAGATAACTTTCTTAATTGTATCAATAATAGCTTGCATCCAAATATTAAGTTTACTGTGAATGTGAAGAAAATATTTCTATAAACTTTTTAGACTTGTCTATCACGAGATTGAATAATCCATTTGACTTTTCTGTCTATAGAACACCAACACATACAAATATGACAATACCATAATTTAGATTCAAATCATCGAATTTCACACAAACTTTCAGCATGATACACATCAGAGCTGTTACGAGACCAATGTCATTAAACAACTTTAACAGAGAAATTTCTATTATCAAATAAATTGCAAAAGAGAATGGTTATCGAAAAACATTAATAGACTACTTATTACACAAAAAACAATACAAATTAGCCATAAACCTCATATATCCTCAACAGAACAATGAAATCAGAAAATTTTCATCACTAACGTACTTTGGAAACATTTCAACACAAATATCAAGGACACGACTACATTTAATATTTCGTTTAAATCTTTTATGAGCAATGGTTCTATATTGCAAATGCAAAAGAAAAGTTATCTAAATTTAAAAAACCTGCAAGTTATTGATTAAACTGGTTCTCATTGTAATTCAGTTTATAGAGCGTGCATGTATCAGAGATGTTGGGCCAAACTTGAAGGGTGGTTTATTTCATAAATGTAAGTTAAAAAAATAAGTTTCAGCTCAAAATGACGTTTTGTTTAAAAGATACAGGGTGTCGAACTTTAAAAAAAATATAAGAGTTTTTGTTTATAACTTCTGTATATTTAAACCGATTTTGATGATACTTGGTATGAACAATAAGCAAACAAAGACCTTTAATTTAGCTATTTCAGATTTTATATGTCTTCAGTGGCGTAGAGATTCTGTTTTTTTTTCTATTTTCCGCTCTTTTCTCTCCTTATCTTTTACACGACTAACTTTTTCCAATTACAAAACCGTTATTCGATTACCCATACATTTTAGAACAAAAAGTGTATTTTAATTTTTTTCATGCGGTGCACAGTTTTTGATATACTTGAAGTTTCCTCAAGAAAAAACACTAATCTAATATTCAGTGTTGGAGCCACTTTTTTCTCCCTGTCTTTCACGTCACTGACTTTATTGCAAATACAAAATAGTTATTTATTAGCCAATGGTTTTTATAACCAAAAAGTATTCTTTAGCTTTTCCCATACAACGCACTATATATTTTTGAGATATTTAAAGTTTCCTCAGGTAATGTCACTAATAATTAAAAATAACATTTTGCATAAAAATTCTAGTCGGATAAATTTTAATGAAATCAACAATAATTTTCTAATGTAAATTGCCCAACATTACCTGAGAAAAATTAAAATATTTCAAAAACGGTGCGGCATATGAAAAAACCTAAAGGATAGTTAGTTTTTTATTCTAAACTGCTTGGGCTATTGCAAAACGGTTTTGTATTTGCAATAAAGTCAGTGGCGTAAAATATGGGGAGGGAAAAGTTGCTCCAATCCTGACTATCTATGCCACTGGAAGACATCTACAAAATCTGCAATACCCAAATTAAAGAGCTTTGTTTGCTTATTGTTCGTGCACAGTTTCATCAAAATTGGTATAAAGTTTTAAAGTTTGGCACCCTGTAACTTTCAAACGAAACATAATTTTGAGCTAAGACTTATTTTTTAAGTTACATTTATGAGAGGAACCACCCCTTCAAGTTTGGTAAGTGTGCCGTTGCTATGTAATCGAAAAAAGGTGCAACAAGACAAATGTCATGCTGCGACGTGTCAATGTTGCAATTTTTTTTAAGATTTTTTATTTTTTCAATTTTTTATTCAACAATTAAAACGCGCAGTTGCAATATTGATTGGAAGTATTGGAACTCAGGAAATCAAATAATTCCTAGTTTTGAAATGTTAATTAAAACCATTTTTACCAAAAAAAAAATCTAAAATTTTTGGATAATTTGGCTATTTTTCTTCTTACTTAAGAATTTATTAATAATATTAAGCAATATTTTTGAGTATTAAAAAACTTCAAATTTAAACTACAATGGTCGATAACTTCGTTATTTGAGGTCTAAGAGCTAAACGGTATTAAAACTTTATGTTCTGTTTTTGATGTAGAATCACGTGGTGCTAATATTATGCGGACGTTACAATACACCCTGTATGTACAGTATACAAACGTACAAATATATTTTATGTTTATGCTTATTATTATGCGAATTATACGGATAGAGTTACAATAATAATAAATAAATCATCAAGTGATTAATAATCAGTAGGTACTGCATTGCGACACATCTGTTATAGGTATTTATTGTCTAATAATAAAATAAAACAACCACCTAATTATAATTAACTTTAATTATTATGATCATGAGATTCCAAGTGGAATCTAACTTCGACCTCGAACAGATTACAAATTATGATAACACTCAAAAATCGATACATCTACAGAGCTAGGTATAAAATAAAAATTACGTGTTTGATATAAAGAAGCAATCTCGATAATTATGATATTATTGATATTGAATCAACGGCAGCGACTTCACGGACCGTGAGTAAATCCGCGCGTGTGGAATCGACTTTACCGGTCGAGGACGGCGCCCCGTACGGCCTGCACCTTGCGCCATGTGGCGAACATAAACAAACTACATTACGCACGCGGGGGTCAAATCAGCTGTGCTCCCCCCCTCCGCCGAGGGGAAAAGGGGACGCCGAAACTCCACCGGACCGGCTGTCGCGCTTGCGCTACAGCTGGAAGTGCTTCGCGGTGTTGTCATGTCAAACTGATTATCCTTGATCTGATTTTAAATTAAATTCAAAACTAGGATTTTATTCACAGTTCAGTTTTAGTATTTTCATACGACCTTCATACGCATGTGTATTTAGACATCTTCAATTTTTTCTTGTATATCATCAAATTTTCTTAGAATACAGCCAACGTGCGTCTTAAGATTATAACTCATATACCTGTAATAATCTTTTGAGTAGGTACCTATCTAGATACTTTTATTTTACATAATTTTGAACTGCAGGGGGTACTTGGAGTTGTCAATAGCAATGTTCTTCGCGCTCTGGAGAAACGATAAAGTTCTCTTCCCTATAATTCTAATCCGAAATTTTTGAAATTTTATTCAAATAATTTCAAGTTTAGATGCGTGGTATAGTGTGGTGGTTCCGATTGCTTTGAATAACGCATGCTTTGGGAAATCAAAATCAATTTGTGTCATTTTTTGAACAACTTCGAATGTTGTGTAATAATTTTGCCTAAATTTTTCCCGCTTGCATCTTCTAGATCGCTGGGGAAATTAACCTCCTTTTTATTTGCGTTCGGCTTGGGCCCTTCTCGTTCTCATTGGCAATTTCATTACATATATGAATTATCACTTCAGGCGAAACAGAAACACCATCGGTATATACCTAATTATAATTTCGAAAACTTTTTGGAATACGCTTTTTTGATGCTTTCATTTCAATCATTTTTTGAAATTATTGGGAAGGGGCAGCATTTCCGGAAAAAAAAGGTTTCAGACACTTTTATCCCATTTTGGAGGGGACATAATTTTGAGCCAAAAACCACCCCTTAACCCCCTGTCTAAAACTATATAGAAGTCCCGTTGGCTTATTCTACTTCTTAAAAGGGACCCCCATGTTTTCGATATCTTTTTTATGACTAAACAACAGCCCCGGGGGAAAATTACCAAGAGGCGAAAGTATTTGGTTTGGAAAGACCCATCGGTTGGATATAAAAACCCCCCCCACCTCAATTAACCCCCACCGCCAATCTTTAGGGGTGACTTCGAAATTTGAATTAGAGTAGGTATAGCTTCACGTGGTTTCAATTAACATGGTTGTAAACCTCGTTAAGGTTCAATGTTCAGAATATACAGGTAATTAACGACACGATTGAGGTAAGATCTGACGATTCCCAACGAAACGAACAATGCGATACGAATGCTTGTTATCTCGACGATGGTCCGAAAGGCACTCTGTTTTATCAAAAGACATTAAACTCGTTAATGTTCTAAGTTCTAATGTTCACAAAAACCTGGGAATTAAATTATCGTATCTGAAGACGACACACAATTTTGGGGAAGTAGCTGACGATTCCCAACGAAAACGAACCAGCGATACGAACGTTACGACGACGCCGATGCGTATAATGAATTTTTGTATACGCTTTTGGGACACTCTCAGGGTCCCATAAATGCACAAAAGTCTAGAGCAGGAGGATGACTATAAAAGGTACAACATTTATTTCTAATTTTCTTGGCTTGTATTATATCCAAGACAAAAGTAATTACACCAGCGTAGAGGGCGCACGGAGCAGTGCAAGTTTGCCCCTCATGAGTTTCGTCGTAACTGCAATGGTTACCTTACCGATTATGGGGCGGGGCAAACCTTTTTGCTTTAATTAAGTAAATTGACCTTTTACAATGTGTTTTTACTATTTAAAGCATTTTACTCAGCTTTTTATTGTTTCTTCATGGGTTATAAGACTGTGAATTCGAAAACAATAATAATTGTTATGAATATTGCGTAAATTGTGAAATATCTGCATTATGTAAATAGTGATAATTCAATGCCGGTGTATTGATTTTATTTAGCATTATTTGTCTTTTTTTACACTTCTTTACATTGACGTAAAGCATTTCTCACACATTAAAATACAATATACCTACATACATTTTTTCATGTGGAATCTTTTCCACGCCACCACAAAGGTAAGAGTCCCGTTAAACCGTTTGGTTTGGAATTTATCTGAGGATTTAATCCCCCTGTGTTAAAGGGGGATTAAATTAGCCTACCTCACAGCAGGTTAATTCAATAAAAAATAAATTCTCCAAAAAAGTTTACTCCATACCCCAATCGGTAACTGTTGCAGTTACGACAAAAGTTATGAGGAGCGAACTTGTATAGTGCTCGGCGCGTCCTCTATAATTACTTTTGTCGTAGAAAATCAGCCGAAAAAATCAGAAAACAAATTCTACATATTTCAGGCCCCGTCCCGCTCCCCCGTTACGCAAAAATGGTAGACTTTTGTTCATTTGGGACACTGAGAGGCGCCTGAAAGCGTGTGCAAAAATGCAGCGAAGTATAGAGTAGGTTTCCACATTATAGCATCGGGAAAATCTCCCTAGCGCCTGTATGACGGGACAGTACACGTTAATCAATTTAGAAAAATGTAGCTGTATACGCTTTAAAGAATAGTGCAGAAAAACATTCGTACATATTTAAGTAGGTATCAGTTTATTGTTAAAATTAGTACTAAGAAAAAAAATATGGAAAATAGACAAAAAAAACAATGGAAAAGGTACTCTATGAAAAAACGTAGATACTGTATGTCGCATTTACGACGAAATTTATTTTTTAATATTTAAAAATAATTAAATTTTTTAATAATTTTAAGAAATCATATTAAATGCGACACACGACACACTATACATATATACATATACAAAGAAAAAAAACATTGGCAACTTTTTGCTGCCCAAGCTTCTTAACAGTTTTAGCATGTGTAATTGTCAAGCTGTGAGTTTTGCAGATGTACTGATTTCAATTACTACAAAAAAGGCTTTCTTTTTCTAGGACTATTATGTTACTATGTACAGATGAAACGTCTTCTTATTTTAAGCCCATGTGCCTCTCTTCACTTCATATACATATATTTTTGTCAATTTTCATAAGACTGTTTGTTACATTAACAGCCAGTATTATAAGGACTCATTAAGTTAACTGGTAGATTTCTGGGGCCGTTTCTAGAAAAGCTATTGACCATAGGTGGAAAATAGAACATTTTAGCGATTCTTGGCATAAAAGGGATTAGGTACAGAAATGTTAATAAAAGCTATTTGACATCTATATTTGCTTTAAAAATGGGATCTGAAATCTGCCCATTAGCTTTAATGGGCCTTTATAATACTGGCTGTAAGAATATGCAAGGGTCAAAATTGACCCTAAACGCCGTTGACAGTACACCAACAAAACAGAATTGCCAAATTTTGAACCTATAGGTAGATGCCCATTCAACTAGAGAATACAGGGAAGCACAGCTGGTGCCATCTATACAGGGTTTACCAGCTCGATTTAGACAACGGTAAGGGCCGTGTAGGTCTCGTCAAGACGAAACGTTTTTTTATTTGAAGTTTTTGGATTTGGACCTTCGTTGCGGAAATATGGCCGACTTCCGGTTTTTAGTTTTTTGGCTCCAGTTTCGGCATTTTTAGGTTCTCGCCCAAACTGAAACTAGTTTTGGTAGCTCCTTAGCTTCAGTTACAACTTTCATATTGAAGTCAAGGTTCTATCTCTGTTGGATTCAAAATATTAATTTTTCAATTTGATTCAATTTGAATTGATTCAAAGACTTAAAATTTAAAGTCTTGGGCATGTCGCCATTTTGAATCCAACAGAGATAGAACCTTGACTTCAATATGAAAGTTATAACTGAAGCTAAGGAGTTTCCAAAACTAGTTTCAGTTTGGGCGAGAACCTAAAAATGCCGAAACTGGAGCCAAAAAACTAAAAACCGGAAGTCGGCCATATTTCCGCAACGAAGGTCCAAATCCAAAAACTTCAAATAAAAAAACGTTTCGTCTTGACGAGACCTACACGGCCCTTACCGTTGTCTAAATCGAGCTGGTACACCCTGTATACATATTTAGATAGCATAATCACAAACTTAAATTCTGTAGGGTTAAAATTAACTTTTCCATATACACACTTAATAAGGGTTTTAAACTTCTGGAGTGTTAAAATACTTTGGATTTGTAATTATTAGTATATTTTTGCCTTCACTTTTTTGACAGCCTGCGTACGATTTAATTACAAATAATTTTTTATTAATACATTATTTCCGTACATTTTCGGACCCATGTTCATATGAACTTCTTTTCTTAAAATGATCTCAGGAATCACCCCCTTAAATCTTTCGCAGTACTTTTACACCCGGTATTATCTGTATCTGCACAAATTTGAATTTGCATGTTAAATTCCTATGACCGACTTAGAAGTTTCCACCCTGTATATACATACCTATCGCTATCTGAAAAAAAAAAAACAGAAAATCCAAGCAAAATCGTATATTGCTCATGTATGCTTGAGCCTTTATTACAGTGGCCACGCAATTGTGTTTATAGCTGCAGTGGAAAGAAATTAACATGTATAGTACCTGAGAATCCTCACCACTGATGTGACGGTATGGGTTCAGGTTGCTTTCACGTCAACAATAACAGAAACTAAAATCCCAGATTCTGATTGGTGAACCAATAATATCGGATAAAACGAGATAAAATTTACTTTGAGTGTAATGAGACACGTTGATTTCCAAGTAAAGTAGTAAAAACACGATCACCCTCGAGATTATTATTTTACCTTCAGAATAAGGATTGGCGGGTCCAGGTGCGGCTGCTTCCGAGCGAAAAAGTATTCCTCGCAAGAAGTGAGTAAATTATGAGGATGATATATAGGTCTTCCACAATTACAATTTTCCTCAAGACAGGTCTTCTTCATTCTACAAAACGATCTCCAAAATTCTCCAAAACTACAAGTAATCAGCAGCGTGGCTTTTTGTACTTAAAAAAAATAAAAATAAAAATCTAAAAATGCATGCATTAAAACGAAGAGCGTTTCCCTTTCTACTAAACTGAAATGAAGAATTCGATCTGCTCTTGCACTTTTGCCAAAGCCAAAATTATCCATCATAACTCACTGAATCGGCCTAGTGCTGAAACCATTAACCTTCTCATGTATGGTCCTCTTATTCAAGAGAACGGACGCAAAGCAGATTTTTGCACAAACTTGACCATGCAGCTTGCACACCCTTATTAACAGTATCGCCGACCTGCTACTCTTCTTCTTCACATGTTTTCACACAGTAATAATTTACATGCTTCCTTGTTCCTTATATTGTATAACACAAAATAATTATTCTTATTTTTTTTTATTCAAGTCCCGTATACATGATGGTATATTTTCTAACCATGTCACTTTTTACCTTCTGACACCTGTTTCCTTCCGGAGTTTTGCGGCGTATTAACAGAGTTCTCCACTCTCTCGAACACGACAAACCGCCTTGCTCGGAACAAGGTAATAATTATTAATTAAGTCATTTCCCTACCCTTTGCCTATAATACGCTGTTGCAGCAAGCCGGGCATAAGTGTCCTGTGTCGATTGTCGTGGTGGGTCCATTTTATAGTAGCTTGCCAATTTTATTCAGTATGATTCGGTTCAAGTTCAGATTGAGGTCTGCAAGCTAGCCCCAAGGATAAAAAAGTATTCTCCCCGAATATTATAAAATAAATTACCACAGTAATCATTTTTGGTATGATAATCTCGGAAACTGTAAGAGTTGGAGAAATGGTTGAATGGGAAGTAGTGCAGAATTTTATGCTTAATAAAAATCTGAAAAATAATTGACAATAACTTAGTCATTGATGAGATATTCTGAAGAATAGATTTTTCATATTTTAGCCACACGTTTTTTAATTACTGAAAATAATTATAGTTATTTATTATACAAGAGAAAAAAGTGATAGATTTTAGCTCGAGATGTGATTTCGTCCCCGACGCGTTTAGAGGAGGGGACAAACACATCGAGAGCTAGAATCGCACTTTTTTCTCGTGTGAATTATACAATTTTTTTCTGCGAGAAGAAATATCAGTGTTAGAATGTCGAAAAACGTAGTTAGATAACTGAAAATTATGTCGGAAAAATGATTTATGTTAAACTTGGATTTTCAAACTGTCTTTTATCGTAATTGACGTTGCCTGGGTAACGAAACGATTTAATTATTACATAAACGTCATATTAATGTAATTAAAATTGAAGACAGTTTTGCAAAGATTCTTGTTAGTTTTCGATGAGTGAATTTAATAATATGGATAGTGATTATTATGAAAATTCCCTTAATAATTGCCATTTGGATAATAAGGTAACTTTCCTTTACGTATATTTGATATAAATTTAATGATATCTGAGTGTTAATAGTAGCTATACCTAAGTCGCCATTTCGGGGAAATAAGTACTCATTTATTTCCCTGCTAATTCATTTATTTCCCCGATAAGATGCAGCTCATAATAATGAGGCATTTTTCTACCTGCCAACGGGGAAAAAAGGTCAAACTTATAGCCCGTCGCAGAAAAAAATATTTTTTTGTACCATACAGGTTCACATTAAATCATCACGAGATATCCATGCATTTGAAATTTTTCAAAGCCGACTAGATCCCAGAGTTTTCATATTAAAATTTTGTTTTCTTATGACCGCCATATTGATTCTGCACGTTATTCTACAGGGTGCACCATGTATCCTTCTCTATATTGCTATCTCCTGAACGCTAAGAGATACAGGGTCGGTTAAATTAGAGAAAAGATGCGCAGTTTTGTGGCCATCTCGAATTCGTCATAACATGCAAGATATCTGTGATCGTTCCTGAAATATCCTGAAAAAACTGAAAAATCGAGATTTCTTATTTTCCTCATATCTTTTTTATTATTGGAAATTAATAAATAATTTTTTGTAGGCTTACATAAGCCGTTAAGAGCTATCCATCTGACATTTCAAAAATTTTCAAGGCCTACTAGATCCAAGAGTTTTCACAGTCAACTTTCGTTTTTCTTATGGCCGCCATATTATTTTTTTATGTCGTTCGATATGAAAAAAATAATGGAAACCAAAAATTAATAAACTTCACAAAATTTTTTTTTTATTTTTATTCTTAATTTTTCAAAGCAAAACCTAAAAAAATCGTCGAAAAACGTCAACATTTGTAAAATACGCCGAAATAGTGCTTGCCTTATGGTTTTTTAATTTATCTATGAAATTCGGTCTAAAAATGTGTCTTTTTTGTAAAGAAAAAAGAAGAATAAAATTTTTTTTTATTATTTTTTGAAGTTTAACAATTTTTAGTTTTTGATTTTTTTTATACCGAACAACATAAAAAAACACTATGGTGGCCATAAGAAAAACGAAAGTTGACTATGAAAATTCTGGGATCTAGTCGGCTTTGAAAATGTTTGAAATGTCAGATGGGTAGCTCTTGCCGACTTATGTAAGCCCACAAAAAATTATTCATTAATCTCCAATAATAAAAAAGATATGGAAAAAATAAGAAATCACGATTTTTCAGTTTTTTCAGGATATTTCAGGAACGGTCACAGATATCTTGTATGTCTCGACGGAATCGAGATGGCCACAAAATTGCGCTCCTTTGGATTTGTTTAACCGACCCTGTATCTGTTAGCGTTAGGAGATAGCAATATAGAGAAGGATACATGGTGCACCCTGTATATATAAAAAAAATCAAGTAGGTAGGTACACCAAAAATACTTCAAAAAAAAAAGAATTTCAAAATGCTTTTTTTTCTGTATATTGTATATCATATCCATGCATGATTTTTTTTTTAATTTCTTGTTTTTTTCCTACACAAAATAAGTTTTTTGCAACGAATTTCATAAGAAACCTTCTAATAAGACAACCCATATAACTTCATATCGACGTCATTCGGTAAATTTTTTTTAAGAAGACTATTTTGCATGAAAAAATAATGACAGTTTGCTATGTAAGCGTATGTGCGCAAATGCTTCGTTTTCCAGATACGGGGTGTTATTATAGGTTTTCTTAAAAACTCACGATTTATTCATTTGCTCTGAAACCGGTCGAGATATGCAAATGAAATTTGGTGGGTTTTAAGAAGAAGTTATTGCGAATTTTTGGCATGCAATTAAGAATTTTATGTTCATCAAAGGCGCGCATACGGGTATAATGATCTCAATTTTTTTTTTTAAGAAAAATTGTACACCAATGAGATTTTTCATAGCAAACTGTCATTATTTTTTCATGCAGAATCACTCCCTGAAGTTTGTCACACTTATTTACTAACACCCTGTATATCTAGCTTCTTTGTTTTTTTTTGAGATTGAATGACATGAAAACAATATGGCAGTCATAATAAAAACAAAAATTATTTACGAAACCAAATGTGTCTATATTGAGATTTGAAATTTTGTTTATACAGGATGATGTTTGGTTATAACTGGACAGCCAAAATCGAGCGTCATGTATAAAAAACGTATTTTAAACATAAAAGAGTTTTTCAACGTTTTTCAAGATCAGACCTCGTTTAGGAAATATTTCAAAAAATGTAAAACTATGGCTGCTGTGAAAATTAGTTTTGTTGGTAACTTATTGACAGCAAAAAACGAGAGTCTCATAACATAAAAATAAAAAAATCATTTCATTAAACATAAAAGAGGGAATTAGTTTTTTTTTCATATCGGACTTCATTTAAGAAGTATTTTATATGTAGAACTGTAAGAAGTTGCTACGTAAAATTTTACATTTTTGGAAATATGTATTGCTAAGCGATCTTGAAAAAAGTTATTTTCTCGTTTTATGCTCAAAGGACGATTTTATAACGCTTATTGTAAAACAGCTGGAGACTTGAAATTTTTGTTAAAATTTTTATTACTTTTCAGACTGGGGTGTGGTTAAGCTGTCATGCACCATTTTAAACCTTAAAGCCATAAACACAATATATTACTGGTCGTTTACTATTATAAGTCTTCTTTGAACATAGTTTGCGTCTATCTATACCTACGTACTGCGGCTGCGTCAATGTCACAACAATCGAGGCATACAGGGTCTTTCAATAAAAACTCCCAGGCCAATTATTTCGAAAACTAAAAGTGACATGTGAATTCTGTAAACGCCAGTTTTTAGCCTCTATGATTGACTTCACAACTGCGTAAAAAATGTGTTTGAATAATACAAGATGTAGGTGGCGCCACAGTGCAAACAATTTTTTCGATTTTTTTTAATAGAATTAAGAATTAAGAATTTTTTTAATAAAAACGATTTTACTAGCATATCCATGGAAATAAAATCATTAAGAAACGTATTAATATCAAATTTATGGTTTTGTTTCTTAATGATTTTTTTCCATTGATATGCAGTATAATCGTTCTTATTTTTGTTTCTCGAAGAAGCAATAAAAACAATTAAAGAGACAAGAAAATGATAATTTTAGTTGCTTAATCCGAAAAAAATAATAAAATTACCAAAAATTCAGTGGCGTCTTATTTTTGGTCAATATTATTTGTTAAGGCGCCCCCTGAGACGTCACTGGGCGTAATAATTTAGCGCTACACGAGCGTTTCATCACTAAAATTTGTATTCCCACAATTAAATTAAAATCTGCTAAAATATATTAAAATATTATAATTAAAATACTCGTTAAAAATGAAAAAACAAAAATAATAATCCCAAATATCTCCGTTCATATTAGATTTATCAAAAAATTTTATGGGACATAATTTAATCAAAAATTAATTATGTTCACGATCCACAATATTTAAAAGTTCCTGTCATCGAAAAAATTCTTTGTACCGTGGCGCCACCTACATCTTGCCAATCATAGAGGCCAAAAACTGACGTTTACAGAATTCAAATGTCACTTTTAGATTTCGAAATAATTGGCCTGGGAGTTCTTATTGAAAGACCCTGCATATTAGATTTTACGTACAACTATTATAGTAAACTTTACTTTCTCTTATGGACGCCATATTATGATTTCATATTTTTAAAATGCTCGTAACTGGAAGCAGATATTTTTAAACAAAAATGTGTATGTTTATATTTAACTCAGTAAGCCATGGAAAGTAGTTATAATGAAATGAATGTTAAAGAAAAGGTGGTTTTAATATTTAAAAATATTATAATTATTATGGTTACCTTCATAAGTATAATGAACATATAGAAATTATTCACTATTATAGGCAATTTAAAAATAAGTAGGGAATATAAGTAAAGGTATATAAAATTATCAAGGCGTACTCTTTTTTAACTATAACGTAAATTTTATTATTTGTCACGCGTTTCCTGAAATAATAGGTTATACATTTTTGAAAATATTCTCTTTGAGAGCCTTTCAAAAGTGTGAAAATTCAAGGTAATGTTGCTGATTGACACCCCGAGTTCCCCTACACTAGCTCCCCTTACTAAGTCAGGTCTTTGGCCAGGTTAGGTTTTTTAAAAATTACGGCCCTTACAGCTTTTTCTTTATCTACTGTATTTTATATTTTACTTTTATTTTTTCATTTTCATAAAATATCAAGGGAAAAAATACCTAACCTGACCAATGACCTGACTTAGTGGAGGGGGACGGACTAGTGTAGAGGAACTCAAGGTGTCAATCAGCAACATTACCAAATTCAATATGACGGCCATAAAGAAAATGAAAGTTGATTATTGTCTATCAAAGAGTGCCTAGATGTTTTTGACACTGACACTGACATTTAGATGCAAGATATGTTCAAAAGGGCACCTAAGTAGCAAAATTTCAAGTCCCTAGATGTTCACAGGAAGTATTATATTGCAAATGATAGACGAAAAGGAACAATTTGAGTTTTGCTCTAGTGTCCATCTCCATCTAGTTCTAGGTATAGTGACCTAAGGAAATTTATGCAACGCTGAATGCTGCATTCAAGTTTCTCCTTAAAAGTGAAACTTTTGCCTAAATTGATATATTTCTATTTATTTTTTTACATTTTTGACGAGAGTATAAAAAATTTCACGAAAAATTCGAAGGCTTATACAGGTGTCCCAACTCATTCGAAGTGGTCACTGGTCACTATATCTTGAGCCGTTTTCGTTGTACAAGGCTTTGAACTTCCAAAATCGCGATTTTTACTTGTTTATAACTTACAATCTTACAAACTTCTCACTTTAAATTTAAATGTCAACTGTAAAAACTAGTCTTATTTTTCCTTCTCAGACAATCTAAAAATGAATAACATAAAGAGCATTACATTAAAAAAAAAAAAAACATAACTTTGATATGCCACTGTCATATGGGACACTCTGTATAGTTCAAAATAATTTTAAATTATGACCATTGTGATCCTGTACCTACTTTAATTTTCAATTTTTTTTTTTAATCTATCGTTTGGCCTACAAAGACCGCTTCGAATGAGCTGGGACACCCTGTATACTTAGTCACCTTTTCATTGATTGTCATAAGTAGTCATAGCTTCTAAGTCACCTTGTTTTTTTATCTAGCAATTAAATAATTAACAATGTAATAATTACAAAATTACAATTATTGTAAAGAGGGCCATTGGTGCTTGAATTGCTTGGACCCTTTGCACACCCTGTCCTGCTCCTGTGAGTGTGAATGCTTCCTGCTTTAATAAAAGGCACGAGGGAATGAGGGAGGTGCGGGGCGCGCGATCGTCCTATCATTCCAACTTTAATGACATTCTCCTACCTAAAGGTCTTCTAACTTGGCAACGCAGCGCCCCCACCATAATCTCCGCTGGTCTCCTCCTCGTCGGCCGTGAGTGCCGTGACTCAGAGCGCGACGGCAGTAGCGAGTGAGATTGGACGTAAGAGGCATCGTCGAAGAGCCTACGAGCTCGGAGTCTCGGTCTCGGAGCGCAGTGTTGATGGCCGGCCGTCGGTTGTGCTGCTCGCGGGCGGCCAGCGGGCTGCGGGACCCCATTCCGCGACCCCCTGATTCCCTGCTGGACATCACCGCGCGCGCGGTCGCCGAGAACATCCCGTTCCAGCGGGTCGAGGAACGCTACGACCGCATCCCCGAGCCGGTCCAGAGGCGTATCGTCTACTGGTCGTTTCCGCGCAACGAGCGGGACATCTGCATGTACAGCAGCCTCTCCAGGGTGCCGCCAGTGAATGCCGGGGCGCCGGGAGCCGAGCCACAGAACCTCGCCTTCTGCAAGGGTCTCAAGCTGCTGGAGAGTGGGTGCGTCGACCAGGTGCTGCAAGTCGGTGAGTTGAGTGCCCCAGAGAGCTTTGGGAAGTGTTTTTATTATGATGGGAAAGTGATGATACCGTGTGGGAGACCGGGAGGGGTGATGTGGTAGTGGTGATGATGATATCGTCTGCTGTGGAATAGGTGTATTTGAGAATCTTCAGGATTTGTAGATTCTCGAGAAGCCAGCAAATAAGAAATAAAGTAGTCGGTGTGGGGGAAATTCATTCTCACAACTGAAACTGAAAGTAGGTGTCCTTTGCAGAAGAGTTGCAGTGAGTGACAAAATATTATTCAGAAGAGCGCCTAGAATCCATAAGTTCTTGCCGTGGAGTTGGAGAATGGATCCAAATTTCACGTTGATATTACATAATGACTACTCTTAGAAAATTTTAGAGTAAAAAATATTAATTTTTTTTGGAGTTATCAGTTTTAGTGTTTGAGGTACCTATTTCTTGAATATATTTCAACCCATACCTATTTATGTACCTACATTCATGTAGGAAGTTGGAAAGTTCTGTTTCTTTAATCCATACCCTCAAGGTTCTTTAGCTTATGATTGTCTTCAGATTCTTCAGAATTTAGGCCGTGACAGTGAATAATGATTGTGCTTGTGATCCAGGTGCACTGACCAAAAATGTCCAATTTTAAAATCCCAATATCAGGATTTTACCTAAAGTGGACACATTTTACGCGAAAACTAAATTGAAACTTGGTTAAAAAAAATAAGACTGCTGGCCCCAGCTGTTTACCGCATTTTGAGGTACAATTTTGGGCCTGAATATTTTAAAATCGACATTTATGCCATTTTCGCTTTGTTAGGTAATTGTTATGCTTATATTTCTTGAGAAGACCCTTTCAAAAATACCCTTTATGCAGGTGTCGCTAAACAAACGCGATCCACAGATTCCCAAATAAAAAATATGACGATTTAACCGAAATTATTTAAATGTCCAAAAAGGCACCCTTTTCAAGATACTTAAAAGACCCTTAAAAGGAGGTCAACCAAAAATACGTTTTTCATAGGTAATAAGTCAAAAATGGATTAACTGAGAAACTTCAAAATTTCACCGCCTACTATTATTTTTAAGAGCAATAAACTCTTTGAGTTTTAGAAACATTGAACCAAAATAAATGGTGTTCCTGTTTTTGATGTCACGTCTCACTTTTTACTCCAGAACTTTTTTATCCGCACGCCACTGATTGATTCTGTATTTTTTATTCAAAGGCTAAAGTATTACTAAACTTTTTACCTTTTTATAAAAGTTTAGTATCTTGCATCGTATTCCCGTAATTAATTTTTTATGATGGACCGACCTACACTACTGAAAACGTATTTTTAAGAAAATCTCTTGTAATTTTTACCATATCTAATTTCAACAACAACGTTCCACCACAGATTCCTGGGTTAAAAATATGCCGATTTAACCGAAATTATTTACTATGTCTAAAATGGCCCTTTTTCAAGATACGACCTTTTTACTGGAATACACATTTTTCAAAATAAGTAAAAAATGGAGTAAATTAAAAACTTTAGTTCCACCACCTACTGCGATTATTCTCAATCTCATGGTCAATAAATATGAATAAAGTCGTTTCTGTGAAATAGAAATTAATTTTTTAATTAAAATGAGGTTTTCACAAATACGTTTTCGTGGGTACGTTCATTATTAAGTTTAATAATACAAGAAATTCATGCAAGATACAAAACTTTTATAAGAAAGCTTAGTAATATTTTTAGTTTATTTTAGTTTAGTAACAGGAACAGCTGTATGTCAATGTTTGTAAGACTATCAGCCAGTATTATAAAGGCTCATTAGGCTAACGGGCAGATTTCTGTGCTCGTTTTTGAAGCTAATATCGACGTCAAATGACTTTTATTATTAACATTTTTGTAATTACTTTACGCGTTACTTTCATGTGAAGAATAGAGAAATTGAAAAAAATTTCCACTTAGATTCGATACCTTCTTCAGAAATGGCCACAGAAATCTGCCCGTTAACTTAATGAGTCTATATGTATAATACCCGCTGTTAGTCAGTCTATTGCTCTTAACAATAGGTAGTAGGAGGTGAAATTTTGAAGTTTCTCAGTCAATCCATTTTTGACTTATTCTGTAATACCTACAGTGTGAGCCATTTGTTCTTGAAACACCCTGTAGAATCTTAATTTATGGTGCGATTAAAAAATCTTTTAAATCATAGAGCTTGATAAACTATATTTTGGGAGCAAAAAGCGTCTCATTATTCCTACAAAATCCAGGGCCTACTAGATCAGTGTTTACTTGTAAAATCTAAAAAATTCATATTAGCGATTTTTTTAGAAAAAAACTGGGCACGCCACGGGATTCACCAGCCCTCAAAACGGTACTGTACTAAATTTTATTGAAAATGTCAGAGTAAAAGGATCTTGTAGTTATTTGAGAAATTCATAATAATACTCCGAATTTTCATAAATTAATTTGAAAAAGGTCAAGAGCTATCATAAGTAAAAATTAAAATTAAAAAAGTAAAAAAAAGTAAAAAAAAAATAATAAATAAAAAAAATAAATAAATAAATATAATTAAAAAATTAAAGTACCTACATTATCACTAACTAGACGTACAATTTCTATTTTGTCTCTCTTGACCTTTTCGAATAAATTAATGAAAATTCGGAGTTCTATTATGAATTTCTAAAATAACTACAAGATCCTTTACTCTTGACATTTCCAATAAAATTTAGTACAGTACCGTTTTGAGGGCTGGTGAATCCAGTAACGTGCACAGTTTTTTTTCTAAAAAAATCGCAAATATTAATTTTTGAGATTTTTCAAGTAAACACTGATCTAGTAGGCCTTGGATTTTGTAGGAATGAGACGCTTTTTGCTCCCAAAATATAGTTTATCAAGCTCTATGATTTAAAGATTTTTTTTTAAATCGCACCATAAATTAAGATTCTACAGGGTGTTTCAAGAACAAATGGGTCACACTGTGTGTGTATTTGGCTGATCCCCTTTTAAGGGCTGCATCTTGAAAAGCGTGCCTTTTATCACATAGATAATTTAGCGAGTAATTTAGGTTAAATCGGCATATTTTCATATTTTGTACGCGGTAATCTATGGTAGAACGTTGGTGGTACCTTTTAGCGACACCCTATATAAAGTGTTCAAGAATATCGAGAAAATTATATTAAAAAATCGCGGTTTCGGTTCCTACTGAGGGCAAATAAGGAGCTCCGGACTCAGTTTTATTACATAGATATATGCAAAATATGCAAAAATCTGTTTTTACCACTACGTAGGTAGGTATTTAGGATAATAATTCTTTAAATAAGCAATATTAATAATTATTATTATATGCGTCAAAACTAATAACTCATTCATTCATTACTCAACAGTTTGTAAACAACCACAAAATGCAATTTTCATTACTCAACAGTTTGATAAATTGATCTTATACTTATTATACGCATGTGCAATTATTCAAGTAGGTAAGGTAACACTGGAAATGATCGCTCGTTGCTATGGAAAATATGTGGTATGGGTAAACTCGGTTATAAATTATTAACGTATCGAAGTTATTTCGTGATTGTTAGGTTTTTTAGATGAAAAAAATCAACAATCCTTCCTTAAAAGAGATTTGTGGAAATGAAAATCTTGGATGAATGAACGATAAATGAAATAATGTACCTACCTACTATTTTTAAATTTCTATATATGAGTTAGTTACTATCTACAAAATGTCATGTGCAATTATCAAAAATCGAAGTTGAGAAATGCGGCTCAAGTCGAGGCTTAAGTAACTTAAAGTTTATATTAAAAATAAAAATGTTTTTAAGCATGTTTTGGAGAAAAGTGAAGGTTAAGAAAAGTGAAATGAAAATTGAAAAACATCTCCAGTTAGAGAAAAAGCAACAGAAAGACTTGAATAGGTACTTCAGGTAAAAGAAAACTAATAGAATGTTCCAAAAAATTCTAGGTACTTACTAACCATTAATAAACTGTTAATTAGACACTATCTATATTTGGATTATGGAAGAAACCATTATTTATGTTTTGGATACGTGATACATACGTTAATATTGTGCACTGGTAGCCCAAGCGAAGACTTGGACGGTATTTATTTTTATTCACGTAAATTATTTGTTGAGTTTGAACGTCGTCTTTATTCGTGTTCATATTTGTTCTTTGATTTACTCAACTTTACTGTAGTATGGTTTTTGAAAAACTAAGTAATAAAGAGAAAAGGCGATAATATGCCACCTTGTGGGACTCCTCGTCAAATTGTGGAGGCTGCCTCGTGCAGAGTAAGGTGTGTAGTGATTTCTCTAAGGTGGATTTATTTAATGCAACCGCAACAAGAGGATCGACCTCCGGGTTCCAGGTCTTCTACCTGCAGAACTTTTCCTGGAAAGAGTGTTCCTGGTTTCTCCATATACATCCCTGGTCTTTTCTCATAGTATTGACGTATTATTTTTTGATGCTATAAAATCGTTGAGTTCGACGATCTAGTCTTGTTATCTCGTTGTACTTATATGGAAAATTCTCAGGATTTTTCTGCAGCAAAGCATCTGCATCAAATAATAACTTTCCAAGTTAGAATCGGAACTAAAAAAGAATAGGTTGGGACCAAACAGTTCTAAATTGGGACTACCGTAATTTCAAATTTAGACCAAACAATTTCAAATTGAAAATGAGCACTTTCAAAATAATATAACTTATGGTTTTATTGTGATTCATATTGTGATTAATAAATTTGATATTATGTATAAACGTATAAAAAAAAAGAAGAATTTGATATACTTACCTTTCCGCCATTATTATTAATTAGCATAATTATTATGCCGCTTATATATATATTTTTTTAATAGTTAGTTCCTGATTTATTTATACAGGGTGTTTCAAGTGGAAAGTGTATCGGAAAATGTAAGGTGATGTGATTTCTTGGCGCGTACCGAGAAAAAAAGTTCCTATATTAAAATGGGTCTGGAAAGTGGAAACCCACGGTTTTTTAGATACGTAAAGGTGCCAAAAAAATTAGTTTTTTTTACGATACCTCAGAAACCGTTTGAGAACTGAATTTTTGTACACATCCGATAATTATTATTGTTTTATTTTTGAGCGCTACTTCAATTTCTTTCCATATGGCAGTGGCCGAGATTTTAGAGTTGCTTGACATTTTTTTGCCCCTAATTTCTACGACATCCGGAAAATTGGCATTGTGGAACCACATTTTAAACTGTCAATGTGAATTACATAAAAAGGTGCTTTTGATCAAAAGCTTCAATGCGAAGGGGTGTTCACTCGATGAAAAAGTGTATACAATTATTTCCACATACCAAATTATTTCCACTATTTCCACTTTATTTCCACGTTATTTCCACTATTTCCATCCACGTTATTTCCACACTATTTCCAGTGATTTCCAACACAGAGTGTAGTATCGACCCCCCCCCCCCCCCCCCCGGAGCTCCTTATTACTACAAATTTCTACCAAATTTTAACAATATCGACAAAAGTATGTTTGAGATATTTACGAAAAAGTAATTTTAAATCAATAACACCCTGAATCTAAAAAAGATGTAGCATTAGCTGATACATACTTAATTGACACCCTGTAGGAATATGGCGTTTTTGCATACGAAAATAAAATTATCTAATATCTATATTAGAACTATGGTAACTACCACATGTCATGAAATACTTGACATGTTCAACTACACATTTGAACTACACACATGAAGTTGTTTAGTTTCGTTTTGAAATTCTATGGTCTCAATTTTAAATTATTTCGTCTTTGAAATTGTTTATTATTAGTCCTTTTTTGAAATTAAAGAAATGCAGTTAATTTCATTATTTGTAAATTTTCATAGAAAATAGAATGTTTTGAGAGCTACTTCACCTTTACACCCTGGGGTCAGTATACATATAGGCCTGCTGATAATGCGCAGGTCTCGTTATATTATAGGTAATAGGAAGGGGAAAATTAATTAAGTAAAAAAATAGAAATTTTGAATGGTACCTGTGTAGGTCTAGGTAGGTATAGGTAATCTTATTTTCGACGAGTATAATAGGAATTAGGGAATACCTACATATGTACCTACCTATTCTTATATATAAAAACTGAACTGATATAATAAGCACCGGTTGAAGACGAAAATATCATAGCATGTTAGCCTATCCCTTTTCCAATCTATCCTTGATAGCCGTCAATCTTCGACAGACATGCGCTATAGCTATAAATTGAAGAATGAAAATTCCATAGACGTGAATGAATTAATTAGAGTGCTATTATTATTGTACCTAACTATGTTAGTTTTTTTTTATAGAACTAAAATTCTTCTATAAGGTTCAAATCAAATAGAAATTAAAAGAATTAGAACGTTAAAAAATAGAATGGAACTTTAATCAATTTACGATGATTCAGAAACATCTGATATTTACTCACTCATAATCGCATCCTCGTCATTTAAAAATAAATCTAAGTATATGTATATTTCCTGTGCACATACTCCAATAATTATTAATTAACAACAGCAAATAGTGCTGAATCGGTATTCGTATTCATAGTTACTGTTAACGATTACAAAAATATATTTTATTTATTAGTCGGGTTGGTGTTGATATCATATACGTGTTATACATATACATAATATTTAATTTTGTATTTAGTGGAGAGAGAGAAAGGAAGAGGTAGACGAACGTCCATGTCCATGTCGGTCAAATCAAAACCGGAGCGCGCTTTTGGTTTCTCTCCTTGGGAGCGAACGTTGTCCCTTGCTATTATACTCGTGGGGCATTCACCCCAAGTTCACTCTTGATTAATGCATTTTGTGTAAATGTCTATCTACTTCAAGATATGTCAATTTCTGTTTTACCAAAGCGATTGATTGTAATAAATGAAATGAAATGTACATACACGATACTCGTCCGTTCGTATCGTGCTTTTATAATATAGAGAGAGATACGTGAAGATCGGGTTCTCGAGGCGACAGAGGTGAAATGAAATAATCCCAAACAAATAACTTCCAATTATGTGATGATAAGATTGTTTTGTCAAATTGACGAGTTTGTAGTCTATAGAGTGTGCTATTTTTATGTATAGTTTGATAGAATTCCTGCTTACCTATTATCACTGATAAAGTTTTCGTATTCTAGCAGTTCTAATTATTCTAAGTCGTTTTAAATAACAATAATAATTAATAGTAATCATTAATTATGAGGATTGACATTTTAAGACAATCTAGGGCGATAGAATAGAGACATAAATATTGAAACATGAGGGATATTCCACAATATGTTACGGAAAATTGCTGATATCGGCAACTGTTAGTGAACATGACAGGTTCTCATGACTTATTCGAGAATGTCATCTGTCATGGACATAAAGAACGCGTTCGGCAGGCACAGTCAATGGAGCTCAGAGTTTAGACAAGCGACTAATACAGAATAACTCTAACAGTGAACCGTTGAGCTTGAGCTAGTTGAGTGCTACTAGAGAGGAGAGAATAGTAGCTCAATGCAATTAGAGCTATTGGGAAAAGAACAGTACAAAAGTGAAATAATTGTGCAAATGAAGTGAGAGTTCTACCAGAGAGGACAAAATAATTGTGGGCGTGTATCTAAGAACAGACCAAACGTAGGGATTTAGTGTAAATACTGTGTTTATTGAATAAGAGAAAGTGACAAGTAAAGTGAATTGATCGAGGAATTGATATAGAAAAAGAGAAATATTGATGATGAATGACTTTTGAAACTAGGTTCGTCAGCCACACCCCCAATTTCATGAAAATGGGAAATGAACTAGATGAGCGTTGTATACTAATTATGCGCCGGATTGCCAAATATGTGCTCGTTTATTTTTATATTTTTTTTTAATTTTTAAGATAGGGCGACGTCGAGTCACATCCCCCCACCAATCAAATTACACTAGAATGGGATTATCATCCGCTAAGAATTATTTTCCGGTTGTAGTGCTCCAGTATCCAAAAATGTATTGCTGCAATTTTAACAGAAAAATTATATTATGACTTTTTTTAAATTCAGTCAATTTAAATGCAGGATGCAGCTCTCGACGTCGAGCTATACCGCCACCCCTCGCCTCACCCGCCACAACTAGGAAGTTATGTGCTAATTTAATTTTTAATTAATTTAATTCATCATTCGAATGCTAATACAAAAAAATTTATGTAACAAAATACCGTTGAAAAAAAAAGAATAAAATAGAGAATATACAGTCTTTTTCTATTGGTTTTACTCTTTTGTCAATTGCTTTTCCTTATTTGTCAAATGAGTTTCCCCCATTTATTAAACGTCAGTTTGCTTTTTCAATTCAAATTCCCCTTTTGTCAAATGAGATTCCTTTTATATCAAATGTTTTTCCAATGTTTATATTAAGTACTGTCACTGTACGTAAATGGGAAAAGCAATTGATATAAAGTGAAACTGATTTGACATAAAAGGAAATTGATTGCTAAATCAATGACTATAATTATTGATAGATAGAAAAATAAGAAACTCATTTGACAAATAAGGAAAAGCAATTGACAAAAGAGGAAAACCAAAAGCAAAAGACGTAATTTTGAAAATTATTTTTTTAATGTGATATGGGATATATTTTTGGTTTTCTTGATTTTTTTTTAGACCGGTCTAAATGGAAAAACAATATGGCAATTTGGCAATGAAGTAAAAAGGAAAATATAGTGCAGCTTTTGTCTAATTTAACCTAGCCAGTAACTCTACAAAATAACAAAGATCGCCATTCATAGATGAAAATAGGTATATGAATATGACTCATCCTGTATATAAATTATTAATGATCACATCCTAATTATTTACTCTGGCAGATAGTTAACACATAATTCTTATCGGGTGACAAACTAATTCTAATTCATTATTAGAGAGATTTTTGCGAATTACCGATTTTTTTTGTAAAAAAATTGATTTTTTTTGCAAGCGCCCCATTATCTGCGTAAAAACGCAAATTATTTTTTTCTCTGTATGGCACATGACAAGCTCAGTGAAGTTGTGACCCCTAAGTGCGAATTTTTTTTAAATGCATGCAAACGACAGTCGTTTGTCCACGGTTATTTGTCCACCCTCCAAAAAAAGTTATGGCAAAATTAAAAATTTTACATCAGCACCCCAATGAATATATTTCATTATTTTCGAACGGTATTCTTTTGTCCACGGTTTGTCCATGTTTGTCCAAACAAAACTTTTGGTTTTCCAGCCTTAAAAAAATTTACAGTTAAATTTAAAAATATGACACCAGCACCCCATGAACATATTTCATGAATTTTTTAACGGGATACGTTTGTCGAAGATTTGTCCACGTTTGTCCACCCGAAATTTTCGTTTGTGCCCCCCATCAAACGAAAGTTAGGACTAAATTTTTAAAACTAACATCAGCACCAAACGCAGATTTTTATTAAATTCAAACGGCATTCGTTTGTCCCGGGGTTTGTCCAAAAAAATTTTCGTTTGTGTATCATAAAAAAAGTTTACTTTTTTTGGAGAGTGGATAAACGAAAATTTTGGTTGGACAGATGGTGGACCAAAGATTGCCGTGTGCATTTAAAAAAAAATCGCACTTGGCTGTGCCAACTTCTCTGAGCTCACAAAGCAGCACAGCCGGAGCACATTACGGTGGAACTAAATTCTATAAAAAAATATTCATATGTCCATAAAAGTCGCAAATTATAACAAAAAAATCGCTTTATAACACATTACGGCCCAACAGGAGCACATTAGGGCATAACTTCGTAGAAAAATTGTGACCCTATAAAACTATAGGTATAGGTATAACTCGGGCTTCCACAGAGAATAATTGGTTTAATTGAAAATCAAAAATGTCGGTGCTTCATGCACATGACCAAGTTCAAGAAACGTTGAAAACGCGCATGTGGTCGTCACGCTTATCCTTGGCTGGCTTGGCGCGATCACCGGCTTCGGCCGGGCGCTAAATCGTAATTCGTAATAGAAAAAATTGGCAGCTAAGGAAGTTACCTACTAAGTACTTTTTCTCGAGCGCCAACTTTTTGTTCTTCCATCCTTCTAAGTGTGTAATATCGCATATGAACATTGATTTCTTGTGTTGCGGTGTCTTCTTCGAGTGAAAATTTGCTTCGGTACTGCAGTGGATATAAGTCCTGTCCAGATCTTAAGACTCAATAAAGATGTATACTCAACATTTTTGTTAATTAAATAAAGACAAGAAACTAATAAAAACTACCTACATGACAGCTTCATTACAGATCCTAACAAGTGTATGGGCAAAACACAAAACATGGATTAACTACTCTCCTAATAAATGGCCTTAGGAGCTTCCATATGCTTCAAATTGGGCGTAACGTTCAAATTGCACCCACCGGAGGAATGCGATATTTAAAAATGGGTTTTGATGATCAATGAATAGTTTTGATAAAATTAAGAAAAGGGGACAATTAAGAGGAATTTTATTGTCTTTGCGAGTTATATAATTACGGATTGCGGATGATTAAAAATGCGAATGTGACACTGCGAAGAGCGATGCGGGAAGCCGCGTCTAGACACTCTCGTGGGACGTCCTAATCTCAATTCTGATTTCACTAATATTGCGGGTTGCGTAAATGCTAGATCGATCTCAATGCAACGAGTGCGAGTAGGTATTGAGTCATGTGTCCTGTATCCTTTTCTTGCTACGAAGGGCGAGAGTACTGCTGTACTTGTTTGGATTTCAGAATAAGAACAGGATTGAAGGGAAAGTAAAAATGTAAAAATCGAGGTAAAAATGAAAAGACGGGCGCAGCAGGTGTGTTCTTCAGTATTAAGATTTTTAGAGATCTAAGTAATTAACTTGACTAGTTATGAGTGTATCTTCTATGATCTATGATCTATCTATGATTCAAACACCCATGATGCTTTTATTTGTGATCTTAAAGATCTGTAAAGTTTTAGAAGAAAGAGCAAGATCTTTATCTCAGGCTGCATGTAACCAATAGGCACCTAACTAACTAGCAGAAAACTTCTGGGTATGTTATTACCCCGATTAATTAAAAACATTTTAGTACCAAATTTACATTAAACTGGAAATAAGATAAGGACAGGTAGGTAATTACATTTTATTAGTAGAACGGCAACATTTCCGCCCGCTGTCCAGCACAATCAACTCCATACCAATTTTGGACGTACGTATACGTACGTACAGTCGTTGAATTTATTAAACGCTCGTGTATAATGAGACTGAATACAATATTATCAGAGCCTCGATCGCTCACACCTCAATAATACACCTACGCGTCCTTATCACAAATCATCTCCTCAAATATATCACTGTCACTTCAGCTCCCACAGGCTCCCTCCCAGAAAAGCACAGTATCGATTTTATGTAAAGAATATTAGAATTGAATCGAGATCAATCTGAGGATCACTGATAATATACCGGGTGTCCCAGACTTAATTGACCAGGCCATATCTCATATACAGGTTGAGATAATCGAGCCGAATAAAAGACATATTATTATAATTTTTCAAGCTGTATAACATGACAGCATGAAAACAACCCCCACTCCAACATCCCCTAAGTTACAGCCCTCACCCTTAAAAAAATGAATAGCACCCTGTATATATTTTTGTATATTCAAAACCAGTATTCGATTGTCTATTCAGATAATTTTTCAGATTCAAAATTGGTTGAGAAATAACCAAGAAAAAGGTTCATCAAGGTGGTCATGACTTTTTATCTGAACTTTCTCTGAATGACTTTAGCTGTCAAAATTTATCAATATTTTGGTCATAGTTTTTAATTAGCAGGTCATCATAAGGTTCATGATAAAGTGCTTTGTCTCTTATTTTATTTTTTAAAATTTCCCAATAATTCAGAATTATTAAATAAATTGTTTGGACTTTAATTATAATAATAACTATCACCTGCCTGTTAAAAACTATGACTAAATATTGATCAATTTTGACAGCAAAAGTCATCCAGAGAAAGTTAAAGATAAAAAGTCATGACCACCTTGATGAACCTTTTCTTGGTTATTTGTCAACCAATTTTGAATCTGAAAAATCATCTGAATAGA
The DNA here is from genome assembly GCA_910589415.1 of Malachius bipustulatus. Taxonomy (NCBI): domain Eukaryota; kingdom Metazoa; phylum Arthropoda; class Insecta; order Coleoptera; family Melyridae; genus Malachius; species Malachius bipustulatus. Next base: position 8,399,359 of record OU342632.1, read on the forward strand.
CAATCGAATACTGGTTTTGAATATACAAAAATATATACAGGGTGCTATTCATTTTTTCAACGGTGGGGGCTATAACTTAGGGGATGTTGGAGTGGGGGTTGTTTTCATGCTGTCATGTTATACAGCTTGAAAAATTTTAATAATACGCCTTTTATTCGGCTCGATTATCTCAACCTGTATATGAGATATGGCCTGGTCAATTAAGTCTGGGACACCCGGTATAGGTATCGCCTGTCCCAGCATTCTCTCTAAGAAAGCCTCGGCGGCTTGGATAAATGTCTTTATACATGTTGAAAATCGATCCTGTTATACCCGCTCAAAAGGAAAACATTTCTCACTGTCGTTTTGAGTAATTTATAAATTTGTTGCATAAAGTCCGAAGCTTGACGGACGCCAGTTGATGGTTTTTTTCTTATAGTTAAATTAAGATGTAGCAAGAAATAGCTAGCTAGCTAGGCACTCTAACGCTAGCAGGCAAACGGAGATTGAAAAATGTTTGTAAACGAGCATGCATCGCGGATAATTTCGTTCCGTCCTAAGAAATCACAAGATGGACGGTTAAATTAGGAAAAAATATATATTGAACGCGTTTTCGACTTTAATAAACAATTTATTTTGCCTAAGGCCTCTGGAAGCTCTTTG